>CM062274.1:3618751-4218751 GCA_031216635.1 Dissostichus eleginoides | reverse complement strand
TGTATGCACCACGACAACTAGTCAAATTCCTCGTACATGTAAACCTAGTAATAAACCTGTTTCTGATTCTGATTCTGAAAAAAAAGTAAGGATAAATGTAGGTTCCTACTTCTTTTTCAAGGCCAAAGGAGACTTGTTGCTGCAACCTTTGTGCTTGTGCCAGGCTATGGTGATGTTGTATATAACCCTGTGTTGTATAGGGTTTTATCCATTGTCAAGATGACATATTCTGTATGTTGTGACTATGTCTTTGTGAATGTATTGTGTGTGTCTTTCTTCATGGTTACAAACCTGTTACTCTTTGGGCATAAATACAGTGTATCTTAGCCTTGCCTATCCGAAATATATAAAATACATTGATTTACCATGAAATTCACAAGGCGACCAATGCATAGGCTGCTACTGAGATCTGCTTAGCAGTGGCGGCTGGCCCATAGGGGGCGATAGGGCGCCGCCCTCCCTAAACCACACACAAAAACATTATTATAAATAATAATAATACTAATTAATTATATAAATTGTCAATATTTGTGTGTTTAAATTATGGAATGCACCCATAAATATGTGTAAAATATGATTTTAAAATAATTTGCGCAAAATATATGCTTTTCCTAGTAACACTGTATGACTGAAGTACTGTGCTGGGGCGATGGAGAAATCGCCCCACGGAGGCGGGTCTCTGTAGCAGGTTAGCCAATTGCTGATTCAAGATATAAACGTGTGTCATTAAATGTAGCCAATCAGCGTCTTCAAAACTACTTCCGGAGGGGCGATTATTATATCGCCCCAAGTAAGCAGCTGCTATGCAGCTGGACGATGGCCACAAGATTGCGGTGAGGAAAAACAATGAGGAGTTGGATAAAAACAGGCATTTTATCCAAAATAATGACGTTTTGTGGGGCTTTGAGTTGGCTTTGTGTGGACAAGACTGGCTCTTCAGTTAACCCTGGCATTTTCAGGGGATTGGTGGATTTTGCTTCCTCTCTGCACACTGTGCTGGAGGAGCACCTGAAGACAGCCACCATTTTAAAGGCAAGTCAAAGACGTACACCACATTGATTTTAAGAATAATTATTATTCGTTTGTTACATCTTCAGCTTTTTGTATTACTGTTGATTATACCGTTGTTCTGTAATATAAATATATATATATATATATATAATACATACATATGGTAACACTTTATATTAAGGTACACAAATTAACCATCAACTAGTTGTTCATTAACATGCATATTAGCAGTATATTGGCTCTTTATTAGTCATTATAAAACACTTATTAATGCCCTACTCTACATGACCATATTCTACAAGTAATAAGCCATTAGTTGAGAGTTTTTCCTCAATAACCCTCTAGTTAGGGCTTATTTATTGCAAGTAAGGAAGTTGTTGTACATGAGTTTTGGTCTTAATATGCTCTGCTCAATATGGGCCTAATAAGGCCGTAGTACCACAAGAATAGTAATTCTCCCATAATAACACTTAACAAATATGATCTATTATGTAACAAGACATGAAACTATAAGTGTTAATTGTGTCAAAATAACTCAAAATTAGGTATTTCTATCTAAGAACATGTTCCCTATTTTAAAGTGAAGTCTTGTTCATAACCAATAAGCTAGTAGTTTGCTTTTGTTGGGAACTATTATCTGAAAATTGGCAAAATAGATTTTTCCAAGGACAGAAGCTATTGTCCTCAACTAAACTAATACAAGCCTGATGCACACAATTACAGCTCTCCTGTTATTTGTTCCATGTGGTTTAAAGGCCATCTTACCCTCTGTCAGAGAGGCTACTGTTGTATGTTGTCGGACACGCGGGCAATGAGCACAGACAAGGCTGCCCGGCTTGCAACGAGAGCCAATCACTGTCAGCCGCCAGGCCAGATATTCATGAGTCAGCGGGGGCCTCCAAGGACATATGACCCTCTGCTGAAAACACAGGCTATCATCACTCCCCTCCTGTGATCATACACTCATTTTCTCTTCTGCTCCCCAGAGCTGGAGAATCTGCCAAAAGTGTAGCTTGTGCAACGGAGAAAGATGGAGGGCGAGCTACAGAGCCGGAAGACAAAACCGACCCTCCACTCCTTCATCACTCCCGTCCCCCTCAGCTGCAGCTCTCCAATGGAGGTTCAGAGAAAGAGACAGAATAAAGAAAGTCAAGTGCGGTTTCATGATCAAAAGAAGCACTTGCAATCTTTGGGAGAAAGTTTGTTTATTCAGCCTTTGTGTGTGTGTGTGTGTGTGTGTGTGTGTGTGTGTGTGTGTGTGTGTGTGTGTGTGTGTGTGTGTGTGTGTGTGTGTGTGTGTGTGTGTGTGTGTGTGTGTGTGTGTGTGTGTGTGTGTGTGTGTGTAAGAGAGAATATTCAGCCATTGAATTAAGGCCTTTTGTGTAAGAGGGCATCTACACTTTTTCAATCCACAAACAATCAACTCTGTACACTCTGCTCTGGCGTGATGGATCGGTAGTGAGGCTTGTCTTTTTAGTTTCCAAACATAGGCATCTTGTTTTCCACGTTTTCTCATTTTCCTCTGTTCTCTTTTTGAAGCGTTTGTGAGGCAGGCAAAAGCAATTTGTCTAACTTGGAGCAGTCATAGGCCGGAGAGACAGAGGAGGCATCGATATGCGTCTGTGGATGTATTACAAAAGGAATCCAGAGAAACAAAGGGGGCCTCGGGGGAAGGATGGGGGGAAATGTGTTTTAATGAAATCCACTGCAATTACTTTGATTAGAAGTCTGAAAGAGAAAAGGGCTTCAGTTTAAGAGAAACAGAAAAGTATAGAAACGGATAACAAAATGGTGTTACTTCTTATTCAGACTAAATAAGTACCTGTCCAAGATTAAATATTATAAATGTTGCATGGTAAAAATAACAGCTTCAATTTCCATCTATTCTGCCCTCGGTGCAGCAGGAAATACAAACATTTGTTTACATGCGCTGTATGGTATTTCTGTTGCTGGAATGTTTACTCTCCTGCATGTGCATTATGTATGGGAATGCATGTGTCTATTTGTAGCAGAGAAAAGTCTCCTCCAGCCAAGAAAAAGATTTATAAAACTTGACAATTGCAGGCTTAGAGAAGTTGCCTTATTGATTTTCATTATCTGGTTTCATCGCTGTCACATGAAATCAACACTAATGGCATCAGGGCTCATCAGCATCGGCTAGGAGGCTCTGGAACAAGGACAAACTGCAGCAACCAGAAACAGACCACTGTGTGTGTGTGTGTGTGTGTGTGTGTGTGTGTGTGTGTGTGTGTGTGTGTGTGTGTGTGTGTGCGCACTCGGCTGGAAAGACAAAGATGAAACCCAGACACAACAGTCAGGATAACGACAGTACATGTTAAAACAAACTAATGTGGCAGTGTTTAAAGTCAATTTATTGGCTATTAAACCTTATGTACCATCACATCAGGTGCTATTACATGCTTTACAAAATATGTTTCAGGTTATGTTCCTATAGAAGGTTTTATTTTTCATTACTGTACATTTTCAGTTTCCAGTCATGAGATGCAACTCCCAGAAGCCAATAGGCCTGTGTACAGACACAGTGAATATGTATTCCATCTGACCAAAAGTGATTTCATTGTTATTATTGTGAGATTATATTCAGAATTCTGACTTTAACAGTGATAAATAGGAAAAGAAATTCTGACTTTTATCTCAGAATCTCTGAACAAAAATAAAGCTATACTTTTGGTCAGATCTCAAAAGTGTTTTCAAATGTGAACATAATCTTCTCCCGTACCGAGATTTATGTGTCTATTTCACATGTTTTTAGCACGTTTTCGACATGTGCCTTGGACTTTTAGCTGGTTTTTGAAATAGTCCATCCAGGATAGCGACGATGGTATTCTTCTGTGAGTCTGTGTGCTTCTGGAGAAACTTACTGACAACACAAGAAGGATGTGAGTAATTTGACAAGTGTTTCTATTTCTGTCTGTCTCTGTCTGTATATCTTTCTTCGGAAAGACATGGGCTACCTCACTTTACCCCCCTGGTCCAATTGGACACCAGCAGGGCTGCAAACTTGTCACCTTTCGGCGAAATTCGCCGTTTTGAAACCAAAATAGGTCGTTTGTGTGGTTCGTGTAGATCTGCAATAAAAATATTTGGGGGGGGGGGGGTCATCTGCGACTGCGAGTTTGGGTCTTGAGATGGATTGAGATTAATGACAGCTCCCGGGCGCAGATGACACTCCTCCCGGGAGCTGTCATCTCAATCCATCATGACAGCTAGCGCGCGAGCTGAGCTGTGCGCGCGAGTCTTCCTGTCGGCTTTCTAGGAACTACGCTTCTCGGACTTCACTGCGCCGGAGTCGATAGCCGTATAACTAGCTACAGGAAGCTACCTACGAGCCTACATTCCTGTCGCAGAACGTGGAACACGCTCTCAAGGTAAGCTATCTGTTATTTCAGTTATTATGAGTTAGTTAAGGTTAGCTGCTGATGTGTTTTTTAGCTTACCAAGGGAGCTAGCGAAGCTATTGTTAGCCAAGGGCTTATTGACTACACCTGTAGCTACCAGATGTGAACATATTTTCTTTCGTTCTTTTTTAATTAAAAAAATCCATCTTGAAATAACATCATATAATATATCAAAAATGTATATATTATATATGTACATAATATAAGATATTTTCGCGCCATAGGTAAAGTAAAATATTTTCTTTTGTTCTTTTTTAATTAAAAAATAAATGTTCCATCTTCAAATAACATAATATAATATCAACAGGGAACTGCTGCTAACAAATTGTTTCTATTTTCCCTTTAGAAATCATCTCGATGAAAAAGGAAGGTGTGCCGCAAGAAGTGTCAGAGTCACTGTCTTCTGCCTTTCTCTTTACTTTTACCTTTACAGAATAGTAAAACTGTCTTTACCCTTGAAATGAGAACTACGTGTGAGGAAGTGAATGTTACCGAGACATTTTGACCCAGACAGAGGGAAATTATTATTGTGTTGCTGCAAGCTGTGAAGGGCACAGTAGCATCGGTCACATTTCAGTCCCAATCCAACATGTGCAAGGCCTGTTTTTCTATTATTTCATGAAGCAACGATTCAACAAGTATGATTGTGCAGTCACGTTAATGCTGATTCCTCTCAGAGAGGACATGGCACTCTTTCAAAGTAGAGCACAAGCAGTAAAGTATGCTGCTGATGTTCTCTGTAAAATTGGCTAAATTAGACAATTATAGTGTTGAAAAAAGGCTACCGCTAACTGAGTTTACACCGTCCCAATGATATTTTCTGCAACACATTGAATTATTCCTCCTGACACACTCATTGCAAGACCACTTTGTCTTCTCACTCTTAATATTGTTGTGTTTCAGTGCAGAGGTTTAAAATGCTCCCCTTTCTTAAATGAAAAAGTGAATTCTTGGCAGAAAGAAGAATTTCCCTTTCTGTTTGTGGCGCTAAAAAAGTTAGCACCTGTGATATGACTCAACTCTATAGTTGCAAATTGTGTTAGATAGTGGTACGGCTCTACAAAATAAATGCATTGTTATATTACAAATGGAAATTCTGTGTTTTTCTTATTACCACTGCTTGTTTTGTTGTTCTGATTGCTAAAATTGCCTGTAAATCCACATTTTAAAGCTGATAATTCAAAAAAATCTTCAGGGGGAGCTGACCCCCGGACCCCCCTAGGGGGTTCGAACCTTGTCACCTTTTTTATCCATGATGAGTTTGCACCCCTGCACCAGGCATTCAGGCTTATAAAAGGACGGGCTTGACCTAACTGTGTTATAAAACTAGGACATGGGTTTAAAAAATATACGGCAATCACAAAATTGTAAAAAAGGTGGAGATTATTAGGTCGAAAATCACAAAGCTAGCAACTTGCCATTGTGAAGTCAAATCTAGCTAAGACTGAGCTACACTTCAAACTAGGGCTGGGCGATATGGTCTCTAAATTATATTGCGATATTTACTGACTATATCACGATACACGATATATATCGCGATATTCTGAAATTTCCTCTAAAACACATACATTTTTTTTATTTAACCCCTTGATGTTTACAGTCACGCCAGTATGATGATTCTAGTAGTCCCTGCAACATATGTCTGCATTAAACCATTGTTATTTATACTGTCTTCATTAGTGGTTTCTATTAAAACGATTTTAACCAACACACAAAAAAATATACTAAGAAAAAAGGGAATGTAAAATAATGAGACAAATGTGCGGTAAATCATAAAGTTGAGTTGAACTAAATAGTATTTATTCAATACATATTAAAATAAATGTAGGCCTACATACATACTGTTGCCTATTTCTATGGGCAAAAACAGAGCTCAATGAAAAAGCGCAGAAACCCTTATACATATCAAAACATATTGAAAGTGCAATAATAAAATAATAAATTAAAGTGCACTCTTTGTGCATGTCACTGGACATTTTAATGTAACATAAATAAAAGGACTTTTTAGACATTTTAAATCAAAGTGCATCTTTTCTTTTAAATCAACAAACCGGTGCATGATGTCAAACTGGTTTGGTCAAAAACTATATGGAAAAAAATAGCTGCATTTTGTGCAAGATTGTGTCATGTCTGCAGTCAGTACTAACTGCTTATCTACAGGTTTTGTGCCAAAAACACAAGTCTATCAACTGTGTCGGGTTTGAGAGATGCTCGATAGCATGTAACTATATTCCCACAGGTACTGAATAATCGTCGAGTAGGTTAATCTACTGACACTAATACAGAAAGAAAAAACCTTTGCAGAGTAATGTTTTTACTAATCAACCCTAAATCTCAGTCCGATTTTAAATCAACTTAGGCCAAATAGTGTGTGGTTGCATCATGTATATTAA
This sequence comes from Dissostichus eleginoides, assembly GCA_031216635.1. Classification (NCBI taxonomy): domain Eukaryota; kingdom Metazoa; phylum Chordata; class Actinopteri; order Perciformes; family Nototheniidae; genus Dissostichus; species Dissostichus eleginoides. The sequence goes on along the minus strand of CM062274.1, from coordinate 4,211,928 downwards.
TTGCACAAAACGTTATGAAGTATTCTTAGTGTTTACTAGCAGGCTGTTGTAACCATACTTGCCAACCTTGAGACCTCAGAAATTGCTGCATATTTTACAGATTACCGTTGTTTGAGAAACTTCATCCTTATGGTAACCAAACCACCGCCAAATTACGGACCCAGTGCTGTTCTTTTTTTGAACAGGTTCGTCAGCCTCGGCACCTCTATCTTCCATAGTCGTTCCTTCTTTAAATTAACATGTTGTGCTAAGGTTTAAACTAGCTAACCTTTCTTTCGCTCTCCTCAAAACAAATGCCTCTCTGTCGCTGTGCGTGTGTGTAATGTTTGTGTGCAAGTTGGGCGGGGCCTGCGTGTGTGCCTGTGTCTATGAGGGAGAAAGGAAAGCTCATTTTGGCCGCGGCGGGAAACTGATTTGACAACATAATACTCGATGTTCACGATGTGGTCATTTACGACATCGCATGTAGTGCAATCCACGATGTATCGTGTAAACTCGATATATCGCCCAGCCCTACTTCAAACCACATTACGAAATCCTGCATTCATTCAGCTGTCATCCAAAACAACAAAAAAGATTATGACTTCTCAAAAGCTTTGAAAATGGTTCTAAATTTCAGAAAAAATATGGTGACATCTGCTGTTGACCTAATTCCTCTGACGAATCATCTAATCATTGTATCTTTCCCTGCCTTGTTCAGAAACTCTAGCTGCAGTCAAAGTTGGAACTATGAAGTGGTGTGGGTTTTAAACTGAAACACATGGTAAACTTGCATAAACTCTTATTATAACAGTATAAGTATAACTCAGTGTGTCTAGTCTATTAAGGTTTTACTTGGTGCTAATGTATCCTGACTTAAACAGTGTCTGGAGAAACGTTAGCAAACCAACATTGCAGCAGATGGGATCAAACCAGAAAAGCTGAAGTCTTCCTGCTGATATACAGCATCAAAAATAAAAACATGTCGGTAAGTATGGCCTTCTTCAAATGAAGGCCAGGATCTCTCTCTTCATTATAGGTGAATAAAAGTCCCATATTTCAGAATTTACGGTGCAAGCCAACTGATAAAACAGGGCTGCATTTGTGTGAAGCTGAAGAGGTGCTGGCAGTGTGGACAGATATCGTATATCATGCTCAGTATTAGCTCCATGTCTGACCCTGTGGCATTAACCAAGATGTCCTGACGTTTAACTGTGGATGTATTCATCAGACAGGAATGTCTTTCCTCCGTTCCACCTGTGTGTGAGGCTTGTTAAAACTTTATGAACGTATGAAAGGTCTGGCCTGTGTTTCATATGACATAGATAGCCCTGTAGAGGTGTCAGGGGGTCAGGTTAATGTGCAGGGGGGGGGGGGGGGTTACAGAGAGCCCAAGTGAAACCAGAGCCTCCAGGTTCTGTCCCAGAGGAAAGAAAACCCCATTCCAAATCCTATTAACAATAGGACCCTAATAACTAAGAATACATTCAGACACTTTCTCAAAGGTTTGCCATGTGACCGCTTTATATGTTTGGATGAGGACAGGAGTATTGAATATATGATCATGTTATAACATTGTTTATTTCAAATTCACATATGCACTTCTGTAATAACAGCAGGACAGACAGAGTTTTGAGACTGCAGATAAAACAAAAAGTTGAAAATATTAGATTCACAGTTAAGACCAATGACAGAAATGTGAATGAGAAACTGGTTGAACAGATGACACCCCGAACATGACATCAGAACCTCCTTATATGCTTCACGGCACTGGTACTGGCCTGCCGTGCTGTTAATGGATCAGGCCCTTCCTCATTCAGGACATGGTGAAGCCAAGCACATGCACTTCATCATCCAATCAGCTTGCTCCTCCCTCACTAAGTGGGACCATTGTACCCATCAACTGAAACACACCTGTTTGCTATCCTGGCTCCAAAAAGGTTGGAGCGAGCTCCCAATTGATATCAGAACAGCAGAGGGTCTACTTATCTTCCGTCACTGACTGAAAACTCACCTGTTTCAACTGAACCTTGGCCAAAAAAACATAGACATTTAGAATGGTTGTCTTTAAGTTAAGCTAATGCACTAGCACTTAATATGGTTTGACTTATAGATAGCTAATGTATCTACAGGATGCTTTTGAGTGCGTTTCTACATGGTTGAATGCACCTGTGGTTTGTCACTTTGGATTAAAGCATCAGCTATGAGATGTAATGCGATGTAATATAGAAAGGGTTCAGTATAAAAAGAGAAGATTTTCATTTTTGCCCTTCAGATTAAAAGTCCAGAGCATCCTTGGCTTTAACCTTGATTTGTGTTTGATTAAACTACAGTTTTCTTGTTTTGAAGTTTGCTAATACCAATCAAATGTAGCATTTGAAAGCATGCTATCAGCATGGTTTTCTGGTATTGGAATATTGGTCAGTCCTCCACACTGAAAATCTCAACAATCACTGAATTGATTGCAATGAAACGTAGTAATTACATTACAGGTCTTCAGAGGAGGAATCCTAATGACTCAACAACTGTCGGACCATTTCATGTCCAGCATACATTCATCGCTCCCTCAGAAGAACATTGGTGATCGCCTGAGACTTCATGTAGCACTACCAGCATTTCCAATTTGTCCAATATTTTGGTTGATGTCTCCATACTAGGGCAACAAGACCCTAGCATACCCCTGTTTTAATGTGTGATCCTGTTTCCTTAAAAGAAAATGTTACTATGCTAACTTATTAAAAGATAGTAAACATTCGTTATACCTCCTGAACTTTAGCATGTTATCATTGTCACTGTGTTAGCACGTTGACTTGATATTGCTCAAGCAGAGCCTCAAAGTGCTGCTACAAACTTTGAGCTTTGTTAAATCAATATCTCATGTTTGAGAAATATTAACATGTGTGTGAAATAATTCATCTGTGCCATCATGCTTATCCTAAATATATTGTTTGAGTCTTTATAGTTCCCTCTGATTTCCTGTATTTAATTACTGCATACATGAGTGCATGGATGCCCCCCATGCAAGAGTGAACACATGTCTTTGTATACATACAGCATGATCTGTATCAGCATTAACATGATGGTGTGTGTGTGCACATGCATGTGTAAATGTGTGTACAGTATGTGTGCAGTAACACTGGGTCTTAATAGTGTAGCTCATCTTTTAATTCATTTATTTCCCCAGTTAAAAGACTCAACGATTCCCCAGATAGTGTCCTCAATGCAGCATACAATTAACTGCATATTAAAGGCATACTCCTGCACACAAACCAACGTTTCATAATTACATTCCATGCTGCTTTAATCTCAGCCATAACTGCCTGCTTTACGGCCTCTGGTCCCGTTAGTGTATTCCTGCTTTAGTGAGGTAGAAACTAGCAAACACTGAGTTAATCTTTAATCAACAACAGCTTCTGGAGATGCTCCAGGGTCAGATATACCAGACTCTGCTTTTTACACAAATGCATCCAAGGGTTTTGTAGCTGAGAGAACTGGGCAGACATTTCTAGAAAATAATCCTCAATCAGGAGGAAATGATCTATGAATGAGAACCATTTTCAGCTGCGTCTTGAATATGTGATGCTGCCATTTTTTTACGTTTGATTAATTTAAAAGTGTTCGACAGAACTTTTTGATTTAGCAAATTTGTAAATTGTTCAGTCATTTTAAAATCAAAATGCAAAACATTACTTTGGATATTTTACTGATGTTCACTCAGTGTTCTAGGAAACTTTGTTGGGCTTTACAATTTCCATACAGATTACTCAGTATTTTCAATATCTGTTAGATAATGTGCAATTCACTACAGTTGCAGACAGCCGTGCAAACGCGCCAAAACACTTTTTTTAAAACGGGAAACAAGCTGCAGCTTCAGAAACCATGAAACTTCACCAACAAGACAACACATGGCCATCAACACATGTTGACGTTGGGGGCTTATAACGTTGGCCATAACATCGGAAGGAATCATGCGATCACATTGTTAAAATAGGCAGATAAAACTTACATTTTTAGATACATCTCAAACAACAGTGACAGTTGGTCAACTTTATAATCCCTGAACGTCAACAAGCGCTACATTCCCAGCTGTGTGCATCTTTAATTCTCCCTGTTTCCATTGTGTTTGAAGCGTTTTGCACCTTTAATAAATGTTGCACATGTTTCATCAAGTGGGTGCACTTTTTCTACACGCTGCGCATGTGTCATCAAGTAGGTGAAGATGTTACTTCATTTGCATGAGTTTTGGCACATTTGTGTTTTTATATTTGCATCTTTTTTGAAACTGCAGAGCGTTTCTCCTAATGGAAATGATTTGTGCCGTTGTAACGTGTTGGCACCTGTCGGCCACCTTCGGTCACTGATGTTTGACTTGTTGACATCCAAAGCACACATGAATCTGATATATCAGGGTTGATACTTGATATATTTATTGTTGCCTTTATCTGTTTTTATGGGATTTGATGACAATAACATAGAATATATAAAAGAAAATATTAATTAGGATTCATGAACATTAAATAAGTATGGATAAACACAAGAGCATTAGCTAAATACAAAATAAGAATGTATGTGGAAAATGTGTATTTTTTTCTGACTACCTTCTGTTTATTCTGGTGTTATTAACAAATATCTGTTTATCAGATATATATTTATACAATACACAATACAAAGGTGCTTTATTGGCATGACCACATTTTAAACATAGTATTGCCTAAGCATTCAGCACAAGGCGTTATAACGGAACAAAACTAAAATCAACACTAAACATAAATGTAAACAATACATGTGGCACAACAGTATAACACAAAACATACTATAATATGCCAACAACGTGCAAAAAAAAACAATATATATTTATTAGTATATGTGTGTGTGTGTGTGTGTGTGTGTGTGTGTGGTCACACTGCTCCTGAGGTTGTGGCAGGTAAACATGTATTCTTTATACACAGATACTTATACATGGCTCACTTTGTCTTGTAGGAAGCTGTCAAAGTCATATGAGAAAAAGTGTGACCTGGTGTTTTGAGGCCTTGGCTGACAGGTACCAGTATGTCTCTGCCAAGACTCTGTCACCTCCACCTTGTCTTCCCTCACCCCTCCTGTCCCCCTCCCTCACCCCCCCTTCCCCCCTCGCCCTGCGCTGAGGCTAGGCGGCGGGCCGGAGCAGAGGGCCAGGTGTTGTTAGTTACAGAGCGTCACTTCAATGACCTCAGTGAAATCAGGATCTTACAGCGCTCATACAGCGGGGGGGGGGGGCGATCCTCGGTCAAAAGGCGTGAACAGCAGGTCACAAGTGAGTCGGCCTGCACGCCTCATCCATCATCCGCTTCCTGTGTTGGTTCTTTTTAATTTCACACTTTCTCTCCGTCTCTCCAGCTCACACAATAGCGAGTGCTGTTTATACCTGCTGGATTAAAGGGCTGTCCACACCAAGAATGATACAAATAAATATATAAATGAATAACATAAATATTAATATATCAGTGTTAGCAACCACTACGATAAACGTTAATGTTGTTCAAAGTGACACTGCACACTTGTTATGGATAGCACAAGGCTCAAAAACCAAACCCACGACATATCAGACAGGTACAAATCCACAAAGGCAATGTTAAGAGGTTGATACAAATACAAAAGGATCACAAAACGCTCACTTGGAAGGTATAAAAACACCAGACGCAAAACACTTGATCAATGGATACTTGGGTCACAGGAGATGGCTGAAAAGCCTGAAGCCAAAATGCTCCAGCATAGTTAGAACCCCAAAATGAGCTGTTCAATGCAAAGAGAAATACAGAAAAAATTGAATCCAGAGTCAGGTCCGGTGTCTGGAATGACATTGAAGAGGTTTAACAGACAAATGAATAGGGCTGCCCCCCAATAGTCGAATAATCACTAGTCGACTAATAAAGTCTTAATCGAGCAATTTTTCATTAGTCGATTAGTTGAACAAAACAACAATTATATAACAGTGTTTTTTAAAAAGCTCCATCTGTGCGCTGCATGTTCTATGACGCGTCAGCCGGAAACCTCCGCAGACTTCATTCAGAGCGGAGCCTGGTCATTAAGTTCATTTAGTCGGGCAGGAAATCCAAAGTATGGATCTTTCTGAGCGAGTAAAGGCAAACTACGACGGCAAAAAGTCTCCGTATTCACGCCATCTGAGCGCAGCTCCCTGAATGCCGGCTTCATAACAATACACGGAGCTTAATTATCCCGACGACAACGTGTGTTACTTTCTCAGACTCGGAGGAAAACGGCAGCAGTGAGTCAGGCAGTAGACCTATAATATATAATCATTCTGACCTCAGAAAACGATAAAGCTTTAAATTCCTGATGAGGGATTTTTGCCGACGCTCATATTTTCAGTGTTTCTGTTTCCTCTGTAGTATTTATTAGGTTGTTATATTCAGATATGAATAATCGAAACTAGAACTAAATGTTCCGTGTGTGTCCTCACTGCTTGTTCACACACAATGAGAATCCTTACCGGAGCTTCTGCTGTTTGTACCGCTGCGTCCGTGCGCTGTGACTCGCATGCGCTCTCTACCTTTAATTTATATTTCAAAGGTTCATTACTACAGATTTATTTTATATTTTATGTGAAGTTATAATAATGTTCTTTATCAGCCTTTGAAACTGAAAGCATTTTGGGAGAAAAAAAAAGAATTAAAAAAAAAAGATATATTTATAATCATAATGTATCATAAACGTGTGACGATTAGTCGAGGGCAGCCCTACAAATTAACATAATTGTATCCATATAATCAAATCTAAATGGCCTCAGACATATTTTGCGAAATATGAATACAAATTCTTTACCTTCAAAACAAACTATTCCAGTATACAACTGTACGTTTTTTTTGGCCAACATGACATCACATACCATTTGTTCAATGACCATAGCATGTTTATTTGCTTTTGTTAGAAACCATACATGAAATAAACAATATTCTAAAGACAAATGCCTATCTTACAATACAGGCATTAGTGAGGGATTTGATACATCCTCCAAATCTCTATTTGTCCTCTTCCTCACACCTCCTCCCTCCCTTCTCGTTTCTCCACCTTCTCATTGAAAAGGCTCTGGAGGTTGCAATTAGTAGTCTGATTGAAAAAGGAAATTGCACGGCTCATGAACTCATCAATACCGGAGATAAAGTGCCCATCAGTGGCATTAATATGACAAACACAACCACAATCTTAGGCAATCACACAATCAATGTCCAGGGTCACACAGTCATTGTGCTCTCACGGCGCTGCATTGATCCGTCAGAGCTGAGGCATGAGAGCTGTGGAGGGTAACAACATCTGCATCATGAGAGCTGTGGAGGGTAACAACATCTGCATCATGAGAGCTGTGGAGGGTAACAACATCTGCATCATGAGAGCTGTGGAGGGTAACAACATCTGCATCATGAGAGCTGTGGAGGGTAACAACATCTGCACATGTTCCCATTCTGCATGCAAGGCAAGGCAAGGCAAGGCAAGGCAAGGCAAGGCAATTTTATTTATATAGCCCCTTTCAGCACGCGACAATTCAAAGTGCTTTACAAAATAAAAACAAAAGACATTTAAGAATAAATACAGCATAAACACATTATTAAATGGCATTTAAAAACAGGCATAAAAAAGCAAAGATAATGAAATAAATAAATAAACACAGCAGGTACAGAATACATGAATAAAAGGCATACTGCAGTGTGAGTATGAACAGCTCAATTAAAAGCAGCGGCAAAGAGATATGTTTTTAGTCTGGATTTGAAAATAGGAAGTGTTTCAGCGGACGTGCATGATTCGGGAAGTTTGTTCCAGATTGTCGGGGCATAATAGCTAAACGCTGCTTTTCCATGTTTAGTTCTTATTCTTGGAACAGAGAGCAGACCCGACAAACACAAACAACTTTTCTGTTTCTGCATCAGTGTTTGTGCATTTCTGGTCGTGCATGCTGTCTGTTGTCTCCTGGTTCATGCAGTTCATACAGTATGTCTCAGGTGTTGTTGGATTGTTTCTTTAACACATGGACGTCTGGCAATGTACCACAGCACAGCATGTCCCACAGGAAAGAGGGGTTAAATAACTCATGGAGGAAACTTTAGATTTGAACATTTCCCTTTTTTATCTTTTTTTCATGGAAAGCTAAGTGCACTCACTATTAGTCGATTTTCAAATCAATAACCTGGATATCTCTGAGACGACTTGCAGATCTCCATGCAGGCAGTATTCTGGCAGTAATGCATTTCAAACTCTGCACACACACGTGCAAATGGACGTACACATGCATGTTTAAGCTAACAGAGAGGTCTATGCTCACATTGTGTCTGTTTCCTGCTAAGAAATAGATATCATGGCCTTTGATGGGAGTAAAAAAAGGGGGGGGGGGGCTCATGCTGGGAGCCAGGCAGACTGAGTGATGTGTTGTTATTGTTGTGAAAGATGTCAGCTAGTAGGGGTCATCACTCACACATGGCAGGGGGAGATGATGTAAGATGGAACTGTGTGTCACTTATGAAACTTTGGTTGAAGATTTAATCAGGAATGAGCCAGCATAAGAATATAACATTTTTAAGCAGGCCTTTTTTATTTAAGAATCTAAAATGATCCACAAAGTAAATACTAATAATACAATTTCACCAAAATTCATGAAAAGGAGTTAGATACAAAAAAAATATTTCCTCATTTATTTCCCGATGCATTTATCAGTTGTGTGTAGATTTAATCCCCTTTTTTATGCGTTTCTCTCTTTTTTATAAGTAAGTGTTAGAAGTTAAGAATCTAGAATCATTGATAGTGAAAATACAAATAATGACATTTTGCCAAAATGAATCAAAATAAATCAGATATGTAAATGTATCAACTAAATATTTCCTTATTTAATTCCCAATTTTTTTTATCAGTTGCTGTATTCTTTTATTTACTCCCTTTTTATGTGTTTTTCAAAACATTTTACAAGGAAGAATTATGGCAGTCAATTACAAGAATGTTTCCCATTGGCTGATCAAGGTCAAAGTGTGTTACATTGGCCAGGGAACCCAACCTAAATGGAGTGAAGGCAGCATTTGAAGAATCTAACAACGACTATCCAGCAGCATCAAGAAGCACTTTCACACCGCAGTACTTTTCCCACTTTAGTTCCGATATAGTTCCGAAATGTTGCGTTCACACCAAAAAAATCCGGAACTAAAATTAGTTCATGAGAACCTTTTTACCCCCTTTCCGTTTCGTGGGAGAAAAAGGTTCCTATTTCTGATTGGCTGGGCAGATTGCAAACCACGCCACTGTAAAACTCCCAAAAAGTTTTGTGAAGCCGCCATTTTATTATCCTCGCATTAGCATTATTAGCATTAGCATTAGCCCAGCGCACAAACGCAGAGAGACTAACTTATGGCAACACAAAATAAAACATGGGAGCGGTGGAGATGAGGAGGTGTCGGAGTTCTGGCGATTTAATCGGAAGGCTTCAGTAGAAGCTGCTGGGAGTCCCAGCAGCTTCTACTGAAGCCAGTCCCCAACTCCGGGGACTTCCGGCCGGGGACTTCGGTGGCAGTATACGCCGTGAAGTTGTTTGCGGCCTGCCAGTAAACCCAAAGCAGAAGAAGAAGTGACGTCAGCGGCTGCATTTGCCTAATCCTCCCCCAGGGACTTATTCCGGTGTGAACGTGATCTGTACTTTGTTCATGAGAACTAAAGAGTTCTCATGAACTAAGTTCTGATGAACCTTTGTGGGAAAAGTACTGCGGTGTGAAAGCGCCTAAGGTGTAAACATGCTGAGGGAAACGTCTATCATGTTTGGATTAGACAAAATAAATGGTGTCTAATATGAGTTCCTCAGTGTTTACCACGCTGCATGAGCTCCACCTTGGAGGTTATGGAGGGTTTTGTTCTTGTCTGCAGGATAACAGAAAAAAGTACTTGTCGCATTTTCATCCGATTTAGTGTGAGGATGTAGCATGGGATAAGGAAGAACATATTCAGTTGTGTGAGGGATCCAAATCATGTGCCTGACTTGTGAATTGTTTTTCACTTTTGTTAACATTTCAAGCACTTTGCATTGAGTGGTCTTCCTTTCACAGTGCCATTCTAAATATATATATTTTTATACAAATCTACATGAGCGGTATTTTTCAAACAATAAAGGTGCAATCAACACTTCATATTGACCAAGACTTCATGTCCATAATCAGGGCCGGCCCTTGGCATAGGCAGTATAGGCGAATGCTAAGGGCGCATCAATCTATGGGGGGCGCCGAAAAGAAAAGAAAAGAAAAAAGAAAAGTTAGAAATAAAAAAAAAAAAATCTTTTTATTTCATAACATCACAATTTTCTCGATTTTGGATCAACAAAGTACATCTTATTATCTTATACTAACAAAACTACGCCTATATTGCGTACAGCGCCCATAAACTATGGCGCACCCCCCCCCCCCCAAATCAAGTTGAACTGCCCCAGCCCCAGTAAAAACCAGAGGTTTATGTGAAATAGTTCTTTTTTTGAAATAATGGTTTTAGTGCAATTATAGGTTTTCATTTTGTATTTGTGTTCATTTAAAATAAATCAAACTCCCAAAAAACGTATACAGCTTTTATTAACATTGGAATTTACTGTGTAAGCGGCCGCGGGGGGGGGGGGAGAGCTTTAGAGAGCTCTCTCTCGAAAGACTGAGAGGCTCTGATAACCTCAGCTCAGTGAGGTAAAGGCACACCTTTATATGATCATTATAGCTATAAAAAAATAAGAGAATAGATTTTCATCTATTCTCTTATAGTATAAAATACTATATGACAGTAAAAAAAAGTTGTTATTAATAAACAAGAATACAGTTTGAAAGGGGAGTGATTTGTAAAATATCATAAATAAAAAGAAAATCTGCTTACAGTTCTGTTTCATATGGGTGGTGAGAGATGTATCCAGATCTCTTAATGTTGCTCTCAAAGTGCACCAGATGATGCTTTTAACTTCAATATTAAAAAAAAAAAATCTTCCCGGGGGAGCATGCCCCCGGACCCCCCTAGAGGAGGTTAGGTCCCCCCCCCACTTAAATCATGTTCAAATGGATAGGATACTAAATACATTTGCACACATCTTTTGTCCATATCTTTCTGTTTTGGTGGTCATGCCACAACCGTGCACATGCATGCATGCGCGAGTCATAGTGAGTGTCTGCATTTTGGGGGGGGGGGCGCCAGCTAAAATTTTGCCTAGGGCAGCAAATTGGTCAGGGCCGGCCCTGTCCATAATGCTTCAACAGAGTGGTTGCATTGATAAACGTCACCTTGGGAATATAAACTGAAGCAACAAGGTTCAAAGATAATTTAACATTTACAAAAAAAAGGAATATTAACTTAATGGTGTAGGGAAGACGGTTAGGGCCACATGTGATCTTTGTTTCAGACCTGATCTAAAATGTTTTTTATACTTTCTGTGAACTACAGAAAAACACACTTTTGGTCAGATTCAAATGTTTTTCATCACGTGACCCTAAACCTCTCCAATATATCTGGTCATACAGTTAGTATTTTTCTATTCAATTTGTCCTGCTTTTTGGATATCTGTATCTATTTATGTCTTCACTCAGGTCCAAAAGGTGTTAATGGAATTTTTCATTTGGTGATGGCAGAACTGAAAATGATTTTTAAAAAGCACATTATTTTGTTTTCCATAAAGAAACGCCACTGTCCCTCAGGATAATGGGATGTGATGGATTGAATGTGATGCATGACCTTAAATTGTACTTGCTGTCACTGTCACAATACAGTTTAAAAAACATTTAAAAGGACATTGGAACAAGATACGAAATATACAGGAGCTTAAGGCCCTTAACATTTCATTTTAAAATGTGTTATAGTGCAGGTTTTCCTATCAACAAAATAATTTTTGCACCTCAATATCTTGGTTTCTTCTTTTCTGAGGTCACGTTGTTCTGTTAAAACAAAGTAATAAACATCTTACTGATATTTATTTTCACTTGTTTTATGTAAATGTAATATTGAGGTACTCTTAAAGTAATTGAAAGTGATCAGGTTACATTTCTTTAATATTTTGATACACAAATGAGGTTACTGTTTCCATTTAATTACAGGTAATTACTAATAGTAACGGAACACCCTCCCAGCCCTGGTTTAAATGTACCACTGTAAAATAGTATTCCATGGTTGACGAAACCACTATCATCCTCTTCCTCAGGAACATTTACACTTCCTCTCCCGGCGTCTTTAAGCCGGAATGAGTTAACACGTCTTCCTCGCCACATTTCCCACGTTGCTGTGAGCCTTCCTGGATGGGAACACAAACCACAATATGGTAGCGTATAGAGTGCGTGTATGCAAAATAAAAGTGTTCCAGCTGGTTACCGAGCCTGGATTCACTTTGTTATCCCTGGTCTTTACCTTCAGGCTGACTTCCATTATGTTTTCACACGTTAGCACGTTCATCCCTGCTTTCTGCCTCTCCATTTTTCACTTTCTGCTTGAGTGGGAGGAGAAGGGAAAAGAGCCTGGGGCGGGCCACCTGTGCTGTTGTGTTGTTGGATTGTGTAAATCAGTAATAAGGGGACTTCTGTGTGTGTGTGTGTGTGTGTGTGTGTGTGTTTGTGTGTGTGTGTGTGTGTCTGTGTGTGTGTGTGTGTGTTGTGGTGTGTGTGTGTGTGTGTGTGTGTGTTCAGGTATTAAGCTGGTTGTGAATTCCATCACTCAACACTGGGTACATAACTTGCTTCTACAAATGCACCTTTCTAAAGAAATCATCCATAAATTCAATAAGATAAAATAGCTTTGCAGCAATATGAAAACATTATAGTGGAGTTGAACATCCCTTATTATTTCACACAGTAAATATAATCATATATACATAACATTTATTTATGATATGCAAAAGTCTTCAAAATACTGTGCATTGTAAAAACTAAATAGCTTTAATTGTTTTGTTCAATACGCTGAACATCAATTATATTTATTGAAAGGTATTATCTTCTAAAAATGGTTTTCTTGTAAAAAGTTGTACTAAGACATTTTTAATTATAAGTTTTATAATTTTAAAATTCTGAAAATATAATTACATGATCATACAATAAGCAGTTTTGTCTCCAGTTGGTCCTCTTTTTATCTTCATGTTTTCATCTTGATAACAGCAGGGTTTCCAACAAGATATAGCAGGGGTTTACCCCCATAGCATTGTGTTCTTCCTGTATTGGCAGAAACAAGCCCCAGGTACAGCAGTGTGCTGTGAGGCTGTATTGACGTGATACCTCATATAGAATAGAATCGGAGGGATGAAACCCTCTTTAATGGCACACAGAGCACACACAGGGGGTGTTTCTCAATGTCAAGTAAAGCTGCTCCAGAGCCACTATTTCAAGCATACTACGTCATTGAGTGCCGCCGAAGGACTTTTCCAATGTCCAGCATACTTGGAATTCTACCGAGCCCGGCGTACTTCGTAGCGAGAAATTTCGAGGCTGCACATGTGTAGACTCCGCGGTCTTAAAATCCCCACAATGCTTTGCGCACGGACCAATTTCCCCAAATCTGTGGCGGAAAATGTAAGGCGGGGCCTCTCATATGACGCACATCTGTACACTTGCTCGCCTGTTCCACTCTTCGTTTTCCAAATGCCAGGAAGTATTCTTGCCTCGCTTCTGAAGCAAGTGACTCGGAAGACATGTGCTACCAAGCAAGCATACTCGACATTGAGATACACCAAGTGAAATTTGTTCTCTGCTTTTAACCCATCCTAGTACCAGGAGACTAGTACTAGGAGCAGTGGGCAGCTATTGTACAGCGCCCGGGGAGCAATGGGAGTGGGGGGGGTGCCCTTGCTCAAGGGCACCACGGCAGGGCCCAGAAGGTGAACTGGGACCTCTCCAAGTAGCAGTCCACACTCCATATTTAGGTCTGGTCGGGGACTTGAACCGGCGACCTTACGGCTCCCAGTCCATGCCCCTACTGACTGAGCCACTGACGGACATGTGGCTCATGTAACATAATGCACATGTGAAAGGATGACTAAGTCCCTCTGAGCACCGAAAACGAACAAAAGGGACCTCTTATATATAAAGAATGTGATCCATTCAAAAATTAAGGACTCAAAGGAGCCATTAGAGTCACTCATGCTTATCCAGAAAAATATTTCATCGTGCTTTATGAATCCAACAGCACACAAGTTGAATTTTTTTTTTTTTTAAATCATATTGGTTTTATAAAAAAATGGGGAAGTACATTAAGAGTTCACATTATCTAGCTTCATCGTGTTGAATGAGAGAAGACATTCTCTTCCACCACTCACCCGACAGACTGGATGTTGTTTCCAGCAGTAAAGCAAAGAAAGTTTAAATATATCAGATTTCAGACACAAAGGCAATTTAAAGTGCAACAGCAATTTAGAGTAAATTACATATGAATGACATACAAAACAAAACAGAAAACAATACGATTTAGAGAATAGTTCAGCATGAGCTACAGTATAATGACACGACAAAACAAAACCTATTATCCCAACTTAAATAAGCCTGTATGCTATACAGAAGAAACAAAATAAGAACTATAGAAGTCAAAATGTGTCCATCTGAAACTTTTCTTTTCAAGAAAAAATAAGTTGAAGAAAGATTATAAGAAGACAGAACTTGTCCTAGTAGTTATATTGACTTTCTAGGAATCAATCGACTGTAGGTAAAAATACCAGTAAGAAAGCATGTATAAATCCTGGAAGGCAGAGCGCAAAAGTCCACCAAGCACCCTGGAAAAGTGTTGGGGACAAAAATAGTACTTTGATAAGTGCTACCTCCTGGGTGGAAATTGTAGCCTTGGAGTCAACGATAAGCAAAACACAAGCTTTCGCATTAATGTATGCACAAGTTTGAAGGCAAACAGAGTGAAGCTGTAGGCCGGTGAGCACAAATACTCAAACCTACACTCCTCTGTCATACCCACCCATTGCAGTTGAGGTGTTGCACATGAAATAGCCATTATAAAATAGTAAACCAAGGTGGCACGTTGTCACTAACACTTAACTTATATCACACCACCTCCCACCAAGGACCTCTCCGTACTATATATATGCCACGTCAGCTCAGATTCAGAGGTCTGGGCCTGCACCACTCAGTGGGAAGTAGTTCTGAGACCTCTCCTCCTCTTTGTGCCCATCATAAATAAATAAGTGGAAATGTAAAGCAGACCTCTATGTCTGGGGAGGGCTCTTAAAGACACCTACTCAAGTGGAGTGTTGGACTCACGGGGGGGCCCCCCTGCACGCTCCATCTCGGTTTGTTTTTCTAACAGCACTGAACGCCATCTCCCCTTTCAGATAAGAGAGGAAACCAGGGGGGGCAGGAGACACAGTGAAAGAGGAAAGGGGGTCTGGAGGTGTAAAAGTATTTTAAGCTGCACTGTAAAAACTCAAAATATGCCAAGTATATTCGTCTAATATCTAGTCTGAAATGTCTTGACACTTGATATGAGACATAATAACTTAAGACGTAAGAATGCAGTGAGATACTGGGTCTTGTTTGTTTAAACCTTGGCAATAGTTTTTTTAATCTGCTGTGGTATTTGTAAAAGATGGATCATCTGGTTTCAAGAAATACATCTTACTTGACTTTAGAAAAAACATTTGTATTGGAAAATCCACCATTAACATCACAAACCGAAAAAATATGAGCATTTTGGCTTATTTTGTAACACAACATTTCCTGATCCTGGTAAAATAGTTCAGAATAAGTTTTCCCAGCTAATTGTAAGATCTCATTTATCTAAATATCCCATCTTATTTCAAGAAATCTTACCAAGCTAATATCCACTTGATCTATTGGCATATTTCTAACTTATTACAAGCGAAAACACCTTGTTATTATTTTTCTTTGACTTAATTTTGGAGCAGCATTTTTTCCAGTGTGGAATCAGAATCAGACAGCAACGTCTGACATGTTTTAAAGTGGCCCATCAGCTCATGTGTTCGTCATTTGCTATTCCAGGCTTGAGGAGTGACAGAGGAGGACGTCGAGTAACACTACAGGAGACAAGGTGTGCAGTTCACTCACGCTGAATTACGAGTTTCTGTGCTACCTTTAATGCTTTACAGAAGCTGGAGCTGTGTCTGTTAGCATCATCATCATGGACCATAATAGAATTCGCTGCATGTCTTAATTTCTTAATATAAAACAGCTGTGTGGCAGATAAGACAAAGAAGGATACTTGTGAGAGAAATTGGTAATTGATGACCCACTTATATCCTTTATTCTGTTTTTGCTGGTGTGTAAATCAAATGAGCTCGGAAGAAGACAGTTTTGATTAAAGGAGCAGAGTGTAAGGTAGCTAATAGGCTAGAAGCGGGGGAATTATTCGTCACAAGTTAACAAGACTGAGAGTCTACATCCACAGTAGTGATGCCAGCCTGGTCTCCAACAAATGATGTTCTGAATAACCTGAAATGCATTGTCAATTACGTGCTGAGGGAAATACTTTTCACAAAACATACTTATTTAACCCTTAGATGCATAAGTGGGTCTTTTTTGACCCGGTTTTCTTAGGGTATCTTTGTAATTACATTTTTTTATCATTTCATATTCCAGCTATTCCTCAAAAAACATGTTTTGGATATCATGCCATTCAAATTTTAAATTTCAATTGTATATATTTTAAGAAATTGTAGTTTTTGTATTACTACCCCAAGCTTCCATAAGTGGGTCAAAAATTACCCGCATGGATTTTCTATGGAATTTCGTTTTTTTTTCAAAATGTAAAAAAGATGTCTAAAATTATAAATAGTGAAAAATTAAATATAAAATATTTCTAGTGTGAACCAAAATATAATACTAAATATTATACAAGTAATTTTTCTTAACCAAAATTACAAAAATGGCATAAAAACACATATTATTCTAATACGGGTCCTTTTTGACCCACTTATGGAAGAGTGTAGGGTCCAGTCACTCGTGCATCTAAGGGTTAAAGGCAAACCATGACGTTTAGTTCCCTATACATAAACAAGTGGTTTTGTTAAGTATAGTTTTTACTTTCATTTAAAGCAGGGATGGGCAACTTTGATGGTGGTGGGGGCCACATAATTGATGTACTGGTCACCAGGGGGCCGCAGATTCACTTGGAACACACACACACAAATTCCATGTGTTGTATGTAATTATTAACAAATATACTAAGTCTGACATCTTCATTGACATTTTACAATCTTTCAGGGAACATCCTCTAATAAGCTCACTAAACAAATATCAGTTCACAGAAATGTTATTTAATTTTTACAAGTGGCACGTTTGTATTGAACAGGTTATTTAACAGTGGAATAAAACTATTTTAAACTATTGGAAAGCACGAAAAATGTGTGTGCATTGAGATTAACCATTAAGATGACATAAACATGAAGTCATGAACACTAACCCGGACATTAGTTGTCTAACTGGAACCTAAGACACTTGTAGCCTGTCTCTGCTGACGCACAATAAGGGGAGTGTCAACACAGACACCTGTCAACCCGCACTCTGCTGTTCCTCAGCGCCGCTCCCCCTCCCTCCCGCTGACATTATGAATGAAAAGCATATAGTAGGCTAATCATAGATAACACGGCAGGGTCCGTGACAGTTTGCTTTCATCTGATTTCAAATAAACAAAGTCTTGGTTTTTAGAATATTAAACTTGTTTCGCCAAATTCAGATGATAAATACAACTTTGAAGCTTGTAAAGGCATAATTACAAGCGGCAACTTAACGTCACAGCAGGCATAACAACAGCCGGTGTTTCTTGTGAGTGTTTCCCCGGGAAACAAACACAATACACATAAACGCGTCACAGATTATTTCGCGGTATTTGAAATCATGTACGCAGCTCGCGACGTAACTAGGAGTCTAGTGGACGGTATCAGTACTACAAGTAAAACTATTAAAAAAATATATATTTTTTTTTTTTAATTAATTACGTTGTTTATAAATTAATCTGAGGGCCGCAAAAAGAGGAGGTGGGTGCCCGGGCCACCATTTGCCCATCCCTGATTTAAAGTGTTATCTACAACCAAACTCCATGGTAATCCATTTCACAGTCATTCAATGGACCAAAGAAGAACTGACCAACCAATACCTCATCAGACATGCGGCTGGCATGGCTTAAAAATGTGCTCCGGTTTAGTAATGTATATTTGAATTGTTGGCAGGTTTTTGTACCCATTGTTGCTTTCAAACCCATCATTTCTAACATTGCTGTCAGTAGTTAGGCAGTGAACTTATCTTTTCTGTTACTTGTCAAGTTCACCAATGCAAATACAATTTACTTCTATCTTTCTTACAAGGATTTTTACAAGGAGGTAAGGATTTGATATCTTGCTAAAGGACACTGAAGCAAGGCAGAAGCTTGCCAACAGTGGGTGTTAACCATTTAACCTTGTAGTTGCACTGAAGTTACACAAAATGGCAGATGCAGAGAGTCACAAGGACAGGAGCAATGTATTTACCTTTTATGGACAGATTTTATGATCATAGACATAGCAATCATTATTGTATTAACCTCCCCTCACATCATATGGTTACTGAACTCTGACCTGCATCAAACACTTTCATTAAATCTTTCTTTCATGGCGCTGGCAAGCTGGGAACTTGTGAGTGCTTCTTCTTTAGGGAGACAACCAGGGGTGACAAGACTTTATGGAAGTTGTCTGTTTTAATGAGCATTCGATCTGTCACACATCTGAACAACCCCTCCATTTAAGGTTGTCAGTTCAGCTGACGGTGAATACATAGGTTCAGCCTTGATGCTATATTTTCACCTGCATCGAAATCCTTCCTTATGTACTCGGTAAAGTAGAAAAACATAGCTTTTATTATTTATGTATTACTTGTTACTTGTTATGTCCGACATAAAAATAGTTTGTATGGCATAGTGTTATTCACTATCAAAAGAATGTT
Organism: Dissostichus eleginoides; assembly: GCA_031216635.1. NCBI lineage: Eukaryota > Metazoa > Chordata > Actinopteri > Perciformes > Nototheniidae > Dissostichus > Dissostichus eleginoides. The sequence continues at coordinate 4,193,050 of CM062274.1, read as the reverse complement.
TTTGATTAAACAATGCCACCTAGTAAGCATTTGATATTTTGCTGAAAAAAAGAGAGTGTCATAGGGTTGATAGCACATTCTAATTCTAATTTCAGGTTTCATTTCCAAGTTCCAATTTCAAGTTCCAACTCCTAAATCGAACTCCAATTCCTAATTCAAATTCCAGGTTCAGATTCTTGGTTCTCAGTCCATATTTCAAATGCCAAATTCTAATTCCAGGTTCCAAGTCCCAATTTAAAAATGACACATTCTAATTCCATTTCCAAATTCCAATTCCAAATTCCACTTCCAGGTTGCAATTTTAAATACAAATTCAAATTCCACAATACAATTCCAAGTTCCAATTCCATATTCTAATTCCATATTCCATAGTCCATATTCCATATTCCATAGTCCATATTCCATATTCCAAATCCATATTCCAAATCCATATTCCATAGTCCATATTCCATATTCCAAATCCATATTCCAAATCCATATTCCATATTCCAAATCCATATTCCAAATCCAGGTTCCAGGTCCTGATTCTACATTGCAAGATCCAAAAGTAACGAAAAGTGATCAGGTTATATTACCTTTATATTTTGATACTCGGCAGGTTACTGTTTAAAGGTATTTAATAATTCGAACAAATACATTTTAGCCCTCCCAACCCTGGGTATAACTAACTTTAAGATAATTCTATATCAAAGTTGCTATAAATAAAAACAAAGTTGCATGCAGTGACCCTTTCTTACACCTTCAACCTTGTACTGTTTTCATCAGTCCTAAGTTGTATGAAAACATAGGCCGTGGGTCAAAGCTATGACAGGCGGTGTGTTGTCTGTTTTGCAGGGACAACAGTTGGCTGTTGTGGACAGTGGACCGGGACGAGGCCGTGACGGTTCTAGTAAAGCGTAGAAACCCAGCTGTCACATATACGATTGGACGTTGACCAGATTTTGGGTCGGCCTGCCAAATAAGAAGCGCTGATTGCAGACAGGTGTCTCGGTCAGCGAGACAGACGGCTGAACAAACAGAGTGGAAACATTTTGATAGTGGCCATGGTCATGCTAATGGACAAAACAAGCAAGTAAACTCCTATAGGTTCTGCTGAAGGTCAAACCTTTCAGTCACTGACTTAAAAGTGTAAAAGGGCAACTAAAAAATAAGTGTGACAACCCAAAATTACCAGCTACCTTTCATGTCTGATTGCTTTGTGTAGCTTTAAACAAATCATTTTTTGAAAAGTTTTAGATTCCTTTACCCACACATGCCTATTTTGCCAATGATTTCAACCCAGCTTAATCCCTAAGAAATACGTTACATTATTATTTAAACAAGGGATGACTGGGCTTCAATTTTAGCAAGGTGTTGGTCTTAGCCCTGTTACGAATATGCTTTCCTTCTATGGTATGGCCCTTCTATCAAATGGTTGGCTCATGTTTAACACTGTGTGAAGTGAATTGAAAAGAGGCCCTGTGTTCTAAACCAAGCTGGCTTTGTTCCTGCAAGGCCGTGAGGTTTCATTAGATTACATCTGATCAATGCAGCTGGTGTGAAAACAGCAGTGCTAATCATGTTTTGGCTTGGGCGCTTCTGGGCATATGCTGTGGGGTCTTAACAAACTTATGAAAGTGTGTTTTGCATTCCCCCGTGAAATGGGGCATACAGTATATACCATTGATTCCCAAATCACATTAGGTTGTCCATTCCCTCTTCTGGATTGTATTTAAGAGGATAATACTTTGGCCTATAGCTGTCAGATTCACTGTTTAATGGCCTCTGTGCGAAGTGCCTTGCAGACACATGCAGTGTATGTAGTTGGCATGAATACAACTACAGAAACCTCCCATTTTAGAATCAAACTGACACAAAGAAAAACAACTTCCTATTGGACTTTGACACCAATGCCTTGTGACTTTAGTAGGATTTTCTGCCGTTTGGACTTAAAACGTGCTACTAGATTCAGAAGAGAGTAGACATACTAACATCTCTGGGAGGCTTTACGTTACAGCAGTGTCTTCAGCCATATGCTTACATGCTTACAATCCCAATGTTCAAATGGTGATTTTAGCACATGTAACGCTTACCATCTTAGCCATGTTGGTTTAGCATACTAACTTGCTAATGAATGCAAAACACAAAGTACAGAGGAAGATGGGTTCTTTGCAGACATGTAATACATCAAAAGTATTTGGTATGACTATGGCACTTAAAGTTAAAGAAACACCAAAGTTTGGTATGTATATTCTTTCCAAATTCCACGGCAATCCTTCAAATATTTAAATATTTACAGATAAGTCTTCACCGTGATGGTCTACAGATTTACAAACCATCAATGCCATAAATAAATTAAATAAATATATGTTATGTCGGCTGCATTGTATTTGGTCCTTTTTATTTCAAACTGTCAATCATGAGTCATGAGACAAACAATGATTTCGAGTCCAAAGCTAAATTGGTTTAGTATTCTAATCATGTTTTAAACAATAATAACACTGCTCCTTACAATGTTTCTGAACTGAGTTGAACTCAAAGGAATTTGAAAGAGGTTGGAAACTGGAGTGGGCTCCGATTAAATGCTACTGAATCTCAGCTTGTATGTTTCTTTTCAACAGTATGACATTGATTTGAAAGTTATACTTACTCATGTTTGCACTCATTGTGGTCTTCCTGTTCTGCCCTCAAAAGGCAGTCATATAATTTACACAAACAAATATAAACAAAATGCAGACACTGCACTCTGCCATATGATCTTGACAGAACGGTCATTAAAACTGCTGTTTCAACTAACTAAATGTGATCATTCAGCATTTTAACTTGTTTGTTGATCAAATTAACATTAATTTTAATATAACAATCCAAAGCTCATAGGAATCAAATGCTGTGTCAAAGTACAACATTAACATTTGATTTTGTGGAAGAACACACTGAAAACCAACATCTCTTATTAGGGGGCTTAAAATTAAAAAGAACATGTTTAACAAAAATAATAACGGCATTTCCTTCAGTCTAGCCTCAGATTTACTGAATTATTCTTCTTGGCCAACTGCTGGGAGGAATGTTTTCTCTCTGCTGCTCAGGTGTTGGCTGGTACAGAACAACATTTCAGAGCTCAAGTAGTCTTAGCCCCGGCACACAGGCCTCAGGCGGGGACTCAAGTCGTGAGTCCCTCCCAGCATGGAGGCCTGACAGTGGGGATTACCTCCATCTCGTCCCCTGCTGAGAGGCGCCAGATATGGATTGAATCAGATCAGTCTCTGTCCTTGGGGAGAAGGATAGTAGGTAGACAATGGACTCAACACACACACAGACACATCCAATTGAATCCCCTTTGTCTAATTTCTGGACATCCACAAGGTATAATGACAGCTAAAAAATATTTGCCAAATTGCTTCAATGGTAGACGCTCATTTACACCCTCATCTTCCTCATTAGAGATGGGGAGAAGCAGAGATAATTGCTCATATCTAATGGCACTCTAATTATCAGTTTAAAATCACCATCAGTTCTAAAAATATCTGCTGGCAGGTGGATCCGCCGGATAACTCGAGCAAGACTCTCTTTTCTTTATTGTCTCTCTACACCCTCGCCCTGATCTCAATGAAAACCTTTCCCATTCCTCTCTGTCTCACTGTCGTCTATTATGCATTAAACACTGAACAAAGCTTGAAGGTCTGTCGCCGAGTGCATTTGTGTGTGTTAAAGCCATCAAACCTCCACAGTCTCTCCCTCCACTGGCCTGCTCAATGCATGATGATGCTAATGCCTTGAACTGTAGTTTTCACTCAAAACCAAGACCTAAGATCACTCTGGAGCGCTGCTTTTACTTTGTTGCTAAGGTCTAAATGATTCTGATAAACAAATCGAATGAACAGCTCAAAAACAATAAGACTGTCAATAATAAAAAGGACATATTATGTTCACTCTCAGGTTCATATTGTATTCTGTGCTTAAACTGGACATGTCTCCATGCTTTAATGTTCAAAAAGCTCTTTATTTTTCTCATACTGCCTGTGCTGCAGCACCTCTTTTCACCCTCTGTCTGAAACCAGAACCCAGTCTGCTGTGATTGGTTAGCTGGCTGACTCCATTGTCAACCGCTTGTGTCGAAATGTCCCTCCCCTTAGCATATTACATACAATGTGTTGAGCGCTAGCCAATAAAGGCACAAGTGTTGCATAGTGATGTCACTATGTTACGGAAGTAAACAAAGGAGTTCAATGGAGGTGTTTCAGGCAGGGGGGGGGGAGTGTGTGGGAGAGGAACTCCCTCTGGGGTGAACACATGGATTTCAGCCTTTGCAGACCATTCACATGCACAAAAACCTGTATAATGCAATACAGGAAAGGGAAAGAGAAAAAAAATAACCCCCCTTTAAGAAAGAATTATCTAAAAAATACATATTTCCATTGCAAAAGCAAATATGTTAATATAAACAGTATTTTCTTAAAGCTCTAGCCCAATCGTTGACATTACTGTTAGATGAACTTTTATAAAGCAGGAAAATACCAAGTAAGTATTTTTCAATGCAACTCTACCACTGGCATTTATGCCCACTTAAAATCTAAAATGTTGTTGGGCAGCTGAGCTGAACGTTGGAAACATTTGACAGTGCCTACACATTGGTTCGGTAGAACAAAATGCATGGAGCATATGCAGCGAGGATCATAACTCCAGTTTAGTGTCAGCTCGTTGGAAGCGTGTACAGATGGGGAGAGCTGGGTGCTCATTTAATGGTCAGTTTAGCTAATGCAATAATAGCTGCAGAGTGGCGCCGTGTAATGGTCACCTCACTGGGCCGATTCAAGAGAGCCCAGCCGTTCCAGTCTGGCCCTATTAAGGAACCTCAAGGCCAAGCAGACACAGGACAGGCAATTGTACATTTTCAGACATGTCAGCTCAACACAATGTAATGGGTGAGTAATGAGAAACAAAATGGAACGCTGTTATCAGTGTGCCTGAGGTGGGATCAAGGTAGTTGTTTCTTTGACATTAGTTTTTTTCTGAGTCTAATTATATACGTTTTTTTTGCTAGAATGCAGTTGTGTATCCTGTGCTAAGACACAAACACATCCCTCTATGTCATTGCAAAAGCCATCAATACGCTGTATGTTATATACATCACAAACATGAATGCAACATTGATTTCTGATAGCTAAGATAAAACATTCCTGTGACAACCCACTATGTGCACAAGGTCAAATATGAACATAAAACAGGTTCTGACTTTTTAAGTTTATCAAAAACTTGCTGTATTAATTCCTCCTGCCACACTGCACTGCAAGTGATGGGTTATATAATAGATAATTCAGTAACAGCTTTGCTCCAAAAAGTCTGTAGTCTGTTGCCCAGTGTGTAGTTTCATATAGTATACCTTCCAAAAAAATAATATTAATAATCATAATATATCATATACGTGCGACCATTAGTCAGACATTTTTGTCAAACTGTTTTTTTGTCGAGGGCAACCCTAGTGTAAGCATAGTCTATACAGTTTTATAGTTTTTTTACTCTACGTCACAGCCACGCCCCTTTTTGGGTAAAAATATCTGCTGTCATTTGACTGGAGGTATTCGCCAATACGATCAAAACATCTGAAATACTGTGCATTTTTGTTTTCTACAAGGATATCGATGATTGGCGTCGATATGGTGAAGTTCAATCAATAGCCGATTGATGACCTTGGAACGGTAGAGAGAGGAAGGAGTAGATAAAACTTAAGCTTTACCTCATTAGCGTCATACCTTATGAAGTGTACATCACTGATGGAACGGCTCGTGAGGACATACATTTGTTATTATTAGGGCTGTCAGTCAATTAAAATATTTAATCGCGATTAATCGCATGATTGTCCATAGTTAATCGCGATTAATCGCAAATTAATCGCACATTTTTTATCTGTTCTAAATGTACCTTAGAGGGATATTTTTCAAGTTTTTCATACTCTTATCAACATATGAGTGGACAAATATGCTTTATGCAAATGTTTGTTTATTATCATTTGAACAATGACAAATATTCTCATGAATATTAAAAACAACAACCTCTGAACATTACAAATATTCAACCTGGAACCTCTCTCATACAATACAATAATACAATACAGAGTGTGTGTGTGTGTGTGTGTGTGTGTGTGTGTGTGTGTGTGTGTGTGTGTGTGTGTGTGTGTTTGTGGAGAGACACTGTGATGGATCGTTGGAGCTATGTGCAACTCAAGGCATATGCTCGAACGGGAGCTGCCTGGACGCTGCAATCATGTTGCGCGCACTATCCGTGCTGAGTGTGCTGACTTTTCGTACAATGTCCCACTGTCTGGCTACCTGCATAAAGTCAAGTGCTCGGCGCAGTTGTCGGCGAAATGTCGCTCCTCTGTTTTCATTGAAACAGCTCCTTATATCCGTTAGCGCAGCTAGCTAGCACCAGATGCTAACAACAACAATACACGTAAGGTGTGCGCATTCTCGCTCGCTCGCGCCACACATACACACACCCTCCCGGTCCTCCCGATGGCCAGTCCGGGCCTGCCGGTGAGCGTGGAAGTGTGGTCTGCTGTAAGCAGGCAGCAGGAGCGGGGCTGTCAGCGTCAGCTTGTAGATGGTATTTTAAACTCGATGCGCTCTGAAACTACGGGGCGGCCGAGGACAAAAAATGACAATAATTATTAATGTTCCATACTCACTTAACGGGAAGAAACTCAGCTAACTGACGATACGAACATTTTTTACCGAAACAAAACACAAGTCTCACAAGAAGCGTCTAAATGAGCCCTGGGCGAAAAAATGCTATCGCACTCAGCACAGAACTCACAGCTTAAATACCCTTATTACTTTTCGTATCTGCACAAACAAGAGATCGATTAGCAAGCTGAGATTCCACAGATTCCAGAAATATTAGTATCATCACTGAGAGATCCGAACTCGCTACAGAGGAAGCAAAAACAGACATCACAACACGTAGCTTCACGGAGGAAGCTTCTTACCTTAGCTGTTGTTCTGATCAAAAGTTATGTTCAATGGCATCAAAACGATAAAAACGCTGCTGAAGGTTAATCCAATGTGTCTGTGTCACTTTGAGATAATTCCTGATAATCCATCTTCATATTCACTAGTTTGAGCCTAGCCTGTTTACACAGCATAACATTGCTTTCGACTGCGTGCGCATAGCTCTCACTTGTCAATGGTAACGTGTGTGTGTAAAACCCAGTCTCACGGCATTTCGTGTTATAGTCACGATATTTAATCTATTGATTTGTGTTCACCAACACGGTTTTCCCCTTTTTTTTCATGTCACACAGAACGATTTTAAAAGCAATCTATTTCTATTGGTAGTGTGTTTCGTGCCTGCACCACGTCTTTTTGTCCGGTCGGGTCTTGGAAAACCGGAAGCTGTGTGGTTCATAAAAACATGTTCTTACTCAATATCAAGCCACGATTATTGTTTTTATTTTAAATCGTATAATGTCGGACTTTTTTTGCAATCCGTGAGGAAAAGAAATGGGGCTCAGAATACTGAAATTTGTATTTTTTAAATCTTTTTTTCCTTCTAATTTGTTATTCTTTTCTAAATAACACACTGTTATTTACTCAACAATAACACACAATTATCCTTGTTTTTATTTGTTTAATTCTATAATCTTGGGCTTTTTTGGCGTCCGTCAGGAAGTGAATTTCAAAATAAAGTAACAGGAAACAGACATAGGCCTATATGGGACATTTCGAGCATCATTGCGATTAGGGCTGCAACAAACGACTAATTTGATAATCGATTAATCTATCGATTAATGAAACGATTAATCGATTATTCGGATCGTTAAGGTTTTAACTGTACTACTACTTTTATCGATACTGCTTATCGATCCGGTCCTTTAACGATAGTCTTATCGGTTCTTTTGAAAATAAATAAGGTAAATTAACTAAACAAATTGTGAACAAAATGAACATTGCTTTTTATTTAAATTAAATAAATAATATTTCACATCAAAAGAAACAACATTGTTTTAACAAATCATATTAAATAATCTGATGACAGAATTGTAAACAGAATAGCTGAAACTTTAACAAACTAAATAACTCAGTTACCTCTAATCATTAACCCATGTTTGAATCATTGAGTTAACTGTGTGTTGCTGCTAGCATACATAACACCTGACGTGGAAACGTTACTCGTGGATGGAGCTACAGAGCTACTAGAAAGACAGTCGAACCCGGTGCATTTCTCCGTCTGAATGTGGTGCACTTTTGCTAAATGTTTAGACAAAATGCTCGTGTTACCGCCCTTAGCTACTAAACTCTTATTGCACTTTTGGTAACGAGCATTGTCCACATCGAGACGGATAAAGTTTAACCACACCTTGGAGCGCTTCTCTCCGCCATCTCCTCCGTGTGTGTGTGTGTTGCATGCATGTAGCAGCTGCGTGTGTGTAACTGCCCCGCCCCTCGCACACAGACGGGGGGAGAGAGATCTCTCGTCTGGATTGGAAAGATCGAAAATACATCATAGACGCATTTTTTAGTCTTATTGCATATTAGAAACGGAGTTGGCGACACTAAGACTGCGATATAATGTTTATGTAGCAATAATACATATGACATATATGTTTTAAATGTCTCCTGTACCGATAAAAAGACCGATAACGTTGGAGCTGAACTGCCTGTGAAACACACGTGATGACGTCACCAACGAATCGACGACTGAATTAGTTGGCAACTAATTTGGTCATCGATTTTAATCGATTAAGTCGATTAGTTGTTGCACCCCTAATTGCGATACACACCCACTGAACTGATTACCCAAGATCCTCAGCTATGGTTTAAGCTCGGTGATTGGATGTTTTAGCCGCAATGCACGTTGGGATATGGTGTTAATGCGATATGAAATCCGAAAAACATTTCGGAGTTTAGGATGGCCGAAGACACTACACTACCCATAATCCTCAGCTATCGTTTGGGACTACAGTCCCTTTGCTTGACAAACCCCGTTATTAATGTTCAAGCTCTGGGATTGGATGTTGGAGTGGCAGTGCGCCAAGGTTACGCCGAGCGTCACACAGCACTTTGAAATGGAACGAAACCACCCCCCCCCCCAGAACTACACATGCTGGCTATTGTGTTTCGCAAAATGTTCTATGGGACGTCTCTACTGGGAACGTTTTCGTTTGTCCCACAATTAGAAGTTGCCAGTATTAAACACATTGGTGTAATCAAATTTAAAACATATAATTAATAAATGGGTGAAAATTGCTTGTGTCCATCATGGGCAGCATTAATATATACCCACATGACAGCTCATTGTTACTTTGTAATTCTACTCCACTACAATTCAGAGGTTAACCTGGTATTTTTACTCCACTACATTTATTTTAGTTACTTTGCAGATTCTGATTAATGATGTGAAATATAAACAACCCTTAAGTCAGACTTTACTTACACCTGAGTAAAATTCAGGGAAGGTGATTGTCAAGTGCCAACAATCAGGCGAGATATTAGTTGGTGCTTGAGAAGACTAAACATTTATCTGCAGATCCCTATAAAGTATATTCATTACTCGTTATTCTCTACTAATAGTTAATTAAAGACTGTATATAATGGCTACTTTGCACATCCCTTTCAAGATTTCAAGATTTTCTAAGGTTTATTGACATATCATATACACAACTACGGTGAAGTTATGCAATGAATGAAAAACTTGGGTCACAGGTTCCTCAACAGTGCATTACAAGACATCTATCAATATGTGTGTAGACATCCACCATTAAACTGTCATATTCTGCACATTTCTTATACTATCTACATACATAAGAGTATAATTCATATGTATAATATCAGTTAAAATAAGTGCCTCTACATAGTTAACATTGCAGGAAAGCAATATATTAGACGTTAAGTACTTTGTCAGGCTTAATATTTATCTGTAGATACCCTCAAAGCTTTTTTCTTATTTAAAAGAAGAGCTTAACCTAAAGTATTCTTTAATGTTTAACCTGTTAAGCCCTGAGCCTGTTTTTCAGGTCTCAGGCTCGAAAATGACATTCCCAGAAAAAATGACCATATCTTCACTTCTAAAAGGGGTAAATTAATAAAAAAAAATCAAAGCAAGGTTACATCTGTGAGTTGGATGTAGAAGTGTCAGAATCAATATAGATGTTTTTATTTTAAAGTAAATTCAGATTGAACATAGTAAAAAATTGTAAATTATAGTGTCCTTCCAAAAAAAAAAAATTACTTATAGTGAAAACCACCCTTGAATGATGGGATAGTAGACTAAAAGCTTTAGGAATCCAAACTATAACATATTATAAGTACCCTGTATCAAGATTGATGCAAAAAGTGACATTTTACCTTTTTAGAGAGATTTAGAAAAAAGACCCACTTCTGGGGTCATTTGGGTGAATTTTCTATATCTCTGGCCCCCCTCGGTCGATTTTGATGATTGACACCTCTTTTTAACCGTTAGAGCCAATAGAATCGAGGGGAAGTTCCTAAAATCCATCTAAACATTACCCATTGGTGAATGAGTGCTGCGCAGCCAGAATGCCAAGGAACCGGAAGCTGCGATACACTCTGGTGGCTACCATTAGCAGCTAATTTAAAATCTCCGATTTTTACATAAAAATGGAATTATGGATTCAAAATAATTTTTTCAAAGTGACAGACACATTGGATTAACCTATGGATTAACCTTCAGCAGCGTTTTTATCGTTTTAATGCCATTGAACACGACTTTTGATCAGAATAACAGCTAAGGTTAGACGATCTCCCGTGTTTGCTCCGTAATGCTACGTGTTGTGATGTCTGTGTTTGCTTCCCCTGTCGCGAGTTCTGATCGCTCAGTGATGATACTAATACCTATATAATCTGTGGAATCCCAGTTTTAATCGGATATCTTGTATGTGCAGTTACGATAAGTAATAAGGGTAAAAGTCAGATATTATACGATTTAAAATTAAAAACAATAATCGTGGCTTGATATTGAGTAAGAACATGTTTTTATGAACCACACTGCTTCCGGTCTTCCAAGATTCGACCAGACAAAAAGACGTGTTGCAGGCACGAAACATACTACCAATAGAAATACATTGCTTTTAAAATTGTTCTGTGTGACACGAAGAAAAGGGGAAGATCGTGTTGGTGAACACGAATCAATAGATTAAATGTCGTGACTATAACACGAAATGCCGTGAGACTGGGTCGGTGTGTATGTGGAACTTCCCCTTCGATTCTATTGGCTCTAACGGTTAAAAAGAAGTGTCAATCACCAAAATCGACCAATGGGTTCCAGAGAAACGGCAAATACACCCAAATCCACCCAAATTACCCCAAAGGTGTTTTTTTTTTTTGCTAAACCTCTCTAAAAAGGTCAAATGTCACTTGTTTTGCATCAAACTTGATACAGGGTACTTATTATATGTTATAGTTTGATACTATCCCATCATTCAAGGGTGGTTTTCACTATAAATAATGTGTTTATTTTGGACGGACACTATAATTTACATTTTTTTACTATGTTCAATCTGAATTTACTTTACAATAAAACAAATCTGTATTCATTCTGACTTTTCTACATCCAACTCACAGGTTTATCATTGCTTTGAGAAAAAAGGTTATTAATTTACCCCTTTTAGAAGTGAAGTCATATATATATATATACATATATATACATATAGTCATTTGTTCTGGGAATGTCATTTTCGAGCCTGAGGCCTGAAAAACAGGCTTGGGGCTTAACAGGTTAAGTGGATATGACACATTCATAGTTTATTAAATGTTAAGAAGCCCTCAGATGCTGTTTCTTGCAAGATGTTGCGTTTTGCCCTCGGTACCGGGGGCATGGGGCTTTCAATACAGTACACAACAGCTTTAAGACATGATGAAAATGTATTTTCTGCTTGGCGCCAAATCTTTGTTTTCACCAGAAAGGGGGCGGGGCCATCATTTTGCCAGCAGTGATGTAGCACTGCTCTCATCTATATGCACATCCGTGTGTTGTTTGGTCATGTGATTCTAAACTTACTTTGAATTGCGTTGTAGGTAGGTCTTACTGTATTGAAATGAAGGATGCATCCGGAGTTCAGTTGAGTGTTGATCAGTTGGCCTCCTCTGTCACTAAAAGCAGCTTCGACTAAGAAAGTGTTGATTATTGAGTTTGCTTTGCAGATGCTTTGGCCACCAAGGTCTAAGCCAAAAAATAGTTTTTAGGAGCACTGCTTTTGAATGTTTGCAATAAACTTAAGGTGAACCACATGCTGGTCAAATCCTGTGTCTGCACACCTGTAAGTACTTACTGCACTTGGAGATTCAGCCACAGGATCCTTTCAGAGAGACAGATCATGCATTTCAGTCTGATTCTAAGAGCTCTCAAAGCTATCACATCTTTCAGAACCCAGGACATATCCTTTTTGTACAGTGCTCATCAATGACAAAAGTTTTTGGTGTATTTTATGCTAAAGTTGGACTCATAAATAGCATTGGCACTGTAGACTGCACCATCTACACATCAAAGCGTTTTCTAAATTACCATTCCCCTATTGTAATCTGCTCCGACTCCTTTGTACTGCTGCTCAGTGGGAATGTGTCTAGCTCCAGGAGTGGTGGAGATATGTGGCTGATTGGTGAGACATTTTTAACTATGGGGACTGTTATTCAAAATCTTATATAAAAACTCAACTTTCTTTTACGTGACTGAGGTTATACCATGCCTCCATGGCTTTTGACACCACTCGCTAGTCTCCAGCACAGAAAGCAGCATTTGCACAACGATCGACTCCGTGGTAGAGGGAACACGATACATGATATGTCTTAACTCTACTGCAGAATAGCTTCTATGCACCTCAGAGCAAGCTTAAATACAATTGTCTGCTGAAAGCTGAACGATGTGGCCATGTGACAACCCCCAGATCAGACACCCTGTGGAGCAAATGCCAGACGACGAGTGGACCCACCTTACGTAGATGGCATCATCGCTCGACAGCGACTGCTTATGAAGTACTCGAGCACATGGATGTGTTTTATTTGTGCTCCTGTAAAACCATTTAAGACTGTAAATAGTGATATTTGGCGTTACAGAAATCTGAACTTTAAATGGTGGTCCTTAATAAATAAGGAATTCCATAAGAGTCAGTTCCATATTTTACTGAAATCGTTTCTTATTGTTTCATTAATCTGTTTTATTTAAAACAGAAGTGTATGAAAGGAAATGTGCTCTTTTGCTTTCAACTGGGACTGTGTGCCTGCATTCAACCAAAGCCTGCTGAATGTAATTGGATAAAAGACTTCTCTGACAACAAACAGACATCTGAATGCTCCAAAGCCAGAACCTTGCCCAGTCCACATACTGAACATTTCATGAACTGACCGTCTTCGGCAATGGGTTTTTAATTAGCTTTAGCTATTTTGTCGAGCAATTTTCTCTTTTAATTTCATCTAATGTTCGCCTACTTGCTCACAGGGCATTTACAGAATCACAAATGTATTGTTTAATTGTTGTGTCTTTGTTTTTGTTGTAGCCCCAGTACTGACACTCTGGAAAATCATGTATACTTTGTTTAAATTATTTTAACAGTACCTCGATTTCCATTCTTCTGCAGTTGTTCATCTTAAAGCATTTTTTTAGTGTCATATTTCCTATTCTTGGCGTGCATTTACATATTGCACATCAACTGTCTTTATGGTCTTATACCTTATACTCTTTAAGCTAATAAACAAATGGCCATGGTGGCAATTTATGTTGGATTCTACATTTAACGTGCCGGGAGAAGAGCAGATTGGAGGACTTTGGGGCTTCTTTTTCAGGGAGTTGTTCTGGGACTAAATGTAGAACGGCCAGTACAGACAGTCTGTTTGGTAACAGTGAACACTGTTATTTTTAAATAAAATGAAAAGAGATAAACTTGATTGCTCCCATTAGACTAAAAGTTAAAGTGAAAAGAACAACTCTTCCTGCTCTAGCCTTTGAAATGTTTCTTTTTACGTCTTCAAGCATTGTGTTCTCTCCATCTAGAACAAAGTGGTATTTTTCTGCACTTTCATTTTTAAATAGGGGTTTGGCGGTACTTTGCTTGGGGAGCAGCTGAACTGCATATTTAATTTTAATTGCAGGCCAGCTGAAGCATAGGTTGACAGTTGGCTGAAAGAAATCAAGCAACATGGGCATCTGGTCTTTGAGCTTAAATTAGTGTAGATTCAGCAGCGATGGGCCAACTGCATATCAAGCAAATTCACATGAACGCCACAAAAAATAAATGGACAATAGATCAATCATATTATCAGGTACATTGGAATAATAATACATAAGAAACAACCCCCCAAGTCATTTTGAAACCGATTATGCGTGAAACAAAAGACATCCGAGAATTGAAATCTGCAATGACCCACAGCTTTTACAATGTCGGGATGAAAGAGAAGCGTTGGACATGTGCTCCATTGTTTCATCTGCTTCATATTCACTTTGACTGTCATTATTCCGCTGGATACGTCACCCTGTTTTAATTACGCTCTCTGTAAAGCATTTTAGCAAGGGGCCTCGTCTTTATCTTTCCCCTTTCCTGTCTTTTTCCGCCTCCTTTCTTCCTCATCTGTGAAAGGTTGTGAGACACGCCACGGTCTCTCTCGGAGACGCTCTGGAAACTGGATAATTTCAGCTTGCAGACCGTCTTGTCATTTGAAGCTAATTGCATGGTTTAGCCCAGCTCTGGCAATTATAGCTCTCTCCTCCTTTGTGTAAGTGCGATAGCTTTCAGGGTTCTGCTGGTTAAAGAAGATGGGGCTGCCGCTTCCCTCGCAGTTCAATGCAGTGTTTTATCCACCCTGTGAAAGCACATGTTTTATAAAAGAAGGAGAACAAGGAACTATAGGGCAGAGTTAGCATGTACTGACATTGGATGTAGAAAACAAAGCAGTTTTAGTTAATGGGTTGATAGTCTTGATCCTGTTACTGATTGTAGCTGTTAGAGTGACAGAAAGCTGGTGTCAGAGCTTCAGAGCCACACACGCACGCACGCACGCACGCACGCACACGCACACACACACACACACACACACACAAACACATCTCCTCCAGTGTAATTTTAATCACTTGGCCAAGTGAGGGTGAACAGCTAAGGGAGTATTTGTTTTTCTTCTCTTTCTTTCACCTCATCTTCCTACATGGGCACATTTGGCATGCAAACACACACACACACACACACACACACACACACACACACACACACTCATGCACACAGGGGAACGTCAGCAAAGATGGAGCCTTTGGGGTCAGGGCTGTCTGGTAAAAAAGGTCAAGTGTCTGCTCAGTCTGTTGTTCGCCAGACGTGTGGAATGCCGAATGCAAGTTTCATGTGTGTGTGTTCGTGTGTGTGTGTGTGTGTGTGTTCGTGCTAATCACGATTGTGCATTTTGTCACAGTCCCTGAAGTAAAAATATTCAGGTATCGACTTTTGGAAAGGCTTTCTGTTGGTGTGGACAGGAAACAGCTAACACATAAACAACACACACACACACACACACACACACACACACACACTCACACACAAACAGAGGAGCGGGGCTAAAGCACCAGAGGCGTTAGCCAGAAGGCGCCTCAGATAATTTCCCACTCCAAACAGAACCCAGGAGCCGCTGACAGACCATGAGCATGCACCAGAGCATAGTGTGGCTGGAGACTGTGGAAACGGTGTAAGGACGCTTGGTTTGAAGCCCACTCAAACAAGCCTAAAGCTAATGAGTCCTTCGATGGATAAACCCCAGCCTGATTGGGGCTGTTGTTGTAGTCAGAGAGCCAAATGTGGAGGGATTACCAGAGAATGTTCCGACGAGGAGGGGAGAAGGTTGTAGAAATGTTGGTGACATGGAGTCTATCAGATCTACTGTTCGCTCACAGTTGCACTTGTTGTACACATGGAAGGGTGTATATCATGAATATTCATGCGTACACACATATAGTTGCAAAAAAAAGAGAAACATTAAAGACTAACCAACGGATTATGCACAAAAACTGTCACCGCCTGTCTGTTTATTTTTCATCTTTTATGCTGCGTGACATGTCATTTGAATAATAGGATAGATTATCACAAAAAGGGGTTATACACTCTGTGTTTGTTGCCATTTCAGATTAGAACAAATGTGGGTGTGTCGACTACTCACAGCCTGTTTAGCTTTTTATAGCTAGAGGTTTAGCATTTGAGTTGTTCTAACCATGTGGCCAACATTCTGTTTGCATCAGGTAATAATGTAAGTGTACAAAAGGGATTGATTGATTAACGTGCCAGCGTCCAAGTCCTTTACATTTTGTAATTCGGTTAATGTTTGCACTCACTTTTATGAGCAACAGAAACAGCTTTTATATACTGAGATGAGGCAGATGCAGGTTTAAGTGGAAATCTAATTAATGTTCCAAACGTTACATCTTTACATCCTACAAATGTGACAGAATAAAGCGTTAGACCATGATTCAATGACACACTGAAGAGGTCTTATTCTGCTTTTTGGGGTGTTCCCTCTCCTGTAGTTTGTTCTATAGTTTCCTGTGCATGTAAATGCTCTGCAAATGCTAAAATACCTGTGTTCCCTCCAGAGGGAGTTTCTCTCCCACACACTCCCCCCTGCCTGAAACGCCTCCATTGGACTCCTTTGTTTACGTCTGTAACATAATGACATCACAAGGTAACTCTTGTACTTCTAGCTCCAACACATTCTACGTGATATAGGCTAAGGGGCGGGATATCTCTAAGTGGTTGACCAATCAGTACAGAGCCATCCAGCTAACCAATCAGAGCAGACTGGGCTCTGGTTTCAGACAGAGGGTGAAAAGAGGTACTGCAGCACAGGCAGTATGAGAAAAATAAAGAGCTTTTTGAACATTAAAGCATGGAGACATGTCAAAGTTGAGACACTTAATACTATTATGATCCTGAACATGAGTAGAATATGTCCTCTTAAACTGGTAGACATAGTGTACTCACTTTGCCCACCTTACTGTACATGAGCTACGTGTTCCAAAGAATCTGATTCAGAACTGTTTTAGTTCTATTGGTTTAGATATTAATAGGTATAACATTCAAATAGGATGTGATGAACTGATCATTTTGTTACAGCTAAGTTGTTTCTCTATTGGCCTGCTTTCTGAATATTGTTTCTACAATAAAGGGGATGAAAGCTATGATAATCTTTCTGTATATTACTAGTGTGCTCATAATAAATGATGGTCATATTTAAGATGTATCCATAAGCACAAACACAAGTCTACTTACATATAAACCTACGAAAATACAAACAATCACATGGCATCTACACATATATTTATAGACATATTATTTGTATACATATACACATATTGTAGAGCTAGTGCACAAACAAGCTCTGCTCACTGCCCCCCCTTTGTTCTCTTTTTGGAGCCTGTCAAATCCTATAAGCTTTCCGCTAAATTTCACTGTAAACATGCATCTGTGTTGAAATAAAATAAATTGAATAAATAAGAGGCAGATTTGTCTCAAAGTTTGACTCATTTCATTTGCTTGGATCTTGGACAGGAAGAACAAAGAGCAGATCAGCCGAAACACATCCACACAAGATGAGGGTCAGATTTTATTTCAACTGCTTTTCTCATTTATAGAAGATCAAGAGAAGATTATTAGATTCTGGTATCACTTTGTCATGCCTTTAAACAAAACCATAACACATAACGCAGAGTATCTGGTAATAGTGATTCCCACCTGATACACATTTATTTTCTCTTTAATCTATGAATATACTTAACTATCAAATAGCCTTTTACAGGCACTTTGCCTAAATAAATAGTTTCCTACAGTCAATAAAAAGGTAATTCACAACACATCACACATTTGCATAACAGCTTTTTACTTTGTGCTGAACTGAAATATAAACCATGAACTGGGTTTTAGGAGGAAAACACTTTTGTGATGCAAAATGCAATACTTTCAGTTTGCGTGAGATACAAAATGTACATCGCAGAGCTATATCTGATATAAAGAAGCTGCATGTCAGAAGAAAATAAATCAAATTAAAAGTAGTTAATCAACAATGCCATTATCACTGAATGATTTACCAAACCAAAATAATGTATTTCTACATAGATATATAGATAGATAGAGAGGGAGAACCTGAACAAACTATGAAGCAGTGAGTTCTATGTCTAGTTATGGTAAATAGCAAAATGTGTGTGCTTTGTGAAGATGATCACTGTGCATTAAATAGGCTGAATGCAATCCTTAAACAGGTGATTATGTGCCCAGCCTGTGATTTAAACTGACTGATAGAGTGGTACCAGTATCTGTACTTTATTCATGAATTCTGCCACCACCTATATCAAAAGGCAAGTGTCTCTTTTTGACGTGGTGCAGTCGAATCTGAAAACGACATAACAACATCACATAAGAACATCATACACTGGCAGTCCTAGAAGACTGGAAGAAACTGTAAAATGTCAGTTCTCAGAAATCACTTTGTGAGGATTCAAAAATAGCACCAAAGACAAAAAAGAGAAGAGGCAGCTGCAAAATAGGAAAACTTTTAGCAACCATTTATCCAACCAAGCAATCCTATAAATATGGCCCATACAATAATGGAACATTTAAATACTAATGGTAAATCACTTTCCCCAAGCAGGTTTCATATTGTATGGACACTGCCATGACACAAACTCATAAACACTGCCTTGAGAAATGGTGACCAATAATGTAAATAATATGGAAAAAGCAGCAAATGGGTTAGGACATATTACATACATGTTACAATGTCTGTAAATATATTGAGTAAATGACGTACCAGGTATTTTTGGAAGTGTATAGAGACGTCATTATCCTTATCTGTTCAACCACCAAATCTGTTTTTGGAAACAAGGCGTGTTTATACAAAGTATTTTCAAATAGGGCAAATTTATTTTTCTAACGTAAAACATCTAGAGGCACTTGGCTAATTATTATGCAAATTAAGTTCTGATTTTCTGTTGACTTTGTAGGGGCTACATGAGTAAATATCACTTTTAAATAATGTTTATTTACTGAAATGTATTGGAAATTTCTTTTCAGGTTTTCACCTGTTAGCCTAGTGTCTGCTGAGCGTGTGGGGCGACTACAGAACATAGCACTTTTCAATGTGTAGTAAATGAGACTAATAGACAAGGAAATCAAAGTCTTATGTTGCAAACTGAATAGACGGTTGTACGTTATATGACCATCTACAATGACGTGAATTCACTGGAAAAAAATAAACACACAGTCATCCGAATCATGGCTTTTTCATCTCTGAATAACAACAAGCAACTTTGGGGAGATTAAGTCTGATCTGTTTCCAGTGCAGTATTTCCTTTATCACAAATGTTTATCCCTAAACAGGGATGTTGTCACAAAAATCACACCCAGTTCAGCTTTTAAGTCTTAGTGCACAAACATTGGTGAAGATTTAAAACAGATTAAATGTAATCAGAGTCACCCGAATGATCGAGAAACTTGAAAGCTGCAGAGTTGATGCAGTGACAGCGGCCATTTATAAAACAAACAGCAGTCCCTGTGATCTTACTTCTGTATTCATGGTGGGGGTTCTACAGTGGTATTTCCAACACAATTAAAAAACAGAACCCTCTGGCACACTAGCAAGTTATGCATCAAGCACAGTGCTGTAGAGAAATAATTGAGCCAGCAGGGATCAGCTGGCAGTGCCAATTCAGCGGAGTGTTGTCGATCATGCTAGAGATGCTGTGATGCTAAAGCACTAATGCACCCTCATACGCCTATGAATAAAGTATACGGGCTGGTAGCTGTCTTTAAAGACATTGCCATTGCATTATACATCAGTCGTCATGTCTATAAACATCATTTGCGGAAGGGATTTGGTGGTTTGCTAATGTGGTGCCAACCTGTCGACAGATGGACTGTGCCATCATGTAGGGTGGGAACACTATTACAGAACCATCTTAAAGCAAGTTACGTCTCATTGAGTTTCAGAGGATGGATGCTGTTCAGCCAACTGAGTCAGCACTCAGAGAGCACAGCTTCGAGTTCAGACGGCTGGGATGAAGGACGACTATAGGCGGAGCTGACAAACAGCACGAGGGAAGCCATTAGGTTCAGTCGGCATCAAAACATTTAAAAGACTGAGTTAACACTAAAACAATTTTTATAAAAAGGTAATAAATGGTTTATTCAAACCCTTGATTAAGTTAATAGTTACGTTTTGTCCCAGTACATATTGTTCAATCCCAAGCAGTTATTTTCCTTTTGTCCTGATAAGTAATTCTGTTTTCTAGTTTCTAGTTTAGTACATGTGTAAACAAACCTCTAAAATTAACCATCATCATCACGGTCCTGGTCAAAATAATCAAAAACAACTTAATCAGCCTTTATGTCCAGTGCCAATAAATTATGCAGTAATGAGTCCTAAAACCTGAGAATGACTAAGCATTTGACCACTTCTGGTTCTCTCGTCTCGAAGTCAACCTTTTTGGAATGTGTTTTTGGTTAGATGCCTGAAATAAGATCTGTGGTTAACACAAGTATTGTGCTACAACATAAAATATGTCAGTAAATACCCCACTTGAGAATGTCCGAAGCTCTTGTGTCATAAAAATGGCGGTTGCTAATAAGTGACTTAATATGAGTCTGCCTTTAGCTTAGCTGTGGTGATACGCAGCCATGAGAACCTGGTGTGGTTCGTCAATAGCCTAGTGTTAGCTTTTGACTTCTGTCAATTGCATTTACGCTTAAAAAAAGATCTAAAAGTGGTTTTAATATGTTGAGATTATCTTTCTGAGTAAAATGTGTGTACTGTAGTATCAAAAACACGTGTTGGCCAAAGAGGTTATTTTCTGAAATATACCAAAAATCCAATGGGGAAATCCCATTGCTTTTGTTGGGGGGGCCCTTGTGATGCTAACTTTTGTGTTGGCCTACAAAAACACATCATCACTGCACCACTCAATATTGATTGCCAATACAGAAAGTAATGTGCCCCTCTTGTAACAAGTCAACAAGTAAGGCTTTGGAGGTCGAGGCGATGAAAAGATTCATTGCAAACCCGCACACTTCCTAAAGTCTTTGTGTTGTCGGACCTGTTCAACTCTCCTGGTTAACCCATCTGTCCAATTGATGAACAACAATGTTAGAAAATATCTGGTTTAATAAACATTAAATAAAAGTAAAAAGCAGCATCACTACTGGTGGACATTTATGCTCAGCCCTCAGTCTCCTTTTCACAACACAAATGACTTACACTGCAGTATCTGGAAGTCATTACACGTCCAAAGGAAATTCATTAGTTGGATTGACTGTCTAAAGGTATCTCAAAGACTTACAGTAACTCTTTTTTAAATCTGGTGGACAGAGAAGCCCTGGGCCATGGAACAATTGTTATGGAATTTGGAAGTGATCCGGATAAGGGACTTAAGTTATTAAATGGTCATTGCTGTTTTGTTTTAGGCATAGTTCTGAAATTAACAGAGATGGAGACTTGATTCCAAATCCTCTGGGTTTGTTCGCAGAGTCAGAAAAATCTATTAAAACAAGATTCAAGTGGTCGGGCGTGTTAAGATTTAATTTCAACAGACTTAAATAAGGCACCCTCTTGTTCTTCGTCCAAAATATTTTATCGACAATTTCACAGTGTGTAGCTTTACCAACAGTCCTTCTGTTATTGCTCGGCATTCCCACATTAGAACTCCATCATCCCACCCTGTTTGTACTGGAAGAGGCCATCGCCAAATGGTGTTTCCATGAGACTTGAATCACTTATTTTACTCCTCGTGATTATTAGTTCTCTTTCTTCCAACATCCTCTCTCCCAATGGTCCGGATCACCTCACTCTGTCTGGGGCAGAACCCAGCCAGCAGGAATGACCTTCAGGCTGTCCAGCAATTTAAAATTCAGCAGGTTTTCAGCTGAACCTCTGGATTCCTTCCTTAGACCCCCACGACCCATCATTATCTGCCTGGGATTGAGTGGAGATCACTGCCTCTTATCCCTTGGATCATCGTAGTCCTCTCTGCCCCCCCACTGTCAGACAGAGCCAACCTCTTGTCATGTAGTGTAAAATATAGATGGTGTGAGATTAAGGGTCACATGTCAGGGAATCTCTGAAATACCTTCCTTACTTCAGGGAATTATTGAGATTCAATGTATTTGGTGATATGCTTGATTTGGAAATGTTCCATAGCTGTGTATTTGAAGTGTTTTGTTTGGCTGCTGAGTCCCTCTCCCTCATAACAATGTCATCTAAATATGTTTCTAATGGTGAGTTATCATTTGTAAAGTTGTATGTGTTGGCCAAGTAATTGGACAGATTGTCCCTGAAGTGAAGTTACATTTGTTTTACAAATACTTTATCATTTTATGATCACATTTTGCACAGATATGTGGACAGAGTTACAGGCTTTAAAATAAGGTTTATGAGGCACACATGTTTTAATCAGTCCAACAAATACGCCTAGGGAAAACTGAAAGATATAGAGGACATATTCTGCTCATTTCCAGGTTCATATTTGTATTTTGTGCGTCTACTGTGACATGTTTGCATGTATCATACTGCCTGTGCTGCAGCATCTCTTTTCACCCTCTGTCTGAAACCAGAGCCCAGTCTGCTCTGATTGGTTAGCTGGCCTGCTCTGTTGTGATTGGTCAACCACTTATAGATGTATGGAAATGTCCCTATTAGCAGGAAAACTGATGCATAAATCAGATTTTCCCAAACTTGGGAGTATTGGAAATTATATTTCAATTACAAATTTAACATAAAAACGGAGGCATACTGTACCCCCTAAGAATATGTACTAATGATAATTTGAATGACAGAGAGATAAGGGAAAGCACATTACAATCAGCCAAATACATAAAACTAGAATATGTACAGGGTGGTTGTAATATGGTGTTTTGTCCCTAAAATTGTAACTCTCCAAAAGGAAGCACCAATCTCAGCACAGGTCATTTAATTTGTCTTAAAATAATAAATAAGTTTGCAAATGTACATTATGCAACGCTCACAGGTACGGATTTAAACCCAATAGCACGACACAGATACAACCAGTGTTGAGAATGTTCAGTTTGTTCAGGTCAGGGACAGGCAGGGTCAAAACCAGGAAATCCAGCAGTTAGACAAACAAATCCAATAAAGGGGCAGGCAGAACAGGGCTCAGAACCAGGCGATCCGTCAAACAGGCAAACAAATCCAATCAGGGGGCAGGCAGGAAACTCGAGGTCCGATAACAGGCAGGCAGGGGTCAAAACCGACCAGAACAGATAACTGGGAAAATAGAAAAGGAAACACTGGAGAGGTTAGCGAAACACACAAGACAACCTGACAGAGGACAAGTGAGAGTGAGGTGGAATATATACTGTGGAGTTAATGAGGGAATGAGTAGCAGTTGAGGGGAGTGAGCTGATTGCAAGAGCCTGGAGGAAGGCGGGATCTGAAATGACAAGAGAGTTATGATATGCAAAACCAAAAAACAACTATAAATGTGTCGAACTAGTGACACATTATTTGTTTAAAAAAAAAAAAAGATTACATCATGGTGAACATAGTCAAATCTTCCTGAAATAGAACTGTTGGTTTCAGTTTGGCCTCAGATGCTTCAATGTTTATCACATGACACATTCCATTCATCCATTGATCTAGAAGTCAAATACCACGCTCCACAAGCAGCCTGTGTTCTGAGCCGTTTTACTTCATCTCACTCCGTGTTCAGCAGATTGGCCCTGCAGCTGTTCTTCCTGCACCATCTGTAACTCCCTTTGTCACTACTGGTTGATTCGCATCCCTCAGTTCCCATGTCACAGAAATAATTTATATTAAGATGGAGCATGTGAGGGTAACACGACGATGCATGTGCAGGGAGGCTGTATCCTCTTAGCGCTTTGGTTATTCTCTGATGAGTCCTGTACAGTCAGTCTCATGTCATAATTTATTCATGCTTCCTTCACCATATAGAATTTATGTCTGGGAGTTTCTGGAGGTGATGAGCCAATCAGAGGAGAGCCTTACCTTTAATCGGCTCCCTCGCCATCACAAGACACCTCACATTGACCTCTTTTTACTCTTCATTATTTTTTTACCTGTATTCATTAAACTCCCCATTCATCAATAATAACTAGCTGTGTCGACATGTGTTCAGACTTTAGCTCCCAGTGTTTGAAACGGACTATAGTGGAGTGCTTGGCTTAGCACATTTAAATCCCAGATCAGGCGTGTGTAGATCACAGGCTGGAGGAAAGACTAGATAAGGGTTAACTACGGTGGCCGGCCCGTGCAAACGCACTGCAAAACACTTCCATTAGGAGAATTGCGCTGCACTTACAAAAACATTGTAAATATACAAACACTAATATGCTGAAACCCATGCAAATGCAGAAACATCTTGACCAACTTGACAACACATGCACAGCACATAAATAAATTGGCCAACAATCACTGTCACTGGAAACTCGCCTCAAATGTTTTCGGCTTATTTTAACAATGGGATTGCATGATTTCAGATTATTGCAGATCTTCTGTATGCTAGCTAGCTAACGAGCTAAACCGGTCATTTCAAATATACTGACAAAACATGTGAAACAGACAAACTGTGCCAACTGTGACAGTTGGCCAACTTTATAATACATGAACATCACCAAGCACTGTGTGTGTCTTGAGCTTCTTGCTGTGAGAAGATATTTCTTCATTTGCATGTGTTTTGGCACATTTCAGTTTTTGCATTATTTTTTTGTTCTCATTATGGGAGTGTTTTGGGCTCTTCTAACATGTTTGCACTGGTGTACATATGCAAATGTTTTTGCAAATGTTTTTGCATATTTACAACATACAATCAACATTTTGAAATGTTGTTTTTATTATTTAACCTGAACTGTTGAGGGTGAATTGTAATACTCTTACAAATAACATATTAGTTCACACTTAAACTTGGTTAAAAAAAGACACATGCATGTACACATGTACACACACACACACACACACACACACACACACGCACACGCACATGCACACGCACGCACACACACACACACACGCACACGCACACACACACACACACTTGCTTTGTTAACATTAACAGTTTTAGTTATAACTTTACTTTAATTAGCTGTTTAATTGTCTCTTTTCAACACGAACAAAACAAAGTCTTATTTTTTATTAAAATGCCTTTGCCCTATGCCCTCTTTCATTCCAGCGACGATGAAGATAAATGTGTTATTCCGATGGTATAATTGTGTTTACAGTTGGAGAACAAGTGCTGGTTAAATTTGTCATTTATTTTTGATGAGGCTCTGTTTCATTTTCTCATTACACGAGGAGACGAGCGCCCCAAGGCCACTACTGTTCTTTCCTGTGTTTAACACTTGTTTCAAAAAGAGAAAGAGATTGTGAGAGAGAGCAGTGAGTATGTAAAATAGGGGGAAAGGAGTGAGAGATATTGCCAGTAAAGAGATTCTACCCACAACATGTCAGCAACATCACAATCAACAGGTAAACCCTCCACCCACTCACATCTCATCAGATGAAGGCTGGTGGGAGGGAGAAGCTGTGGAGGCATAAATACTGAGGAAAGAATGTGGAGAAAAATATAAAATGAGGGGAAAAACATCCAGGCTACAATTTTGGTCTCTCTGGAAAACAATGCAACCAGCTAATTAAACACCTACGAAGTAAACCCGCTTAGCTGGTTCCATCCATGTGGGCCAGACATCCATCATCCTGCTTTGGTCTGCCACACGCTGTCTCTGACTCAGGACCAGGGGTCACAACTCACCTCACTGCTGCCACAGTCAGTGGTGGCTGAGCAGGGAGAGGGATATGTTTTTCATGGGAGGGACCAAATTAAAGAGGCCCTGCTTTTATGGTTTTATAATAGAATCAAATAGAATCCTATCCTTTTCCCTCTCCTGTAGTGTGTTATAGGTTTTAGTGCATGTAAATGGTCTGCAAAGGCTAAAATCCCTGTGTTCCCTCCAGAGGGAGTTTCTCTCCCACACCCTCCCCCCCTGCCTGAAACGCCTTGATTTTAGTCCTTTGTTTACTCCCGCGACAGTGATGCCACGACGTAACAATCTATAGGTTAGCGCTCTAAGCGGTTGACCAATCACAACAGAGCCAGCCAGCTAACGAATCAGAGCAGACTGGGCTCTGGTTTCAGACAGACGGTGAAAAGAGGTGCTGCAGCACAGGCAGTATGAGAAAAATAAAGAGCTTTTTGAACATTAAAGCATAGAGACATGTCGCAGTAGAGGCACTACATACTGATATACACCTGAACATCAGCAGGAGAGGACTCTTTAAAGTAGAGACACTACATACTGATATGAACCTGAAAACCAGCAGAATATACATGAAAATGTTGCACCTGACACCCCAATCGTAAACAACTTTACCGACAATAAAAAAGGGAAAGGAAAGGAATAGTTGAATGCTAAATTTCCTGAAATAAATCAATGAGACACGGAGCAATATCGTCCCAGGCCGATTAAGACCAAAGGTATCTGTATAAGGTCTGATACTGCTCTGATAAGGTGTGAAGAGAATGACAACAGTGAAGCTAATGAGATTACATCACATAAAGCTGTTTTGCTGGATTAAGTGTATAAATCTGCAAATCCTTTTTGCATGGCACACTTTTTAAATGCTATAAAGAATTAGAGTGACATTTCAGATGGCCTTACTTTTAGTTTCACCTCAAATGAAGTGGTTTCAATAATCTACACTGTCTCATCCCCTGACTATGTTCTTTACCCTTCAGACATCTCTTTCACATGTCATTAATACTATGATAAATAACAATGTTATCCTAGCTAATGGCTGCAGGTCTCTTGTTTCTCCAGAACCCCTGATTTTTAGAGACACTGAATACTGAAACCCAGCTGGTCCGAGCACTTTACTTTAGTCTTTTCATCATTTTCATTGCAGGTGCAGATTTTGCATAGAACCCCATTATTCCCACTCAACAGATGAATTAAAGGATCGCTCCTATCATATTTGTAAGGAACACATTGTTCAAATTCCACAGTCATCAGAGAGGAAACACAAAGCTATCAAAAGAGTCCTGCTTACACACATCACCCAAACCACAAACTGCAGGACCACTCCTGTCCTGATCCAGCAGTCTTGCTTTAGAGGAGTGGATAATTCCGTATTAAGAGTACATGCAAGAACACTCTGCCTTCGATACTTTCCCAATCCAGACTGCTGTTTTTGGCACCCAGACTCCGGTGTGCGTGTTTCACATAATCATCTCAAGAGTCCCAGAAATCACTCGTACTTAACACCGTGATTCTCAGGTTTCTTTGGTTTTATGTGTCTTGTTCCGTCCTCCACTCTTTTTTGCTTACATTGACACATAGCCTGTTCTCCCTCTTCAGAGTCTTTGTGCTCTGAATTGTGTTGTGGAATATTTCCCACTAGGAACTCTCTCTGTCTCCATTTCTCTCTCTGACTTTGAATGTGATGAGTTGTGTTTTTTTCCGCTTGTTTCATACCCTGACATTTGTGTTGTGCAGACTGCTAGAAAGTTTTCCCTTTTATTGTTGTTACCTTTGCTGCTGCCGCTGTCTTCTCTTTCTGTGTCCCTTTCTCTTCATCTTGCAACACTTTCCTTGCCTTTCTCCCTT
Source organism: Dissostichus eleginoides (assembly GCA_031216635.1). Classification (NCBI taxonomy): domain Eukaryota; kingdom Metazoa; phylum Chordata; class Actinopteri; order Perciformes; family Nototheniidae; genus Dissostichus; species Dissostichus eleginoides. The sequence continues at coordinate 4,165,473 of CM062274.1, read as the reverse complement.
GAGTTTGTTTCTTTTGTTAACTGGTGAACAAACTGTCAGTGAAAAATGTCAAAATAATATTACATCTTATTATTTTGAAGGAGTGTTAAACCTGGCTTGGGTTCTAAATTAACTTAAACTATTCCCTACATTTGACATCCATCCACAGTAGGTGTTCAATGTTCTGAGGTAGGACAGACATCAGTGAGACACATGGCAGGTCATTTCAGAATATGGTTCCAACATGAAAACGGTCCAAAACACATCAATTGAAGGATTTCAGCTCGCACCGATGTATTTCAGTCTTCATTTTCTGCTTTTGAGCATGCATTTAGAATGAATCTAAAACAGGAAAGTGCACACATGAATGCATCTTTCAGGATTGGAGATATGTCCCATTCCTAAACCTTCAATGGGCAATGTGTCTTTTTCAGAATCCTGGATAATGTCATCTGTAGGCTGCTGGCTCTACTTGTCTGTCTGGGATTGTCAGAGCCCCAGACCCTTAATCCCCTGGCAGGGAGACATGGAGGCCTTCATTAGTCACGGGTCGTTAGTTTGATCTTCCTCACCGTAATGAGGTCACTGTCACCTCGGCCTTTCATAATTCTCTAATTACTCTGTGGCGAGAGGTGGACTGTCATCAGAATGAAGCGTGCAGTCAGACAGATTTCCACCAGGATAACTGACTCGGATATTTACCTAACTTGCTATGACATTAAATTGCCAGTGATACTATAAGAACTCTAAAGGGCACTGATTTTTCATGCCAGATTTACTATTCACAAGGAGTGCTTCTCAGCATGAAAACACTATTTGTAGCAGTCTCTGCCGTTTTGACTTTGAGATGGATTGATTAACCGTGCTGTCTTTTAAAAAATTGACAGAAATTGCTCAATTGACAGGGCTCAACATTAAACAAACACATTTAAACATTTTAAACACAAACACAGGCTTATCTCGATCTGACCTTCCTTAAGAGTGCCTGAAAGGCAGTCTGAAAGACATGGTAGTTGGGAGGATCAAAGGATGCTATTGAATTGCATTATGGGAAATCTAGGACCAAAGGTCTTTCAGTTGTTTTTCTGCCCTTATATTTTAAACTAAAGGACCAGCAGAGGTCACATTAGCAGAAGGCTGCTGCTCGAGTCCTCACTAACACCAACACAGTGGATCACATTCTGAGGTCTTTACACCCGCGCCCTGTCTGTCAAATAATTGATTTTAAAATACTGCTGCTGGTTTATAAAGCATTGAATGGTTTAGGGCCAAAATACATTTGTGGTCCTCAGCTCCTTTATGAACTGTCAGATCTGCTTTCTGTCCCTAGAATCAGAACTAAACATGGAGAAGCAACGCTCAGTTATTATGCTCCAAATATGTGGAACAAACTCCCAGAAGAGTGCAGGTCCGCTGTAACTGTGACTGCTTCGTGTCATGTCTTAAACTACGCCGTCTCTGTTATTCTTGAATTTTCGACGTGACTTATTCTATTTGAGCTTCTCTTAATTTGTTTAGCTTTAGCTTTTTACTTACTGTTTTTAATTGTATTTAAATGAAGTGTTATATTTTGTTTCTTTTGTACTACGTATGTGTTAATGTTGTGAATACTTTTTGTCAAGCACTTTCAATTGCCTGGTTTTTAAAAAGTGCTTTATTAATACACTTGCCTTGCGTTATATTTAATGCAGGTATATAATGATACCATTGAAAAAATAAAACGGTACGTGTGCGTGTTACCGTGAGTGTGTGTGTCTGTGTGTGTGTATGTGTGTGTGTGTGTGTGTGTGTGTGTGTGTGTGTGTATGTATGTGTGTGTACATGTGTACATGTTCAATCTGCTGCCTCAGACCAATGAGATTCAAGAGACTGTGTCAGAATACAATGCAGATTGTTTGTGTCCCGCTGTCCGTCACATTCAATAACTCCGTACATCAATGTATGACATGTATGACATATGATGATGTCTTCTCACCTCATCATTGTTTTTAGGATCAATTTAACTGAATTTCACTGCTGATGTTTCATCACCAGTTTGGCGCTGTATTGACTCCAGCTGTGTTGTGTGGAGTGATGCCTGAAGTTCTGAACTGACTCAGTCAGGAATATGTAATCGTTACGATCATATGAATGGAAAATCACATATATTTTACTGTTACTTAAATAAGATTTATGAACTGAGTTAGTTGTGATGACAGCTGTTTTACAGAGTGGAATACATAATAATAGACAGCTCAAAATAGTGCAGTGTAGTGTAAAGCTAGAATAGGACAAACCACAATAATAATGGCAGAAATCTCCATAAATAAAAATGTTTTCACGCTTACTAGGGGAAGAGAAGTGTTTGTATTGTACAAAGAGATGATGTGATATTAGGTCAGCGAAAAATCAATGTATGTGTACAACTTCCTGAGTGTTCTACTATATGCAGAATGTAGTCCACATACAGTACAACCCTTTGAATAAATGCTCAACAATATGACAATGATTGACACGCCATTTAATAGATTTCAGAATAAACTTTAATACATTTGGCAGTCTTTTAACTCTTTAAAAGCATCAGGAAGAAAAAAAACGTTGTTTATCCTATTAACAAATGTTAGCATGCTAGAACTCTCCACAAACATTGTTAACATGGTAAGAAATATACCGCCAAACCTCAGGGTCTTAGCATTTTCATGCATGTTAACATGCAGCAGAAAAGAACCCCCGCACAGAGTTGCTGACATTAGTTTAAATTTTTTATTTTCCATGTCATTAAGCTGATGCTCTTAGCCAAAGCAACTTACATTGACTTCAGTACCGTGGACATGCGTACAGGGGCACGGGGGGTTAGCTTTCTTGACCAAGAACATTCTTAACCTATTGAGCCCGATTGCCCCCCACGCAGCATCTTGTAAGAAACACCATCCCAGGGCTTGTTAACATTTAACAACCTATTAATGTGGCATACCCACTTAACGGGAAGAAATTCAGCTAACAGACGATAATGACCATTTTTACCTAAAGGAAACACAATTCCAACACCAAGCGTCTAAATCAGCAACAAACAACTTCACTTTTACAGAGCCATAACTATAAATATGTCTTACCTTTGCTGTTTTGTGATCAAAAGTTGTGTTCAAGGGCATAAAAACGCTGCTGAAGGTTAATCCAATGTCTCTGTGTCATTTTAAAATGATTACTGATAATCCATCATTACATTTATTTGTAATAAACGGGGTATAATGGTTAGCCGGCCGGAGCATCTGCTTTGGGCATGCCTGTGTGTGAGTCATTCTAACTGACCAATGGTAATGTTTACATGGATTGATGCACTGCCCCTAGGTTACATTGGCTCTAACGGTTACAAAGAGTTGTCAATCACCCAATTTGACCAATGGGTTCCAGAGATACAGCCCTGCGTAATGCATAGGTCTGATTGCCAGCTGGCACATCATAACGCTTTGTGGCGAAAAAAGGTATAGAGGTCTGGGTGAACTTTCCAAAAAGGTCCAAAACAGTTGTTTTTGGATGGAATGAATACCTATAGTGATATTTCAATGAAATAAAATGAGTTTTACACTGTGGTACCTGAGAAAGGTCAAATGGCACTGATGGTAACCAAATGTACCCAAAGGTGAGTCCGCCTGGACCTACCTGCTAAACCTCTCGAAAAAATGTCAAGTTTCACTAAATTAGCATCTACCTTGACACAGGGTACTTATGATATATTGTGGTTTGGATCCCTAAAGGTTCTGGGTTACTATTCCATCATTCAAGGGTGGTTTTCACTATAAATAATGGGTTTCTTTTATGCGGAGATTAGATTTAAATAGTTTTACTATGTTCAATCTGAATTTACTTTAAAATAAAAATATCTATATTGATTCTGACACATACAGCCAACTCACAGGAGTATCATTGCTTTGAGAAAAAAGATTATTCATATACCCGTTTTAGTTGGGAAGATAAACTCATTCATTCTGGGCATGTCATTTTCGAGCCTGAGGCCTGAACAATAGGCGCTTACGACGTTAATACTTTGACTATTATCCCCTTTCACACTTGCACGGCAACCCTGAAATGATCTAGACCAGCAGTTCCCAACCTGTGGGCCGCGGCCCCGCAGTGGGCCGCCAAATAATTAGCAAAACATTATGATTTGTTTGAAAATATTTCACTATTAAGATTTGTTTTAATTTGAAACTCTTTTCCTTTCTGTTTCTTGATCCTCCTTAGCAACAGGGTCTGTACTACTGAATTAACCAATCAGAACTTTATTTATCCTCCGTATTGTTTATGGTTGAATGTGGGCCGCGAACATTTTATAGATTCTTAAGTGGGCCCTGAGTTGAAAAAGGTTGGGAACCGCTGATCTAGACATTACCTGAACTGCCTGTCAGAACAAAAATGTCCCAATCATTTGGAGTATTTCCAGGAAGTGAGTAGGCGTCTGACATGGACTATCTGTTTTGTTCCAAATGTTCGAAAGTTAATCTCCAGACAATCTTCAGGAGGTTATATGAGCGAGGGCCTTCAGTCGTGTTGAAACTAACAATTATTGGAATGGTTTAGTCGAAATGACAAATGCTTGAATGTTAAGCTAATGTTGCAAATTGTTTAACTAAGTTATGAACTTTTAGGAGGCTAAACGTTCCCTGCTTTAAACTTTTGTTGCTCAAGCTTTCAAATCCCCCCCCCTTCAAGTATCTTGGCACAAAACCAACACATGGAGATTTGTACAGACCTCTTAACAACAAAGCTAATAATGTGCACTGAGTGACAGGACGTCACACTGCAAACAGAACCAGCCGCTCAGCCAGAGGAAGCTAATGGTAAAAACAGTCTCTGCTTTACATCTGCCAAAGGCAGTTTTAGCTGGAATCTACTAAGGTAGTGTGTTGTGACACTACATCAGAAAAACATGAGAGGAAGGAAAAATTCCTCTGTGGGTTACGTCCTAGAAGACAAGCTTGAAATAGCGCCCAGAGCACACACTAGGATAGCATAAAATCACATAGAAATACACATTTGTGAGCATACATACAGGACATTTATCATGTTCAATTACACAATTACCTTCAGCTGGGATTTAGAGACAAGTCTCTGCCAAGATTTGAAACCGCACACTTCTTATTCAACCTTAGTGTACAGTGGGACATTTTCCTGGAAACGACACATTGCCTCCCCCCTTTCCTTGTCTAGAAGTCCAGCATGTAGAGCACATATAACTATGTTTTGAATGTTAAGAAACTGTACAATTTCCCATCTCTTTTTCTACAAAGTGGGTTGATTTCACTATGATGAGACATTATCTGTGTGTGCAGCCTTTAACAGTCCTAAAGTGAACCCTCTCAGATGACCCGCTCTTCCTCTCACTGTTCCCATCATAGACACTCAATGAAAACACTTTTGGTATTTTAATAGGGCTGAGGATCGAATTATATGAGATGTCAATCACATCTTCGTCCCTAGGAATACATTCGTCAGCACTTTAATTTAAATCAACCTTGAGGTGGACTTGACATCTGAGGCATCCTAGAATGTTATTAATGGTTTGCTGCCAGACTTCCAAAAGTCCAGTATGTCCGGTCTCAGTGTTTTTATTTCCATCTTGAACAAATGGGAAAAAGAAACATCAGCTATTATGCAAGAGACCAATTGAAAAGGGGAAAAAGTATTACAAAAAAACAATTTAAAGACATACAAAGACTTAGTAACTCCACTAAACAGACATCCTCTCTTGTTTGCGTTGGTTATTCAACTTTGAAATCATTTGGCAGCTGATTTTTATTGGGCAATTACAGCTTAACAATACACGCTGCAATTACAGAGCAATATGCACGAGTCCTAATCGTTTAGCTTCATTTAATCCGAAAAGCTGGCAACAATAGAGAAAACCCACTAAACGTCTGTGTTAGCAAGTGCTTTAAGTGTCTCAAGTTGGATTCCCTCCCCAGTCCTCTATCTCCAGCAGCCAGGTGGGAACACAACAATAGCTTCCTTGATTGAGGACCCAACCCCAAAATTGGTGGATTTGTGGAAGAGAAAAGGGATAATGAGGTTTAATCATTGCGTATTGGACAAAATCCAAAGGACGGAGGGCATGTGCTGGTGGTTTGGAGGCCAGTCCATCGCAAAGCTAACTGGTTTGATCTGTGAATGCATTTGTTGTAATGCGAAAGAGCTCTTTCAGATTGTAAGATTAGGCAGTATTGTCATGTTTAAGTGTCCTTATGCTGGGGACAGGCTGTAAGATTATTCAACTTCACATCATTAGACAGACCCCATAAACTGGTCGTTTGCAGGTCTGATTTATACATTAAACTGAAAGCACTGTGACTGCTGCTCAACCTGCATTTCAGCCAATCCACATTCCCATTGCTCGAGTTAGCAAGTTACTCTGACGCCCAAAATACTGTGACAGGCCAATTTAAACTTGATGTCAACTTTGACAAGTTCAAGGTAATTAACTTTAAAAAGTAACTAATCAGGTTTAAACAAAAAGCTTAAACACTTCAGTTTCAAGACTACTAGCTACAATTTGGTTTTAAGCAACTCGCCGATTGTTTTTCTTTATTTGACTGCCATTTCAGAGCCTCAAGTTGGACTTTGTTGGCACAATCTTTGTATTTCACCATTGCCATCTTGTTTTTTGTATCCATTAATGCCACGAAAGTGTTGCGTTAAGTACAAATGCAAATAATTGCCATTATCTTTCATGAAATGCTTTGCTTATCTTTGATGCTTTTTGAGAGTGTTGAAATGCTACATTTGGATCAAAGGTAGACCTGAGACATTAGGTTGGTGACCTTCATAAGAGTGAGGTGAGCCTTGGAAGCTGTAATGGCTAGAATTAATATTTACTCTAGATGTGTCCTAATAATAGTTTCTGTCAAATGTTTAACCTTTTAGAAACTGAACCTCTTAACTGTACTTACTCTAACAGCAGATTAATACCTAAAATGTAAATGCATGTCTCAGTGGAGTCTGTGGCTGATTTGTAATTCCTACATATTCAATCATCTGCAATTTGCCACATGGTAGATGTGTTCTGGCAAGGAGAAACAACAGTCAAAGGTTCTGCCGGGGTTGCAGCTGTGTTTGCAGAGAATGTGTTTGCTTCTCTCATGTTCTCTCTTTGGTTTTCCTTGTACTCCACAATCTAACCCCATTTATCTCCAGTCCCCGCTTCCTTCAGTCTCCATTCTATTTTCTTTTCTTTCCATTTCTAAACCTACTATTTGCAGCACACCATCTGGTTTCTCTCTTCTCTCCTTCCTTTACCGTCTACCTCTTTATTCCAATGAAAAAAATAAGTATCTCGAATTTAATGTATGAATAATAGAATATTATATAACAAATGACATGTTCATTAATCTAATTTAACACAACTCTGTATCTGAAAACCTCTTTCCACAACACTGAGATAGGCTGCATGTACGATTACATTTATTTAAACAAATGATGTCAAGATTTAACATTCAAAGGTTTTTTTGTGATATGCACAAAAGCCACTCTGTACTTGTTGGTATTAATGCAAATCGGAAGTCCCAGGCTCCTCCAACAGTGCATCAAACATTATATCTGAGATCTAAAAAGGAAATACATGAAGAACATTGCAATAAAACGATGCAGATTAGGCAATGGTACAAGTTAAATGCCTGATTCTGTAAACTATTTACAAGTAATTTAATGAGGTTAACAGAATGTAGGATGAAATACTGTACAGTGGAATAAAATCCGCAAATTGTCAATTATATATGAATATATGTGGACTGTAAACAGATGTAAGAGCTTACATGAGTAAGTGAAGAGAGATTTGAGGGTTGGTCCGCCTTTAGACTGTACTCTTTAAAACACACTGCAGTTTGACGGTGATCAGATGGGATTAGTGCACAGACATCACCAAACTATCTTCATGGGTTGCTCTGGCACCAATGTAGGGCCTGGGTCCACACAGCGCCTTGTTCTGGCTGACCATCAATGCTTCTGATTCCAGACAGATACAGTGGTGCAGCCGCGGCGCCAGGATTTCAATTGTGGGTGGGCCAATGTAATTTCGGCTGGGCCTGTTCAAATGTTTTCTCGCGATTTTTGTTAATAATCTAATAAAAATAGGCTATGCCTAGAATGACATTCGTGTTTACTGAGAGCATAGTCGATGTGTTTCCAGTCCCTGTAACCATGGCGACTGAATGTATCTTCTCCGCCGGCCCCGCCTCTCTCACTAAAATGCCGGCACATTTTACAAAACACACTGTCCTTGCTAATGCTATACTCCAAGAATGTGTACTTGTCATACCAGTGGGCAGCGAAGCTCCTTTTCTTTTGTCCGAAAAGTGTCTGAGGGTACTTTATGAGCTTTGGCTGTGTAGCCGCCGGGTCATCTATGGCTGAAAGGTCCGGCACTGGGATGCTATTTTCTGTTATCCTGCAGCGGGTGCTACGTCCCGCAGAGGGACTGAGCTCAGCGGGGGCACAACATTAAACACACTCTCGTCTCTCTGAGGCGGCACCTGCAGTGAGGATGATGAGTGTGGTGGTTCCGGCGACTCTGTTCTTACTCTTTTAAAAAAACCTGAACATCGATGGTTGTGACCTCGTTAGTGAGCGCAGTATATTTTTTGTGTCTGTCCAGTCCACTGTCCTCCTTCGTCTGCGCGCAGCCGCGAGACGTTCTACGATGTGTTTGCTCCCACGCTTCGACTATGAGTTCGGCCTGATTACGTTAATTAATGTTGCTTTTCATTTTATTATTTTTTGAAAGGGAAACACATGTTTGCTCTTATTTTATTATTTAATTGTTAATTTTGATCAAAAATGTTGGAAACTATATTTTCGCCCAGTCATTTTTGATCAATGAATGGGTGGGCCCAGTGCCAGAGTGGGTGGGCCTAGGCCCAGTAGGCCCACCCATAACGCGGCGGCTGAGTGGTGGGCTTCACTGAAATGTTGTATTGAAAGCTATAAATTAACATTCTGGTCTTTATTTTGGTACTTTCCGTCTGACAAACACAGTCCAAAACAAGCTTCTCCATCAATTAACTACACTCACGTCTCCGGCGCTTTTCTGAACATGTGAAATATTTTCAACTCAAAGCGCTTGCAGCATACGAAGCATAAGAAAGCCGAGCGCTCTGAAAAGCTCTCTTTTGTTCTCGTTGGCATTCGGAATAGGTTGATACATGACAAATTGTGGCCCATGTTTTCTACCTCCAACCAATCATGCTGTCAGGGATGGAACATCATGTTTGACATTAAAATGTGTACATTACAATATTTCATGCTGGAGTCATAGCAGGTGTGGGGCTATCTGCAAAGCACTGACTGGAACATGTTGTCCACGTTGGGACAGATTCAACATGTGTTTAGTCCTTTCCAGACATTTTAAACTACATTGTTTGCTTTTCTTCATACTGTATGTGTCTGTGTGCTGTATGTTTGTCTGTGTAAGTGTTAGTTAAGGAAAGACAGTTCATTGGTGTTTAAATTATGGTTATTTAGTGTATATTCATTGATATGTGTCAAGGTGCTACAGATGGAAAATATTTATTTACATGTTGTACATTAATTCTCTCGTTACCTCTGACATTAATGTGGTTTTATGCATGGTTCTTGTAAAAAGACTAATAATAAAAGGAACATCTCTGAGAGGCTCTAATGATGACACAAGGTCATTTTGATTTATGTCCCGTTATTCACAACAACAACAAAAAAAACACTATTAATATGCTCAGAAATCCAAGGTGCACACCCCTATTGTGTTTTCTTCATTAACACACAGAAGGGGTTTTAAAAAAGGAAAGTGAGCAGAGAAGAAAGACAAAAAGGAGAGCAAAGACATAAATATAAAGGGAGGCCATATTGTAACATCTGGAAACCCATGTTGAAACAATGCCCCCCCCCTCCAGACCATTAGCAGACTGATGAGTGAACAGTTAGCTGGATCAACTCAGCATGTCTGCTCTCTCGCTCGCTCTTTAATCATTCCTTATCTCTGCCGACAACACCACATCTCAGCCCCCCCCCCCCGAACGCTGTTGATGGGTGGTGCTCTGTTTTGTTTCGGGGCACAGAACAACGAGGTCTCCGGCGCAATTGTGTCACAGAGGAATGCCAAAATGCCAGGAAATGATGAATGCTGGGTAAATATAGGAGCTGGCTGCTGATTGGCTGGGTCTGTGTGAAGAAATCAGATAGTTTGTCTGAGCCAAACCATAATCTCTGTTTGTGTGCTTGGTAATTGTGTTCTCAGCATGACACATGTTAGTACCTTCTTCTTTTCTTTTGAAGTTGTAAACAAATGCTGATGAAACAAACACCAGAAAAGTTCAACATTTGATAGATTGATATGGTTTAGGCATTAGCTGAAACTCCCCCTGATAAATCATGTGTAGTGACCAACTGGGTCAGACGAATGATAAAAAAACCAACATAAGTAAAATAATAATTCATCTAATAAAATAATAATATAAATGTATTTTATTTATTTTATAAATAAATAACTACAAATATTCAACTAAATAATGGTTGAATAACATCGGGCGACTTTCATTTCATGGTCTGAGGATTGTTGCTTCTGCTTCCTGGGGGGAGGGGGGGGGGCACATGAACAGAAGAAAGCCATGTGTTAAAGTTGTTAACATCTGTGCTTTTTCTTAAAATTATTAGTAAAACATATCCATTATGAGTGAATGTCTTCTCATGATATACATTGAGACACAAAGGTACATCAAGACAATTCATTGTTTTAAAACACATTTCCTGAATTATTTATTTTCGATTTGCTAATGAGGCTTTATCTCATTAAATAAATGCTCACGTTCATAACTATCCAGAACACAATTCTTGTTTCATTTTCACATTTCTGTACAGAGGAAATGTTGGATATCTCTTCACATATCACAGACACTCTCTGTAATGCCCTTCCCCCTCTACTGTACTTCTACCTCTTCTCTGCACTGGTACAAAAAATATTCCTTTGTTCCCCCCCCACCAGACATGCCTCCTGCATGTGGGTACCCCCTGTTGATAGGGTTAGAGCGTATTAAAAAAACTCAAAAACAAGAGAGACAGGTATTTGTTTTATCCAAAATATTTTTGCGAGACACTACTGTACAAGTGAAGATCATGAATCTTTGATTATTGTTGTATCCTTTTTTATAAATATTTGATACCCAAAGCTAACCCCTACCCCTACCCCTACCCAAAGCAGAACAAAACACAACCATGTTTTTCCAGTACTTCAATATGTCTAGTTTTTGAAAAGGATGGATATAAAAACATATTTTGCTACAAAATAAAAAATTGTATGAAGTTTTTTTATTGATGTTTATTTATTGAATAGTGAAAATGTAGTCTTTCCCAAAGGGGGGGCGTGTCTGCATTATCATATGTATCTCTGGTAATAAGAATTAGGAAGTCACACATTTTGAATTACAATAAAGCAAATATTTCATCAATAACTTTTACCATCTTTGTAATACACACACTTAATCACATGAATTATACAAGCCCCTAGGAAGTGCTCCGGACTCTGTGCCCAAAATTGGTTGTGTCAAAACTGCGGGTTAACTAAATAAACTACCCAGTATGAACTATGTTATAGCTCTTATTAGAATCATTCGGTCCTTAAAGTTGTCAAATGCACTAAAAGCCGTATCTAGATTTATTTTCTCTCTCCATTCATTCTTGTGAGCCGAGAGTGGGAGCTCGGGGGGCGGGGCTTAAGGGGCAACTCAACTGCGCATGCTCTAGCCAGGCATGACGGGTAATCTGTGACGTTTCGCTCTCTCAAAAGTTGGGCCATTTTGCCTTCATGCGCCAATGAGCAGCTCTCATAGGAAAGAACGAGACCCCGCCTCCCACGCTGTATCCAGTTCTTATTATATATCCATGGAATTATAGGGTTAAATGGGGTAGGAATTTCCACATCCATAGACTGTTATCTTTTTGTAAAAGGGGGTTATTTGACTCTTCACTTCACCATCTGTTGTCTGAAAATGTTGAGTGATTAGACTGGATACATTAAAGATTAATCATAATTGAATGATACATACAGTATAGAAATATAGTTGTGGTCCAAAGTTTACATACACTTGTAAAGAACATGTATTTCTTGACAGTCTTGACTTTTCAATAATTTCTACATCTCTTATTTCTCTGTGATAGAGTTATTGGAGCACATACTACTTTGTCACAAAACAAAAATCATGAAGTTTTGTTCTTTTATGAATTTCTAATGGATCTTCTGAAAATGTGATCAAATCTGCTGGATCAAAAATATACATAAAGGAATGCTAATATTTGGTAACATGTCCCTTGGTAATTTTCACCTCAATTAGGCGCTTTTGGTAGCCGTCCACAAGCTTCTGGCAAGCTTCTGGTTGAATCTTTGACCACTCCTCTTAACAGAATTGGTGCACTTCAGCTAAATTTGTTGGCTTTCTGACATGGACTTGTTTCTTCAGCACTGTCCACATGTTCTCGGTCGGGTTTAAGTCAGGACTTTGGGAAGCCATTCTAAAACCTTAATTCTAGCCTGATTTATCAATTTCTTTACCACTTTGTACGTGTGTCTGTGGTCATTGTCCTGTTGGAACACTCAACTGCGCCCAAGACCCAACCTTCTGGCTGATGATTTTAGGTTCTCTTGAAGAATTTGGAAGTAATCCTCTATCTTCATTAAAATCCATTGACTTTCTGTAAAGCACCAGTTCCATTAGCAGCAAAACATGCTCGGTGCATAATACCACCACCATGCTTGACAGTAGGCATGGTGATGTTGGGGTTAAAGGCCTCACCTTCTCTCCTTCAAACATTTTTCTGGTCATCATGGCCAAACGGATACTTTTTTGTTTCATCTGACCCCAGAACTTTACTCCAGAAGGCGTTTTCTTTATACATTTGAACAGCAGCAAACTTCAGTCGAGCCTCAATGTGGCGCTTCTAGAGCTAGGGCTTCCTTCCTGCACGGCAGCCTCTCAGCCCATGGCGATGTAAAACACGCTTGACTTGGGACACTGACACCTGTGTCCCAGCAGCTTCTAATTATGTCAATTATGATCACTCACAATAAGTTAAGAGCCCATGTCACAAAGCTAAATTGATTGACACAACTTTCTACATCGGCAAAATTGATAATTCATGTTGCTGTATGTATATTTTTGACCCAGCAGATTTGATCACATTTTCAGAAGACCCATACTAAATTCATAAAAGAACCAAACTTCATAATTTTGTTTTGTGACAAAGAAGTATGTGTTCCAATAACTCTATCAAAGAAAAATAAGAGTTGTGGAAATTATTGAAAAGTCAAGACTGTCATTCATACATGTTCTTTACAAGTGTATGTACACTTTTGACCACAACTGTACACTGTCCTTAATATTTGTTTAGGCACTATAAAGCCCAATGTTGTTGTTCCATTCAAATCAGTGATATGAAGATGACATTTAGTCCTCTATTTTGTATTTCAACTTTTAATATGTAGCTAGTTTTTCCATATACATTACACTAGTGAAAAGTAAAACCCTTATATATCTCAACTTTTGGGGACATTTGTTCATCTAATCTAAATAGCTCAAACAGCCATAGTTGAAGAACTAATTAAATAGCTTTTGTCTCTGCCTGTAGTGTCTCCACATAATTCTTTAATTCTGCTTATTCTACAGGGAGAAACACAATGTATCTCACATGAAACAGAACAGAACAGAGAGCCTGAATGCATATGGAATGTACATATTACAACAATGGGATTTCATTTGGATTATCAGTTGTTTGTGTATTCTATCACTGGCACACCTGCAGGTCTTTCTCCATAATACAAAGTTAATGAATTCAGTGCAGAACTGCTCAGATCTCTGCATTGTCGACTTCATCCGCAATCACAATATTCCAGGAGAGCATTTGATGCAGGCGTCCCTTGAAGAAACTGTCAATATCAATACAAGCATAATCCCCTGAATTCCAATTCTTCATTACTGCACAGCATCCCGACCATGCTGATGTATCTCATTTGCTTCACGCAGCCCCCCCCCCCCCCTCACTTTTTCATGGCATTCTTTTGTCTGAAATTCCTTTGAACATGGAACCAATCTCTCCCCCCCCCCTCTCACTTTCTGTCAGTGTCTCCTTCCATCGGGAGACATGTCATGGGTTTAATTGCCGCCAGGTGACCGGGAGCCAGGAAAAACAGAATTAACCTTGTCAGCCCCGAGCCATCCCTCCCCCCTCCCCCCCTCCCCTCCTTCTCCTCTATCCCATGCATCAATTAAAGTTAAGCCACTGTAGCCCCTTGGTTTCTACAGGCTCAGAGTCAGGTACACAAAGAAAGGGGAGATGGACACGTGAGAGGTACAGTAGAGAGGGGGACAAGTGGGATTTAGCGAGAGGAGAAAGGAGAAAGAGAGGAAGGAGACAATGAGCCGAGGAGAGACAGACAGAGTAAGCAGGGAGACTGGAGGAGGGATAAAGAGGGATTGAGCTGTTGCAGGATGGAGAAGAGAGGATGAGGGCAAAAAGGCATACAAAGGGACAAGATGAGAGACTTGAAAAGATGGAAGGAGATTTGTTTGTATGTGGGAATTGGAAAAATAGAGGGAAGGAGAGGAAGCAAAGAGAAGAGGAAAGCGGGGATAATTCAAAAGAACGGATTGTGGCCACATTTGTCTGCATCCTGACAATTTGTACATTTAATGACTTGCAATCCAACGTAAATGTGTTTGAGGAGACGCCCCTTTATAAACGCGCTTCAGTTGCCACCACCTCTCTGAAGACGCCATTATTTCACTGTTACGTTTTGGGGCTAACTACACTGATCTTTTATGAATTGGACAGTTTTTTATGTGAAGCTCAATTGCATAAAAAGAGGCACATTTAGATCCGAATGTGTACACATTAAGGAGTACATGTTGCACTTATGCTCAGTTTCAGGTTCATATTGAACTGCTGCAGCACCTCTTTTCACCCTCTGTCTGAAACCAGAGCCCAGTCTGCTCTGATTGGTTAGCTGGTCGGCTCTGTTGCGATTGGTCACCCACTTAGAGATGTCCCGCCCCTTAGCCTATCATGTACAATGTGTTGGAGTGCTCACTAATAAAAGCGCAAGTGTTACATAGTGATGTAATTATGTTGCGGGAAGTGAAGTTTCAGGCGGGGGGGAGTGTGTGTGAGAGAAACTCCCTCTGGAGGGAACACAGGGATTCTAGCCTTTTCTGACCATTTACATGCACAAAAACCTATAACACACTACGGGAAAGAGAAACCCCCTATAAGGATAAAAGGGCCTCGTAAAGGAGTCTGCTGTAAGGAAAGGCCTACAGTATTAGTGAATGTTACCTTCTGTATAAAAGTGCATAAAAAACGAAATACAGTGACATATGCTATCCCAACTCTCCCCATCCACAGTATGCGTGCAGGTGACGGAGCACTATGAATTGTTTGTGTTGGCTTCACCTGTCCTCACAGTGGAGTCTTTGTGTGATCCTCGAGACCCGTGACGCCAGTGCACCTTGACAGTGTGATAATAGAGCTCACACACACGCACACACACACACACACACACACACACACACACACACACACACACACACACACACACACACACACACAAAGGAGCTTTTAGTGCCTCTCAGTTACAACCCTCTCGCTATCTCCAAAAGCGTTCTTATCACCTGTCCTTTGGCATGGTCCCCCCCCCCCCCTCTTCACTCTACAGGTGCGCATTGGGGCACTGGTCACATTTCAAATGTCTGTTAGATACCTGATACCATGATGATACTAATGCACATGGCCAGATAAACATTTACAAAGTCATCCATTAGGCTCATATAGACTCCACTAATGGATGGATTGCCATTGAACACATATTCCCGTTTCAGATATCATGAGCATTTTGGTGGAACAATTTACATCCAGCACCTGCTCAAAATGTTGTTTCATTTTAAAATCAAACACCAACGTAATAACATCCCCGCAGGTCAACTTGTTTTGTTCATTGATCATTACATTACATTTAGCTGACGCCTTTATCTAAAGCGACTTACAATAAGTGCAAGAAACCATAAAGATACAAACTCAGAAAAACAAGAAAAGTGCACATATATTCGCTTTAGTTTCAAATGGGCTAACCTCTATAAGTGCTCATACTTTACCTATGTACATTCTTCATTCATTTATTGTATTATTAATATCTGTTGTGTAAATCAATTCCAATACATTTAAAAAAGAAAAAAAAAATGTCTGACAATATATTTAAAAATCTAAATGTTTTCCTTCTCTTTTCTATTATTTTTTAGTTTTTGGGACGCCACATTGCTCACTTGTTTCTGCTGCTAGTGATGCCAGTGCTCTGTCCCTGTGTGGATGACCAGGGTTCAAATCCCGCCTGCGCCCATGTGCTGCATGTTATCCCTCTGATCCCCGTTTGACTCTGTCTCGCCATGAAGGCACTGGTGGCTCAAAGAATATCTTAAAATAAATATATATAAATGTTTGACTGCAAAACATGAGTTTCATGAACAGCACCTGTTGAGTTAAGACACTGTACCCAACTAATTGTAACAGGTTAATGTTTGAATGTGTCCGATCTGCAAGTTTTGTGAGCGAAACAGCTGTTGCTGAAAAAAAAAGATTCCAGGAAGGAGCACAGGTCAGCATATCATGACAGCTCGAGCATCACATGTACATTAATTATCCTAATGTGCTTACAACTGCATACATTAGACCAATTAGCCTGTTAAAATATGCAAATGAGAGCGACTGATCAAGCGTTTATACTGTCGCGCAGCCATATGTGATCGGAGGAACCTCAGCAGACGACACACATAGCAGGGGGGGGGGCTAGGTGCAGAGTTCAGAGGAGAGCTAATTAAATAAAGAAGCTAGTAGGCCTGTTATCTTATTGTCCCGTCTCTACCAATTACCTCCTCATCCCTTTCCTGTCCCTCCCCTTGCCTGTCCCCCTTTTCCGTTATGACTTAATTTGTTTCCAATTCTCCCCCTCCAACTCTGGGAAAATATTTGAGCAATAATAGCGCCTGGTTCCTTGATGTTGGGTGTTCGTGGGGGGGGGGGAGGCTTTCTGTCGTCTCGTGCACAGAAGGGGCACTGAGGGGCACTGAGGGGCATGATTTAGTCAACAAAACAACCCCCGCCCCTTCCTTTGCTGCCCTGTTCACCCTCACTCCGTAGCACTTAACTAACTTTCACAGGCTGATAAAAAATAATTGCAGCCCCAAGGGGGGGGGGGCTCCAAATACATTAGCACCACAAAGAGAAGAGCTAGGATCGCCTTACTCAGAGCAGTGACACTATAGTCTGCAGACTGAAAAAATATCAGGTCAGAGAGACGCAGCATGAACCTCCAGATAGCGTCGGGGAGGGGGCCCGCAGAATGGAATGCGTCCGGATTTTTATTTGTGCCCGATCCTCTTGTATTTCTGTCTCAGTGTCAAAGGACCTCATCTGCTGCCATGCTCCATTGCAGACCAATAACACAGGGCAGGAGGCTGTGGGGGGGGGGGGGGGGGGAGGAAGCAGAGAGCAAAGGGGGGAGTCAGGCAAGCATGACCCTGTCCAAGGAAAGCTCCGCTTGTGAAAAAGGAGAAGTGGAGGAGATGGGATGGGGGGCGGGTTATGAAAGTCCTTTAGCTGCTGTGACTCGTGTGTTATATGTGTGTGTGGGTCCACCTAGCAACAGTCAACACCAGAGACACCTGTTGGACATTTCTGTGTGTTTTCTCAGACCTGCTCAGGTTCTATAGGTGACCCACAGCAGTGTAGGTCTGTTTTCATTTTAGATGCCCGTTTTATGGAATGAATTCCACTCAAGCCCAACAGCCCCAAGTTGCAATTTATTGCACAAATTACAAAGCTTCCATAGAGGGGTGCAGGAATGAGTCCTAAAACCCTAAAATGACTTTGCATGGTACCACTTCTGGTACCCTGGTTTTAACAGTTAAGCCCCATGCCCCCCGGTACAGAGGGCAAAACGCAACATCTTGCAAGAAACAGCGTCTGAGGGCTTCTTAACATTTAACAAACTATGAATGTGTCATACTCACTTAACGGGAAGAAACTCAGCTATCAGACAATATTAACCATTTTTAGCCAAACGAAACACAAGGGTAATAACAAAGCCTCTGAATTAGCCCTGAGCGAAAAAATGCTAACACACTTAGCACAGAAATCACGATAAAATACCCTTATTACTTATCGGATCTGCACAAACAAGATATCTGCTAGCAAGCTGAGATTCCACAGATTCCAGAGGTATAAGTGTCATCACTGAAACTACAACAAACAGCAACAAGAAAATTAGCTTTACGGAGCCAAAATGGCTAAAAATGTATTTTTTGTTTTCTGATCAAAAGTTGTGTTCAATGGCATTAAAACGATAACAACGCTGCTGAAGGTTAATCCATAGGTTAATCCAATGTGTCTGTGTCACTTTGAAATGATTTCTGATAATCCATCATTCAATTTTTATGTCAATAACGGACTTTTCATATCAAGCTGCTATGAGAGCTACGAGAGTGTATGACAGCTTCCGGTCTTGGGCAATCTGGCTATGCATCACTCTATTCACCAATGGGTAATGTGGATGGATTTTAGGAACTTCCCCTCGATTCTATTGGCTCTAACAGTTAAAAAGAGGTGTCAATCATCAAAATCGAAAATGTCACTATAAGCAATGTTTTTATTTTTGGACGGACACTATAATTAATTTTTTTTACTATGTTCAATCTGAATTTACTTTCAAATAAAAAAATTCTATATTGATTCTGACTTTTCTACATCCAACTCACAGGTTTATAATTGCTTTGAGAAAAAAGATTATTAATTTTCCCCTTTTAGAAGTGAAGATATAATCATTTGTTCTGGGAATGTCATTTTCGAGCCTGAGACCTGAAAAACAGGCTGGGGGCTTACCTGGGTTAAGTAAAAGTTTTTGAACGTGCCTGATATAAATTCAAGATTTTCACATTTTGTTCCACGACATAAAATATATCAGTAAATACCAGCCATGTGAATGCCTGCAGCTTATATATGTCATAAGAATGGCTGCTAAAGGGTTGCTAAAGAAACTACTAAACACCAAGTATAATCCGCTTTTAGCTTAGCGATGTTGACACGAAGCATTTTCGGCCCTGAGTTAGTTTCCTAATGTTAGCTTTTTACTTCTGGTGATGCATTTTCTCATACAAATATCATAAAGTGGTGGAAATATGTGGAAATGATCCTGCTGAACAAAACACGTTTGGTATCATAAATGTGTGTTTCCACAAAGCAAATGTTCTGCAATATACCATAATATATTGTCGGGGAGCCTTTTGGATGCTAACTTCCTGGTCAGTCTATAAAATGTCCTCCCCGCACCACTCTAAAAAAGTTCTCGAATTATGCTTCAAATGTACATTTTGTGTTTTAGTGTTTTTATAAATGTATGGTTCTGTTTGATTGCTGCTTCACCGCCCATTAAAGCATTTGTCTGAAGCAAGCCAGAGAGAAACGTTGAAAATATAGGTTGGCTGTTAGCATGTCACATGATTGTATAAAAAAAAATCGAAAATGGAAATTGAATCTTATAGGAATGTGTTCAAACCACACCGAGAACAATACATTGAAAGACTTTGAGCTCCACAAAAATTTTCACATTCTAACCAACACATGTAAAAAAACTATTGACATGTATTACAACAAACAAAGTCGTCTCATAAATTGGCAACAGCCACTACCCTACACATCCAGGGGCCCTAATGAATGTTTCTAACATTTAAATAATTGAACAACTTATATTTAAATTAACAACAAAATTATAAACAAACTGCTGCTTTTATTGTGAACTTCTCTGTAATGTAATGATCTGTCAGTGCTACATTTTAGGTGTTAGGGTTAATGAATAAATGAACACGCTTTTCAACCTTTATTGGAGTTACACAATTAATTTAGGCTTCACTGTGCTCCAGTGTTCTTCCTGTGTAAAGGTCACTGTGGGCTGAAACACTGTTAAAATGATGAAGTGCTTTGATGAAGATCAATCCATCAACTGACCAGCCGTTTTTAAAATAAGAAAGAATTACTGAGGTGTGAATGTTATTGAGCTCAGCAAGACTGGAGCCAAAAAACATTTCAACTTAAGCTAAATCATGCTGTGCTGTTGAATGGTTAATAGTGTCCCATAGCAACAACCGGAGCCTTGACAACTGCCCCTCCGAAACATCTGCTGAGCGCTGCTGGCAGACGGAAAAAATTGGAATAAGTTAGCCTCCGAGCTGCTTACACATAACACAATGTGGCAATGTTGAATCCCACTATAACTTTTTATTGTGTTCTCTCATAAAGTTTATGTATGCTGGAGGCTAACCCAACTCAAAAGTTGTTGGTGTCTCTTTTTTACACTTTCAAGGATATCTTTAAAGCGTCCCCCTAATTAAATGAATGGCGAAAAATCAACGCTGTACAAAAAAAGTACAAAAATATAATTCAAGATCCCTTATGTGGCTTCCTTTGACATCATAGCCAGTGACTGCAGGAGAAACCTAAAGAGCTTTAAAGAAGGAAGCCGAGAATACAGCGAAATTACACTTCCATTTAGTTTGACCTGCACAGCTCTTAACAAAATGACTCACAGAGAAGATTTTTCTCACATCTTCAAGACGGGGCTGCAATTTTATAAAGTGAGGGGCCTGAGATGTGCTTTTTTTTAAATAGACATGAAGGTAGTTGGCATTTGGACTTGATAACGAGTCCTGCTCACTTACTTTTATCTTCCCAGCGCTGCCTCTGTGCACGGTGAGCCTCTTCCAGTCTACTGAACGTCCTGAAAGAACATGTAGCTGTGCATAATTAACAACTTTGTCCATTAATTCTTTAAAGCATTACAAGACTATTTCTCTCTCTCATGTCACTTCCAGCTAAAACTTGAGATGTAGGAACTATATTGGTATCACAACAACCAAATATGTGAAGGACTGTAGAAGATTGTTCTCCAATCAATGTTCTGATTCACTGTAGTTGATCTGTCATATTTGTGAGCTTATGGTCCGACTGACGTTAATAAGCTCAACTTTTTATGCAACAAAACCCAACAGTATCGAGCAACACAATGGAGTGGTGCAGTGATGACGTACTTTTAAAGGCCAACCCAGAATAATATTGCACCGAAATTCGCTTTGTGGCAAACACACGTTTTTAATACTTGACATGTTTTGTTCAGCAGGATAATCGGGAGTGTAAATGCAATCATCAGAAGTATACAGCTCACGTAATGCTATAAAACAAACTACATCATGGCTGCACATCGACACCGCTAAGCTAAAGGCGGAGTTGTGTCAGTGTGATAATGTTTAGTAGTTCATTTAGTCACTTGTTAGCCTCTGAAAACATTTTTGGATATATAGAAGCTTTTGGACAGTGGAGTATTTACTGACGTATTTCGTGTCGTAAAACCAAAAATGTGGAGATCTCTTCAGCTTATGTTAGCCCAAACCCTAATTTTAGGCTTCTAATCAAAAACACGTTCAAAAAACCATTGAGTTCAAGACGAGGGAACCGGATGGTAAAAGGTTAAGTCATATTCGTGTTTAGGACTCATTCCTGCACCACTCTATTCAGAGGCTACTCCAATGCTATACTGGTGGTTGAGCTTTTCTCCTGATCACTTTGTAAGCAGTATATTGTACTGTTTAGTTAGCAAACTTTAAAAACTAAAGTACAAGATAAAATGATCTTGTTACCTTCATAACCAGTGGGTAGGTTATGTAAAAATGTATTCAGTTACCTATTACATTTGACTTATTAACAGGTTTCTGTCCACACAGGATAAACTGATATCAACCATTTATCAAATTAGAAACTGTAAAACCATTATTCTAGTAATATTTACTTAATGTTACTGCCAACACGCTATTATGTTTGTTCAACAAAGGATTTGTAGGATTTTGGAGTCTGATAAGCCTTCAAACTTGAATCTATCGCTAAGATTGGACTGCATTGTTTTCATTGTCTCACCTGTACTCGTTGACATGTTTTTCAGTGGGCCTGGTTCCTTCTTTACAGTCTTAGTGATTCTGTGCTGTGAGTAGAGGTATTCACTACATGTACAAACACAACTATTACTCCTGGCTAGTAGAAGTAGTAGAAGTCACAGACTCACAACGGTCACTGACTGAAACAGTACAGTAGCTTTAGCACCATTTCTAGCTCAGCTGTGATTCACAGTACGTTACTTCTTCAGTAAGTATAAGTATGTAAGCATATTAAAAGACAACAAGGTGACGGTATCTGAAGAGCATTGTAAATAATGTCTGAGTGCTGATGTAATGCATAGGCTAGTTTTAATATGACAGTTTGAACAAGCAACCATCCGAGTATACTGCTGAACTGACAGTCAGAACCAGGGCTGAACTGTGATGCATTCACTAACAGTTATACGTTCTGACAATTTTGAGCTTAAGAAAAAAGTAAACAAACCGCATATTCAGTGACTACAATTCCTTGAACTAAACTGAACACATGGTTTGAAGTGATTTTCCACCCCTACTTATAATAACACAAAGACTGTTGATCTTCACCACTCGTCTCATCTCCTAAAAGTGAGGTGAATTTCAAGTGAAAATGAATAAATGCTTGCAACGCCCTGAATTTTAAGTAGTTCCTTGTAAATTTGCCGCTTCTACTCAGGGAAATATGTTAATTCCGACCCTTCTATTGATTTTTTTTCACCATCCTGTAAACTGTTGTTC
Source organism: Dissostichus eleginoides (assembly GCA_031216635.1). Lineage (NCBI taxonomy): Eukaryota > Metazoa > Chordata > Actinopteri > Perciformes > Nototheniidae > Dissostichus > Dissostichus eleginoides. The sequence continues at coordinate 4,142,761 of CM062274.1, read as the reverse complement.
TAGCATTCCTTTTTTTTCTAATCCGTAATGGCCTTGTTTTGATTTCTCTATTGAATTACCCTGGCTGTAATTGTTTTTCCTGTTGTCCAGACTTTGAGTTCACTCTGGGTTATGTTGTGGCAAAGCCCCTGTTTCCTCTGTCCAAAACAGTGTTGACCCAAGCAGGCGCTTAATTACCTGATTAGATTAGTCACCTCTCAGCCAGCGCTGACATCACCGGCTGGCTTTCCTTTTGCCGGGTGGAAACAGGAAGGGGTGGGCGGGGGGGAAGGAATGAACCATATCTCTTCTACTTGCCTGGCAAAGCATTGGTTTATTTATTGAGGGGCGATGGGGGGAGGAGGGGGGCAAGGGGGGGACAGGTTAACATCATACTAACTGGAGAGGTCAGCTCTGCATTCGTCTGTTCTTCTGTTCCCTTTCTCACCCAGAATCCCCTGCTCTCCTTTCTCTTTTTCTTTGTTTACCAAAAGAGACTTGTCCTCCACAAGAAAACTCAGATCTAATTTACTGCAGGCACTAAACTCGGAGTATTGTGAAATAATAAGGAAGTACCACAGGTTTTGAAGTGGCCCCAAAGGACACGTTAAAATTCCCCCTCGCGTTGAATAAAGTGGAGAGGCCCCTCATCGATCTCTTAAAAGCTGATCACACTGGATCCATGTTGCTCTAATGTGAAGCAGCACTTACCTTCCTTTTTGGAATGCAGTTTTATTAAAAACAAAGGAACTGCTTTAGGACCAACAAGGCTTTTTTATGTCTGGCTTTTGGAATCTCTTAAGTAGTATTTTATTCATTTCTGTCAACAAACACTAAATAAAGAACAACAAGTTGTTAGCCTGTCTCTCAGTTCTCTTTGTGGCACATTGGTTCCTATGAAGATTTATATCTTTAAAAATGGGACACATATGTATGGGTTTATTTTTTAAATGGCTCAGTTAATATCTGAGTTTTAGCAAGCATTACTCAAAGTGCCGTAAGGAAAAACAGTATAATAATCAGGAATATTTCATGACACTTAACAGACATTGTTGTGTTTGGGACAGTGTATTCTGGAATCGAGTCAAAAATAAACAACAGTGTTTGTGTTCATTGTAATGAAGGATCATGTCACTAGGTGCATCAGTTTGGCTCATTGCTGGATTTTGTAAATAATTTTTTGAACAACAATAGAGCTCCATGACTCAGAGGAAAGAGTTAAATCAAACACACACAATATTTGTTCTTAGCTGTGAGCCTCTCCGCTCACACAGGGTTCAAAGAGGGACGGAAAGAGCAGGGTTTGGGTTGAACACAGGCGTTTATTAGCACCAAAACAAAGTACACAACACTGGTTGCAAAACGTTCCCCGTGTGGGATTCTTCACAGGTCCTTTGGCGACCTCCCAGGATCCCGCCTACTGCAAGACAGACCAGAACCAGGTTACCACATGCTTTTATTCAGTGACTGATTACCTGATTCCGATCAGCTGTCTGGCCTCCGGCCGAGCCACTCCCTTCACTCCAGCAGCCGGCTCCCTAACCACACTGCCACATACCCCCAACGCCCGACTCAGGCCGGGATCCCGCCGGCTGCAAGCTGACTCCCCCCCCCCTCCGCCGAGCGAGAGAGGAAATCAACCACGACCATCCGGTTACCCGGCCTGTGGATCACCTTGAAGTTGAAAGGCTGTAACGCCAGATACCACCGAGTGATCTGGGCGTTGGCATCCTTCATGCGGTGGAGCCACTGGAGCGGGGCATGGTCCGACCAGAGGGTGAAAGGGCGCCCCAGGAGGTAGTACCGCAGGGCGCCGACCGCCCACCGTATGGCGAGGCACTCCTTTTCCACCGTACTGTAGTTCACCTCCCTCTGGGCGAGCTTACGGCTAATGTACAGTACGGGGCGGTCGACCCCCTCTACTTGCTGGGACAAAACGGCCCCCACCCCACTGTTCGAGGCGTCGGTCTGCAACACAAAAGGGAGAGAGAAGTCAGGAGAATACAGAAGCGGCTTACCACAGAGGGCTTTTTTAACCCTCTCAAACGCCAGCTGACACCGCTCTGTCCACTGGACCGGATCTGAAGCACCCTTTCGGGTCAGGTCGGTCAGGGGACTGGTCAGCTCCGAAAAGGACGGGATGAACCGCCTGTAGTAGCTGGCCAGCCCCATGAACCTCCTGACCTCTTTTTTCGTCTTGGGCGCCAGACAGGCTGAAATGGCGGTTGTTTTCTATATCTGTGGCCGCACCTGCCCGCCGCCCAAGTGGTACCCCAGATACCGTACCTCCCTCTGTCCAACCGCACACTTCTTCGGGTTGGCCGTGAGCCCCGCCTGCCTCAGGGACTCGAGCACTGCCCCCACCTGCTGCATATGCTGCTCCCATGTCTCACTGTGAATTATGACATCATCCAAGTAAGCAGCAGCATATGCAGAGTGGGGACGCAGCAACCGGTCCATGAGCCGCTGGAAGGTGGCTGGAGCTCCGAACAACCCGAAAGGAAGTGTGATAAATTGGTACAAACCATACCGAGTGGAGAAGGCCGTTTTTTCCTTATACTCTGGAGAAAGGGGAATCTGCCAATAGCCCTTGGTTAAATCCAGCATCGTGTAAAAGCGAGCAGTGCCTAGCCGATCCAGGAGTTCGTCGACCCGGGGCATTGGATAAGCATCGAATTTGGTCACCTCGTTCACCCTGCGGTAGTCCACACATAACCGGATTGACCCGTCGGACTTACGTACCAGCACGACGGGGCAACACCAGTCACTGGTGGACTCTTCTATCACTCCCATCTCTAGCATAGCCTGAAGCTCCGCCTGAACAATTTTCCTCTTGTGTTCCGGCAGCCGATAGGGCCGTGAACGAATGGCCACGCCCGGGGGCGTTTCTATGCGGTGGTGTATGAGAGAGGTGCGCCCTGGCAGCGGGGAGAACACGTCGGCAAACTGCCTTTGCAACGAAGCAACGTCTGCTCTCTGGCCCGGCGAGAGATTGTCGCCACAACAGACCGGGGCTAATTTGTTGCTTTTAATGACCTCCGGTCCCAACTCATCTCTCTCAATCACCGTGGTGGCCAGAGAAACAGACGCCACCTCCCTCCATGCTTTCAGGAGGTTAAGGTGGTAAATCTGTGTTGCTCCCCCCCTGTCAGAACACACCACCTCATAATCTACGTCCCCCACTCGTCGTGTGACCACGAAGGGTCATTGCCACTTGGCGAGTAGTTTAGAGCTAGAGGATGGGAGTAATACAAGTACTTTATCTCCCGGTGAAAATTGTCTCAGTTTCGACCCTCTGTTGTACAGGTGCTGCTGACGTTCCTGAGCCTGGAGCAAATTCTCCCGTGATATCTGCCCCAGTGAGTGGAGTTTTGCTCGCAGGTCCATAACGTACTGTATTTCGTTTTTACTGGTGCTTGGACCCTCCTCCCAGTTTTCCTTAACTAGGTCCAAAACACCCCGGGGCTTCCTGCCAAATAACAGCTCAAAGGGAGAAAATCCCATGGAGGACTGGGGCACCTCCCGCACTGCAAACAACAGAGGATCTAGCCATTTATCCCAATTACGACTATCTTCGTGAACGAACTTACGAACCATGTTCTTTAGTGTTTTATTAAACCGTTCCACCAGGCCGTCGGTCTGAGGATGGTAAACACTAGTCCGGATTGAATGGACGCCCAATAGTTCATACAGCTCGCGTAGTGTGCGTGACATTAACTGTGTGCCCTGGTCAGTCAGGATCTCTTTCGGGATCCCGACTCGGGAGATAATGTGAAACAGTGCCTGCGCGACGCTCTTTGCAGAGATATTACGCAGCGGCACTGCCTCGGGATATCACGTTGCATAATCCACTAGGACTAGTACAAAGCGATATATATATATATATAACACCAGCGGGGCCAGAGGGACCTCCGCCGCCCCCTCCGTGTCCGTTTCCCCCTCAACGTCGTCAGCCGCCTCCGACTCTCCACTAAACACAGCACACAACTCACATTTCCCTGCCGTCCGTGAACGCACCCCCATAGCCCCCGCTAGCTTAGCAAACCCCGGCCAATTCGTTCCCAAAATCAGAGGGTGCGTAAGGCGAGTGCTAACTCCAGCCCTGACTCTATGCTTTTTTCCGTTATAAGAAATTTCCAGCGTCACCTCCGGGTACTGGTGAATATCCCCATGCACACACCTCACCTTCACCCACGATGCTTCAACCAATGCCCCAGGCCGAACCAAGTGCTGATGGATCATCGTCTGATTACAGCCCGTGTCCATCAGAGCCTGGTGTGTACCCCCCTGTATACATACCGGTATACGGTACGTCCCTTCCAAATCGGGGGAGGCAACTGGCGGTCCCGCAACCCGGACCAGCTGTCCGACCTCCATGAGAGGACACTCCCGTCGGAAGTGGCCGGGCTGCCCGCACCGCCAGCAATCCTGCCCTGGCGTCTGAGGAGCCCCCCGTGGTGCCGGACGACCAGAAGCATAGGCCGGACCCTGGGGAGAGATAAAAACAGGAGGGTAAGGTAGGGCTCGGGGGGGAAGTGTCGGGGATGCGGGGTTGGGGCCGTGTGGGGGTGGTGAGGGAAGGGCAGCTGCTTCAGGAAACCTCCTCCTCGGGGCTGGGTCGGGTCTGCCTGCTGAGATGGCCGGTGGTCGGGGCTCCTCTTTCATGCTCCGCTGGGGAAGCGAGAGGTGGTCCTCCGCGAGGACGACGGCTGCTTCCAGGTTGGCGGGGCGATGGCACTGGACCCAATTCGCCGTCGAAGATGGCAGGCCGGCGATTAACTGCTCCAGCACCACCTGCCCGACGACTTCCTCAGCGGCTCGCCGCATCCAGGAGCTGCTGCGCGTAGGAGAAGGGCCGGTCAGCGTCCTCGAAGGGGAGGGCCCGGAACCGGCGGCGATGTCCCTCTAGCGTGCTGCCAAGACGGTCCAGGATGGCCTTCCTCAGATGTCGGTACACATGCCGAGAGGCCGCTGGCAGGCTGTGGGCGGCTAACTGCGCACCCCCAGATAGCAGGGGCAATAGCCGCTCTGCCCACTCCTCCGGCCACCCGCACGCCGCTGCTGTGCCCTCAAAGATGTCCAGGTCCTTTGGCGACCTCCCAGGATCCCGCCTACTGCAAGACAGACCAGAACCAGGTTACCACATGCTTTTATTCAGTGACTGATTACCTGATTCCGATCAGCTGTCTGGCCTCCGGCCGAGCCACTCCCTTCACTCCAGCAGCCGGCGCCCTAACCACACCCCACTGCCACAGTAGCATTAATTAATTGTGTTACTTTGAAGGCTCATTTTAATTGCTGAAATGGTGATGCAGTTTAATTCTCCAGAACTCTTTGTCGGCAGTACTTGATATGAAGACCGGATTTTGCTGTTCCATTAGCTGATGAAGGCCATTGTGTGGCTAAAATTAAATATCTCCACGATGTGGAAAATGTGCTCAAACAATTATTTATTTTTCATGTTAATACATTTAGAAATAAAGATAGCAAATGCTCCTTAAGAAATATGTTGTATGTATGTTGTATGTATGTATGTTTCTCCATTGACATTGTGACACATAGTCAACATGTTTGTTGTAAAGCTTTTAAAAGCATTTTCAATCCTTGCTGCAACATGAAGACGTAATTCATAGTAGTTGTACATCTCAATTTAAATGAAGACTGTAACTTTGGTTAAAAAAGTTTGTTGAATAATGTGTTAAAATGCTTTTTTAATCTAGTGTGTATATTCACAACCCATGCAAGAAAGAAATGTAACAATCCATTTCTAGGTATTTATCAAAATCCAAATGTAATCTAGTGCCACCAAATTTGAATCAATCATATCATTACAACCATCATCAATGAATTCTGAAATGTTAGCAACAGTGAGTTGTTTTGTAGGGCCAGAGTCCTCTGTGGCTCAATGTTGCTTTACATTCCGACATGTAACTGTCCGTCCAATACTTTGTTTTCAGGAGGCAATACTTCACTGGGACTTTATGTACGTAGGTTACTAGCAAAGGTAAGGTAAAATAGGTCAACATTGACTTTTGTTTTCATGCAAAACACCAACTCATTCCACTGGGAGACAATCCTGTGTTTGTTTTCCTGTCCATCCTCCACCCCAACCCTAAGGAGTTTCTCGGACATAATTAAAAAAAATGCTATCATCGTGTGATATTGACATTGATGGGTTTACATTGTAAATTAATTTAAAGCCTGGTGCTTCTAACAAAGATGTTAAAGGATGCTTCTTGATGGGCACTGACCAAGCATCAGGATTTGACGGAGGATGGGGTCACATTCATTAAGATATAGTTTGGAGTCCAATATTGCATAGTTTTCTAATAAAATCCAATAATCCTTGGCTCCTGGAAAGTGCAGCTTCCCATTGACCTTGAGTCTTGGTAAGCACCAACCTTGCTGCCTCCTCAAGCTTCACGTTTACCAGAGGTGTAAGTACCACACCACTGAGAGTCTCATTACATTGCGATTGCCAGCTAATAAGACACAAGGGTGTTATTTTATGGCCCAAGTGTTTCACCTGCTATTGAATGTGCATGGAGAACGAGACGGCAGCATCTGAAGGAATCGCAGATATAATAAAACGTAATGAAGAGCATCATCTCCGGAGTCCCTGTCTATTAAACCTCACCATTATGATGCTGATGAGAGGTGTTTTTATTGTAGCAGAGCGGGGTTGAGCATAACACTGGGCCTGTAGTTTTTATGAACATTAACTACAAATAGTCTCCCCACAAATCAGTTTTATACTGTTTCCAGACCGCTGCTGTGTTTAATGGAGAACAACAGACAGAGGAAAAGGTAAGAGAGTAAAAGAGGTTTCTCTGAGGAGGCACTAAAGACCCAGTGGGTTTTTGAGGTGCAAGAGACAAATAAACTGTTAGATTGTTATTTTCCCTTCAGTTTTAAATATCTGAACGTCTTTAAGGGGGCCCTATTCTGCTTTTGGGGGGGGTTTCTTTCCAGTAGTGTGTTATATAAGTTTTTGTGCATATACATGGTCCTAAAATCCCTGTGTTCCGTAATAGTGGTTGCACAATGACAACAGAGCCGGCCAGCTAACAAATCAGAGGCATGGCAGTATGAGATAAATAAAGAGCTTTTTGAACATTAAGAATAGAATAGAATATAATTCTATATTGTCATTATACAGGTACAATGAGATGAGTAGTACAATGAGATGAGTAAAAAGGGAGAGCCGTGAGCCGCTGCAACCATGCGTGCCGCCATCTTGGATCTTGCAGCATGGATAAAGCATGGAGACATGTCACAGTAGAGGCACAAAATACTAATATGAACCTGGAAATGAGCAGAATATGGCCCTTTTAAATGTTGCCAAAACAATCCTACTTTGGCCTGGAACCTTAACTTTCTAGGCCAACAACAGGTCACTTTTTAAGGCTCAATAGTTTCCTCTTACAGCTGGTCACTGTAGTTTTTGGAAGACATTACTCAAACGGATAACTACATTTATAAGGGATTATTTTTAGTGGTGGATGGTTCCATGTATGGTACTGTTGTCAGTAGTTTCTGCATAAAGAGTATGTAAGGTCCACTCAAAATACACAAAACCCGTTAAAAGGATCAGCTCATTGTTGGTCTTGTACTTTAATGCGATTTAATAACAATAATACAAATAAGAATACTCTTAGCTCAATCATAAAACTTGACATTTAAGGGGGTCCACAATAGGTCCTGGGAAAAAAGTTCAACAAAATTCAAAAGGCAACCTTTCTTCACTTCAAAAACACAAAACAGCTGTTGACCAGGCTTTAATGGTGCTAATCTGCTAACCTGATCGTGGTATAATGCTAGACATGTTGTCTGTAATCCTCTGAGACGGTGTCAACATGTTCCAGATATCAACAGGCAAAGACTGGGGCATGTTTTTACCAGCTGTTAAAAACAGCTCCACATAGCAGGAGGTTTATAGGCCTGTGGAATGGTCACAGGCCTCAGAGCTTAAAGTAAACTTTAAAACATCACTGTAATGCTGAGTGGATGCATGATTCTGCTCTCTGTCCCTTTACAGTCAAATACAAAGAGCGTGAAGCACAAAAATCATTATTTTCATAGATGTAGTGTACACAATGGAATATGAGGCATATATTGATTTAAAGATCAGCAGTGAAAACCCTTCATCCTTATTCCCTTTGATTCTTCCACTGTTTGAAGGCTCAGTTCCCCCTGCTTTTGTAGTTTCCGCGCAGTGGAGGACACCGCAACTGTGGGATATGTGATGACATATGATGGGACTTGGGATGACTGAAGGGTCCGTGTCCTGCTTTTGTGTTACAGTCGATCCCTCTGTGTAATCAGTTTCCACATCGGAGGGATTTATAGCTCCCTTCTTAAGTCATCCAGCATCACACATGGGCAAATACTTGTTTCTGCAACTAAATAAAATGTTGTTAAGTCATTTTGGAGGTTTAAAGGTTGTGCCTCAATAAATCAAATGTCCCTCAAAGGCTCAATGAAAATGATTGCAAAAAAAGATACTGCTCAGACCCAGAACCTGCCTTAATGCTCAAACAGAATGGAAAACTATTGGTAATGCTTCTAAATTAAGCGAATGCTAGATATCTAGTTGTAAAACAGCAAGTTGTAAAAAAGCAAGTTCCATTTGTTAACTTGACTTTGGTTTCTTTTTCTTATCCTTTGTTACCATGAGTTATGTTTGAGTTCATTTCAGCACCAGTGAACATTGTAACTACTTTTTTTCCACATCAATAGATTTGCCAAGGGAAAACATTGTTTAGGGTCTTAAGGTATTCAAGGAAGTATAGACTTGGTCGCTTTTCTGCATAGAACATTAAAAAAGCCGTTGCGATGCTAACTCCCTGGTCGGCCTGCAAAAAAGACATCATCACTGCAGTACTCTATTTTAATATACAGTAAGTAGTTAAATGATGAAATAATGTTGGTGGTCGAAACCTTTTTTTGAACATTTGTAACCAACTGAATTAAACTTTGACATGCAAATAGTAAGATCTTTTTTTTTATACGCTATAGTCTTTAAGCCTCTATAGCCATTAGTGGCCAGCATGAGGCATTATTCTCGGTGATTGGATGTTTCTTATAGAATGCACCTTGGTATGTAATGCTTCACATTTGATTTTGTTTTAAAGAACCAGATGTTTTCGAGGGCATGCAGTTGATGGTGATCCTTTGAACTAATGACTAAACTAGCTGAGTTTCAAGCCAGTAGGGCTCTAACTGTGATTATCATAACATAACAAATAGAAAACGAATAGGACTGCTCCAAAGAGCTCCTACATGCAAATTAAACAGAATCTCACAATGGGGACTGATTTATTTAATGCATTGCGTCTCCATTCAGAATGTCCAAATGCAGTCTATTTATTTAACCCAAAAATGCTTCTAATAATGTTTATAACATACAATCTCAACTTGCAGATGAAAACAAACCTTCCCATGATAGAGCACAACTAAAAGGCCGATGTCCTTCAGAAGACATTATTATCTATAATCATACAGTCTTTTATTTGATCTGAGACTGATTAGCCCTCCGCTCCCTGAAACTGCCAGTCATGTTGACTTAGCTTCACAAGATAACCACGGTGACAATGAGTTTGCAGTGATAAGGAAACAAGCACTCAAGAGGCATGCAGATGTCAGCGCTGACATTGAGCTACTTGGGGGAGTCAAAGTGAATGAGAAGCCATTATGCAGAGACATATAAAGTGGTGAAGCAGCAATGCTATCAGGAAGAGTGAAAGAAACAGGTAGGAGGAAGCAGAGACATGAGCAGCACAGAGAAGCAAGACAACAGACATGCAGGCTTTGAGAGCAGATGAAGAAAGAGAAGCAGACAGAAAGGAAGGAGACAAACTGGAAGGGGGGAGGTGGGGTTTCATTTTTTGAGACAATGAAAAATTCATAGCACCTTCACCGGCTGCCAGCCTGAATCAAAGGTGGATGTGCATCGCTGACGGGCCTTGCAGGAATAAAATCAATTTATCTCTGATTTCACGAGGGGGGTTAAAAATATCCCCATCACTTATGTATGTCTGTGTCACCCCGAGAGTGAGGTGACAGAGAGCTGTGCTGTTTCTCCACCCCCTTTAAGGATGCTAATTCACACAGAGCGCCTCAACATGACACAGACAGCCGTACTGCAGTTCACACATCATGAGAAATAAGCTAATTATTATGCATAACCTGCAGGTGTTCATGGATTGTTGTAAATGATGCTGGTCAGGTATCCTATCAATCCCTGATATCATGGAGATTCCCCCCTCACCATGGATACATAAGAAAGAAATGTTATTATCCTGCTGACAATTTAGACTTCCACTTCCTGTCTTCTTACATTGCAGACGTTTTTCTGCTTGCTCTTGCCTCTGCTTACTTTTTCCTGCTGATTTTCCTATTTTTCCCATCTGAAAACTTCAAGCAGCGGCTCGTGGACATTTATTAATCACTGGGACTAATATTCTTGAAACAGACAGAGGGCTTTTGCCATACTTCAAAACATTTATGACGAGACTGCTGTTACTGCATGCTAGTTAGCTAAAGCTAGTTAGCAGCAAAATGCCTCCCTCCAGCTGACTTCCACTTTCTCCTACAGAACATTGCCATGTTGGAAACCAAAATACACCTGTTGGAAGTTTACGTGGAAGTAAATGGACTATGTGGGAATGGAACAAGGGCATGCTAAAACACAGCTAGTAAGCAAAAAAAAAAGGATTCCAAGGAACAGTGTTCTGCGTACCGGGTGATAAATCTACAAGTGGTAGTCCTCCCTGGAACTCTCTGGGTGCAAAGCCTCCGAGTAAATCCTTCCCATGGGAATTTAGGGAAGAGTAACAGGCAGAGCCCAGCGCTGAGATCTGTGATCCGCCCGGCTGGCCTGCACTGTTATCATCCAGGCCTTCAACCCCTGCTAATACTAGGAAACAGCCGTGGACTGCTCCTTATTTATGAACAAGTTTGTGGGAAAAACCACCAGGTGAAGTTTACAGATTGAAGGGGCCTCACCTGCACCAACACAAGATTATTATTAACTTTGATTGGTTGTTTTCACATAATTTTTCACCTGTAAATTATTTTTCCTGTTATGGGGTAAGCATGGTGGGTCAAACGTTTTTATAACTGAGGATAGAAACTATATTATTATATATTATATTATATTATTTTTGTATAGCTGGATTTACACAATTGATAAATGTATTCATATAGCAGCATTCTGCATGTGTTGCACGCAGGAAGCCTGGCCGCACAGACACACGCTCTGTCACCCCATGGGGTCTCCTGTTCCATCATTGTTAAGTAATTGCAAAGTAATGGGCTGCCCTTCCGCCACATGCTGTATGATATCCAGCACATGTTAGGTCATTAGAGAAAGTGAGTCCCTCCACTGAGGGCATCAGATAACCAAGGTGATACTTCATCTGCTGGGGGGACACACAGACACACAGGAGTGTGGCACACACACACACACACACACACACACACACACACACACACACACACACACACACACACACAATCATGCCTGGCTCAGCATTTATCATAAAAACAGCAGATGAAAATGCACAGCAGGCCCCCATACAGGCACAGTAAACGTCAGCTAACTGTATAACTTCACAGACAAAGGAGAACCCATTATTGGCATCTTTATAGTAAATCATATCCCAAAGATTTGTCGGAAATTACTCTTTGTCGAGGTCTGACGAATATATTTTCTTTAAGTGTGGGTTACCAGTATGAGGAATAAACCGACGAGCATGCACATGAACACAGAGGCATAAGGTACAATACTACATTTTAACCCATAATGATGTATTACTTTATTATACTGCATTTTTGTACTGTTAACCCTGGCCCTGTTGCAATTGCTGCCTCTTGTTGCACAGTGTCTGCTGCCCTCCTGCAGCCGCCACAGACTCTCCTGCAGCTGCAAACTCTCCTGCAGACGCTGACTCTCCTGCAGCCGCTGACTCTCCTACAGCCGCAGAACCTCCTGCAGCCGCTGACTCTCCTGCAGACGCTGACTCTCAGGACTCTCCTCCAGCCGCAGACTCTCCTGCGGCCGCAGACTCTCTTGCGGCCGCAGACTCTCCTGCAGCCGCTCATTTTTCATGGCTCCACTTAAAATAAAAACAACAATAAGACATACGTGCTACTCTTGGCCCACAGAGGGCCATGTCTTTCCAGCTCGTCCCTATCTGTCTCTATGTCTGTATCTGTGCGCTCATGGAGCCTCCAGCATATTCCCCCCCTTCTTCTTGACCCTCTTCTATCCCAGGTGTGAAATCCTCATCTCTCTCATCATCTGAGAGCTCAACATCTGAATCTCCCTTAACTATCTGGTAGAGAAAATGTCTGCTTCAGTTCCGTCTCCTGCAACAATATTGAGTCATTAAGTCCATGAAGACGGTCCTGACGTCCACTAGGATGGACATTTATGAAAATAGCTGTTATTTCAAAACTTGAATTATTTAATTGCTTTCAGAACTAATTATATAGTTCCTCACATTTTAATAAACAAGAGCATATATGATTTTCATGGTAAAAATTACAATTATTCAACAATATTTGACTTCTCCTCATGCTTCTATAAAGAATTTTCTTTGGTATGCCAGACATTTTGGATGAAAATAAAGAGGAACTTCCCAGCATGCAATTTTAACCAATGACATATCATTGGAAAGACCAGGATGTCCTCTGTACAGTACATCAGAGATTGATAGAGTAGCTCAAAAGAGTAAAAGGAGATGCATGTTAACAAAATGTCCACTACAGTGGACATTTTCAATGGGCTGGGTCCCAGGAGGATATAGATTGAAGTCAGGTTATTTTTTGATAGAACAACTTATTATCAAAATGTAACAACATATATTATTTACATTAAAAGTTAGAAAAGTAATATCTAATTTTTGTATTAAATGTATGAACAAATTATTGTGTTGAGGAGAATAGTTCAGTCAACTAAAATATAATGCCTCCACCTCAACTGTCACCTGAGCAGAGGCTTAAAATACTTAATAATACTTGAAGTACTAAGTTTTTTAAATAATACAAAAATCTCATTTATAATAGGGACAAGAGTAACTTGTTACTGAAATTGACTCATTGTCAAAGTAAGTAATGGTGTCATCAAAAAGTCACAAAGATTTGAGTCTTTTTCTCTGTTGTTAAGGGAGGATCAGTTTTGTTACAATAATGGAATAGAAATATCATGAATGGAATATAAAACTAACTGCATTTGACTGTTTATTTGTCTCTTTTTGATTTAAACTGAAAGCCTTCACACCATTAATTACACAGCTTAGTTGAATGCTTCATTCTGATTGGTCGATTTGGACATGCTGCTAAGTACAATAATGACGAGGAGGATCAATGGAGAGAAAGAAAGATGGTAAAAGAGTGCTGGACGTCAGAAAAATTAACAGAAGAAGACAGACAGGAAGTAAACACTGAAGGGAACAGCAGAATAAGACCGACAGGAAGTAAACACTAAAGGGAACAGCAGAAGAAGACAGACAGGAAGTAAACACTAAAGGGAACAGCAGAAGAAGACAGACAGGAAGTAAACACTAAAGGGAACAGCAGAAGAAGACAGACAGGAAGTAAACACTAAAGGGAACAGCAGAAGAAGACAGGCAGGAAGTAAATACTAAAGGGAACAGCAGAAGAAGACAGACAGGAAGTAAACACTAAAGGGAACAGCAGAAGAAGACAGACAGGAAGTAAACACTAAAGGGAATAACAGAACGAGACAGACAGGAAGTAAACACTAAAGGGAACTCGGGATGGGCTCTGTTGAAGGACTAGGATAGTGGAACAGAAATAGTGATAATGTGCGCCTCACTCCAGATACCAACTTAACGGCACAAAGACTCCAAGCTCCAGAACAATTTAAGTATCTTGACAGGTCTTCTATGGCTAAAGTATGCCATCATTCCCAAGAGTGATGAAACATCTCATTATTTAGATCTATGGCAGTCTCTATTTTATCTACCTGCCTCTGCCCTAACTGAGCTGTATGGTTTGTGGAAAACAGCAGAGACTTTTTGAATACTCCTAAAAGAAGCATTTATAATTTTGGTCTGCTATGAGAATGTCTGCCAAAGAAGGATGTGTGTTCCACATTGCAATTTGACACCATAAAATGTCCTGGGTCTTCAAAAGAAAGTGAGGGCAACGATAATAAGTGGGGCAGTTCAAGCAGATGAATCAGCCTTTTGTCTGCAAGCTGCTCAGAGTCTTGACAGAACATGAGGCTTTGATAATAACAGAGATTCAAGTAAAATAGATTTAATAAATCAGAGGCTTGTGGCTTTAACTTTATATTTATTTCACCCCAAATTCAATATAGTTATAGAGAGTTGGTAGAGCAGAACACATCCAACCCCGAAACAAAAAGTAATTATTTTAGGTTGAATATTATTCTGATTCAGTTTTGTAATTCTTTCTATTTATTTTCATATTTCACTTTCATATGGTTTGTGAGTAATTTGTTTTAGTTGCATGTGTTGTGCTTTCAGATTCAGAACTAATCTTTCTCATTTTCAGTTTGTATTTTTCAGTTTCACACTTTCTGCCCTGATATTACGCAGGCCTTAACGGAGAAGGGCTTGGACTCAGGAATGACAGCACCTTCCTCATGTTGCCTTTAGGAAAGGTATAGGTTCCACGAGAAATATTACTCATCACATTCTATACACAATACTCCCATGATTGGTAGTAAAACAAAAATGATATCAGTTACAAAGCTCCGTTAAGCAAGCTGTTTTGGATCCTACTTGACATCAATCGCAGCATAACAGCAGAGCACTATGCCAGATTGTGCAGGTCAACATACACACTTTAAGCGTGGATGTTCCCCACTTCCACATAGCAGCTTAAACCCAGTGTAGTATGCGCTTGGAGCTTGAGATAACGTCCACCTCACCAGGACAACCTGAAGGCATCATGTCTGGCACGAGCTCATACAGTAGGTAAGACATGTTGTAAATTTGCCAAAGCTGGAAACTAAATGGCATTTATCCCTCCTGTCGTGTTGGGTCAAATCTGACGGATTTACTAATTCCATCAATCATAAATATTGTGTTTTACATTTGATGACCATATACAATTGCTGATCACCACTTTCATTGAATTTTGAGTGGTTTAGTCAACTTTGTTACACCTGTTGTTATACACAAATTGTTCCCCGCTGTAGGAAATGAATGGGTAACCCTAGATGATGTTCTTCCAGATAGTACCCACAAATCAACAAAATGTAATTTTGGAATACATGTTCAGTGTCTATTATTTGTATTCTCTGCAGTTATTCATGTAAACCAGTATTCTGATAGATTGTTTACAGCTTAAAAGGGAGTTCAATTACATTTGGTGATGATTACTGGTTTTTGTGTTAATTTAATAGCAGTTAAAACGTCGAATGTGGTCGAATGTGACCAGGAACACCAAAGAGAGGGGGGAGAAACGAACACTACAGGAAGGTTAATGCTAACAGATGTATGGTATATACAGAGTATTTATTGATAATAGCTTACATTTATTCTCTGTGCGTATAGTAGTGCATTTGGCCATACTGGAGGTCTGTGCTTTCTGAGTGCCCTTCTGGTTACCTATGCTATCCTAAAAGCTGTCTTATCTCAGACTCGGTGATATGATGATTTTCACACTTCCTCCTCTTAAAGTCCTATGGACGTGCCATTTTCACCTCGTCATTGGTGTTAACTTGGTTTAAATACGGAGGAGAGTGTTGGTTTTGCATACAGTATTCATGCGATGCACTGAGACTCTGAGAGGTGGCGTTTTCTCACCTTGTTCGCCTTGCTAATGCACATGCTAATGCACATGCTGCTCAGGCTCTGCTGGGCCGGCCCGGCTGCAGGGGACCGGTGGCTCTTACTCACAGCCTGTGACCAAGTGAGATTTTAAGGCTTAGCATCTAGACCCATGACTCCCTCATCCAAGAGAGCTTTTGGCAATTGGATGTAAGCGGCTCTGAGAGTCACAGAAAATAAGCTTAACACTGCATTATTTATTGAAACAGGATTTAAATAAGACATGTTTTAATCATTGAGAGACGCCACACACTTCCTGATGACACAGCTTATTGTGTCTGGTGCATTCTTCTATACAATATAGCATCATATTAATGTAAGTCTTGGACTAGAATGCATCTGTATGCCAGCGTTATATTTCATAAAGTGCTACAGAGTGTATTAGATAAATCAGCTAAGTAATACAGTATTGCTTCCTTGTCTGTATTAAAAGACGGGCTTTTTTAGACGAAGCTATACACCAAAATGCTTTAACCTCAGTGACTCCATGTTTAATTGATGAGTTTGGGTAGGTGCGGCTCCAAAACTCAATGAAATGAATGGCCAACTTCTTTCCTCAGGTTTCAAAGGCTTCTGCTTTGTAAGATGAACCTGTTGTGCGGAGATTTTGGCAGGGCATGACGATTATTAAATTAATTTAATCTATTAAAGCTGTTCTGCATTACTAAAATGAATTTTTTAATGGGGAGCAGGCTGGCGGGGTAAAGATACACCGGGGAACATGTACGGCACTGAAGCTAACGAACATAAACAGAACCAGACATGAGATCTGACGGGTCACTCCCCTGAAGCGGCCTCTGTATTGTGTGGTTTTAATATCGTAACGCTCAGCGCTGGGGCAGGGCTACCTCTTGTTTTATAAAGCAAGACTCAAAATGCTGCCATACGATGTGAGCAAGAAAGGGGATAGTGGGATGTCAGGATCAGAATCAGAAATCCTTTATTAGTCCCACAGCGGAGACATTGACAGTGTTACAAGAAAAGGTGAAAAGCAGGTAAAAAAAAAAAAAGGTAAATAAGTGCACAACCATGGCTTAAAATTAGTAGCAGTATTTTCAGTAAACTAAGTGACATAGATGGCATTGACATATTGAGACCTTAAAATAACTAGAAGATGAATCAGGAGGAATAAATAGTAACCTGCTGAAAAGTGACTTAATTGGCCTTGTGGTTTCATCTTGTCCTTGACTACACTGTTTTCTTTAAAGATTAGTGTAACATCTTGGTGAATAAAAGATCTTGGATGACTGAGCTCACGTTGATGACGTAATGCATGTGTGCAGGTTACGTGCCAGTTGAATAAAGATGGACCCACTGAATCACAGCAGTAGTCCGCTTCGTCTGTTTATGTAGACAATTATTTGTCCATAGTAAAGAACATCACATGGTGTCAGAGTTAGTTCGTTTATCATCGACCTGACGACGGAAGATGGAGACACAGGCGTTCCAACACCACGAATGGACTGGGACTCGTCTAATCTGCCGGACGCATGGAGAAAGTTTCGGCAGCATGTGCAGCTAATGTTTTCAGGCCCGCTACATGCTAAAGACGAGGAGGAAAAATGTAGCTATCTACTCCTATGGATTGGGGAATAAGGCAGAGACGTCTTTAACACATGGACTCTCACAGAAGACCAAAGCAAGGTACTAAAAACATACTATGACGGTTTTGAAGTTTTGTAACTCCGAAAGCAAATCCCATATTTGCACGTTATAAGTTTCATGAAAAAATCCAAGGAGACAGTGAGAGTTTCGATCAGTTTGTAACGGAGCTAAAATTGCTAAGTAAAGACTGCAACTACCCAAACAGTGAGGAAATTATACGAGACAGGATTGTCTTTGCTACAAACTCACAAAGAGTGCGCGAAAAACTGCTATGTCGTGGTCCAGACTTGACGCTAGAGAAAACCATTGACATTGCACGTTCACATGAGCTATCAAAGCAGCAGCTAAAGACTATGCTAACCCCCGCTGCTAGCCACGACAGTCGCTCTGCTCACGCAGTTAGCAGAAAACCCTTTAGAGCAGACCAAGCATCCCGTGGGCACAAGACAACATGGAATGATCGTAACAGCGCCGTGAGGCAACCCAGTCTCACGGCGTTTCGTGTTATAGTCACGACATTTAATCTACTGATTCGTGTTCACCAACACGATTTTCCCCTTTTTTTCATGTCACACAGAACGATATTAAAAGCAATGTATTTCTATTGGTAGTGTGTTTCGTGCCTGCAACACGTCTTTTTGTCCGGTCGGGTCTTGGAAGACCGGAAGCTGTGTGGTTCATAAAAACATTTTCTTACTCAATATCAAGCCACGATTATTGTTTTTATTTTAAATCGTATAATGTCGGACTTTTTCAAAAGAAAAGAAATGGGGCTCTGAGCCTCAGAATACTGAAATCTGTATTTTTAAATATTTTTTTCCTTCTAATTTGTTATTATTTTCTAAATAAAACACTGTTATTTACTCAACAATAACACACAATTATCCTTGTTTTTATTTATTTGTTTAATTCTATAATATCGGGCTTTTTTGCCGTCAGTCAGGAACTGAATTTCAAAATAAAGTCACCGGAAACAGACGTAGGCGATACACACCCACTGAACTGATTACCCAAGGTCCTCAGCTATGGTTGAAGCTCGGTAATTGGCTGTATTAGCCGCAATGCACGTTGGGATATGGTGTTAATGCGATATGAAATAACTATCAACAGAATTGGCAACAGCTTGGGGTGAAAACAGTATTTCCGGTCTCGAAGTTTGCATAGTAATCTGCAGTACTCATCAACTAAAAACATCAGTTTATCCTTGTTAATTACACAACATTGATTGGTTTAAATGGTGTACAATGCTTTTGTGTTTTCCCCCTTCGATTCGGAGAAACAAATAGTTTTTTCTGAGTTTAGGATGGCCTACACTACCCATAATCCTCAGCTATCGTTTGGGACTACAGTCCCTTTTCTTGACAAACCCTGTGATTAATCTTCAAGCTCTGTGATTGGATGTTGGAGTGGCAGTGTGCCAAGGTTACGCCGAGCGTCAAACAGCTCTATGAAATGGAATGAAACCACGGCAGACTATCGGAAAACTGGACTCGAACGGGTCCAGCCTAACCCCCAACCCCCAACCCCCCTCCCCCCACCCCAGAACTACACATGCTGGCTATTGTGTTTCGCAACCTATGTTCGCAACATTTTCTATGACACGTCTCTACTGGGAATTGTAGTTTTAAAAGACGTTAGAAGTTGCCAGTATTAAACTGTGTACACCCCTGGAGGTTTAGGGGATAAGAAACACATTGGTGTTATCAAATTTAAAACATATAATTAATAAATGGGTGAAAATCGCTTGTGTCCATAATGGGCAGCATTAATATATACCCACATGACAGCTCATTGTTACTTTGTAATTCTACTCCACTACAATTCAGAGGTTAACCTGGCATTTTTACTCCACTACATTTATTTTAGTTACTTTGCAGATTCTGATTAATGATGTGAAATATAAACAACCCTTAAATCAGGCTTTAGTTTCACCTGAGTAAAATTCAGGGAAGGTGATTGTGAAGTGCCAACAATCAGGAGAGATATTTGATAGTTGGTGCTTGAAAAGACTAAACATTTATCTGCAGATCCCTATAAAGTATATTCATTACTCGTTATTCTCTACTAATAGTTAATTAAAGACTGTATATAATGGCTATTTGCACATCCTTAAAAGATTCAAGATTTCTAAGGTTTATTGACATATCATATACACAACTACGGTGAAGTTATGCAATGAATGAAAAACTTGGGTCGCAGGTTCCTCAACAGTGCATTACAAGACATCTATCAATATGTGTGTATACCTCCACCATTAAACTGTCATATTCTGCACATTTCTTATACTATCTACATACATCTTATAAGAGTATAATTAATATGTATAATATCAGTTAAAATAAGTGCTTCAACATAGTTAACATTGCAGGAAAGCAATATATTAGACGTTAAGTACTTTGTCAGGCTTAATATTTATCTGTAGATACCCCCGAAGCTTTTTTCTTATTTAAAAGAAGACCTTAACCTAAAGTATTCTTTAATGTTTAAATTAAGGTTAATTCGTTTTTCTGTTTTGCACATCCTCATTTAATATCTTTGTACATCCGGCACTAAACTGATTTATTGTAGAGATCACTTACAGTATCTTCTTGATATTTTCTATTCTATATTTCTATCATTGACCTTCTACTTTCCCCCTATTTTGTGTGTACTCTTAATATTTTTTTCATCAAATATAACATATTCAACAAAAAAATTCAATAACGTGCTTTAACCACTAGGCAGTGCAGGTTCAAAAACTGCCAAGTTTAAAGTGTTAACACAACAATTTATACTTTTTATTATTAGTGTAGGACACTTATGTATGTATAACATCTGAAGATGTGTAGTTTTATTCATGTTTTCACATAATTTTACAGGATATTGCTATAATATTTCACATGTTTTACTTCTACACATTAATATCTGATCTGTAAAACATCACAGACAGAAAGGTATATCTGTCATTTAATGGTAAGCTATTGAAATTCTGAATCCATAGATGTGTCTCCCATCACCCAAAACCCCTGACTATTCTCTCAACTCAGTAATTACATTCTTATATTCAAAGAAAATCAGTAATATCTTTAAAAACTACAAGTCCTTTTCTATCAGCTGTGCACCGCTACCTACCAATTGGATCAAATATAAAAGTCAGCCGAATTAGTGTTGATACTGCAAGGAGACGTATTGTGTGAAGAGAAATTGAAGATGTTGTTTAATTGTTGATATATTTATGATCCACGTCACGTATTCATTTTCGGCGGCAGTTCTTCAAGTTTGTCCAGAAGTCTTCTAATCAGGGCTCTATAAATAAAGAACTACGGCAGATGTATAATATTTAATGCAGCCGAACCGTGTATTACAATGCCGTTATGTGATGACTTCCAAAGAGAAAAGCAAGCACACTCGGATTAAAGTATTATTTATTTATTTCTTTTTATGTTTTCGGATTACATATCGCATAAACATCATATCCCAACATGCATTGCGGCTAAAACATCCAATCACCGAGCTTCAACCATAGCTGAGGATCTTGGGTAATCAGTTCAGTGGGTGTGTATCGCCTACGTCTGTTTCCAGTGACTTTATTTTGAAATTCAGTTCCTGATGGACGTCAAAAAAGCCCAATATTATAGAATTAAACAAATAAAAACAAGGATAATTGTGTGTTATTGTTGAGTAAATAACAGTGTGTTATTTAGAAAAGAATAACAAATTAGAAGGAAAAAAAGATTTAAAAAATACATATTTCAGTATTCTCAGCCCCATTTCTTTTACTCACGGACGGCAAAAAAATCCGACATTATACGATTTAAAATAAAAACAATAATCGTGGCTTGATATTGAGTAAGAAAATGTTTTTATGAACCACACAGCTTTCGGTCTTTCAAGACCCGACCGGACACAAAGACGTGGTGCAGGCACGAAACATACTACCAATAGAAATACATTGCTTTTAAAATCGTTCTGTGTGACAACTGGAAAAAGGACGAGTGAATAAAGGTTTTGGGTGAGACATTTTGGGCAGATTTAATATGTGTGATGTGCATGCTTAATATTCTAACACTTGTGTCTTCCAGATAGGTGTCAGTTTGAGTTAACTTCATTCTTTTGACGCAAAGTGCCGGACAGAT
Organism: Dissostichus eleginoides; assembly: GCA_031216635.1. Lineage (NCBI taxonomy): Eukaryota > Metazoa > Chordata > Actinopteri > Perciformes > Nototheniidae > Dissostichus > Dissostichus eleginoides. Next base: position 4,121,232 of record CM062274.1, on the reverse strand, counting down.
TTTGTCTTTGCCTTCTGTTAAATGTCCTCTTAAAACACATCTCCACTTCCTCTGCTACCCTCCCTGCCATTCCTTTGACGGTTTTATATCTAATACCTCATGGATTTTGTTGCTTTTTGAAGTCAGCAGGAAGTATTTTGCGTCTCTTACATCAGCATTTCTCCTACTGGCAGGCCATTACACATGTCTGTTTAAGCCTCCCCCCTGCTAGGTGCTTGTGATGTTAAATGTGGCCGTGATATGTGAGCCTTCCTTGTTTTGTCTGACCAGTAACGGCGTACACTGAGGTAGAGGCACAAATGCAATCAGAGGTAACGCAGGCTTTGATCCATGCTTGTCAGGTTGCATTAACATGTTGTCCTACACTTTGCATTTGACACTTGGCAACAGTGTCGTCATGCCCGCTTCAATCATCTAAATGGTGCACAGTGACATTGAAGCGCAAATGAAAGACATGACAGCTACCATGACGACATATATATGTATTTATTCATTTATTTTAGTTATCTTTTCAATTTATAAATGCCATTAGTATGCAAAAGTAACGTTAAAACACATCATGTGATCCCATCACTCAAACCACGAGCCAGGGTGGTCTGCCTTTGACCATGTACCTTCAGAAGTGTTAATGTTAATGCGTACTGATGCGTCCTCAACAAGGACAGAAAATACGTCACCAAAGCTGCTGTAATGTTTCTCCTTTAACTCACCTCCAGTTGCTTCTTACTTGCTTTTCAAAGTAATATAATAATAACATAGAGGATCCGCAGTCTTTTCCAAGACAGGAAACTCTTTACTGCGTGTGGCGCAGTGGATAGAGCCTTAGTGTTGGGATCAGGGGGTCACAGGTTCAAACCCCACTGCAGTCAGCCTGTCGTTATGTCCCTGGGCAAGACACTTCACCCCAAATTGCTTCTGTGGGGATTGTCCACAGTATTGAGTATGTAAGTCGCTTTGGATAAAAGCGTCTAACAAGTAACATGTAATGTAATGTAATTTATCTTTATTAAATCATCACATTAGTACTAGACGTTTAATTGCGTCATTGCTGGGATGAACTATTATTAACTAAGATTAAAGTTGAAACTCAATAAAATAATTTACACTGGCATTTTCCACCACTTATGAAAGTCTCAAAAAGCCCAAACAGAAAAATATTGAGTGCATTAAACTTCAGTAATTATTTTGTTTAATTCCAAGCAGACTAGGGATGTTGGTGCACTATAGCCTCGTCATGTTATAAAAACAATGCATTGTGTTTGAGTCTCAATCCCAAGTGTTCACTTAAGACGCCTGTGGAGACAAATACTGATGCATGCTGTGAACTGATGGACAGAAGTCTATTTGGAAAAGGATCACAAATGATCCATTTTAATTTCAGGTGTAAACAGGTTAATAGACAACAGGCCCAAACAGCAGAGATAACTTGTCTTTGTAGAATCAACTTTATCCAAATGTTCATTTTGTATACCTGTAACTGGTTGTATATATGAATATATATCTCAATGCCTGCATATGTAAAAGGTGATTATGCAACTCTAGTAAATGTTACACATTTAAGTCTTTGTGCAGGTACTGTGAAGTGCCAGTTAAATCTGTTTAAAACTTAAGCTGTGTTCCTGGGTTCAGCATTAGTTGATGCAGAAGAAGATAAGATGAAGTTCGGAAAGAAAACTTCTCATTCTTACCTGAGGCTTGAGGTTACATTAGCTGCTACCAGCAACACCTAGTTTCCCAACTTAATGGCGTCAGAAAATAAAACCCTCTCTCTTTTCCTCCGTACCCAAATCTCTAAAAATGGGGGTACAACAGAGCTGATCCAGATTTGCGTCCGATATGACGTAATATCGGAAATGTGGACCCACGGCACTATCAGAAAGTTGCTATCAGAAACAATGCCTGACTGTTTTGGATGTAATATGGTCGGTGTTTACATTAGCATCGCTAACACTCAGAGCTAACCTGGACTGGAGAGCATGTGTGTGAAGATAAAAGGAACTCACCTTGTGGTATCACCGGCAAGAGAGAAAGCCTTTGAGCTCCATACTGCTTTCAGAAATAATCCTTGATAATCCATGATATGGCGTTTCATCAAGGCAGTATTTAGTTTAGACAGTAGCTGCCGGGTCCCGCATGAGCTCAGCCCCCTCCTTTTTTATTTTGTATCAATTTTTTTATTTTTTAAAGCTTTATACCCAAAATCAGCACGTTTGAAACAGGAAGTGAAATAGAGGGATATGAGGCATGGCTAGAATGGGTGATCTGTTTGGTATTTTGAGCAAAACACTTCATAGACATGTTTTTTATATATTTTTATATATCTGAGACCTATGCTATTGCCTAAAAATAGCATGATAGGTGCACTTTAAGGTGTTTATAGAAGTAAGGTTAAGGATTCTGCTGCACTTTCCCCCTCAATGTATTGCATTTCAATGGATGAAACTAGAGATGTTCACAACACTGGAAAAAAAACAGATAAACAAATGGTATTTAGCAGCTGAGACATTACATGGGAACTGCCACTCATTTTCAATGGTAAAATGAGTTAAATGTTCACTTATTCACAAATTATATTTGGACTAATATTCAACTATAAACAGGGTGATACAATGCACTTAGGTGTTTTTTAAAGGATTAGGTACCAGACTATTTCTTGGCCTGGTTTACAATGCAACATCATGAAGGATGCTGCATCCAGAGATGGAGTACTCGAGTCCAGGACTCGGACTCGAGTCGGACTCGAGTGCCGATTTTCGGGACTCGTGACTCGACTCGGACTTGCGCACTGATTGACGCGACTCAGACTTGGACTCGTGAATTCTCGCGCACGATGACTTGGACTCGGACTCGTGAATTCTTCCCCCCACGAAGACTCGGACTCGACTTGTACATTGATGCTCCGACTTGGACTCGGACTCGAGTAAGTTTTCTCTGGAGTCTGATGTCCTCTATCCTGGCGTGTGCACCTGCGAGGCGAGTTCACGTACTGGGCCCCGCTATTCCAGTGTAAAGATGTCTAGAGACACACCCTGCATCGTGCTATATGCTTTCACACATTCTGCTTCCACATTGGAAAAGAGCAGTGCAAAATGCTCGTTATGTGGAAAAAAGATTGAAGAGAAGGCTCCGTAACACATTACTCTAAGGATCGAGTTCAGACATATAGGCTGTCTTGAACACTATCATCAGAGTAACGTGATCTAATCAATAAATAAAGATTCAGCCGATAACATGAAAGCACATCACGTCATTTTGCATGCTAAATAGCCATGTGCTTTCTGGGGCTTAATCTTTATTGATAGAATTTAAACATTCACTATAATAATTGTAGCGTCCCCGGCTGAATGATGGTAAGACTCTCTAACTGATGGTATCTGTTTATTGCACACCCTTGCTTGTATACAATCATTACCAACGTAAGAGCTTGAGCCCTTATCAGCCAGGTGCTAAAAACCGAATGCAACTATTTAGTAAATGTTAATTAATTCCTCATCTATCCGTCATTAGATATGCCAACCTTCTTGGTTAATGCGTATTTCATTCTTCAACCCTGAGCAGAAAATCATTGTATCTGCTTTGTCATGGCTTGGTACATGTAGCCCTGCAAAGATAATCCTTGAAAAGAAACGCTCAGACACCCAAATGATTGGAAATGTTCCATGGATCTCTGTTACCACTGTTGTCATTTGAGACCGTTTGTCACCAATGACATTATCACGCCTGGGAGAGGATTGGAGAAACATTACATGACATCGTCAGCCATGCTATGAAAAGGCTTCTCTCTCTGGGTGTCTGATGTGATGGCTCATGCATATGATCTGTGACAGTGGAGGTCAAACCATATTTTTTTACTTTAGTTGAAAACCTTAAGCAAAGCTGGGTCAACACTTACCGGGTCACTGAGATTTAGTTTGGTCTGGTTTGACCTCCAGTGGATACAGCAATTTGCTGTTGGGGATGAAGAGGCTGGAATGAATCAGCACTTCCTAGTCTAAGCAGGTGTCCTGAACAAAACAAACCCTGTACTTAAAAATAAAAGTGTATTTTTTGGCCTTTAAGAAGGATCTGCGTTAGTGGGGCCATGTTTTTTCAGGTACCTGTTCACTTTGAGAAATAGATCATTTAGTTTAAAGACCAGTCAAAACACTGCTCAGGGGGTTTAGAATACCAATTAACCCTTGTGTGGTGTTCGTATTTTTGTTACTCAGCCAGTGTTCGTGGGTCTGGTGGACCCGCTGCCTTTTTGGGCTTCAATTCAACACAATCAAACTATTTTATGTTAAAATACTCAACAGATGTTTACTTCATCCCAATTACAAACAATATAAACAGCATATATATTTTACATTTGTTAGATCACATTAATGAATTAAAGTGCTACTTGTTTTTTTGCCCACTGACCGGCTGGTCCTGTGACTCGTCTTTCTTTTGCAACTAGCTGATGCTCAATCTCATCCTCTTCTTCAAAGTCACTGTCAGACTCAGAATTCTCAGAAATGTGATCCTCACATTCTGAAACCTCTTCCTCTTCCTCTACATCATCATCAAATGGTTCTCTCTCTTCCAAAATCATTTGCAAGGCCCTCTGAGCAGAGAATCGTTTGGCCTTCTTGACCAGTTGTGATAAGGACCCAAACTGGCGAAGCTTTATTTATCGTGTCCCGCCCCAAATGTGCAGCTTGGATAGAGTGTGAACAAAATAAAGATTGGTTCCCGCAAGACATAATGCGGGAATGTTAGAGCAGACAGGTGTCGGTGCTTGAATGTAGCAACCTTGTGCGGGAATGGCAGGGGCAGAAACACAAAAGTCACACACACACACACACACACACACACACACACACACACACACACACACACACACACAGAAAGCCCAGACAGGTGCACAGGACCTACAATTTCCACACTTTTGTTAGCCCCGGGTCCAGACCCGAACACCCTGTATGTAATGTAAATGTGTAGGGGGGTGTACAGTGGGTGGTCTTAACTAAATAATGTAAACCGTTCCCACAGACCCGAACACCATACAAGGGTTAAGATGGTACATGGTCCTACAAAAGTTGGTCGACTTCAACTTTTTGTCAGATAAGGATACCTAAAGGTTGTCAAATGAGGATAATTGAAAGTCCAACTGGGTGTGAACCAACCCTGGACAAACAGACGGAAAATGGATGGGTAAGTTTGACTCAAGTTACTTTTTTAAAAACCATTCCATGACCACAACTATATTAATAAATAAATGAAACTTGACCCCAAAATGTCTATTCACATATTGCATGTACTGGGCAAGAATATAAAATAGATAACTCTACACGTTAAAATCACACATCAGTTCTGTCTATGTAACAGTGTACATGTGATCCTCTCAATACTGTTGTCAGCAAATAGTATTTGTATGTATGTATGTATATGTATCTGTAAGTGTGCATATGGATTACAATCCCCTTTCCTCTGCTCAGCTTCCTCCTGCTTCTTCTGCTGTTTGACCTTGCAGTTTGATTGAATGGCTGATTAATCACATGGAGGGAGGAAACACCCACATGGCCATGCACAGACACACACAAATACACACACACAAACAAACACATACACATACACAAACAGATAACCATGCCCATGTTGCAGGAACATATAAATACACATACATGTAATGATGCAGATAGAAGACACACAGACAAAGAAACACACACACACCACATCCACTTAATTCATCAGTGTTTTGTTCCAGCTCACTATAGTAACTGTGATCAGTAATTTACTGGAGCTTTGTGCCGCACGCAGGAAAACAATGGCGCCACACACTCAGCCTGCATACACTCTGAAGTTTATCAAGCCTGTAGTGCTGTAGATCATGTTGGCTGGATACAGTAAGTATAACATTGTGGTGGAGGGTTTCCTCCTTCATATTTTTCAAAATTGCCCGTGCCAACAAACACTCGTATATGTTTGGATTCGACAAGTATAGAATGTATTTAATGAATTGCTCTCGAAAAGATACAGTAAAATAGGATTCAAAGGCTTTTCTGTCCCCAGAATTTTCAAAGGCCGTCATTAATTTTTTTTTAATTTAGCACCAAACTTCTGCAAAAGGATTCATACAACTTGTTCTCATATTCAGTAGACTGAAAACACACTTTTGAGTTACAATAGTTCTGCTATTTCAACACATACATTATATGCTGTTGTAGCATTTATCTGCTCCCTTATCAGTTTAATCCGGCAGTGGCTCAGTCAGTAGGGGCTTGGACTGTGAGCCGTAGGGTCGCCGGTTCAAGTCCCTGACCAGACCTAAATATGTAGTGTGGACTGCTACTTGGAGAGGTCCCGCAGTTCATCACCTGGGCCCTGCCCTGCCGTACTGCCCTTGAGCAAGGCACTGGACAACCCCCTCCCCCCCCAGTCCCATTGATCCCCGGGCGCTGTACAATAGCTGCCCACTGCTCCTAGTACTAGACTAGGATGGGTTAAAAGCAGAGAACACATTTTACTGTGTGCTGTGGGCTCTGCATGTGTGACCATTAAAGAGGGAAGGGAAATAATCTCTGTATAATCTTTGTTGTTGAGAGAGTATTGATCTGTATGGTTTAGTGTCATGTCAGTGAGAGCTGTAAATGTGATCAAAACATTTGCCTTGCTTGAAGGGGCGATTCATCCATGTTGTGTTATTTTATGGATAGTCATCAGCTATGTAGTTAAACTGTAATTCTCATAAAGGGCATAAAGTGACTTTTTTACATCTTTTACAAAGTAGCTGCAACAAACAAGATGACCTCGTTGCCAGGAGAGACAAGAAGAATAAAGCAACATCAACACTTTAAACATACTGTATATGTTGCAGGTAAATGTTTTATAAGAACAATACTTATTACTAATGCAGATAAAATAAATACTGTTGCTCTCTTACTGTGTGTTCACATGGAACCCCAATGTGTATCTGCATTAAAGCAGTCTGCAGGTGCTCACATGTGCCTGAGTTATATTGCAGAATTTGCATTTCATGACATCCAGCAGCTCAGCCAGATGCTGGGATTTAAAACGCGTCACATGCGCCGGCCTACAGTAACTCAGAGACCCTCAGGCCCACTGACAGAAGCTCACAATAGGCAGGTAATATCTGGAGCATGGAAGAGTGTAATTGATTCCACACTATAGTAAGAGGAGCGGGGCTGTAATCTGCAGTGATAACAGAGAAGTAATTTAAAAGACATACTAACTTGATTGGAAAAGCCTATTCCTCATACATATGTAATGCTGTTCGATGATGGAGATACGGCTAAATGACAGAATACAGTATATGGGCCAACTGTGGAGGACTGCAGGCTGCATGAGAAACTTTGGAGGATGTTACTCATCGAAAAAATAAAGTAAAATACACCTGCTACTTCAAAGTCATAGATATATTACCGTATATTAGGTTACATAAATTATACATATATTTATTGGGCTATAATTTATCATTGTTAGCTGTGACTAGCATCTCTTTAAATCACTCCGTTGGTCAGTCGCTCCACAGATGATTCCCCACTTTTTGGCAGTCACGCACATTTAATAAATGTTAACAATGCACATAAGATAGCCAAACTTATAAATTGTTTGTCGTAGACTATTTTGTGAAAGGTATCCTGCCTTAAAAATAAAGTCCCTCTTTCATCAGTGTGGGTTAGCCCTGCCACTACCTAAGACACGCCCCTTTTCATAGCACATGACCAATTTGGCATCATTGCACTCAGCACAAAATGAGGTTGTTTGTGTTTGAATGCATGGTAAAAGTTAATGATAAGGTAAAGTGAAAACCAGCGTAACAAAAAGTTGTCTTTTATTCATGGTGGAGTGCGCAGGATGAGAACGAGTTTGGGGAGTCTTACAGTCTGAGGAGAGGAGCTGCAGGCTGGGGTTATGGCAGAAGATCCTTCTGTAGAACATCAGATGGAAATAAATAATTCCACATAAATGGTATTATCCCATCTAACTGTGGGGTGAAAAAGAAGCCATGTTAGCTAACAATCTCACCATATCAAATTAAAATGCAATGATATGTCAAGGATTAGCCCCGTCATCACTGTCGCATGACTTAACGTTACCACCACTCAGCTAAAGGCAGCTAATTTTTGGGGTGATGACGTTTAGTAGTCTCAGTAGGCACTTGTTAGCAAGTCATTGGTTATTTTCTGGGTTCAGGACTCATTCCTCCACCATTTTATTCAGGATGTATCTTTAGCTGATGGTCCCCTTTTATGCAAAATCCACTTTTTCATGTATTTTATACATAAATGTGTGTCCCCCCGGTGTTAAGAGATTTCAGGAAAAAAGCTTCTCTCTCTTTTTTGTCCTGATCCATTTATATAAAAACCTGTCTGAAAATGAGCTGATCAGATTTTGGCCACTTTGTGATGTCAGAGTGTTTTTAGGGTTTTGCAACCATTCAAAAAATTCAGAGATATGTATTTATCGGAGACCTAAAATAAATTGTTGAAAAGGAGTATAATAGGGGACCTTTAAGTCAGTACAGCAGTGTTTCTGCCTTCTTGGCCAACACATCATGACTTGAGGCTTTTGACTTTTACGACTATTAGTTTTAACTGGTGTTACTCTCACATGTTATAAGCCAACCCTTAATACATTTCCTGAGGGATTGGAAAGGTTACATATTCAGTAAGTGGATTCAATCCTAGATTTGAATAACATTGTTACTAGATCCCAACCCAACTTAACGGTGAGCACATTAATCCTTTTGCACAGTCGACATTTTGACCTGTCAAAGGTGTCACTAATAATATTAACGATGGCTACATTCTGTTCAAAAGTCCCAGTATCCAGGACAGTGTGAAAGAGAGACAACATAAATTGAAACAGAAGTGGAAATGGAATTCTGCCACCATTCATCTTAATATTTACAACTCATCATGTCATTTCGATATACAGATGCCAAAGTTGGTATTTGTTATTATAGAAACTTGACACAGCTGGTGCTTCACCAATAGCTGTAGTGTAGGATTTTTTCAAAATTAAATGAATACGAGAGGACAATCAAAGCTCCTTCCAATTGTTCTGAATCATATTACAGAGCTTTAACCAGGTAGTCTGTGACAAATTACATTTTTAAGGCAACCTTCTCAAGCCCTTTGCCCCGTGCAATTTCACGAGTGGCATTGCCTCGCTGCATCACTCCTCCACCACACTGTAATCCTTCATGAAACAGCCTCGAACACCATCCATTCAGTCAGCCGCCAGACATACTGAGACCTAACTCTGACCATGTGTGCATGGCCGTGGCAGCTACAGAATTTCCAGATGGAGCTGATGGAATTGGGGGTCGGACGCTACCTCCATCCCCTCTGAGTTCTCTTTTTCCCTTTCGTCTACCTATTAAGTTTTATCGGAAGAAGTTATCCTTGAAAACAAACACCAGTCAACACGCCACCCCAGGCCTGGGAGATGGGCTTCATCTTTGGCCACCATTGCTGGAAAATCAGAGGAAGAGAAAGCGAGGCAGGGCAGAACTGATGGGAGAGCCATGTGTGGAATATGTGACCATCCGTAGACTCTGTAGGTCTCAAATGGCTCATGAAAGGGAACACTTGCTAATATGTGCCTGTGTGTGTGTGTGTGTGTGTGTGTGTGTGTGTGTGTGTGTGTGTGTGTGTGTGTGTGTGTCTTTAATACTTTGACAGTATCTAAAGCCTTTCAAATTAGGCGTTAACTGGTACACTAGTAATAAAGTACTATCTTATCTCTTATCTTATCTTAATTAAAATGTGCTAATTTGCATGCAGTTACCAAGGCATTGCAGGTGAAAAGGATAATCCTCACAACTTCCTTAGATAGTTACTTACCTCAAGTCAGTATTTTCCCCTGAAATGTTATGTTTAATTATGCAGATTAGCTTTAAATCTATAGATGAATTCAGACATGGTAGTAAAACGAACACCATTTATATGTGTTTTTTTGCAGTTTTCTTTCCATTAGAGTGAAAGAAAACATGGAAACAAAATAGACCGAAATAACAAAATGTACAAGTACATCAAAAAACGATCTTTTTGCCTGTAATGTCCTTAAAGAGTAACTTCATAATTTGGATTGTTGGCTGCTCCTTTAATAACTATGAATTGTACTAGTTTGTTGTCTGCTCTTGTGCTTAGTGAATACTAAAGAAGACCATTGTCTCTGTGTTAGCTGATTATTTTGTAGACTTATGTGGAGTATTAAACAATTGCGTGAGTGTGAGGGTATTAAAATAAATTGGTCAGTGAGTCAGAGATATGCAACTATATTTACATTTTGTTTTAAATATTTTTTTTATAAATGATTATAGGAAGTGCCCTTTTTCTCACTTGAGCTCCCGCCCCCCAAAATGTCTGTGCACGTCCCTGATCCTACTGAACTTCAAAAACACGTAATTACTGCATCACTATTAGACAACCCTGTATATATTTGAGATGTCTGTTTTTGTTGAATAAATGGCTTCAGCCATGAGCTCAGTCTTTAGCCACAGAATGTTAATGTATAATCACCTACGTCGGTTACTTAGATGCAAGGAAGTTGCATTTTTCGACTTTAATTCAAAAGTGGTGTGTTCCTGTTTGGGAAAGTGTGTCTGATTAGAGCTCAGTAATGTGGAGGGAGGCAGGTGGTGGTGGGGCTGGTGTTGGGGGGGTGGGGTGGGGGGGTCGGGCCTCTGTCACTGATGCTGTATGACTTCTCTCTCTGCTGATGAGATCCGGTCACCGTGGCTCGTCACTCAATTCACCCTGACACACACACCAACAAGGCTAATTGAGCATCACCACCCCTGAGCCCTTCCAATTACACGTTCCCGTCAGACACCAACAAAATAAATCTCTGCGACTGTGTGTGTGACTGTGAGTGTGTGTGTGTAATAGAGAGAGAGGAAAAGAGAGGAAGGGATATGAGTTGAACTGTGCTCCAGCAGATGCGGCACGGTAAATTCCTGGGCAAGTTTTTGGGTCATGGATCCGGGTCTGTGATAATGGAATGAGTCCAGGGTCAGGCTTTGTTGGACAAATATTGCAATAACAATGTGTGCAATACACAAAAATGTTGATTGAATGTAGTTGTAGTAGTTCAAACTGATACAATCAGTACCTACCTTAACAAACACTTAATTGCAAGTTTATTAGTCACACCTAACCATTGCAGTCTCCTTAAATAAAGTTCAAATGTCAAAAGTTCAAAGGCTTTATTGTCACATGCACAGCTACAGTGTAGTTATGCAATTGAAATATTAAGTCACAGGCTCCTCCAACAATGCAACATAAAAATGTATAAGACATAAAACAAATAAAATCACAAAATAAGGTGTGAAAGAAGAAGTAGTAGAAATAAAATAATGTAGAGAATGTTGCAAGACTAATGTGCAAGTAATGCAGGAGAAGTTAACAATATGCAGGCACAATAAATTAAGATGAGCTTAAAATAGAATGTCAAATGAAATGCTGTACAGTGAAATAAATAATGCTTATTGTAATAACAGAAAAATATGTGAGTTGCAAACAGATGAATGGTGAATAGTAATATTCAATAATACAACATTTAAAAATGCATGCACATTTCACCAGTCTAATAGAAGTAGATGAAGCTCTGAACAATGCATTTTGTCCTAAAGTCGGTAAGGATGCGTGACAAACAATGCTTTGAGGGGCAGCAGTGTAAGGGCATGCCAAATGAAAGCCACACTATCATGATGAACAGGCAGATGTCATTGATCTAGTCCCTCACAGCTGTTCCTTAGTGGCACTTGTTGACGGTGCCAAGAAGAGGCAGAACCAGGATACGGGTAATCTGTAAATCTGATGGAAGGAGATCTGTCGGAGGGGAACCTTTCAAAGACGGGTTGGGAGATCTCTGAGCACGATCACAGGAAACACTATCCCTTTCAGAGGGAATGAGTTCAGCGTACCTTGGGAACAGTTTGATTCGCCTGCCGGATGTTGTGTGTGGGATTGATTTACCGCATGAGAATGGGGCACAAGACTAAAGGAACCTGACTGTGAAGGAGGCTGCAGTAATGTCCTGCAGACTAACACACTGTGCACATACAGTACAGGGACAAACAGAAAAACAGACAGCATGACTTCACAGAGACAAACTGTTAGCATCCATGCTGTACATGCACATATTGTCACATGCAACAGAAAGGGGTAAAAATCATGCTGGCTGCTTAAATTCGCTTCAACGGGGAGATTTAAATAGTATGATTTATATTTAAAGATGTTGTCACATTTTGAAATGGTGTGTTTGCACATACATTTAACTCTGCAAGTTAACATTCACACCAGTTTAGACATTTCGGGCGTAGAAGAAATACAAACGTTTTAACGGAAAAATGTGAATTAAATCCAAGGGTATATGAGTAGACTTCATAGAACGAGAGTAATTAAAAGAAAATAAAGTAAGATATTGCTCCACTCGGAAGAAGTCTGTGTTATATTTTGTTCACCTGATTCATGCACATCTGACACAAGAGATTTACATGAAATATACACAACCTGTTGAAGCCATTTTGCATATTTAAACATGAAAAACATGTTGGACCAAATAGAAGCCGTATAGAAACCGCATGGTGATCTCTGCATGATACAAGCTTCCCGTAATACGCCGTATGCCTTTGATTCCTTTGTTTATGAGTTAGAGTTATGTTTACTATTTTCTGAGTTTTCTTTAAATATACGGATGATATTGGATCATTAATGAGGAAGTGCGTCACTTTTCTGACCGCTCATAACACAACCTGATCCTTCATTGTGCTGGAAATAATGGCTAAACTCTGCGAAACCACCATTTACAGAACCAAATCCCAACTCCTAAACCAAGCCCCATGATGAAGTGAGTTTGAGCCAAGATAGGTTGAACATCTATCAAGGATATGGAAACACACATCCCATGCTCCACATACAGCACAGGAGAGCTGCCAGTAAAATGTGTAGGAACATATTCTAATAATGTTCATCCAGGAAAAAACTAAAGCTAATCCCAAATGCGGAACATGCTGAAGCGGAGAGGGGAAAGGTCAGTTTGGGGCAGTTTATAAAAAGAGTAAGCCTTAGACTTTAGCATTAGATATGAGTATGAGTCATTCCTGAGGTCATCTTGTGAACTTGAGTGTGCGCTTTCATTACGTTGTATGTGAAAATAGACCCTGCATCAAATGAAAAAAAGGTAAGACAGCCCACCTACAACCCACTGTGGTAGGAGAGTTTGCCAAAGTCCTAGGAAGCTATGCTAACCTCTATCTGTTTATCGCTGCAGGGCTTTAAAATATATAAGGAAAGCTCAGTAAACATGTCAAAATGTCAGTTATGAACACATGACAACATCATCCTGAGAATCAAGTTTCTTATTTGCAATAATTGGCCTCCTGAAAGTAAACACTCGTGAAATGTGTAACCAAATGCCCATGATATTATGAACTCTACGCCACAATGAATAAATCATGTTTTGTCTACACGATACCGGGAGAGGAGGTCAGAGGTTACCCTAGCTAATAGACAGATAGGGAGAAAACTGCTGCAAAGTAAAGGAAGGAGTGATTGTAAGGAGGAAACTGAGAATAATTGCGAGCTCAGGCCCAAAGTGCTGCGTCGGTTCATTAAGGCAGATAGATCCTGTGTCCGTTTGGCTTTAAACGCTGTCATCTCCTAATAGGGATTACCTCCTTTCTCTGTTCCTCTGCTCGGGCATGTCTGCTTCTGGTTTTATGTGCTTGCGTCAGCAGGAACTAAACCATGAAAGGAAATAACTTATCTGCTTTTTTAAGAAGAACCTGCTCCATAAACCTAATTTATTATTATCCTCAGATTATGACCTTATATCCAGAACATCAAGAAGTGTATTTATTGTGGATTTAATAAAACATTTTCTGCAGAAGCAAAATACTTTTTTATAACTTCATCCGTTTCATGCAATGAATCTCATTTGTACTGTTTCCTGGCAACACATTCGTTAAGATGAATAGGGATGAGATTCATTAGGTCAAAAAGTATTTCCCTAATGAGGTTTATATTTGGTATGTGTGTGTGTTGCGTTCCGATGAATGGTAATGTCGCCCTTGTCTTTGACGACTTATTCTATTTCTGCTGCTCATTAAAATGACAAATATGCAACACAAACAATTGATTATGGCTGCTTTAGTGTTTGTGTGGATAATCGTCGGTCTGTTGAGTCTCCGCACCACAGCTCAGGTAATTGAGGAGAATAAACTCTCAGTGTGCGCTGGAACACAACACAATGATGGAAATAGCATCCCTTGTTGAAGCTACTGCTACACACACATGCACCTATCAGAAACACAGCTGTAGGTTTTATGAGAGACAAACTAACTTTGAGCATTTTCTCCCCGAGCCTGTGAAATGTTTAAGATTGCTCCATTCGTCTTATCTACTGTACACCAGCCTTATTCACTCTGCCCACTAAACAGTCCTAAAGTGAGGTAATGTGCCCATAATTCACTGCTAGTGCTGCTTTCCAGAACCTCTGGTATTCTTTTCACCGAGCCTTACTTGTTTACATGATGAGAGATGAGGGGATTGAAAAAAAACTAAAGAGAGATGGGAGAAAAAAGCAAGCAGGAGAAAAGAGCAATGTGCTAGAAAATGTGTCTGATCAAACCTATTTACAGTACTTGACAAAGTTTTAAACAGTCCACCGTTTCCATCATGTCCAAACACTGATAAGAACTGGCAAAGATTGCTAAGTGTCAGAAAACATGGGGAAGACTAGCAAAGACTCACTTTCAGAACGCTATGAAGTATTCTAAAGTTTAAAGCTCATGTGCAGTTATACAATCAACAGAGACAGAGAAATAAATAAGGTTCAATCCAGAAATTATGAAATCCCTTCCTGCAGATGGACTGCTAGTGCCCGTTTGTGGATGCAAGCACCAGTTTCTAGGGAACACATTCACATTTTACTCTATCTGCATTTTAATGGGTCCACTGTGTCATCTAAGCATTAAAAGACAATATGCCATACGTAAACGATAAGTTAACCCACCATTTTGTCATGTAGGATGTTGTTCTGCAGGCAATCACGAAAGAAAGTTGGACATGGGGGACATTTTTACAATTTTCAGGAGAGTAATTTCACCTCAATCTGCCTGTTTGTTAAATGTAACATAACACAAATGGCCTTTTTTAGCTGTGTTTTATGCTGACTTTCCAAACAAACACAAACTCAGATGGTAAACATGGTTCACATTTAGGGTGACCTAAGGCCTGTACTACGAACCCGGTTCAACATAACCTGGATATGTTTGAGTTACCCGGTTTACCTAATCCAAAACAAACGCGCTCTCGCTAAGCGGTCCTACGACGCTGGTTATCAACTCGTTAACTCAAGCCAGCTTTGCCCTATCTAGTTAGGTACGCGTTCACATAAAAGGGGCGAGGTTAGCAACATTTGACCAATCACAAACATGGCGAAGCGTACTGACAGCACAGCGTCATACTTCCTGAATGAAAAGTGTACTATAATATTAGACAAATATGAAGAAGTTAAACTTTAAACATCCATGACTTAAAGACTTTATCCAGGATAAAAGCCACATAGCTGCACCTGTGAGGTGAATACAGCTGGTAAAAGAAAAAGTGTTTGAATGCATACATTAACAGGTTTATGATATCACTGCCCCGTCTAAGACACGATCTGACTTTAATTACATTTGACTCGAGTGTTTCGTCAACTTGTTTCGTCAATGTGTTGCTTAAAATAATACTTCTGCATACAGTATGTGACACTGTGAGTGTTGCACGGCCAGATACGGCTCAAGAAGCTGACTCAGATAAGGACATATATGATACATTATGATGTGATGTGATATGATATGAATGATAATGGGACACATCGAAGTCTGCAGTCACAGTGCAGCGGACTGTACGTAATGTTACTTTGATCCGGTTACTTGTGTTGTGGCAGATATTTAAGTAAGCTTTCTTAACGCTAATGTTATATTAGTCAGATTGCTCTGAAGATGGGAGGTGATATTCTATTCATTTTCACGTTCACACAGTCACTTTTTCTGTATTTCCTTTCTCCTGTAATATGACTTGATAGCTTTAAACTCTGCACACTGAGCTCTGATTGGTCAGCAGGCGTGCTTCACTGAGTTGATCTCTTATCCTGGAACCTAACCTGCTCCGGACCAGGCTAGCCGTTCAGCATAAGTTACCATGGAGATCTAGCCCGCTAAGAAGTGAACCAGCGTCGTAGGACCGGAAACCCCGAGTTTTCCCTGAAGTTAGCTCGCTAAGCGAAAATCCGGCTTCGTAGTACAGGCCTCTGGTTTTCCGCTGTGTACGGGACTGCACAGCATTTTTATCATTTGTCCCACACATTTAGCCGATGTCCCGCATTTCATTGACAGTCGCCCGTCTTAAACAAGGCTTTTATACAAAGGTGTGTAGAAAACGAGAGGACTATCATCACCATTAGCTGTGTCAGACGTCAATCAATCAACAGAGAAATGTATTAACTTATCGGTGTAGTCGGTGGAGGGCGATTCCCAGAGAGTTATTGTCAGATTTGCCAGATTTCTTTTTTTAATTGCGCATTGAGGTGAATATGTTTTGAAGCGACGCTTCCCCGAAACTCTCAAGAAACAGCTGGCTCATAAAGAAGTTATCGATCTATGGATGTATTCCTCCTGAAACCGAAAGAGATGAGGTAACAGCAGCAGATTTAATTAACGTTTAGCACACAGGTCAGCAGGCTGTGGCAGTAAACTAGCTCCGGTCATTTTTTTCTGGTCATAATAATTTGTTATGTTAATTCCATTCAAAACAAATATAATTCATTCCTTCACTTGCTTAGTTTGTGCAAACATTAAACCAAAGTAAAGTGTTGTTATTAATATTTATAAGCTAATAGTTTAATAGAAATGTTCTTCTTAAGGGTTGGATAGACATTATATACATCTAATCTAGCTCTTAGCAACGCAGTAATATGTCCTGCATTGTCCCGCAAAAACATCCTATTTGTCGCACATGTGGCTTGTTGGCACCTGGTCACCCTATACCAGTGGCGAGCCGTCAGGGCCCTCTAGGCCATCTCTGAGGGCCTAAGATATTCTAAAAAATAATATTTGAAAACATTTAAAAAAAAAAAATTCTTTTAAATATTTCTTTTTAAAATATTTTTTTAGTTATATTTTTCATCAGTTTTACCAAAATAACTTGATTTAATTGTATTTAAAATAACATTTCCAAAGAAATAAATCCTTCGAATCTGCCTGTTCAGTTTCTGTTGGAATGTGAAGGGTTAAATGAAAGAAGCTCCTTTAGCCGTCTCTGCGAGTTATGTGAAGACGGGAGAACTTGTTGGTCCCTCTGTACATTCACAGAGGGCCCCCTATAGTAACCGAATGAGAGAGTAATGTCAAGTGACAGTACAATTGACCAATCATATCCTCCCTCTAAATGGGTGGGCTTTATTTTCGCGGACTTTATGACAAGTTCCGCCCGCTGTGAAGTCTATGCAAGTGGTGCAGTGACGCGTCCTAAAACCCGGAAGTAAGCTGCTGGTTCCCTCGACAACAAAGCAATGGGATTTCTCCATAGGGTTTTCGAAAATAGCTCGAAATAAGGTCTTTGGAAAACGAACCTGTTTGATAAATGCACGTTTTGTTCAGCCGGATAATATCCACATGTCTACCCTACTTTTATCATTTTCGAATCATAAATCTAATCGATAGATTTATGATCGATATATTTATGATTAGCATAAGTTTGTTCATGATGGCTCATGTCAGTGATAGTGATGACATCGTTGCGAAATTATTAACCGAGTCATTTTCAAGATTGAGTTACAATGATAAACTGGAGTGGCAAAGGATCAGCTGCATGACCCGCCATCAAGTGCTTCATCCAAAAGGACAGGAGGATGGACTTTGTGTTTGAGTGATTTGATCATCAGAGGTAGGCCTGGGTCATTTTCAATGTGGGCCGCCGTGCCGACTTAATTCATTTGGAATTGTTACTTGGCTGTGGGTGCCCTGTCATGATAGGTGTTTATATAAATGGTGTTGTTTTGTGTGGTAGAGGGTCGCTCTCATTGATGCGTTTTGCACCCCGGACCGCTGTTTTGATATTCCGCTGAAGTATACGCTGTGACGTAATAACTCTTCTTTTTTTTCGAGGGAAGGGGGGGGGGGGCGGTCAGAGGGCCTAGGTATAAAAGTCACGGCTCGCCACTGCCCTATACACATTACACCTGTGTAACATCTCAGTTGCATGCAAGCGTTAGCATTCAGCTCAGGTGAAGCTGCAGAGATCCTCTAGCATGGCTGTGAACTCTGAGTCTTGTTCACTAAATAACTTGGGTGTTGTTTTGGTGTTTATGTAAAGTTTTTGCCAGCACAGAAAGTCATTGGAATTCATAGTTTGGGTGCTATGAATATTCACTTTTATTTTGAACCACCACACCACCCAATCGATAGAGTCCCACTGCTAGCTTGGCTAATAGAAGCACAATAAAAAGGAAGAAGGTGCAGAGGACAAGGGACAAGAGGAGCAGCTGAACAAAGGAGACTCCCATGGTAAACATAAGAGGTGCAGAAGTAGAAATTGTTTCTCTCTCAAGCACATGCTTTATTTCCTTCCGTCATCCCTTTCCCTCCATTTGTATTTCCTCAGTTGTCTCTCAGGCTCTCTGATTCACTCTCTCCTTTATTTCACTTCAAAGAGGGGCTGGGATTACATGCTGGAACAGACGGCCTTACAGCTCATTCATAATGAATGAAGGCCCCGTTTAATGACTCTGTCCACTCAAAGATACCCCCCCGCTCCTCCTCCTCCACCTCATCTACCTCCCTGCCCAGGCTCGGGCCCCTGAACGCGGGCTAATGATGTCACCTTTGGCTCCCAAGGGGACCCAGGCAAGCCCCGTTCCTGTTGTTTGCTTTAATTAAACATATGATAAATGCCTTTATCCGGCTGATAGATAATTAGGACAGGATGACATTGGCTGTGTGCTACTCAAGCTCATAAACAAGGGAGCAAAGTGGTGCAGTGAAAGGGGGAATGACATGAAAGCACAATCAAAAGAGGGGTGGGCTGGCTGAGGGAGACAGTGAGCAAAAGAGGAATGGAAAAGGAGAAGGATTGTGTCAGACAGAGCTCAACAGATTGACAGATGAGGGTGCGAAAAAAGCGAAAAAAGCAGAAAGAGGTGGAGAGAGCAAATCTATCACTTTAATGACCAAGTGCAGCCTCCTCTGTTCTTTAGAGGACGATCTGCACGGTGACCTGCCTGCTGTTAGCGTTAGCTCCCAGTGACAGATGAGCCATCGGGATGAATAGCGCTGACAGCAGTCAAAGCGCTAATTCGCCCCGCAGACAACAGTACAGTGGCTCTCAATCTGCAGGGCTTTATGACTTTTGGGTGAAAAATTGGCTTTGTGCTTGCTCTACATGGCACATGAAAAATTCAATAGGGAACAAAGTGCTCTGCTGATTACCTCCCAGTTGCAGGAGCTGTGAATTATTATTTTTCTATTTTGAGAGAGATTGTGCTCTGATTCAAACTGTTATCAGGAAGAAAATCTACAGTTAAAGTAACAATTCAACTCGATTGCTTGTATTGTGTAAATATCAATCACACATGTTTTATTTTCAAGAAGTATTCCTTTAAATTAAAATGAATAAAGAATAAAATGTAAAAAATAAATCAGATTAAATATGAGTTATAATGATAGTACAACTATATCCGGGATATAAACTGTTCATCATTTAGGTGGATCAATATAGTGTTACATTTGACTAAACTCAGGAAAGGTTAAACCACATTAGCTAATGCGTGACAGATCTGCTGTTTAAGTGGCCGTGACAAACCTCACCTATAAATCCTGCCTCTATGAAATGTATCAATTTAACTCAATGTATAATTAAATCTTTGTATTTTTCTTTTATCTTTTGGATCTATTAATCCTCAATTTTTGTGAAAAAACAATAAAACCGGTTTGTACTCTGTACGTCCCGACCAAATGTATGGTATCTGCATGGTCTTAGAATAAGGTAAGAATACTCTTCCTTGGAAATGGCTGACAGTAGTTGATCATTTTGATTTCAAATGGTATATGAAGCTGAAACCATTAAGGTCAAGCTGTACTTTCATTTTTGGTTCCAACTCAGAATGACGTCTGTCGAATAAAAATATAACTCACCACTGCCAAAAGAACAAAACCTAAAACATCTTACTTTTTAGTCAGGGTAAATCTAAACAATTTAGCAATTCTCAGGCTTATATCTCATTCTCTGATTACATTTACTCCTGTGTCTCCAGTGTCCCACTGAGATCTGATCGTACTGTAAAGCTCACACAACCAACCCTATCCTTGTGAAATATGACAAAAATAAACCGAAAAAACAAAGATGGCAGCCAAACACTGAAGAGGAAAGCAGAATAACTGCTTTTAATGCAGCTGTGCTCAGTGCCACCACTGTCCAGAGCACCATCTGGATCTGGATGAAACAGTGAAGACTGGTGGGAGAGGATAGTGATGAAAAACCTTCGTATGCAGAGTCAAACTTAAGATCTTATATTCCGAGAACTGCGACTGGTATTATCCAGACTCGCACACTTCCTCTAGGCCATGCAGTTTTTAAACTAATATTTCCGCCCTTGTAGTGTTTGTGCACGGCTGTTCTATATCTAAATCGCAATTTCATCTAAACTTGTGTTTATTGTGGCCACAATGCGGGGTGGTAAAGCAAATCGCCGTCTGCCCTCAGTGAACTTTGAGTGGATTGTGAGCTGTTTTTTCACCTGGTCATGCACTATCCAATCCAATCATCTAATGTAACTCATACCAAAAACTTTAGTTATATTTTTCATTAGTTTTTTTCACCAAAATAACTTGATTTAATTGTATTTAATTAAAATAACATTTCCAAAGAAATAAATCCTTGTGAATGTGAAGGGTTAAATGAAAGAAGCTCCTTTAGCCGTCTCTGCGAGTTACTGTGAAGAGAGGAGCTGATTGGTGGTCCTGCTGTACATTCACAGAGGGCCCGCTATAGTAACTGAACGAGAGACTAATGTCAAATGACAGTACAATTGACCAATCATGTCTTCCCTCTAAATGGGTGGGTTTTATTTTTGCGGACTTTATAACAAGTTCCACCCGCTGTGAAGCTTTTTCTTGTTTCCATAGCAACAACAACTTCCTGTCAACAGCGTAAACTCGCCTTCAAAATAAAAGCATGTCCATACAAAATAGGAAGCCAAGCCAAATTACACTTAAGACATATACAACTGCAACGAAAGTAACAAACACAATGCAATATCCTTTTAAATTTCAAAGAACACAAATTGGGTTGTATACAGGTGTTGTTTTGTGTGGTAGAGGGTCGCTTTCATTGATGCGTGTTGCACCCCGGGCCGTTGTTTTGATATTCCGCTGAAGTATACGTTGTGACGTAATAACTTTCTTTTTTTTTTCGAGGGAAGGGGTGGGGGTCAGAGGGCCTAGGTATAAAAGTCACGCCTCGCCACTGCAATATAGAGATATTGCTGCTTTAGAAAAAATGTCTTGTTTAACATTCTGACTTTGTAAATGTATAATAAGTATACTGTATTGTTCTTGAAAACATGAGCAATAAATAAAAGAAGAAATAATAAAAGGTATTTGGTGAAACAAAGGACACACTTGTTTCATCTCAAGTAATTTATAAAACAAATAGACAACTAGACTGTATCTGTGTATTCGATATGACATTAAAACCTTCCAATCATTTGAACCTTTGAATGGATGATGTTGGAATTCAGAGAAAAACAACAACATACTTCCCCTTAATTAAATGTTCATAAAATGTAAAACCGTGTATACAATTAACTGAATTAATTAGGCAGCTCCACCTGAAACACACATTCTGTGCGAGGTTGATTTATCTCCATTTGTGCTCCGCTGTGAACAGGCACCTATAATGACTTCATTTGGGTCCTGCAGGGCCCAGGTGCTGCGTAATGAGGCTGCACAGCTGGGTGTTCAGAGGCTCAGGGAGGAGGACACATCAGAGGAAGATAATTGACTGATTGGACTCCTCAAGAGGGTATCCATCATCAAAGACACCGGGTCAGAGAGCACTTCAGAACTGATGGAAAAGAAGTCCTTCTGACTTTGTTTCATTGCAGTTCTTTGTTGTTATATGACGGCACGTATCTCCTCTGAGGCCATTATTTTGTGGCTATTTATTTTCTCGTCAAATCTGTACTATAATGTTTTTGTAAATTTAAACCATCAAAATCAATAAACTAAGGGAGCAAAAGGACAAACGTAACCATGATAGAGCTTTAACATGATCCTATTGGCATGCTACTGTACAAAACATGACAGGGTTATGAAAAAAACTAATTCTGCCAGGAAACAAAACAAAAGATGGAACATTAAGAATGAGAAAAATCCATATACTTTATGTATGCTCAAAATGACTCATAGTGACCAAAATGCTAGGTGACACTTTTGACTAACTGTATCATAAAACGGTAACTTGCAATTATGAAATAATAAATCAGGTCAGTTTTATGAGGTCAATAATGGCAAGTGATGAGTTGCCATTGTCAGAAAATTATCGTTTTTGACTTACAAAATGTATTTATTTTATATATTAAATGTAAATGATATTGTGGTCAGTCTATAAAATGATTCCGTTTCTGATGATTATGAATTTTCTTCCACAGGATTACCAAAATAATATTAGAATGTTGACCATTTGATATGGGTCTGAACACAAAAAAATCCAATGCAGAAAATAAAAGTTTTGTCCTCAAACTACTTTCAAATGACCAAAAAACCTTGCTGAGAATTCCCATGATTATTCATTAATCCACCGGTTTCAACAATCATGTTAACTTGATGGAGCTTTGAACCAGAAATGTAAAACTCAGACCCACATAGCTGCCCCCCCCCGCCCCTCCCCACCACACAGCCGGAGGAAAGTGCTTTCAGATATCAATCTCATGGGCAAACAAATCAACATCCATACAAGCAATGACACACAGCTGCACAACTAAAGCAAACAATCAGTCTGTATTTCGGTCTGCGGTGCAGCCCACTCGGAGATTGATTTTGAACAACATCTGAGACGGTCACATACGACCCCTCCACTTCCTGGCTGATGATGTACGCGGTCGTCAGGTAGGCCCCTCTGACCCTCTGCGAGCCCATATCCTCTGAAACACAGCCGAGTACCTTCAAGAACACACACACACACACACACACACACACACACACACACACACACACACACACACACAGCTTGGGGAAAATGAGAGTCAGAGGCAGATCTGTCTTGTCCTCCGACCGGGGACAGGTAGGCCCCTCCGCCAATCCCACTTTCACTGTGGCTGGTCAGGGGACAAATGGTGTGTGTGTGTGTGTGTGTGTGTGTGTGTGTGTGTGTGTGTGTGTGTTTTAAGCTCAATGTGACTCCCCAAATGACTTTGAAACAATGTGATCTCACCCCAGGGAAATAGTGTTGGATGTGTACAATTGATGGTGTGTATGACCCTCATATGATTCTCTGCAACACCAGATATTATGAATGTGCCAATGAAGACAATGACAATACAGTCGGCCAGTTAGGGTTGCACCGGTCATCTTTTCAAATATTGTTTTCTTGAAGTAATTAAATAAAGCAACTGTCAAGTGAATGCTAATTGCAAACCAAACGAGAGTGATTCAGTCCTGTTGAATAAAAAATACAAAAATTCATTGAATTGTCACTGAAGAACTGTTTGAAAAAAAATCCATGTGTTTTTCACCTTTAACCTCATCCATAGAGGTTAAATATGTTTTGGCACAAAGAGTGCAGTCAGCTATAGTGACACTTCAAAGAGAAGCTCACCAGTGCACCTTTCTCTGTACTTGGATAACCAAATTATCCAGGTCAGACTGTTGGTGAGTAGAAACAAGTCTGAATTTCATGGTTTTGAAACATGGTTTGAAAGACATCTGAAACGGAAACCTGCAAAAGTGCATGTGATTGACAGTTAGCTGGGTCACTCTGGGTGAACCCCATGCATGGCCTAGTTTCCAGGCCTAGCCCACAAATACAATTATAAAAACCTGTCTACAATGGTTCTGATTAGAACAAGATTCCCCTTCCAGATGTAAAGACAAAAACAGAATTTGAGCACTGTCAAGGTCACCTGGTAGGTTGGGGGACACACACCCATGCGGCTTTCACACCAACGCGGTTCCAGGGCCGGTTCGGAGCTAGAGCCTGAAAAGCACAGTTTTTTACTGTTCAAGCACCAAAAAATGGTCGGTCTAGAACAGGGGTGCCCACACTTTTTCAGCTTGGGAGCTACTTTTAAAATGAACAAGCCCAAATGATCTACCTACAGGGGGGGGGGCGCGTTTACACTAATTGCGCCGCATAAGCGAATAATAGTGCGCAGCATTTGCGCTTCAGATGAGGAGGTGAGGCCCCCTCATAACTGCATGAACCCGTATGGCACAATACAACTCAGACTGGATTACCTGTACTTCAATCAAGTGGCAAATGCCATAGTAAGGATGGATGATAGGCTTCTTTTTTTTTTTTTCTTCTTTTTTTTAAAATGCCATGCGATCTACACACACTACCCTTGCGATCGACCGGTCGATCGCGATCGACGTATTGGGCACCCCTGGTCTAGAAGCAAGAACCGCATACGTCACGCTTACGTCGGAGGCGGGGGCAGGGGCGGGATCAACCTGAGCAATAACAGTTTATGGCGAGTACGGCAAATTTTAAGTTGTAACAAGCAGTAGCGCTGAGCAAAGTGACTAGAACGCAACCACACACTTATAAAAAAAACACACTTTATAAAGTCAGGCAACACTAACCAGGCTTCGTGTGATTCTGTTTATTTGTACCTTACTTTGACCATCCGTTAGCTGTCATTGATCATTGTCGAGATCAGGCAGACGTTTTCTTTTGTATTATAGTAGTTATCGGATGGAATCAATACATGGGCTGCACAGGTTGTCATGTCCGACTATCACAAGTAGAATCATAATGAAAAATACGCCGGTAAAATGTGCCGGCTTATGCCACAATAGGATAGCAACAAGTAGTCAAGATACTCAGTTTAGCTTCGGTTGCTATGCTAACATCACCCATTTTATACCAGAGAAACTTTCATAACAGCGTTGTGATGCCAAACAGCGGGCAGCACTGCAGCGGTCGGTAAATGCCGCTGAAACACATTAATAAACAATGAACCACGGCACTCTGGAGAAAAGTGTTGAGAAGTAGTTATTTAATTGAATCTGGCTTCGTATGATTAAAAGCAACACGATCATTAACTGGCAGCACCAGCCGGGCTCTGAACCAGAAAAGCTCTAGCACGGAGCTAGAACGGGAACCGCGTCGGTGTGAAATGGGCACCAGACTGTTCAGCAGACACACACACCCAGACACACACACGCTAGCAACCCGGGCAGTGTGCTCTCTGTTGTGGGAGTGAACCCGCTTCAAGGCACTGGTGCTGGCCTACAATGCTGTGAAGGGGTCCGGTCCTTCACACATCCAGGACATGTTTGTTAAACCATACACTCTTGTATACAGCTTGCTACTCCATCACTGCGAGGTGGACGCAGGTACCCCTCAACAAAAACACACTTGTTTGCTATCATGGCAAAGCTTTGGATAAAAGCTTCAGCTAAATGAAATGTAATGAGTGCTGGATGATGTAGCAGAGAGCGCAGTAGAGTACATTTCTGTCTAAACTATTGAAAGTATCGTATGTTATAATTATTTGGATTCCAGAAAATATTAAAAAAGAGTGCTTGCTGCACAGCACAGTTTGTCACGGCCGTCCAAAATATGCAACCAATGCAAATCTAATCCAATCGTAAAAAAAGGTCAGGGTTAGGGTTAGTGTTTGGTAAGGCTATGAAAGAAAATAGTAATAAGTGATTGGTTAAATGCAGAACAGACACAGTCATGATTACAAGAAAATAAAAGCCTGTCAGTGTTCTGGGACACATTGAAGCAAGCAATAACACATTTCCTGTAAAAGCTCATCAATAAGATGCCTCCTAAGAATGGAAAAGTATTTACAAGGACACACTCTGACACATTCATCATGTACAAAACCTGGAAAACAGTACAGTGTACACACAGCCTTATAAATAACACCTCATTGATGTGTGTCTCCTCTGTCTGCGTCTGCCGGGGGGGGGGGGGGGGGCACATATTTAACCCTGAGGTGGCAAGTGTTGGCATGGTGTCAAGCGGAAGTAAGTAGAAGAAAAGGCTGCTGCTGAATTATTGAAAGCACCGGGGACATTTCAAGAACAAAAGAGTCCCCTTAGATAAATGCCTACTCGACCTGCCTCCCTTGAGAGGATGTTTATCAGCCAGCCTTCCCACAATGCACCTGGATGCATACGAGCACATACACGCCACAGGAACACAGACATAATCATACCCCTTTTGATGAAAGCTACTTCAATAATAAAAGGTTAAAGATGGCTGCCATGTGTTCAAATGACTTGACTCCACTTGTTCAAACATTCATTTGGCTAATTATGTAAATTCATCCAAGGAATTGACACAAAACTCATGTTCTATAATGCTGTAAAGCTCGCATGATGGCTCTAGATGCTTCGTGAATATGTAAGGTCATTCATATATGTTATTACAGTTGAAGTAGCTAATCGTGGGTTTTAAACTTTCTGAAGCCACATTAGGGTGAGGGCTTCTGGCACAGATTTCCAAAAAGCACGCAGAGATCTTGTTTGGTTTCACTCTAAAAAATATAATTTACAAAACAATACACTCTGGTTGACTTTCCAGAAAAAACAAATATATCCAAAATCCAAATATTATTATTCTGATCAGACAATAACAAATAATGAGCTAAATGGTGCGCCAAAGTACCTAAAACAAGGTGCCAAATACTGTTGTCTACTACAGAATAATCCATCAAAAGTAATATGCCTAATAAAGTGATTGGAAAACTATGCCTTCCAGCATCTAACCCAAAAAGTGTATTTTCCATATAAAACCTTTCCCCCCCCCCTCAGCTGACGTTGTTCATTCACAAAAAGTGTCCGTATCAAAACATAGATATATAAATCTTAGATCACATAAATATCTTAACAGTTCAAAAGATTATATTTCGTAAATAACGCTATAACTGAAATATCTGTCAGATATTTCCATCATAAATCAAAAGGCTGTTAAAGGCTCCAAAGACTGTTTTATTCCTTCCTCATGGTTCAGGGAAAAACAACCATCAGAGTTAAAGGCAGGTTTATCCATCAATCCACCTATCCTGTTTCTACGTTCATAATACAGGGTCAAACAACATGTGTTTGTGTTTGTTTCACCCTTATTTAGTGAAATTTACAACATGGTAAATGATTTTGAATTGGCTGTAGACACAGAGTCAATGTCAAAAAGGTTACATTTGCAGAATCCCTGAGGTCCTTTGCTTCCTAAGAGTCCACAATAACAGCTTTATGAGGCCATACCATGTGTAACGTGAAGAAAACCAAGAAAGAGGATTATTCTCAAATTCCCAGAGTGTTTGAACCTGAGCAGTTGTGATGAAAAAAGGCAGAAAGTCAATATGTCCAATCACGTGTGTCCTCTGTAAATGTTAGTTATGTTGACAGCACAAAGGTATAGCCACTAGAGGAATGATATGTAGGGGAACTGACCCGACAAATCAACAAATCAAACAAACAGTCAACCCCTATCCTCAGCCCAGCAGAATTAGCTGAATGCTAATGTTGGATTGCTAACATGCTCACATGCTAACATGTTGATGTTTAGCTTTTGATTTCCTAAAATCCTTTTGCTACCACAATTAGGTGAAAATAATAATATTATGTGTCCCTTAATTACTAAAATGGCTCAATATGTAGTACAGCTATGAAGTTGCAAAATAAAACACAACAGGATATGAAGAAAGTAAAAAATCATACATACAACCCTGTGGGGCCCAAATATAGAAAAACATTAGAATGTATTTTTTTGACCTTTCAGATGTTATTGTAGGGAGCCTCTGGAGCAGAAATGAAAGAGTTTTCAATTTTTTACATTTTGGTAAGTTTTTAGGGAAATGTTGTAATATTGCAACCTTGGTCTTAGGTGGGAGCAGAATTTCTGTATTTCTACTCACATTGTCCGAATAAATATATTGAACAACTAAGGGTTGATTTGCAGGATTGATTGCTTACTTAGCCCTATATCAGTATAGCATGAATAATAATCACACATCAGTCATATTTTGTATGAATAGTCATTTATTAAATATGAATACAATGGTAGTCCCAAAAACAATTCCTATCGTCGGAAAAGCAGAGACGGATGTCACACTTGGTGCATTGTCTGTTTGTGTACCCTTCACTGCAGTGTCTGCAGCGTCCTCTCTTTGTCTTCACTGGAAAATGTGCCATTAGGTCCTTGCGTACATCCAGTGGAGGTTGTGATCGCTTGGATGGGGCCCCGTTTGGTGGACTCCCATCACCTGAGGATGGTCTCTTCTGAGCATTCAACAGGCTCCTTGATGTCACCGTCGGTGCTGGGCTCCCGTTGCCTTAAGATGGTCGCCCTCTCTCTTTGGTGTTTTCAGAGGAGTTGTGTTCACCTGATTAGAACAGAATCAATCAAGATACATGTCAAAAATACATTAGGATACAAGTCAAAAATATTACAGTGAAATATAAATAAATATCACAAATGGCAAATAGCAGAAATGCATTCTTACCAGGATGAGAGAGGATGCTAGATCTGCCTGAAACTGTCTCCTGTTCAGGATCTCCTGCTTTGGCATCTTTAGAGCTCTGCACTCCCACTTGTAGAGGAGCCAGGCGTTGATCACAGCAAGGATGATGGTGTGCAAGAAGATGTACACGTACCAGCGATACCTGTCACGGGGCTTGGTGGGTTTATGTTGTTGGGGCTCGATGTCCACATAATCACTGACTGGGGGGTCATTGGGTTGTTGGTTTTCCTCATCCATGTGGCCACAGGCATCTTCATCTGCCTCTTCTTCACTTATATCAGTGTCACTGTCCTCTGATTCCATCTCAAAATCACTTTCTCCGTTTTGGATGGCAGCAATCACATCCTGCACACTGAATCGAGGACCTCTCTTTGCTGGTGGCATTATGAAATGGAAAAAGTAATTAATACATATGTATCAATAATACATATGCTTATTATATTGTAATAGATTACCTGAAGGAATAGATAGGGTGGTGGGACAAGTGTTCATTCTGTCTGGCTTAGCCTATTATCATACTAAAAGGAATGCATGCACCACCCCCTTCCAGGTGTCCCGATGCAACATGTATCTGAATCCATTTACATCGTACACTTGAGTCACAAAATACTACCTGGCTTAGCCTATTATCATAATAAAAGCAATACCTACACCCACACATGCAGGTAAACAAGTTCAACAAGTCACACAATGCTATCTGGCTAATGATAACAGGCTAATTATCATACTAAAAGGGATACATCCAAGTGTCCCAACACATTTCAGAAAGTACTGTTTCTGCCAGAACCAGAGTTAAATGTATTGTTGTAACTAATTAACTGATAAGATACAAGAAGAGTTTAAAATATTGCTACAGATATAATTTCACATACTTTTATCAGAAATAATGTATTAATTTATTCAATTCTGGTCTTAATTCAAAATCTTAACAGAGGACACATTTAGAACTTAGTTATAGTGAATTATCAAAGACATTATATTTCTATTAGTGTTTTCTTTCCATATGTGAACATATAAGAAGGGCGGGGTCCATGACAGGTGCTCATGCTATTTTGACTACCATACTGACCCAGTGTTGTAATATTACAACAAAGACATAAGCTACTCAAAATCTAATTTGATAAATGTATTCCACAATAACTAAATTTGTTCTAGACATTGTAATAATCAGAAAAAACAAAATTTGAGGCATTTTACTTACTTGAATCGGACAAATCCAGTCCAATAAAACAAAGAGATGTTGCTCGTTTGAAGATTCGGAAGTTGTGTGAGTATATAGCTAGAGGGCAGGACCTATAAACACATTTACTACCCAATTGCATTGTGAGGCTGATCAAAAGGACCTTTTGACTATGTAAATGTGGTCTTTAAAAAAACAAAACATTTACTGACTTTTTTAGGATAGCTTAAAGCAGTGGTTCTCAAACTTTTTCTGTCTGTTTTTCTGTTCTCAAACTTTTCCGCAACACAAATAGTCACGTAATGGGCCAAGTTAACATTTATTAAAATACATCAATATGAACGTGAGCATTCCTTTGCTAGAACAGTGATAATAAAACAATGCTCCATAAGTCTGTGTGGTCAAAAAAATAAATACAATTGTGCAATCCCTTTGCTAGAACAATAAGTTATAATACTTTGCCACTTTGCAATCTGTGCAAAAAATGAAAAGAAAGAAAATGCTGATATTTGGCAAAAGAGTGTGTCTTCTTATCACAGCATTAGTGGCTGCAATGAGCCTGTTTTGCACTGCACATTTCTTCAAAACGGGGCTGCAGGCTCAGTGGCGGCGCCAGAGATTTCTTTTGGGGGTGCTGTGGGGTAGCTTGACGTTTCATAGAGGGTGCTCAAACATTTAGGGTTTCCCATTAATGTTAATTAATGTTAACCGGTCGCTACAGTGGAATTTTCTACTGCAACATTCCCCACGCAAATACACAGTGTACCTGCGACTGTTACAATGAAGGCTCGATAATCAGCTCATGGCATATAGGTGTAAGCAGGGGTAAAGTGCTATTTTTATAGGTGGTGTGTGGACCTCACATAGGGGGGTCCGGGGGCATGCTCCCCAGGGAAGATTTTTTTTTAAATATTGAAGTTAAAAGCGTCAATCTGGTGCACTTTGAGAGCAAAATGAAGAGATCTATGGATACCTCTCTCAACACCCATATGAAACAGAACTGTAAACAGATTTAATATTTCTTTATGGATATTTTACAAATCACTCCCCCTTTAAACTTTATTCTTTTTTTACTGGCATATAGTATGTCATACCTGCTTTTCATTTATGCTCTTATTTCTGTATAACTATAATGATCATATAAACGTGTGCCTCGGAAATAATAGTTTACATTAATCGTGACCAAAACGTTTGAGACCCAGCCACTAGCTCGCTAGCACCAGAAGCTAACAACAACGATCTCCGGTACCGGTGCGCTCTCTCTCTCTCGCTCGTGCACGCACACAAAATGGCTCGTTCCACACACACACAGAGCCGAGCTTGGATGAAACACAGAGACCCAGACGTACTTGTACTGTACTGTATCATATTATTTTCGAATCAATCATTTTTTAAATTATGATATTTTCTTTTTTTTTTCAAAAAATGTTTCCTCCTGTTCTCTCGCGCCCCCCCTGTCATGCCCCTGCCCCCCCCAGGGGGGGCGCGCCCCCCACTTTGAGAAACACTGGCTTAAAGTAATGTTGTAAAATTACAACAGTGGGCCTTACAGGGTTAAACTAACTCCACTTCACACTGTTTTCTGACCTAGCAGACCTATTGTATTCTCTTTTATTATTTAGTTTCTTGTTGTGAAGAAGGGGACAGTCCTTGTTTCTTTTATAACAATAACATGCAGCAGGATACATGCTCCAGTGTTTACAGTTCATACCACACAGGCTACAGATTGAGAGGTGCAACGTGCATCCATTTTTTGTGGTTTCATATACGGGGTACAAACAAATTAGTGAGATCAAATATGGGTGGGGGGGGTCAGAGGGTAAAAACAGAGCAGGGCCAGAGTTGCTTCTCATTTTCTCCCCTTCTTTCATCCTTCTTTCTCCAAATCCGCCACCCGCCTCCATGTCTTGTTTGGGCTAATCTTCACAGGCCATGGCGGTGACGAAGAACTGGTGGGGGGTTCAGTGTAGAGACCCCAGAAGGGCCCTGTGGCCAGAGTGCACCCCCGTGGTCCAAAGTGCTTCGCCTTCCTTGAAAGATGGATCCGCCACTCGCTTCCTGGCTGCTCCCAGAGACGTCCCCCTGCGAGCTTCCTGAGCATAATTGTCCCCAGCTGTAACACTGGGGAAAAATAGGGCCGTTGAGACAACAGATTTGTAATTTTGGAGTGAGAGTGAAAAGGAGGAAAATTGGTAGCAGGCCACACAAATTAGCATTCTTTTGGCTTTAGAGGGCATTAAATATTAAATAGCTGCAAAGTCCCCTAAGCATCGGGATCTTGGGAGAGAGGGTTCCTGGTTGGAGATGAGAGGGGGACGGGGGGGGTGGGGGGAGATCAGAGCTACTGAAGGTTTTTGTTTGGGCCACAGATGGTTGGTTTCACTAAATTGTGTACCTCCTGCAGAGCTGAGCCCAGGAGATAGCGCACCCGTCTATTATTGATGCTTGTTCAGGAGCTTTTGCTGTGCTTCATTGGCTTTCATGTGTCTATTACACAGCAACCTGCTGGCCAAAGTATTCACACAATGGTGAGAAAGGAAAAAAGCTGAAGTATGACAATATAATCACACAAGGATCCTTCAAAATAAATGGCTATTGGTCTTTCAAATATAGGTGTCAGTTATGTATGTTCTGTAATGACTCTGTTAAAACAGGACAGGTACAGAGGAAACCAAAACGATTGAAACATAACTGCTGTCTGCATCACTGATCGATTTTAAAACTGCAACTGATCAGACACTGTATTACTTAGACCTGTGAAATCTAAACATTTACAATAAACAGCTCAGTATACATTCAAACAGAGATATTAATGAATAAACTGTAGGTTTGTTAATGGGGTTTGAAATTTGCAGTAATGTAAGGGGCGGGGCAGGGGCTAAGAGGAGTTTGTCGGGCTAAGGATTGCATTGCTATTTTTTGCAGATGATGTGGTTCTGTTGGCGTCACCACTCTGCGACCTTCATGTCTCATTGGATCGGTTCGCAGCCGAGTGTGAAGCAGCTGGAAGAGGATCAGAACGTCTTCTTTTAAGGAGATGATTCTCAGCAGGAAACCGATGAACTGTCTTCTCCGAGTAGGTAATGAATCCTTATTCCAACTGAAGGAGTTCAAGTATCTCAGGGTCTTGTTCTCAAGTCAAGGGTCAATTGAGTCTGAGATGGGCAGGAGAATCACAGCGGTAATGGAGTTGCATAAAGGAGCAGTTAAGTTTATTCAGTAACATAGTGAGGATGCCACCTGGGCGCCTCCCTAGGGAGGTGTCCTGGGAACGCCTGCTGGGAGGAGACCTAGGGGCAGACCCAGGACCAGGTACAGGGATTATATCTCCGCTGGAGCGTCTTAGAATCCCCCAGTCAGAGCTGGTTGATGTG
Source organism: Dissostichus eleginoides (assembly GCA_031216635.1). Lineage (NCBI taxonomy): Eukaryota > Metazoa > Chordata > Actinopteri > Perciformes > Nototheniidae > Dissostichus > Dissostichus eleginoides. The sequence goes on along the minus strand of CM062274.1, from coordinate 4,087,941 downwards.
GCAAGGGAAGGGGGAGGTTTAGGGCGGCCGCTAGCGACACAACACGGACGAAGATGGATGGAATCGTAATTTGTTTTGTATAACCTTTTAGTCTGATGGCATTCAGTTCAGACATAAGCGCATGCTCTTTTTATTTTGAATGTGTTTTTGTTTGGCTGGTGTGGTTCAGATTCAACAAAAACATAAAAAAACACACAGCGTTAGACCAGACACTCTTGTGATCTGCGAAGCAAAATGACAGCCTTATCAGACACCTCTGATGATCCTGTCCAAAACAGGGGCATCCTTTATTCTGAGACTTACATTAAAGCAAGTTTTCCATTTGTCTTTGGTGTTAAACTAAGGGAAGGCCCAAAATACTGTTGACTCTTTATACTGCCTGCATGAGGACACCTGAGATCAATCGATTCCCAAAACGCACAATAAACACCCTGCTAATTAGAGTACAGTTAATTAGTTCATCATTACTGAAAGCCCAATTTCCAATCCCCACAACACCCAATGTTCATAGGATTTCCAAAATGGAAGGTGGTGTTGGACATACAGTAATACTGACTTAACCTTTCCTCTGTTCTCAAGTCTTATGCTTTTTACTACTTCTATTACTTTTACCTACAGTATTGATCATCAGTGGAAAGTGTACAGTCATGCTTTCTATTTGAGATTTTAAAAGTGTTGTGCAGCGAGTAACATTAAAGATTCAAGTAGCCTTTGCTCTTCATTTGTTCAAATTCTTCTCATTCAATGTGACACCATTAGGAGCTCTATCAGATGTTTCAAAGAGATTACATTTTAATTAAGCATCAACTCGAAGCAATACAGAGATGTCAGAGCTGCAATCAACAGAGTTCAATATTGGATATTTAAATAATGTTTTTTTTATAAATGAATATCAACATGACCATGAAGGAGTTGAGTTTAATTGAGAACTCACTGGTGTAAAAATACAAGATTCTGTGATTGGACACTAGAAAATTCCCATACTACCAAGTAATCAGGAAATGGATTCCTATTTGTGGTCGACTGAAATGGGCCTGTAACAGATTATAATAAATTACAAGTTCCTCTCTGGAATTTGAAATAAAATGTTTACAGTACAGTTGGGTTTGTTTGTTCTCGGCAGGTTTGTTGTTGTGAAAGTGAAAAATGAAGCCTGGCGTCTATTTCTGCAACCTGCTCAGCGTGGTCCCGCCTTTCATCTGCATCGCGCAAGTCTGCAAATGAAAGCAAGACGTGATGGACCGCCTGTCATCTCTGCGTCCGCGTGAAGCTCTTAATTAATTACGCTCTGCGAAGAGAAGTCAGAGAAAAGAACCCAGAGAAAAAAACTTCCTGTTGGTCGCTGGCTGGCTCTCATCATTACGTCTCCTTTGAAGTGGCAGCAGATTTGAAAGGAACTGACTCAAGGTTTTCCTCCCATTCTCATCTCTTTTCTCCCCTGCCCCATCTGAGTGCTGACTTACTCATTAAGGAGGGCTGAAATCAAATTAGCGGCCTCTTAGTCAATCACATGTGGATCTTTTGCTCATTAGGGCGCTCCCACAGCTCACCTTCAGCAAACTCCTCGCTCAGATCTTATTGCACCTTGCTTTTATTTCTCGCTGTCAGCAAACGAGCACTGAGTGCATTCTAACTTGATTTGCCTCTCTGTATTTACACTTCCCATCACAAAGTGCTGTGACCTAGAAGGCTTTTGATTTCTCGAGAGCATTTCTGAGTCAATAAGACCTTTGTTTAGAACAAAGGATATATAAACTTACTGTGGCGGGACCTGTTTTTTATAAATGTATGTCAAAGAATGTGTTCTGATGTGTTGCTAAATGACCCAGTGAAATGGATAGCATTCAAACTTTGAGTACTGCATGTGTTTGTTGGGATGCAAGCTACAGCGTATTCATGAAACTCAGGCACACACGCCCGTCCACCACCAGTCCAACACATCCTTATTTCCTGCCGCAATGCATGAAGGCCACACAGCCTCTTGTCTTCTGTAAGGACATTACAACATTAACGTAATTTTGAAAGAAAACTGTCCAAAATATTAAAACATATCATTGTAATTATGCCGTAATATGGCTGTACTAAGGGTATAATATGGGTGTAACATTGGTATGATAAAGTTGTAATATAGGTTTAATAATATATAAATCAGTAACCATGGTAACTGCACACAACAACGGTAGCGAAACTGCAGCCAGAAAATACTTACAAGATACAAAAATTGATAATGCATCACAAGAATTACACACAATTTTCACCGACAGAAACTATACGAATATGTCATAATGTCACAAATCGAAATTCATATCAAAATTGGCCAAAACAAATATTGTACTAATGGCCGAATTCCAAAGTAGGTGCCGACGTAAACCCTGCTGTGGTGAGTGTTTAGCACTTTTGCCTCTTAATTGGTCACATAATGCTGTTTGTCATCAGTAACACTGAATGCACACATTCATGCTCGGAACACTCTCACATGCTGCCATCATTAATGCCTCGTGTTGCGAGGCACAGAGGATCATAAGTGGCCCTCAGGTACCTCACAGCCAGGGGTTACTGTTTTTAATAGTCATCTTGTATTCTGATGTCTGTCTTTTACTATTTGTTTTTGGCCCAAAAATACAAACTAATGAGAAAGCCTCCATGTCCTTGTGCTGATAAATTGCCTGTTAGTGGAAGGTCAGAGGAGCCATCTGGAACACCTGGAAGAACCTGAACAGTGGTGACCTGGCAGCAACACAAACAGTACAGAAAATCACAAGAAGAGCAAGTAACTGAAGGTGCAATATTAGAGGACATATATTATGTGTCCTTGTTATTGTTAAACCAATCTAATGAAAGAGACAATAAAACCACAACCTGTTAGCCTGTTATTCAATACCTTCTGCTTTTTTAAAGAGGCCCTTTCCTGTTGGTGGTTTTCACTTTCCTGTAGTGTGTTAGGTTGTTGTGCATGTAAATGGTCTGCAAAGGCTAACATCATCTCCCAAACACCCCTCAACCCCCCCCCCCTTCCTGAAACACCTCCATTGGACTTCTTTGTTAACTTCCAGAACATAGTGACATCACTATGTTACACTTATATTGCGCTTCACTCTATCACATTCTACAAGATAGGCTAAGGGGCGGGACATCTCTAAGCGGTTGACCAATAGAGTGGTGCAGGGATGACGTATTTACCCGGAAGTAAGCTGCGCATGGGTTCCCTCGACAAAAAAGCAATGGGATTTCTCAGAAATAAGGTCTGTGGAAAACAAACCTGTTAGATAAATGCACGTTTTGTTCAGCCGGATAATATCCACATGTCTACCCTACTTTTAAAATGTTCGAATCATAAATCTAATCGCCAGAAGCAAAATGCTAACGTTATGCTATAAACGAACTACAGCCGTGTACAGCAGGGTCAGACGACTTCAATGTCACACAACTTAAGATCGATATTCAAAAATACAGATTCAAAATGGTACAAGTTGAAGTGTTTGTTTTAACAGTTTGCAGGAGGCAGGTACTTGCTTTCAAGCAGAACAGGGCAAACAAATTTAGAGGAGTGTTTACGTGTTCGGTGTAATGACGTACGTCCTCGACAACTTCTGTAGTCCTATTCAGCCACTTGTTAACAACCATCGTTTTTCAGACACGTAAACTCTTCAAAAATCACCATTGGGGTCACTGCTGTTGTATTTAATGTCGTAGAACAAAACGTGATCTGTCTCTTACATTTGTGTCAACCACAGACCTTATTTCCAGCTATTTTCCAAAATCCTATGGAGAAATCCCATTGGCTCTGAGGCGAGGGAACAGGAAGTGGTAAAATGCTAACTCACTTCCGGGTTTTAGGACTCGTCACTGCACCACTCTATTACAACCGAGCCAGCCAGCTAACGAATCAGAGCAGACTGGGCTCTGGTTTCAGACAGAGGGTGAAAAGAGGTGCTGCAGCACAGGCAGTATGAGAAAAATAAAGAGCTTTTTGAACATTAAAGCATGGAGACATGTCCCAGTAGAGACACAGAATACTAATTAAACATAATATATAACATAATATGTCTTCTTCAACTCTGTCCCATTCTCATTGGTTAAGGTGAGCTGTATTCAGATGATACTGTGGCGAAGCAAAGTGAAGCACATTATATAACAATTCTGTCTATGACAGTGGCCATTATAACAAGGCTACACAGCATTTGTTGTTAATGATGTTGCTATTAGTCTCACAATGCAGGCGGGTAATTGCACATGTTGTGAAGAAGATACTTGCAGTGAAAATGCATTAAATCCAGCGTCTGTGTTTGTTATACGTTAAATGTGTCCTATGGCTAGTAGTTTGTGTTACATAGTCCTCTGTTCTCATAATTCTGCTGGCTTCAGCTGCTTTCAACATGCAGCCTCACCCTGTCTTACATCATAACCAACAAAGACACAGAGCTTCCATTTGGCCAACATGGCTCCTCCTCTCGTCTTACATGTGATTCTACAGGGAGACGGAGGAATCTCATTTAAAAAACAAGATGACACTAAATCATTACGCTCAGCAGGCTTTTTTTTTATTGTGAACATCATACAGTGTGTGTAACGTCATGTTAACAGACTCAGTTTGTCTCTTGATTATGAACTTGCCTTATTAACTGACCAAAAATATATTACACCCATTTTCTTTATGTGCACACACAGAGAGTAGCCTTGGGAAATGTCCTTATGCATGATTTTACCCAAAAGATCATCCAGTTGTAGATAAAACAAAGTAAATATGTCCTAGAGTAAGGTTGGGATATAACATATAATAGCAGTGACTGTTTGCCACACATTTTGATCATTTTACTTTTCCTGTATGACTGAAGTACTAAAGAAGAATAAGATGCACAGTAGGATGAAAAGTGCACTCTAAGGACATAATACTGAAGCTTAGATCAAGAATGCCTGCAAGCCCAGAGTAAGACTGTCCTCACAAGAAAAAGCAACATAATGTCTGTTATTTATGATTAGACTGTGGACTCTATCATGGTAATTTTACCCCACAGAACATAGATGCTGGTCTAACTCAGCTTAGAACACTTTTAAACTGACCCTTTAAAGCAGGGGTGGGGAACCTTTTTCCTCTCAAGGGCCATTTCAATTTTTACAACAGCCTCCGAGGGCCGTACAAATTATTGAACTCAACCTCTGCTTAAAAAAACTAAAATCACAGCCCATTCATTTCGCCTTTCTTTCATGCTGTACAAAGAAAAAGCAACCTCTTAATCCAGATATCTTACCATGACTCGCGCATGCATTCACGTGCACGGTTGTGGCATGACCACCAAAACAGAAAGATATGGAAACAAGATGTGTGCAAATGTATTTAGTTTCCTATCCATGATTTAAGTAAGGGGGGGGGGGGACCTAACCTCCTCTAGGGGGGTCCGGAGACATGCTCCCACGGGAAGATTTAAAAAAAAAATATTTAAGTTAAAAGCATCAATCTGGTGCACTTTGAGAGCAACATTAAGAGATCTATGGATACATCTCTCAACACCCATATGAAACAGAACTGTAAGCAGATTTTCTTCTTCTTTATGAACATTTTACAAATCACTCTTTATGGATATTTTACAATCATGACTTTTCTGTCATATAGTATTTTATACCTGTTTACTTTATTCTCTTATTTTGTATAACTATAATGATCATATAAAGATGTGCCTTTACCTCACTGGTTGTAGAAAAAGCTTCTTATATTCGTTAGCATAGCTAGCTAACCAGATGCTAATAACAACAAAGTTATTGACTGTATGATCAGTATGACAGATGAACAGATCGCCAATGGGCTTACAACTAAAGACACAGCCACGAAAAAACTGCGGCATGTGTACGGCTCCTTATGGGTACTGCAATTTTTGAGGTGCCGGAGTGGCGTTCCTGTGCTCTCCGGCAGAACTGCACCCTGTCAGACGAGACATATACCACGTGATGACACGTTAGGCTCGTGTTGTGTTCAAGGACCCTGACCTTGGCCAGGAAAAACAGGCACTCACTCGTTTAACCTAACCCTCGCGGACCGTATACGGCCCAGAGGCCGGAGGTTCCCCACCCCTGCTTTAAAGGGGACCTATCATGCAAAATGCACTTTTGTACGTCTTTTATACATGAATATGTGTCCCCGGTGTATAAGGGAACTCACCAAGTGTCAGAAAACACAACCCTCTCTCTTTTCCTCCATACCCAAATCTCTAAAAACGGGGCTGCAACGGAGCTGATACAGACTGATACAGATTTGAAATTTTTCTGACGTCAGAAAAGCAGTGCTCCGCCTATATGGCCAACTCTCCACCTATCAGGAGGAGACGGCCACGGCCATTGCCACTCGAAAGCGCTGGAGACGCTGTAGTACATATGCCAGGCCTGTAAGTGGCGCTGTAGTCTGCCACAAAAGCAGCGAAGAAGACTTCTCAGAATCAGCCCTTGCAAAAACAGGGCTGGAAAAGAGCAAATAGAGCGAAATGAGGCATGGCTAAAATGCATGATCTGTTTGGTATTTTGAAAAGAAAACTTCACAGACATGTTTTATATAGGTATGGCCCTACAATATATTATTCAAATATAGCATGATAGGTCCACTTTAAAGTCACACAATGACAGAGACAAAATAACCAATCTAGGCAGTCATCATCATCATTGCTTATGTTCTACGAGGTTGAATATAAATATTCTAAATGAGGTATGGTAGCTTTGGAGAGAGCATAGTGTAGTGTAGCATTTTCAGTTTCCTATCAGTGACTTAGACAGTGACTAGCTGTCTGATGGTATGGGGGTGAATATTTTTTCATGTACCTGAACTAATATTTAATTTTTTATTTGCTTTTTGTTAATTGGTTAAAACATATTTTGCTGCTCCCCGTCCACATTCTTATCTTCTAATACTGTAACTCCTGTTTGTTTCTCTAGAACGACATCGACTATATTGGACGAGCAAATGGTAACCAGGAGTCAGATGGGATATCCAGAGTTTAGTTTAATGTGCTTTATGGAAACATGGCTCAACCAACATTTCCATCGATGGTTCCGGACTGTTTGAGCCAACATTGATTGCATTGAGAGTTTCACCATGTCTTCACCATTCTGATTCCATAGGTTATACCCTTACGACACATATATACCTCATACAAGCCAACTTCAAAACATTGAAACTACCCCTTTAACCAGAGCAGTTTCCAATCAGACAGGAGTCATTTAAGTAATGTTAGTTATATCCAAACACAATACGACTGACCTTCCCAGCTGTTCTGCTGATGAGGGTGTGCAGAAAAGAAAGTCCCGTGTCATGTTGGATGGCAATGACAAATTATGTATTTTGTTGTTTAGTGACAAGGACTTGTTGACAATTCTTCACTGCTGCACCATCTGTTGTGGACAAAAATAGCAAGACCCCCTCCTGTCCACTTTCAAAGCAACTTCTGTCTTATCTCCGGAGAGCCAAGGAGTCCAGATTGTTAATGTTTCCATTATCATTGAGGTAAGAAACTGCTTGTTTTTATAGATGACAAAATAGTGTTAAGTAAATGGAGTCGGCTCAGGTGTCATCACATGTTGTTACTGTTGAACCTCAGACTCTTGATAACAACCGGTCATAAGAAGGGGACTGGGAGGAAATAATTCTAGTACCTCATTAGGTAGGGATTAACTTTACAGGAGAGTTGGGGAATTAAATTAGCTGTTATTTAACTCATCAGTCCAGACGGCATTTTAACCCTCAGGAATGAAAGGATATGAAATGTAAAATACATTTGCAGGACCAAAGAGGAGGCAAATATGTGCAGTGAATGAAATCAAAAATCATACTCAAAGTCATAACTCTTCAGACACAAACATGAAACATGCATGGAAACCAAAACAGGGGTATCTGATCTCCATCAAAAATAAACATCCATAAATAAGCTTAGAATTCACAGGGGGAATAAAAAACACCTTACAATTTTAGACATTTTTAAGTTTTCTTTAGTATCAAATAAATGGGTGAAATGATGAAATATCAATGCATAAACAGGCATAAATTGACATTAGCTAATTAAGGCAGTTTTTAGAAGTTAAGTGGGGGTAAAAAACGACCCACAAACGTGCACTGGATGAGATTTAAAGTTACAGTTCAAATCATTCCACCTCCCATAGATGAACACAACTTATCAGAATGGGGCATAAATGGATATTGAGTTTAACTTATGTAGTTGCACAAACTTTAACTAGAGGTCAATTATGATTTTATCTTTTTAAAGCTTGTTTAATGACTATTGGGCCTCTGATGTTCTACAATAGCGTATGGGTTATTGGCAGTTTGGAAAATCACCTTTTTAGTCTCTAGGTGTCTTGCTTATGGACACTTCAGTATGTATTTCAGGTATTGTCTTCCTGATGAGTACAACAATCTTTATTCTTATTAGTATGTAAGATCATGATTCTAGTTAGAATTCATCCAAAGAGTGCCGAATACACATTGTTTACTGTCAGCGCTAATAGAAGGAAGTCATTGATATTCAGTTAGAGAATGCCTCCCATAATTCCCCTGTCCCCACTCAAGTGGTTATGAAATCATATTCAGAGAAACAATAATCATAATTGCATCGGATTGTTTGTCTGAGTTGCTTATTTGTATGACTTTGACCAAATGTCATTATCTGCTGCCGCGCAAATTCACCGAAGGCGTACTCCATAAGAAGAAAATCTATCTGTGAAGAAACAATTATCTTCTTTCCCTGGGAGGTGAGGTCATAATAACTGTCAGGACACAACAATTTAATCTCACTGGTGATAAACATGGCCATGCCTCGCTGTCCTCTATACCACCATTAGCATAAATTAGGCTGTAATGGAAGGTATTACCATACAGGAAATACGACTGCAAAACATCCGCATCCATATTATCTCTCATTTGGAGATGTATTTAGTTTTCTATTAAACAGATGTATGGAGGTTAAAAACACTTCAACCTGTCTGAATCCTGACACATTTTAGTGTCAGCGCCGTAAAGTAATGGAGCAAATTACATTTTCCTTGACTCACAATTTCCTGTAGATGTAGTGAATAGTTAGAAAGCCATTGCTCAAGAGTCAGAAGTACTGCACTTTGTATTATTGGTGGATCCAAAAGGTTCATACACAAGACATCCTGCATCCATTGGTTTTCTATTAATTGTTATTCATTGCATTTGTATAAGGATCATTTATTGGTTTCCTCAATTTACAAATCAAACCAACCAAAGGCTCACTGAATGTCCGAGAAACACTGAAAATATATAAGAGTCTAAAACTCAATGCAACCAGCAGGCTTGTATAAAACACATGAAGACATCATCAGGGTTCATTTTGAAGGCTTGCTGAAGCTGCATAAGAGCAAGAAGACATTGCAGTGTTGATTTCACAAGATGGAGCAAAGACAAGACCACACCATAATGTCATTAATGATGCAATATTGTAGACAGATAAAAAATATATATATATTTTACCGTTAGAGCAGTTCTGCTTCCTGTGCTGTGAGCATCATGACAGGACTATCAGCACTCAATGAGCACAGACTGGAAGACTGAGGGAAGTTAAAGTAAAGTAATATTTAACGTTTTCAAATATAAAAGCAGGGCTTTGGAGAAAGAAACATTGGTTTATTTTGGCTGGATTTGATTGATCTATATGGTTAATATAATCTGAGGAATACAAGACACTTAATAAAGTAGAACTAGACTCAAATTCTGTAGATTGGAAAAGACTCACATTTAGCAAAAAAAAGGCTGAGGTTGACTAAATGGGAATGTGTGGAAGAGGATAGGGGCCTCATGTAAAGTCTTTTTTTTAGATCTGACAAAAGTCAATTGTTTTTATTATTGGACTTTTTCTGAGTTTTTTTCCCAAGAAGTCTGACTTTATTTTAAATCTAAAAAAACAATGTTGGTCATTTAAAAAAAGAAAATTCACATGTGGCCCCTTATCCTCTTCTCTAGAAATGACATTTGACATTGAACCAAGAGAAGAAAAAAAAGACATCATGAACACAGTTAGCCCATTCCTAGTAATATACCAATCATGTATTCTTTTATTTTTTATTTGTTGGAGTACCCCTTTGGATTTAGCTTAATTTAGTAAAACAATGTATTTTAATAACAAGGAGGAGAGTTGACTAAATATACAGTTTGCTGCAGGTGGAAGCTTATCTTTGCTCCTTAGAGGTTGTTTTCAGGACATTTTGGCTAGTGTAGTGAAACACTTCCTCACATGAAAGAAATTAAATTACCACACTCAGTCAAAAAATATCTCATAGGAAGCAGTGAACAGCAGAGAATGAAGATGTATCGCCTTGTACGACTATCCAAGTGTGGAGTTCTCCGTTAAGGGAGAGACAGAAATAAAGTTGTCACATCTGGACTTCTACAGGATTCTTCCACATTCCCTGCACAGCCCCGGAGGAAAAGCCTCACACAGCCTGTGAAGCTGCTCTCACTTGTTAACTCTAAGGATAAAAGAAAGCCTTCTTGTGACTCGCAGACACAATATGTTATGCCTCGTCCCAAAATGAACCCTCCAACATGTCAGTTGTGATCCTGTGGCAGAATGTGTACATTTGTGGCTGTGAGAGAGGTGTTTGTTTTTGTGTGGGTCTTTCCAGCTGGAACTGAATATATTGAGAGTGACATTTTTGCACAAACAGCTTTCATGATGCTGCTGTTTGAGGGGCCTGCAGGCTTCCCCTACAACCGGGTGTTACATTTAGTAAGCAGAAATCTTGCCTAATAGGAAAAGAGCCAATAGAGTTTGAGTAAAAGTTGTCCTGATTATGACGAGCAGCTGAGCTATACAACTATTGCTGTGTCTCAATTTGGATACTACCCCTCAGTACACTGCATGTTGTGCACTTTGAACACCTCGTGAATTTAGACCTAGCACTTTTGTCTCAAAACGCAGACAGCTGATGTGCCCTCACCAAGTGACGATCGCTGCTGTTAGCTAGCGTTATCCTTTTGTTCTTGTTTGACAGCAGTAGTTTTGTTTTACGACATTAAATACATCAGCAGTGACCCCACTGGTGATTTTTTAAGAGTTTACGTGTCTGAAAAACGATGGTTGCTAACACTTGGCTGAATAGGACTACAGAAGTTGTCGAGGACGTTGTACGTCATTACGCCGAACACGCAAACAATCCTCTAAGTTTGTTTGCCCTGTTCTGCTTGAAAGCAAGTACCTGCCTCCTGCAAACTGTTAAAACAAATGCTTCAACTTGTACCATTTTGAATCTGTAGTTTGAATAGCGATCTTAAGTTGGCGTGACGTTGAAGTCGTGCGACCCTGCTGTAGTTTGTTTATAGCATAATGTTAGCATTTTGCTTCTGGCGATTAGATTTATGATTCGAAAATTATAAAAGTAGGGTAGACATGTGGATATTATCCGGCTGAACAAAACTTGCATTTATCAAGTTTTCCACAGATCTTATTTCGAGCTATTTTCCAAAATCCTATGGAGAAATCCCGATGCTTTTTTGTCCAGGGAACCCATGCGCAGTTTATTTCCGGGTTTGCTCAACCATATCCCTCATTTCACACAGCGGCTCAATTGCTTTTTGATGCATTTTGTGATGTGACAGAGAGGGCTCATTTGGCATGATGTGCTGTCACAATGCTCATCTTTATCATGTGAAGGTGTTTGGGATTTCCGTGCAGATGCCTCCTAATGGAGCTTAAGACTGCTGCAGCATTCATCTGTGACGGGCCAACAGGGGAATCACAGTCATTCACAACAAATGTTCTCAGATCATTGTGGCATCAAGAATGAGGATTATTTGTCTAAATATGCTTTCATTTATTCCCTTTGTGTCTATAATTGTGTTGAAGATGATGAATTGTGGTAGAATGATGCCTTCTATCCAAGACAGTTACTCTATAACTATATTATGTGTGGTATGACGTACTGCCAAACAACAACTAAATCACAATGTTTTAGATGATTGGTAGTCTTGTGAATCTATACAGAATATATTGTTCTTACCTGTTTTCCCGGTGTACTGTTAGAATGTTAGAGGAAAATATAGAGGAAGTAAACAAGGGAACCAAGGGAGCAAAAAACGTTACTTTCTTGTTCTGGTCTGCAATTGAACCATAGATGTTGTGGTTTGGTAGCAGCACCCAACCTCCAGGCCATCAGTAAGGACATGTGTCATTCAAAATGATTAGCCTATCCCTAACAGGTATATAGGCCCTAAAACATTCTTATGTCATAAAATGTATGTATATAAATACAACTCGTACATGCCAAATGGGTCAACATAACTTGGATGGTTATAAATGTTTAATCAGTGTTGGTTTAAGACTTATTATGCATGTGTTATACACAGTATGTCTAAGTGAAAGACAGATTCAATATCTACATCTCCAGCCAAAAACACTTGACGATATAAGTGAGTTATTGTCAGAGATCTGCCACTTTTGAACCTTAATAGATATTCATAGGCCCGTTATTAACTGTCCAACCAAGATCACTTCTCATCGTCCATAGAGTTGGACATGCAGTTTATGATAATCCCATAGGATCCCCCCGAGTTTATTTGTAAATCTGTGGAAATAGCTAAATAATTTACTTTAATTTGAGTTGTTCATCATATTTGGTTCCAAATTCAAGGATTAACCTCAACACGGACATTAAAACCTTGAATTACAACCCAAAAAAAAGTTTTATGTCTATAGTAGACTTAAATTAAAATGTAAAAATATCTCCAAATAGATTTCACTTTTATCTTCAGGGTTTGTCCTTAAATGTGTCCTTTTCTTTGGCCCTGGATTGAACGGTCGGAACCAGGAAGTCTTACGTTTTGGAGGCCAATGAAGATCTCTCTTGGACATCAACATTGAGCTTCAATCTTTAAAAGATGTCGTAAAACTTTTCTTCAGGCTCCACATTCTCTTTTGGACTGAGTTAAAATTAATTGAACATATTTTTGACATATAATAAAATTATAAAACGTCACAATGTTGTGTCTTCTTTTTTTGAAAATGATTATCCCATTATTTTTATGTATTAATTGGTAGTAGAAGACTTCCTATCATTCACATTAGTTTTATTTTCTTGCATTCTTTGTCCAGTTGAGCACAGTCCCTCGTAAACATTACTTCATAAAACCAATGTGGACTAATTGCACACTTAGTCACCAATATACATCTGTATGTATGTGCTTTGATGGACTGTTTCAGTAATTCACTGTATCTGCTACTGATGAAGTATTTTTTGTGTATGCATTAATGCACCTTACACCTTATAAGTGTACAGCATGTGTGTGGACGCTTTGATTTAAAGGTTTCAGGAAATCAAAATAAAAAACTATTAGACTTCTGGTGGTTAAAGTCAAATATGCGTTGAATGAAAACTCCTCATACCCTGTTACAGATTGCTTTAACCCTTATGTTGTGTTCGGGTCTCCCGTGACCCGTTTCAATTTAAAATTATATAATAACTACGCTCTAGTTTTTTTTAACGGAACAAGGCTTCATGATATCCTCCACAACAGCTATATAAACACTACAAAACTGATTTTGACCATTTTAGCCAGACCCGGCAGAATGGTTGTGGGTCACTCGGGGTCAAATTTAGCCCATCAAGATTCATCTTTGACTTTAGACACCCCTCCCCCACCCCCTTCATCCACTGTAACAATAATTGTTCACAACATGCACCTGGTCTCCCCTCCCTCTGGCCCCCCTCCTCCCACGGGAACTCGACCTTTCTCAAAGAATATGTACACTTGAACCTGAACACATTATGCACGTGTGCTATATGTGGTGTAATGTGTTTTGGGGCCATAACATTAAATTACAACAGGATTGTACGGTTATGAATGCATTATAAGTTAGTTATGATGTAGTTAAAACAATATTGGATGATAGTCTTTTTTGTGTGTGTTTTGGACTGAAATAAATCATGGGTCAAAATTGACCCGCGAACACCATGAACGGTAACAGCTTTTGAACACAACACAAGGGTTAAGTCGCCCACAGTAATCAATACGACATATCGCCATAAAAAATGTAGGAAATACATATCCTGTTTTCACCCCCAAAGCTTTGCAGAGAGATTCACATTATTGTCCAAGCTATAAGATGTTGTATTTGTTTTTGTCTCAGAGCAATCAGTGCTTCCTGTACTCATACGATTCCAACTAGACAAACCTCCGGTGGAAAAGTGAAAAGCTCAAAGCACATATCTCATTACAGGCTTTTGTTTATAGCTTTAACTCTGCACGATGCTGCAATCTCTTTTTGTTCTCTTTTAAATTCTTCATTGCCATTTTCTCAGTTTGTCCTCCCGATTCATTCGTTTAGTGTTTGATAGCTTCTGTGAATATTTTGGATTTCATTGGAGTTGCTTTAAGGAAGAATCTGAAATGGAACCACAGTGCCACCTCAGGCTCCAGAACGGGGCGAATGCCAGCTATGCTAATGCTTACAAATGCCATAATACATTTCAATGATGCACAATAAAACAGCCCAGCATGTGTTCTGAATTCTATTACATTTAATTAGTGGACTAAGTGTGCACTGAGAATAAAGGAAAATAAAATGTTTTCCATCAGCATAAAACTGTGACCTCAATTTGATTTCTAATATATATGAAGTATTGTTCTCATCATGCTGGTTTGATGTCAGAGTTCTCCATTAACTTGCAAACAACAATCCTGTAATGTGTTCAGTAATGACTCATATACTGTATATATTTAATGCAACAGCTAGTCCTTTGTGACTCTATCGCATCAGATAACTCACTTACTCAGTAAATTGAATAATTCAGAGATTGTGTTTCATGTGCTAGCAGCTTGTTGTACATCACTCTAGGTACTGCTGGGACCAGCTCTAAAATAACAGCTAAGAGTCTATATGTTGTTGAAGTTTGAAATATAAGTGTGTATTTGCACATATTAGTTTATTAGTTGATAACTGTCAACGTGCGATGCTTTGTTCATTACACTTTAACAAGAGAGAGGTGTGAATTAACTAAGCAGATTTACTCAAGTACTGTACTTACAGTAAGTACAATTTGTACTTTATACTAGCTATTACAAAATCTTAATCCATTATTAAGTTAACGCTGACATGTTTATAGGTTAAGATATCCAGCAGCGGTATAAGAAACCCTCTTTATTCATCACACACATGGGTAATAATAATCAAATCCTCCATTTTCGTCTCCATTTTAGTTGGAAGGTTGTTTAACTTAGGTGAATGATTCCTTGTTGGAATTGAAATTGTGTTTAAGAATGCAAAATCCAAAAGCCTAATATCTGGTAACAACTGACATATAAACAAAATACTTTTTCCTTTTTAAAACTTTTGGAAGGCCCAACTCTAAACCCAGACCGTACTGCATGAAAATATATTTATCCTACCCGTAATGCTTTGATTAGGTTTTGATAATGGTACTTCAATGCAGCATTGTACACTAACACGTAGTTAGGAGTCCCCAAAGTTATATATTTTAAGAAGAAATTAAAGTAAAAAAACACTGGATCTTGCCCTTCCCAAAACTACCCTTAACATTTACAGTGAGTACATTCTCACACCTTTTCTTCCACTGTATGTACAGCCTTAGTTTCTAGAGGCCGTATAGTACTATCCATGACTAGTTTAATGCGTGAAATTGGTAGTGTCTCCATTTAGGGAATCAGGGATGTTTCACATAGTCAACAGTAGCCAAGGTTTGTGCACTTCTGAGACAAAATGCATCGTTTTCTCCAGCATTAAAATAGGATGCACTCCTTGCTAATACACCACCTGAACTCCACCCTCAGCAGAAGAGCACACTCTGGTACTGACTGCTATCACATGGTGTGCTGCACACAAGGCCGGATTAGTACCTCCAGGGGCCCCTGGGCACTGAGCACTCATGCCCCCCCCCAACCCACGTACCAACAAGTAACACCACGCCTACCCAATCCTACCAACATGACCAATATTTAGAATTTTCAGTCAATCTGGCATGTCAAATCGCACACCTATCTGTCAAAAGCAGGGACGCAGCCACATAGTTCAACCAAAGTAGGTCTAGCCTTTTGCCCTTTCAGTCAAGACAAAGATACAATGGATAAGATCTCAAGACAGTGTATTGCTCAAGAAGACCTAGGTAATATCACTCAAAACCTCAGAGCAGCACCCCACTGCCAAAATATGACTAGTGATTAGTCACAAACATTGAGAGTTACAAAAGTAAAATATGTAGTGAAATTGTGTGGTTGCTCAAGGGTGGGGCTGTGATTCTGCTATACACCGCCGCCGCGTAGTAATAAAGTTGAGCGCATACATAGTGAGACCTACAGTACAGAGACGGTTTAGAAAATAAATTAATTTGACCCTATAGAAAAGCTGTGTTATTTATGCGAAGAGTGAGTGTCATTTAAAACAATGTATGATGAGTGAGGTTGTGCCCGAAAAAAGAAAAAAAAAGTCACTGAGGGCCCACTTTGCTCAAGGGCCCCTGGGCACTTGCCCAGGTTGCCCATATGGTTAATCCGGCCTTGGCTGCACAGCTGTTCAAATGTAAGGCTGTGTCATTCACAGTGACAGAAGTGAAAAGACAATACGTTTTAAATCTTCAGATGAAAATAACGTCATTAAAAATGATACAGGGCTTAAGAATACCATGGTTTGTTTCCAGAGCAGACGAGTGCATTGTTGGCCATGCAGGTGTTCATGCTATTATTCCAGAGGGGAACAGCAAGAGTAATTTTGTTTTCCAAACCCTGAACATGCTGACTGTAAATAAAGACATCTTCATGTGGGTTATGGTTATTGTTACTTTGTCTACTAAGTTTGTCAGTCTATTTTGTTCATTATGCAGCATTGGTTGACTTATTCTGCCCTCATCCAGGTAGAAATGATCCTTTCCACCTTTCAATTGTATTCCTTACTCTCTTCTTTGTGTTTCTGTGATCACTTGATTTAATGTATTTGCCATTGTTTATATATATTTTTTGGGGAAGAAATTAAACTTAAATTAACAGCAATTTGAAATCTTAAATGTAAAGCATTCAAACCCCCACTCACACAATTATACAAATATTGAATCAACTATTATAGATTTAGAGTTCCAGCCCAAATACACCTCAGTTTTTTCTTTGTTGTTTTTTGTATGTTTTAGCATAATGCTATCTGTCCACATTCATTACAGTCAGGTTAAACATGCACTGTACTAACCTGGTTACTGTTCATTCATAAAGTCATGCATCAGGTCAGTAATCAGACTTCCCCCCAACCTGATGTCATATAGAAGCCAGGTCTGCCTTTTCCATGACTTTTAAGGTATTATATAATGAGCTTCTCACCGTAATTTTTTGCTGAAAACAGCTGCCTGGTGCTGCTGGAAATAAGGTTTATGAGAGCAGAGAGAGTGAACTAAAAGAGGAAAGATGCACACCGTACAGCCCAAAAATAAGCAGAAAGATGCTAAACCTGGTAGAACTGTAGATGAAGTGATCTGTCTGTTGTGGATTGGCTTCTACAAGCAACATCTTTCTCTTTACACATCATCTAATTCAATGCTAATATGGAATAAATGTGAAAGTGCAGAAACAAAGAATATTTATTGCATCCTGTCACCTGCAGATTTTACACCGCCTGAAAGAGTTCAAAATAGTCATCTTTTTTATTTATATTGTTCATTTATTTGTGTTTATGAAAATGTTCATCTTTGCCTGGTTTAAGTGAAACAATACACCACAGTCTCACAAACTGCAACAGCAGCTGCTCACATCCCCAAACAGATCTTTTATTTTTGTATCTCTCTGGAGCTTTCTGCCCGTCTCTCTTCTGTAATTGCGAATTCACTTTTTCTGAGGGGATCACTGAATTGTTTATGGAGACAAAAGAATCCACACAATCAATCTTTGACAATGTAGTAACAGCTCTGGTTTAGTTTCTGAGACAGCACATGTAAACTTTCTCCTGGAAGAAAGGGGATCCTGGATGCTGGATATGGATAAAGGCAACCTGCCAAGTGCAGCAGCGCAGACGATCACATCGAGTCTGACGGGCTGCGGTAACAGATGAATGAACATCACAATGCTTCTGTTTCATGGGAATGATCACAGTTGACTTTTCCTTGATGACTTGTGCAGTTCAGCGGTGTATTATTCCACTGTTCCTGACCTAACCACAGGCCACGGCTGCTAAAGAAACCTTGATATGTGGTGTTGTTAGAAAAGAACAAAGATGGGCTCAGCAAAAGAAAAAAATGAATTTGAGAAAGAGTTGATTTTATTGTTCTTTATATTGAAATGCACATGTCCATTTCATAAAACATTTTTATTGTATCATTTATTTTTTACTTGTGGGTAAACAAAGGCAGAAATATTAAATTGGAAAAAATAATAGGGAAAAAATGAAGGATGCAATCAAGATTTCCAGGTTGTGTTGACTTACAAATTACACATAATGCTCATTTAAAGCTTCATATTTGTAAAAGTATTTGGTGGTAGTACATGAAAAAACCAGAGAGCAATGTCTCCTACCAAATCATGAACATCTTACTCTAAATAAGTCACAGACCTTGTTGTGTGCAGTGTAATGTACTTTTAATGAGGACCTATTCTGCTCATTTTCAGGGTCATATCAGTATGTAATGCCTCTTCTGTGACGTGTCTCCATGCTTTAATGTTCAAAAAGCTCTTTATTTTTCTCATACTGCCTGTGCTGCAGCACCTCTTTTCACTCTCTGTCTGAAACCAGAGACCAGTCTGCTCTGATTGGTTAGCTGTCCGGCTCTGTTGTGAGAGCAACCGCTTAGAGATGTCCATCACATTGTGTCAGAGCGCTAGCCAATAGGAGTGCAAGTGTTGCAATATAATGTCACTATGTTACGGATGTAAACAAAGGAGTATGATGGAGGCTCTCAGGCAGGGGGGAGTGTGTGGGAGAGAAACTCCCAGCTGAGAACACAGGGATTTTAGCATCTGCAGACCATTTACATGCACAAAAACCTATAGAACATTCTACAGGAGAGAGACACCCCAAAAGCATAACAGGGCCCCTTTAAATCTGATGGCAAATAGGTACACTTCCTTTCCCCAGAGATACACATCCACGCATGTAAGCATACGAGTGTGTAGGAAAACACACATACACAGCTGCATACACACTCACACACACTGTGCCCAACCCATCACACACATCACAGCTTCAGCAGAACAAGCTCGCCGGGAGGGTTGACATAATTGTATTAATTGTTAACATAATGATGCATTTATGTTTAATGCCTACCTTCTGGTAATTACCGAGGAGGTACCTTAAGGCCTGGAACCTTGTGCCTCCTTCTCTCTTTCTCCTTGGCTCTTTCATGAATATCCTTCCCTTTGTTATTATTCCGACTGCTGCTTCAAAGACTTTCATCATTTGGTCGGTTGTAGCCAGTTTCTCTCTCTCAGGTGCACCACAGAAACGTATCATTAAGTCATCATTGCCTAATTTGTCTTGTCTAGATCTATGGCATCTTGTGAAGTCCTTTTGACACAGAGAATACTAAATGTCTGCCTTCAATTAAACTTGGAAAAGATGAAAAGAAGAAGGAGCAGGGATCTTCCTGAAAGATTTATTTGCTTTGATTTAGCTCTTGCAGGTTTCAAGAAAAGATTTAAGCAGTTAAATAAACATGGTTTTATGGTTTTTATTTCAAATGTGTAGCGCCAGCTACCAGTTCAAAAAAGCCGAGCCTTAGTGTTTACTGATTTCATTACTAAATTAAAGATGACATCACACAAACTTGTTCTTACATAAATCATTTGCCTGGGCTTAATATACACCAAATAACAGCTAGGTGTCAATATCTGATAAAGCTAATGCTAGCTTGCTACCTGAACCAGTTGACTGGGGAGAAAGTAAATAAAGTGCATACAAGTAAAGTGAAGTAGACTTAACTTTAACGATTAGCAATTTATGATGCTAGAATGGAGTTGGAATTTACAGATGACGTCTAAAGCTAATCTATTTCATTAGATAACTGCATGTGAATGCAGATTTCCCAAAAAATAAATAACTGGACTCTGAGGTTGCATTTCAGCCAATGTGTACTGGCTCTCTCGATCTCCAAAATGAATGTTTACCTGCATTCAAACAAAACCGTCAATAGTTCTTGGACGAACCAAAACATTTATCCTCAGATACCAAAATATTCTAGACTGCATAACTACAACTAATTCTAACATATATTTTAGGAAAAGTAAAATATTTGTTGAAATCTTTCTTTCCTATTAAAGAAAGACTATTAGACTAGACTATATAAGTATCAGAGTATCAGTGGTGCCTGACTGTTGAGGACATAGCACTTATAAAAGAGAATAACTTTTTTGATAAACGCGTATCCAATTCTTTCCGCATTACCAAGAGGGTCGGCATAATTGTTTAATTAGGCTGCTTTCATCATCAAAGCATTCCCATATAGAGTTATGGCTGATTCTTTTATAGATCTCGACGTCTCGCACATATTGACTCCATTCCCTTTCTGCCTCGGAGCCGTCATGGAGGCAACAATAAGGGCTCGCCGCAGCATGTTAGGCATTATTACTGTTATTGATGACTCATCGATCTAGCAGGCAGGCCACAGTAATCAGCACAATGTCTCCAGGGAGCGGAAGGATCAAGGCCCAACTCATGAGTCCCCTGGCACAGAGGCTGCTACAAGAGATAAGAGAGAGCGCCTAGTGAGTATGTGTGTTTGTTATCATGTTACTGTTTGTCTTGGAATGGTTTTGTAATTAGATTAGAACATTTGCTGCTTATATTTCAACCAACCCACTCTCTTCAGTCTGCGTACAAATGACACGACTTTACACATTGGAAATACGTGCAATAGATATGCAGAAGTCCGATTTTGCGTGCATATGATACGCAAACCATTCCCATTGAGTTCTGAGGCGGAGTTTTGCGTGCATATAATACGCCACGTTTTGTCTCTGTGAGGAAAAGAAATAGGGCTCAGAGCTTCAGAATAATGAAATCTGTATTTTTTTATCTTTTTTTCCTTCTAATTTGTTATTCTTTTCTAAATAACACACTGTTATTTACTCAACAATAACACACAATTATCATTGTTTTTATTTATTCGTTTAATTCTCTAATATAGCCGTTCCTCAGGAACTGAATTTCAAAATAAAGTCACCGGAAACAGATGTAGGCCTATAAGGGACATTTCGAGCATCATTGCGATACACACCACAAACCCACTGAACTGATTACCCATAATCCTCAGCTATCGTTTGGGACTACAGTCCAGTTGACAAACCCCGTGATTAATCTTCAAGCTCTGGG
Source organism: Dissostichus eleginoides (assembly GCA_031216635.1). NCBI lineage: Eukaryota > Metazoa > Chordata > Actinopteri > Perciformes > Nototheniidae > Dissostichus > Dissostichus eleginoides. Next base: position 4,066,654 of record CM062274.1, on the reverse strand, counting down.
ATTGGATGTTGGAGTGGCAGTGCGCCAAGGTTACGCCGAGCGTCAAACAGCTCTTTGAAATGGAACGAAACCACGGCAGACTATCCAAAACTGGACTCGAACACGCCCCCCAGAACTACACATGCTGGCTCTTGTGTTTCGCAACATGTTCTATGGCACGTCTCTACTGGGAATTGTAGTTTTAAAAGATGTTTTCGTTTTTCCCAGAATTAGAAGTTGCCAGTATTAAACTGTCTACACCTCTGGAGGTTTAGGCGATAGGAAACAAATTGGTGTGTACAAATTTAAAACATGTAATTAATAAATGGGTGAAAATTGCTTGTGTCCATAATGGGCAGCATTAATATATACCCACATGACAGCTCATTGCTACTTTGTAATTCTACTCCACTACAATTCAGAGGTTAACCTGGTATTTTTACTCCACTACATTTATTTTAGTTACTTTGCAGATTCTGATTAATGATGTGAAATATAAACAACCCTTAAATCAGACTTTAGTTACACCTGAGTAAAATTCAGGGAAGGTGATTGTCAAGTGCCAACAATCAGGCGAGATATTTGATAGTTGGTGCTTGAGAAGACTAAACATTTATCTGCAGATCCCTATAAAGTATATTCATTACTCGTTATTCTCTACTAATAGTTAATTAAAGACTGTATATAATGGCTATTTTGCACATCCCTTTCAAGATTTCAAGATTTTCAAAGGTTTATTGACATATCATACACAACTACGGTGTAGTTATGCAATGAATGAAAAACTTGGGTCGCAGGTTCCTCAACAGTGCATTACAAGACATCTATCAATATGTGTGTATACCTCCACCATTAAACTGTCATATTCTGCACATTTCTTATTCTATCTACATACATCTTATAAGAGTATAATAAATATGTATAATATCAGTTAAAATAAGTGCTTCAACATAGTTAACATTGCAGGAAAGCAATATATTAGATGTTAAGTACTTTGTCAGGCTTAATATGGTATCTGTAGATACCCCCAAAGCTTTTTTGTTATTTAAAAGAAGACCTTAACCTAAAGTATTCTTTAATGTTTAAATAAAGGTTAATTAGTTTGTCTGTTTTGCACATCCTCCTATTAATATCTTTGTACATCCGGCCCTAAACTGTTTTATTGGAGAGATCACTTACAGTATCTTCTTGATTTTCTATATTCTATATTTCTATCATTGACCTTCTACTTTCCCCCTATTTTGTGTGTACTCTTAATATTTTTTTCATCAAATATAACATATTCAACAAAAAAATTCAATAACGTGCTTTAACCACTAGGCGGTGCACACAAGGTACACACAGCCATAACAACTTTGTATTATTAGTGTAGGACACTTGTGTATGTATAACATCTGAAGATGTGTAGTTTTATTCATGTTTTTACATAATTTTACAGGATATTGCTATAATATTTCACATATTGTAGTTCTACACATTAATATCTGATTTGTAAAACATCATAGACAGAAAGGTATATCCGTCATTTAATGGTAAGCTATTGAAATTCTGATTCCATAGATGTGTCTCCCATCACCCAAAACCCCTGAGTATTCTTTAAACTCAGTATTTACATTCTTATATTCAAAGAAATTCAGTAATATCTTTAAAAACTACAAGTCCTTTTCTATCAGCTGTGCACCGTTATGGTGGAAATATAACCGATCTACCAATTGGATCAAATATAAAAGTCAGCCGAATTAGTATTGATACTGCAAGGAGACGTGTTGTGTGAAAAGAAATTGAAGATGTTGTTTAATTGCTGATATATTTATGATCCACGTCACATATTCAGTTTCGGCGGCAGTTCTTCCAGTTTGTCTAGAAGTCTTCTAATCAGGGCTCAATAAATAAAGAACTACGGCAGATGTGTAATATGTAATGCAGCCGAACCGTGTATTACAATGCCGTTATGTGATGACTTCCAAAGAGAAAAGCAAGCACACTCGGAATAAAGTATTATTTTCTTTTTTTAAATGTTTTTCGGATTTCATATCGCATTAACACCATATCCCAACGTGCATTGCGGCTAAAACATCCAATCACCGAGCTTAAACCATAGCTGAGGATCTTGGGTAATCAGTTCAGTGGGTGTATATCTGTATCGCAATGATGCTCGAAATGTCCCTTATAGGCCTACGTCTGTTTCCGGTGACTTTATTTTGAAATTCAGTTCCTGAGGAACGGCTAAAAAGCCCGATATTATAGAATTAAACAAATAAAAACAAGGATAATTGTGTGTTACTGTTGAGTAAATAACAGTGTGTTATTTAGAAAAGAATAACAAATTAGAAGGAAAAAAAGATTTAAAAAAATACAGATTTCAGTATTTTGAGGCTCTCAGCCCCATTTCTTTTCCTCACATACGGCAAAAAAAGTCCGACATTATACGATTTAAAATAAAAACAATAATTGTGGCTTGATATTGAGTAAGAACATGTTTTTATGAACCACACAGCTTCCGGTCTTCCAAGACCCGAGCGGACAAAAAGACGTGCCATGAAAAATACTACCAACAGAAATACATTGCTTTTAAAATCGTTCTGTGTGACACGAAAAAAAGGGGAAAATCGTGTTGGTGATCATGAATCAATAGATTAAATGTCGTGACTATAACACGAAATGCCGTGAGACTGGGTTGTATATTTGTATGTGTGTGTGTGTGGATCAGGGCCTGTGTGTTTGCGTGGAGTTTCGTGGATATAAAGATGTTGCACAATTTATAACAGCCCTGGGTTTATGATAAATTGCATGTTTCATCAGCGTGTTGTCCTTTTGCTTAACCAAGAAAAATCAATTATTTCAAGGGCAGACACAGAACTGTTCATGTCAGCACGGGGCTGCTGCGTTGGCATATCAGTTGACGTGTGTTTGTGCTGCAGCATATTGCATATGATAGATTTTCAAACGTTATTGATTTTTGATGGAGTCTTCTCTACGGATGAATGTACTATTGATGTACTGCTGCCAGCCCATAATGGAAAAATGCTTGAAAGATGAAGAAGAAGGGTCAAGTCCAGGACCTGCCCTTGTACGGAATGCATGAATTGTGTGCTGTGTGTATATGTGAACAGGGGAAGAGGTAATGTTCCTAGACACACCGGCGTGCCATCAGTTTGTCAGCTGACTGTCACACATTACATACCTGATGTGTTTGGTCTATGGACTCTTTGCATTTGTGGGTTAAGTAAAAATCCTGATAAAATAAAAATAAATACATCTCTGTTTATCCATTACAAACAGTAAGCTTGTGATAGACCTCAAAGGGGGCATGAGCACCTGCCATTTTTCCCTCCTATTAGAGAAGTGCCTTTTTTTTATGCTCTGTACGATTACCCTCCCGCCTTCTGGTTATTTGCCATGGTGGCGAGCGCTGAAGCCATGGTAAAAGAATGCACGCACACCATATTGCACATATAGACAATCATTTTTAGCCATTCAGTTTAGCCATAGGTATTTTAAGAGGGGGCTCATGGCTTAATATTTTGGAGGCATTGTACCATTTGCCCCATATTAGGATCATTATTGGACAAGCTGTGATTCTGAAATATTTATCTATGACTGTTAGCAGGCCCTTATAATGTTCAAGAGCCAGCAGATCATTGTTCGTGGAGATGAATCTACGTATTGACAAGGCTAACTCATTTTAAGCTAGTAGCATCGGACGTTTATTTTACTTGGATGAGGGAAAGTGCTGACGAGAGTTGGTGAGTGTGTGTGAGTTTGTAAGTGTGCTTGAGTGTGTCTAAATACAGAGGAAATGCACACAACACCTGTTGTAATGCCTCTGCCATAAAGTTGCTCCATTTGCCGCCTGTCATCATACCTTAACAAGCTTCACTGCTGTTTATCATTTGAAATCTGCAATATTTTGATATTCTGAAAGCCAAGACTAATTATGTTTTTATTTGAAGTCTGTTATTACATTTTTAGGGAGATGGAAGGAGAGAGGGGGAGCGGTACTGATCAAGGGATACAGTGATCACTGAAGTTGACACGCTGTCAGTACAAGCATAAGAAATTTATTTCCCATCTGAATATGGCCATAACGTTTGATTATTTGAAAGTAAAGACTTTTGACGTTTAGAATCAACCAACACCCCAAAATGACCATACCACAGGTTTTTGACATGCCCGTTTTTTCTTGGAATATGCCTTTGCGATAGAGCAGGTCATATTCTGTAATATAATGGTAATATGGGAGAAAGGGAGGGATGAAGAAATGTTAACTGTTAAAACGTTCTTACATAAAACAACTGCAAGGGTATAGATTTACCTTTTTTTGTATCCTGTTCACTAATCCCGTTACATGTAATCCATTACTCCCCAAACCAGTGGGTTTGGCTCTTTCTAAGGGATTCGATGAAGAAAGACTTAACACCAGCCTATTCGTTACCTGCTCCCTCCAGTCAGAGGCCACATCACTCTTGTTAACTTGCCCGATTCTTCCTGCTTTGCATCTGGCAGCCACAACAGCTTACAACGCACCCACTACATTAACCTTCCTGCCAGACAATCGATGCCATGTCACTGTTAATCTTCATTGCACATATGTGACCTTTTACCAACATCACTGCCCTTGGTCCCAGGTGATTAATACTGGTCGGGATAATTGGACGTTAATTGGAGAGACTATTGACCAAAGCCCTAAGAAAATAGTGAGCGAGTGATTTGATGATCCATCTCTTATTGACAAGCAGGCATACAGGAAGAGAGAGACAATCGCCATTTGACCACGTCCATTCATCATCATTGTTATTGGTGGTTTGTGAAGGCCTGTCCTCCCGGGTGAAAGTCTTTGTATGATGGGCCTCTGGAATAAAATCCATTTGTTTCTTTGTTTTCGAGGGATGGCAAGCTTACATAGCAAACTTTATTTAACCCTCTATTGTAGGGGCGTTGTATTTTAAATATGTTTGTATATCTACCAATTAATGAAGAGGACCTATTATGCTCATTTTCAGCTTCATATTTATATTTTTTCCCTTTAGTGTGACATCTCTCCATGCTTTAATGTTCTTTTAATAGAGAAACAGGAAAGGAAACCCCCAAAAAGCAGGATAGGGCCTCTTAAGATAAGATGATAAGCATACAAAAATATTCATGTACTATTCATTCTAGTCTCAAATCAAGTGGATGCAAAGGAATATGAGAACATCATCCTTACCATGCTTATTTCTCTCCCATAAAAGAGCTGTCTGATGTTAACATTTAAAGCGGTTGCTGTTTTACCATTTCAATCGTACACTGACTAAATCAGATAGAACATTGATTTTCATATGAACCTGTGTAATACAGCCCGCCATCAAGCTGGAGCAAATGTGAAACTCGTGTCAGACCAATCAATAAAGCTCTGGCTCATTTCTAATAACGCCGAGCAGAATGTTTGTTTTGTATATCAATAAAAATGGCCGACAACAAGAGGCCTGTTCCTGGCTCCGGACTCAGAGTCAACATGGTGTTGGCAGGACAAACTGGGCAGTGGATCTGTGCTTCGTCTTGTTTTGTTCTTGAATCCACTATCAAATAATTGATGAGTGTTAAAAGGGATGGTGTCAAAAGAAAAAGAAAAAAATCTATCTGAAAGACATAAAACTGGCCAAGTAAGATGCTCTCACAACAGACAGGAGGGCTGGAAGAGCAGAACAAAGTTAGGGAGAGAAAAGAAAAAGCACAAGAGACTAAGAAGCCTTAAAGGAACACTACACCACTACATCTCACCTGTCGTACTTTTCATGTTTTTTGCATGTTTCTAATTGTTCCAATCGAACTAAATTAAAATCTGCATTTAGTAAAATCTGACCTAGGTACTCAAGATAATCCACAGACCTTGTTGTGAAAACTATTTTCTTTATACCAAACTTCAACAACCAACAGTATCACAGTGTATCCTGCAGCACTGTTGGTGGATTTATTTTGGTAGAAAGAAAATAGTTCCTAAAGGGTTTTCCCTTTCCTGTAGTGAGTTATATAGGTTGTTATGCTCAGCAAAGGCCTAAAACGCCTCCATTGGACTCCGTTGGTTACTTCTGTAACGACATCATTATGTAACACTTGCGCCTGTATTGGCTAGAGCTTACACAGAGTGTATGTGATATGTTAAGGGAGGGGACATCTCTAAGCAGTTGACTAATCACAACAGAGCCGGCCAGCTAACCAATCATAGCAGACTGGGCTCTGGTTTCAGACAGAGGGTGAAAAGAGGTGCTGCAACACAGGCAGTATGAGAAAAATAAAGAGCTTTTTGAACATTAAAGCATGGAAACATGTCACAGTAGAGGCACTAAATACTTATGTTAAAGCAGTTAAGTATACTGTAATATGGCCCCCTTAAAGTACATTAAACAGCTCACAACAAGATATGTGACTTATTTTGAGTAAGCAGGTCATGATTTCTGGTAAGACACATTGCTCTTTGCCTTTGAAATACTGCCGCTAAGTACTTTTTCTGCCACTTGGTGCACCACAAGCCGATTGACATATACTGTAGTTCCATTATATATGAAAGAGGGCAGATCCCACTGCCAATACATTCACCAACTAACACAAAACCAATCAAGTTTCAAAGATAGCACTAAAGGAAGGAGAAACAAATCTGCATTTCAATTCACAGGCAAACTGTTTCTTATCATTGATTAATATGAATGATCAAAATGGACCAAACCAAATGGTCTTTTCTACCTTCATTATGATGGGGACTTTATTGTCCTCCTGCTGTATTGGCATTACATGCTCAGCCTTTGTATTTATCTGGATAATGAGTCACTTTAAAGACAGATTATTATTTTTTCATTACCTCCAACAACCTTTGTGGCTCATTTACCGGCTTCCACATTTCACTTTATTATCTGGAATTGTGATGAATAATTGATTTCCAACTTCATCAGTATCTCATAAACCTGTGACGTAAAGACGGAGCTGGAATGAAATGCTCACTGATACATGAATGGATAAGAAGAATAACAATGTGGGCTGGCCAGAACATTTTAATAAATGTTCTGTAATTCCTTATGTGGATAGTAAATCCTACATTTTCCATTAGCGCTGTCATGTTCAAAAACAGCTTTAATCTTGGACATGAAAATGAGTTCTATTATAGAGACATGGAGTTATTGCATCTCTGTTTAATAGCTATCACTATCCCAAAGACTTTCTAATGTCCAACCTGAGCTCTTGTTGAGTATTTTCATAAACGGCTCCAGGGGATGAAAAACTCACTTCAATTTTCAGATAAACAGAAATACAGTTGTTCAAATTTCCTTACTATAAACACTGACTGAAGTGTCGCTCATGCATGAAGCACTTTGTTGGCAGGAATCATTTCATAGAGCCAGAACCATGAGGTCACCGGTCACCTGTCTCACAAATCACTCTTTGTCTTTCGCTGACCTTTTTTTATAGGGAAACAATATAGCTGGAGAGGCAATAAAAAAAGCCCCACCGGTGTTTTTGATGGAGGGCGGCCATCTTGTGATCGGAGGGACAGGAAATTCAGAGTGAAACGGCTCAAGTAGCACATGACACGGCGCAATTTCCACTGGGGACAGGGCGGACATGTCCCCCCCACTTTTCAAAATCCCGTTTGTGTCCCCTCCACTTTTCAAATGTGTTTATTTTATTTTTTTTACGCAAGCGGTCATCGTGTGTGTGTGTGGCACGAGAGAGAGAGAGAGAGAGAGAGAGAGAGAGAAGAGAGAGAGAGAGACAGACAGACAGACAGACAGACAGACAGACAGAGAGATTTGTACCTAAACAAAACACAAGTCTAACACCAAGCGTTTAAATCAGCATTGGTAGGGATATTTTATACTTCATGCTATCTGCACAAACTATATCATATGAAAAGCTGAGAGTCCACAGATTCTATTGGCATAAGTTTCATCCCTGTGCGATCAAAACTCACTGTTCTTGTATGATAAATAAAAGAACATTGTACCTTGAAAATCAATAGCGGGTAAATTTGACCCGTTGGCGGTTTTAGGTATACAGCGACCTCTGGCGGTTCTAGTGTTAATATAGTTGTAAAAAATAAGTTAAGAAATCATTCGAATATAGGTCAGTAAAAAATGTAAAACACAGTTTAAAAGGGGAGTGATTAGTGTGGGAAGATGGCGCCTGTGCCGGCTCGCCGCTCCCTCAGCTGTCTGCCTTTAGCTATCCTGCTTTTGTTTTACGTATGTCAGAATGTCTCTGCTCTGCTCGTCTACGATCGCCAAGCTCTCCTCCACCTCAGAGTTTATACTGCTGCCCAAACCTACATCTGGCAACCATAAATCGACTCCCCCCCTCTACTGTCGGATATTCCCACCTACCTGCGCCGGTTGCCCTGCATCCTACCTCGCCGAAAGCGCTTTAGAAGACGGGGAAAGCGTGGTGGTGCGCTGTCCATCAAAAAGCATACCTGACGGCTTCTTCTGGGACTTATCCACGCATCAGATGTCATGGCCCTTCCGCTGCACACCATGTGAGGGATTGGTGGATTCGGCCTGTCTTTCCGGAGCTGCGGCCTCTGCTGGGCCCGCTGACAGCTCCTCCTGCCCGACTGACTGCTCCCGGCCCGCGCGGCGTTCAACACGCACATCTTCGTCAGCTGAGATGCACTACACCTTCGGCCAGCCCGGAGAGAAAACTTTGCATGGCTCTGCTAAATGCTAGGTCGATAGCAAACAAAATGTTCCTGTTAAATGACTTCTTCACCTCTCGTGAACTGGATTTTATGTTTCTGACGGAGACCTGGGTCCACGCTGGCGAGTATACACCGTTCTCTGAACTTCTTCCTCCCGACTGTACATTCTTCAGCTCCCCCCGTACCACCGGCCATGGTGGGGGCATAGCATCAGTGTTTAGAGCTAGCCTCCAATGCCGATTGCTTCACCCTGTATAGCTACGCTAGCTTTGAGTTGCAGCTTTTTTAACTGAACCCGGCCTCGCCTGTGCTCTGTGCAGTCGTGTATCGTCCGCCAAGTGCAATAAGGATTTCATAAATGACTTTTCTGACTTTCTGTCCGGGATCATGGTGAAAGATGATCGTGTTTTGATTTCACCACCTGCCCCAACACTGCAGGCAGAGAGAGTCTCATTACACACACACACACACACACACACACACGCTTCTAATGTCCTGAAAGGCTAATTACAACATGAGCACATACATTTCACATCCATAACTCTCAGCCGAGCCATGCTTCTATGGTGTGACATCTGGGGAGCTGCTCATTACACATTAACAACAACAAAAAATTATCGAACTCTTTGCTTCAGAATTCATAAACCTTTTGAAAATATATCCTCCTCCATGAACAGTTCAGAGGAAGCAGGCACTGTTAAATAGTCAAATAGTGAAAGATGGATGCCCTCAAAGCCAAGAGTCAGCAAATACATGTATGGCCAAAGATTAGTAGGAATGAGAACCTCACTCACTGATATTAGTTCAAAATGTTTTAATGCCATGACATATTTGTATTTTCTCGAAATAGCAAGTGAATTTAGCATTAATTAGAAAACAACTAAATTGTACAGACAGTAGCTATATTAAACCGGATGGCATCTGCTCAAGTCCATGTACAGTGTGAACTTCGAGAGCTGAGTTCCCCTCCTGGCAGTGCTGAGGTGCCCCTGAGCCAAGCACTGGACCTGCACACAAGGGGGCTGTATAATAGCTTCCCAATGCTCTTAATTCTAGTTTGGGTTATGTGCAGAGACTAAATGTCCCTGTGTGTGCATAGTCTGTTCGGGGACTTTAACCGGTGATCCTCTGGTTTCATATTTGCATTAAGCTACTCTTTTTATTTTGTTATACATGCTCATTTCACTTGCTGTTTCAAGAAAATAAAAACATTTTATGGCATTACAAAAATGGCTTAAACTACTATCAGTTCATGCATGTGGCAAACAAAAGAGGATTTCATTTGAATCCTTAATTTCAAATTCCATCTTATTGGAATTGTAATGCGGTACATGAAGAAAACCATTGCACTTATAACTTTCCATATTTTCTCTCCATTATAACATTTCCATTTGTTTTTAAGAAAAAATAAATGTATTTCTTATCTTTACATCCATGGTATTACCCAAATAGTTGTGACTGTCATCTAGTAGAAAATAGATTACATCCTTACATAAGACAGCATCAATCTGTAAATAAAGGAAGTTACAGAATAAAATAAATAAATACAAATAATAATACAAATATAGATGAAACAGCGTAGGTTTCAAAGGCTAACCCACTTTATCCACTTCACTCTCTCCTCTGCTCTCTGCCTCTGTATTGCAGATTGTGTGTTGTTGTATATTTCAAAAGACAGTTGGTCAGTTGGTCGATAATTCCATTAAGTTTTCTAACACACTCAGTGCTAACATTGACAGTTACCGAAATTGTTAACCTTTGCCTCCACCAAATGCTTTTTACATTTTCACAGTGATGACATTCAGTACATAAGAAACCACTGTTTTGACCTCCCTCACATGGTCTTTTATTCTGTCAAGTCTAACTTGTCAATTGATGGCACCGTTTTGATGAAGAGACAACACAGAAAATATCCTGGCAGGAAGTCTAAAGGGGGAATATAATTGCTGCTGTGGTGTGTTGAAAAGGCTATTCAAATGCCATTCTGCACACAGTGATTGGCTTTCCTCCCCTCCTTCCATTTGCCCTCTCTCAATGCTTTCCCTGTCATTCAAAACACGAGGAGGCCTTTTCACAGGCTTGAAATAGTTTGCATGGCAGAATAACAAGCTAATTAGAGCTCCTCCAGTGATGGATGGCTGTGAGAGGGTACAAGATGTGGGCACGGGGCAGCCCGGCACCCCGATAGCGTCGCCACCATCTGCCCTGCTTTGACGGCTTAATTGGAAGAGCGATGGGATGTATTTGGGATCAAGCCTAATGGCTGGGCTGACCCTGTGTGGACGGCTAATGCCATTTTGCCCCTATTTGTAGCCCATATGTTTGGCACTCAGCCCAATTTGTTTTGTTTCTCAGGTTGCTATTGGATCGTTGGGGTCAACGGGGGTCAATCAGTCGCCTAAATCGTCCATCTTAGTGTCAAACTCAGAATGAAGGATGAGGACGGGTGAAAGTGGTACCTTTTTAAATATACCACTTAAACCAAATCTAGATAATCTCAAGTACTTGGGTCAATGTGGTAAAACGTGTCTTTAAGAGGGACAATTTGGTCTAACCGTGTTATGCTTAAAAGGTAAATATATTACTTAAAGGTTTATTCTATTATATTTTGTAGGAAATGTATATCCTGCATGGATTACTACACTGGAATATATATATTTTTTTCATTCCAGCAGGTGTTACATTTCTGGCCCCCGAAATCAAAAGTTGGTTGCACAGCACAGAGCTCTGACCTGAGAAGTCAAGGTTTGAGTCCCTCATGTGGTTTGGTAACATTGTTCCTGTCCCATTTCACCTTTAAAGTTTTCAATATTAAACCAAGATGATGATATTTCTGTTGCCTAAATCCTTCCTGCAGCGGTCAGGCTGTACAACCACCACGGCCACCTGGTAGACGTAGACCCCCCACACACTAGGGGTTAAATTGGGCCGGGGCTGTCCGGGGCTAAACCCCGGCACATAGGATGATGATCTGACGTCATCACCCTCGCACATTTGTCATATGTTTACAAAAAAGGATATGTTAACACTTTTCTCGTTCTTAATATTATGCTATATTTAGGGTCGATATGTGTTGACTTTACTTTAAAATAGCAGATCACTGTGACCGGATATCGTTTTTTCGGCTCCAGGGGCGCCGGAAGCAGGGGGGCCACTTTACAGCCCTGCCCCACATTTTCGCAGCGGCGGATGCCGCGGAACACTGTGCATCCCGTTTCAAGAATTCCCCTCTACTCTAAAGTCGCATCTAAAAAGAACGCGATCTGATCTAGCTGTGTATATTTTGTTATTTTTGCAAATTGAGGAGATGATAAGACAATCTCATTAGCTACAGGCAGCGACAGAGGCTCATATATTTCATTAGGTAAAATAAAGCAGGCACACATAACAGGAAGAATATGTACATTTTAATCCAATCAAAGAGGACATTGTCACACCATTCAAATGTATCCATGTACATTACAACCAATAAAAAAGCTTAGATTTGTTTCTTTGTTACGTTGTTCTGTGTCAGCCTTGATATCGCAAAGAGAGTGGTTAATTCTTTGCAAAACCACTAAACGAGCCTTCTGTGAAATATGCAGATTTGCTGCTGTCAAACGGCTTGTAACTTTCTCCAAATGTGGAGATGACAGCTTTGTAAATTCTGGAGTTAATAACTGGAAAAAGTGCCCAAGCCTCCTGGACAGCCACGAAAAGTCTCATTTTCAAAGAGTGTGTAAGTGCATAAATTAATGTCGTCTTCTTCTGTTTGCTTTAATACAGGCTACGTAGTTATGCAGCGCCCCCACTGCCAGTAAATGGAACTACTACAAGGAACCCTGTTAATTATGTGCAGTTATTTCACGACTTTTATACACCTTGAAAAAATTACCGAGGTCCGGACCTCGGTGACCTCAATGGTGGGTACAGCCATGCCTGTAGCCAGAGGTTTATGATTACCACTCCGCTAGTGCCTGTAGATTTAGCATTTCTTTGACCTTCACATACACACGCACTTTTTTGTCCCCCCACTTCTGAAATGAATCCGGCGCCGCTGCTTAGTGAACGTGTGTCTCTTCCTTGGAGGAGCAGCATCGGACTCCGCTGCTCCTCTGCGGCTCCTCTGCGGCTCCTTGGTGCAGAGAGTTTGCAGCGGTGTGTGTCAGCGACATGCAGTCAGGGGAGGCAGGGGAGGCACGGATTGGCCATCGGGAGAGCCGCTACCTGTGGTGGGCCGCTGGCCAGCTGTGTGTTCTGGAGAATCACAGAACGGCCGGACGTCAACGGCCTGGTTCGCTGACGGCCGACAACACCCCCCGTTGACAATTTGCGAGCGTCAAACTACCCCCACCCCAAGAGACTAATAAAGACTAAAGTGTTTTAGTCTTTTTTGTTATGTGTGTGACACACATACCAAAAAAGACTAAAACACTCCTGTTGTGCAATACTACTTATGTGGAATATATATATATACACCCTAAATAGCTGTGCAATTTATTCTACCACCTTTTATACTTTCACCTGGCTGCTGTATCGCTGTGTTTGGTACTGGATGTGTATCTTGTAAATTGTGTAATTTTCTAGTGTTTTATCTTTAATATTTTTTTTCTCATGCATGCTTCTTGAGAGATATTAAGCTATCTTTGTACATTTCTCCTCTGTGGAACGTATAAAGGTATTCTGATTCTGATTCTTTAGCTAATGTGTTAGCAGATGGTTGCTAGCTTAGCCATCAAGCTGACACAGAGCAACATCATCCTGTATTGAGCTTTGGGAGAATAACGTACGCACAATATTCACTCCTCTTTAGCTCAGGTAATGGTAAATCCAATAACAAAGGAAACTAGAAGGACATTCAGATTGCAATAATATGCTGTAAACTAACAAGTATGCATGTATCCGCTCCGTGATTCGGATTGGCTCTTTAGCTACTTAATGCTTCAGTGAACATTTACTAAAAAAAACACTTTCAATTGATAAGCAACAATGCAGCTCAGTATAAACACGTCCTTATTTATATTGGTTGTTTTAAAATCCAGAAAATAAGTATGTTGTAGTGAAAAAGTTGTTGGATCCAGAACTGCATGTGTGAAATAAAGTGACCCATTGATTCATGGTCCCGCTTCCTGCTTTATATTTCTTTAGAACTAATGCTAGTTCCACACTTTTTGCTTAAGTTCTGCTTCTTTTTCTCCCAGGATGGATCTATTTTTGCTGAGCCATACGTCTTCCCTGCCATCATTCCTCACTAAGACCTCTTAAAAGCTATTTGTCTGGCCCACTCTTCCTTTGCCCATTTAGAGTATACATGCTTGCTCTGAGAGGTGAGATGCTGATGAGGCGAATATATTATTAAAAACGCATTAGATACCACCGCAAGAGAGATAATTTGTCCTGATGCACGCTCAGCATCAAATATAGGGTTGCAACTGTTGGATCTATCACCGTGGGGAAGGAACTAACAAGGTCTGGGTGCATTGAGTTTATTCAGACACATGACCACGGTTTTGACCTTGTCCATTTCTTCCATCCAAACGCAATTTTCATGCCGCTGCGGTGGAATGGCATGAGTTTGATTTGAAGCTGGACAACGTGATGGGAAGTGAACTCCACAGAATTGCACTTATATTACTACCTGTCTGGCTCTTTATTCATGTGGACATTCGTGCAGGTAGTAATAGCAAAGCTCAAATACCATTGGTTGTGGAAACATTCCTGACCCTCATGTGATTTCCCCTCGTCATTCCTTCAGTTAAAAAAAAAACTTTGAAAAGAAGCAGATGTCAAATATCAGGTTTGGCTGAGATTGTATAACACATAACAAATTACTACGGATCAGCATACTATCGTTTTCAAAAGCCGTCGGATCAATGGCACTGTAACGTTAGACGCCGCTAATTCCCTACATCACTTCCTGATTGCATCACTGCTCCCTAAAGCTTTATTGCACCAACAATAGGGTCACCTGCATGCTTGTGGCACTGAATTATCCAGCCACCCCCTCAGAGTGCCCTTCCACAAATAGTTCTCCTGTTGACCATTGGGAGAAGGGGGGAAAAGTTAAAGTGACCCATGCTACAGGCTATTTCTAAAAAGGTATTGTGATCCTGATTCACAATGTCACATTTAAAGAGGAGAGGGAGGCCGGCCAGCCTGGTCCTCATTAGTGTGTGTTTAGCTTCAGGTTATAGTCAGGCCCGGGTCTATTGTCACACAGGATCAGATGGCCAGTATAAACACCTTTAATCAAAGTAGGGTGTCCGCTCAGCACTGCTGGCAAACACAAAGTGGCAGCCAGCTCTGCATACAGTAACCGAAGCCCCGCTGGAGCATTCCCTCCTGATGTAGCCGTCATTCTCGCTTGCTTTGCCGGGCAACCAAGTCCTCAAGAATATGTCTGGAAGCATCTGCATATTTTCCTTGTAATTTCTCCCGCCTCCTGTACTCCAAACGGTTGCTAGTTTTCCTCATTAAGCTTGAGGTCAGTCCAAACAGGGTAGACCGCCCATGGAGATCAAATAGGAGTTATTAAAAGAGCCTTGTGAAAGATTAGTAATACTATGTGTTTGTGTTAATGATTATAAATAAGGTTTTTTTTATGCCAACTGTTTTAAACAATGTGTCTGCTGTTTGAGGTCTTTGTGATAAAAGACTATCTAATAAAATGTTTTATCACCATGGCTTGGTTGAATGCTTGATTCTGATTGGTCAATTTGGGCATTTCAGGGGTTGTAAATACTCCCTAGCACAACACTTCTAAACATAACATGACCATGCTAAGGAGGATCAAGGGACTAAGTGCATATCAATCCGCAGAAAGAAGTCCGGTCTATTTAACGTCAGCTGTGAACAACAAACATTTAGTTTCATACATCAGAAACACTGTGGAATACGTTTTGGATATATATTTTTAAAGGCACAAGATAATGAAAGAGAAAAGAAAAAGAGCACCAGACAAGGAAATACTTGAAAAGAGAGAAAGCTGGATGTAGTCGTCGTATCCACTTTCTTTGTCGGTCAACCAACTCCACAAGAAGGCCGTCTGGAAGCATCTGCATATTTTCCTTCAGTTTCCCCCCCCCCCTCCTGTACTCAAAACGGTTGCTAGTTTTCCTCATTAAGCTGGAGGTCAGTCTAAACAGGGTAGACCACCCATGGAGGTTAAATTGCCTCCGCCATCCGTCTCTCCTCCACCTTCTGAATTCATCACCAGACATTCGCCCTCACATCTCACATTTATAACTAAGCTGCTGCGCCGAGGAGATGAGATGGAGGAGTGACACATTTAGTTTTTCATCCTGTCCGTGCATGTTTTATCTTTTCTTATGGATATGCTTTTGTGTTTGTTGCATGAATTGGTTTTTAAAAAGGGCTTTTAACTGGGCATATGTGCTGTCATTCTGCTCAGGTGATTTTCCTCTTTTAGTGCTATCAATCTGCCACTGACTACAGATGAAAATGTGGCTAAATCTGGCACATTTACATGATGGACTCAAGTGCCCATGTTAATTAATGTGCATTTTCCATTCTTAAATAAATAACTACAAAAATAAAAATACTCACAAGGCTGTTGTCATGTGAGTCTCCGTTGAAATACAGTACATGCCAAAAAAAAACATGTTAGACTTGATGCAGAAGGATGAAAGGCATTGTGGGGGATTGGAACAGATTAGTGCAGGGGAAGCAGTTATTTAGAGCGCACGGTGGTAGTTTTTGGGGTGATAAGTGAACAGAGGGCTGTGGGGGCGGGGTGTGTCGGAGAGGGCATTGATGAGTCGGCGAACGGGCAGCACGGGGAGACAGATCAACGCCATTATCTGGGAATGAGTTACACATCGTCCCCTGCGACCCGGCCCTGTCTCACACCGAGGCTGAGTGATAAGAGCTGTCCAGTCCCACCGCCCGGGGACGTTTGTACAGGGGACATAAATGTTAAAACTTTGTGGAGGGGGTTTTATCGGTGATTAAGTGGATTTTCATCGACATTTGTTCTGAAAAACGTATTTCAGAAGAAAAAAAAATCCTGGCTCTGAGAAGATGTTGACATTAGTATTTAGACTATAACCAAGCTGATACAAAATATGATGACATTGCATTTTCAATCCACAGAGACACTGTGGCACTGCATAATATTATATAATATCATTTTTTTAAATTATCTTATGCATGAAAAACTGCAGTGCTTTTTGATAATATAGTTATCATTTATATTAAACAGAAAGGGTCATGGAGATGTGTGCCAACATTCAACTACTTTAAATCTGTGCTCTTCACCAATAGCAAACTTTGACATGGCTTAATGTTCAAATTGAATATTGAAAAATGCTCAACTGAATGTTTTGTTTCCTTCTGGAGCACTGCCAAAATGTCATGAATAATTAATAACATAATCCGGATGAGTGCAACATCTACATAATCTAATTCACTTAGAATGGAGAAAACTCTAAATTCAGATCAGAGATTTGCCTTTTTATAAAAAATAATTAGTCATGCACAAGTAGCTTAATAGTTTCCTTACTTCATTCCCAGCATATCTCCTATTTTCCTCCCTGCAGCTGTGCAAAAGTTTCTGATTGACAAATCCTTCATTAATGTGCTCATTCTTAAAATAATTTTTCCTTGTGAAAGATTATTATTAATAAGTGTTTGTATATTGTAATATTATAAATAACCCATTTTGTATGCCATCTGCCCTGTTCAATGTGTCTTCTGTTTGAGGACTTTTCTGAAAAGGAGTATCGTACAAAGGGTTTCATTACACAGCTTAGTTGAATACATGATTCTGATCCGGTCGATTTGGACATTTCAGAGGTTGTTAATACTCGCTAACACACCGCTGCTAACAATGACTGTTGCTTAGGAGGGTAAAGGGTCAATGTGCAGTCATGTCAATCCGCAGAAAGAAGTCCGGTCAATTTACCGTCAGCTGTGGACGACAAACATTGTTTTACTCCATCAGAAAACGCCATGGGATACTTATTGAATATTCATTTGTATAATTGTGTGGAGCCCAAAACTTTGGATTCATGATGGCTAAAGTGTCCCCAGTAAAGAGAAGAAAAGAGAATAAGAGAAGGAAAGAGGTTAAAAGACAGAGCGCTGGACGTCAGAGAAATCAACAGAGAAGACAGACAGGAAGTAAACACTAAAGGGAACAGCAGAAGAAGACAGACAGGAAGTAAACACTAAAGGGAACAGCAGAAGAAGTCAGGGGGTGTTTCTCAATGTCGAGGACGCTTCTTTGGTAGGACATGTCTTCCGAGTCAGGTCCTTCAGAGGCTAGGCAATAATCCTTCCTGGCAATTAGAGAACGAAGAATGGAACAGGCTAGCAAGTGTGCAGGTGTGCGTCATATGAGAGGCCCTGCCTTAAATTGAGCGTGATTTGTTTGAACACTCATAACTGATTTGCGAAGATCGAAGATGTAGGCTACTTGAGTAACTGTATTTTTTAAAATGATCATCTCTCCAGGACAGAACCACTAAACTAACATAAAACGTTCTCCTTCTGTTTGCAGCCTTGAAAAAGTCCTGCAGGATAAGCAGCCATAAGAAAATCATAAAATCACCATCACCAATCAATAATAACATTTGTATTCATATCATACTTGATGTCTGCAAACCTTTTTTACACATATTGGTGCACATTGTAGCATAAACCACAAATATCAACAAAAGAGGCAAAGTCAAAACAAGGTTCATTTGAATTATTTATTTAGGTGCAAAACGCTCTAAGATCTCATTCAAACCTAATAGTCCGCTTCTCTGGTGCGCACCAGACGACAGTTTGTTACATTGTTTCATTTTTCAGAAGGTTCGGTTTGCGTTCACACGGGCAAATCTCAAATGGACTACAAACTTTAAACACAAGTCATGTGCACATTTACTACGCCACTGAACATACTTACATTTAAATGTGTACTGCCTGGATTCAGCCATTTTCCGCCAAAGATTTTGGAAATTGGTCCGTGCGCAAAGAATTGTGGGTAATTTAAGATCGCCGAGGATACACATGAGCAGCCTCGAAATTTCCTGCAACGAAGGATTCAGTCCTCGGTAGGATTCCAAGGATCCTGTACATTGGAACAGTCCTTCGGCGGGATTCGATGACGTAGCATTCTTGAAATAGAGGCTCTGAAGGATCCTTCCTTGACATTGAGAAGCACCCACAGACAGGGGCTGCGGTCGAATTGTCAGTTTAGCTGAGGAACCTTCCTAATGGAGTGAAATGACCCGGAAGTACTTCAGTGGCAGCCATGATAAGAGCCGTTCGAATTCTCTAGATGATAGGAAAGGAGGTTTGAAACTTCCTTTATAACCTCCTTTAGCTTAGGAAACACTGTACCTTCCTTTACAAAAGGAAAGGAGAAAATGCTGCCCCACAATGCCTTGCGGCCGCAACATTTACCATCACACAACATTCGGCCGTTCACGGAAACAACCGATTATGACCGAGAAATAATATCATGAAAGTTACGGTGCTTATTAAGTATTTTACAACTTATGTGGTAACTTGCTAAAGTGCTTTGTTTTGAACGTTCATCATTATTATAATCAAAAGGAGAAATATGAACGTTACTTTTTTACTGAAATTATCAAATAAAGTCAACATTTCAGTCTTTACTGAGCTGTGTGGGGTTTCTTAAACTTTTAAAGGATGTTTTAATGGTGGTATACACAGTGATATATGTTAATGACTAACACCTTGATAATAAATACATTTGTATTTATTTTAAGATCTTTTCATACAATCACACGTATTGGGATTCATCTGGATGTGGACGTGTGGACCGGAGGGTGAGGGTGAAGAGCATAAGTTTCACTTTCCTTTTTTATTTCAATTCCAACTTTGGTCATGAAGAATGTTTCTCTGTTGTCCACGTTCATAAAGCATAAAACAACAGCATCAGAGCACGGTGCAAAGCATTTAGATGAGTTTACAGTAGTCCGCCATTCTTATTATACATCCATGTAGTCCGCTGTATAGAAAACTGTAGTTTCCCCACATCAGACGCACATTCATGACGTCCGCTGGCGCATCATAAACACGTCGGATAGTGAAAGTGCAGTCGGATTCTCAAAGCACCGCAGTCTCTTCTCCTAAGTCCTTTTTAATTCTCCTATCCACTATCCCTTAACCCCGTGACGTTTCACACAGAGGTCAAGGAATAGTGAATACACTGAAAAAAACGGGGAGTAAGATTTACTTCGAGGTAAGAAAACGCACGCAAGTAAATTTAACAACGTATATTTTCAAATAGCTTTCAAATAGCTTCTACTTACAGTTAAGAAGTGTTTGTTACTAAAGGCACTTAAGTAAACTTTACTGTCACACTCAGTTTTTGTAAGTACATTTTATGTACTATTGTATAGTAGATTTTACTTAAGATTACATGTGCATCTTATTACAAATCTCCAGTAAAAAATATTTGGCTCTTCAGGTTATTTTTACTTGCTATTCTTATCTTTCATTTAATAAATATGTAGGTAATATTAAAATATAATTATTAAGTATTTTCAAATGCAATTCTTATTCAATAAAACTGTTTTACACTAAGGCTACTACAAAACATGAAACATTAGACACTTTTAAACAACACTATTCTGAAACAGGAAGAAAACTGCTTCAAAAGTTCTGTTTTAAAGTTTTACTCAGAAAGCACTGTACAACTGGACACACAAGAACATGTACATTCATTTCAAGCATAGCAATCATTTAACATATCATACATTTCCCGCGTGTGTTAACCATATAATAAACGATGCGTTAGCTTCATGCTAATCCCTATGGGAAATTACATTGAAAGGCTAGCGGTTAGCATACATCGTTGCAACTATGAATTCACAGCAATATTTCCACCATTTAACAATGTATCCCTCACACATACTCTTCATAAACAATGTTGAAACAACAGAGCATAGAAACACTTACAGGCACATGTTTTCTTAGACAACAATGCAGAGTAAAAACGTGCCTCTGAATACAAGAGACGAGTTCTGCTTAACTACGGCAACACTAAAAGTACAACACATAACTCAAAGCACTGTAATTACAATTTTTACCCACTAGGTGTCCTTTTGACCTAAACAACAGGGCAACACAAACACATTTATTTTTGTTCTGTTGTCTGATACAAGCCATGATTAATCTAGTTTACAATGATTTTAACAAATACTATACATACATCCGTTAAATTAAAGAAAGCAGGCACAGAAACACATTGATATACTGTCACTCAGAGGTCCAAGGAGTATCCGGCCCTTTTCTTAAGTAAAAATATTCATACCACACTGTAAGAATACTCTATTAAAAGTAAAAGTCTGGTAATGAAAATGTTACTGAAGTAAAAGTATAATTAGCTAAATGCTGTTTGAGTATTACACGTAAAAAGTACCCTGTAGTAATTGTAGTAACCCTTGAGAACGTAATAGCTCAAGGTTTTCTAACAATATTTACATTTTTTTGTAAATTAAAAAACAGAACCTTATATTATACTTGATAAACTCTATATAAGATAGTGAAGCACAAAGTACAATATTTCCCTTTGATTTGTAGTGGAGTATAAAGTGCAACGAAAAGAGCATTCTCAAGTACCTCAACATTACACCACTGCTTCTGCAAACATGTGGACTTTCAAGAGAAATCTTGAGGAAATTAAGTTTAAGAAAGATTTTTTCAAACGACAGAAGCGTATTTCAACTTTGATGTGTTACTTAAGTTCATTGCATGGATGATGTCCGTGAGCAGAAGGCAGGTGTTCACCCTCATCAAGCACCGCCGATCCCTCGATGGAGATGGACACGTTGGGAGGTGTGCCGTCTTTTTTTGCTGAACTTCATTGGGGACATGGAGCTTCACGACACACTCAGCATAGTCCTTTTTCCACGATATCTTTGCCTCCATTCTGTCATAACATGTAAATCAGTGTTAACATACAGTACTGTAAACCTTTCTGTGAATTTACTAAGACTGATTGGGTTGAGTTAGGTATTTCATTTAGTGTTTAAGTAGCCATTGATTTTAAATGTTCTTTTTAAGCAGAGGGGATGGGGTAAGCTTCAAAAGGTTCAAAGGGCTCATTATCATATGCAGTAGCTACAGTGTGGATATGGGAATTTATATTAACTCTTATTTGTTACGGTCAAATTATGACTACAAGTAAGGAAGCTCAGTTTATAAAATGTTTGCTTTTTTCCAAACAGGAAGTAAACCTGATTTAATAATTGGGTTCTACAGGCTCAAACTATCAATTCTCCTGAAAAACACATTTTGAATCAGAATATTAAACATTGAAATTGAGTAAGTTTGAAAATATATATAAATATTATACAGTAAAATTAGATTCCAATGTACTTTATCTAAATGTTAACTTAAAAACTGAAGACTGAAGAGGTTTTTCACATACTGGCAAGATGTACTTACCTTTAGAGAATAGAGATATTCATGTACAAACAGAACAGCAGACACATTTTAACACAAATCAAGCAGAACATTTACCTGGTTCTCTTTGATCAGCTCCTCTGCAGACTCTTCCAGAAGCTCCACCAGGCGGGAGGGCGGCTTCCGTCTAACTTCAACGTGGTGCTGTTTAACAGACATGTCAATTACTGTAGAGAACACACATTACTGTAAGTACAGAAAGATACTGGAGACAAAGATTATACCTTAACTTCAATTTAACGCGCTACAGAAGGAGACACCAACAGTTCAACTTCCCAGTAGTCTTCCTGGATCACCCCTCTGGCCGCACCACAGACTGGCCCACAGAGCAGTGTCCATGGCAGTGAATGTGACATAGCCTTTTTTTAGGAATCTGGTGCCGCTATCTGTCTCAGTGTACACAGGAAATAAAAGCACACATGTGCATCACACACAGTCACAGATGCATGTGAACTGACTTGACTTCCACAGTAAAGGAAAACTCAGTTTGGCGACACACTGCTAACTACCGAGCAGCATTTGAAAATGTAGCGCGAATACCACCAACAAAAAAACTCTTCTGAACTACTAGTCACATGCCACATGTTTTATTCAAAACGGTGAATTTCGCCAACTGTTAACTAATTTGAAGCAACTACTAAACATTACATGTTGTGTGTGCCTCGTCCATGACAGCAGGCTAAATTAGCAAGCACGCTAACTAGCCAAATTGCTAAGCTGAAACACTGACGTTAGCTAACATTTGTTTGATATCCACATTAAGCTGACAAGCTAACGGGGATGTACAGAGTTAATAAAGTACAAAAATATACTTACATGATTCAAAATCCACGAATATTCATATTAGACGAGGGTCCATGCTTTCTTCTCTTCAACTGGAACCGTCTGCTTTTTTTCAAATGTCTGTACCGTGTGCAAACTCCTCTGACGTCATCGGGGGCATCGCCCACCTTTACTCATATTGCCCAGGTACATTTTACTAGCTTTTCACAGGTTGTAGGTCAACACACAACTTTAGTTAACATTTACTTTGTGCTATGATTTAAATTTACTTATCAAAATGAAGATACAAAATTACTCCATAAATTCAAGTAACACATTAAATAAAAGGAGAGATTTTGAGTAAAAGAAAATTATTAGTAATTTCTTGTATAATTTAAACACATAATCATAGTATTATTTACTAGAGCAAAAAATCGTTTTTATCAGTGTAGGAATAGCGATAGGAGCTGATTTTTGGACATTTCGACTGCAACCATGAAGTAAACACTAACTGGAACAGCTGAAGAAGAAAGACAGGAAGTTAACACTAAAGGGAACAGCTGAAGAAGACAGACAGGAAGTAAAGACTAATAGGTAAACGGTATGGAATCTGGCATTGTTTAAAGACTGATAAATGGAGAAGAAAAGCATATGATCACTTACTTGTTTAACTATTATTGAAACCGAACTGTAATATTTACATTCAAGTTATTTTGTCTTTTAAAGGGCTACGCTTCCCTGCAGTCTCTGGACTTCCTTGCTCTCACTGAGACCTGGATTACACCATCCAACACATCCACCCCAGCAGCTCTCTCCACAGCATATTCCTTCTCCCACACACCCAGACCCACTGGCAGAGGAGGTGGCACAGGTCTCCTGCTCTCTCCCAAATGGAGCTTTTCCCTCTTCAAACCTAACTTCACTCCTTCCACCTTTGAATTCCATGCCGTCACAGTAACCCATCCTATACAATTAACCATTGTTGTTCTCTACCGTCCACTAGGCGCCTTGGGGGACTTCTTGGAGGAATTAGATAATCTCCTCTCACACATCCCTGAAACTGGCCCTCCCGCTGTACTTCTCGGAGACTTCAACCTCCAGACAGAGAAGATAGCTGAACTAACATCTCTTTTAACCACCTTTGCTTTCTCACTGTCTCCATCCGCACCGACTCATAAAGCTGGCAATGTCCTTGATCTCATATTCTCAAGGAACTGCACTACCTCTAACCTCTCTGTAAACCCGCTTCACACATCCGATCACTTTTTCATTTCATTCTCTCTACCCCTTTCCAAACATAACAAACTAATCTCTTCTCATCCTGCACCTGTCCGCCGTAACCTTCGTTCCCTCTCCCCCTCTACCTTTGCCTCATCGGTGCTCTCGGCCCTCCCTTCCTCTGACTCGTTCCAACTCCTGCCTCCAAACTCTGCTGCAGAAACTCTCCTCTCTACTCTTTCATCCTCTCTGGACTCTCTCTGTCCTCTTACATCTCGGCAGGCTCGTCAGTCCCCTCCTGCTCCCTGGCTAAATGACGCACTGCGTGCTAATAGAACCATCCTTAGGGCAGCAGAGCGGAAACGGTGGAAATCCAAACACCATGACGACCTCCTAACCTATCAGGCTCTCCTCTCCTCTTTCTCTGCTTCGATCTCTCAGGCAAAAAGCACTTTCTTTCAAGATAAGATCCAATCTTCCTATTCCAATCCCAAAAAAATATTTTCCATCTTCTCCACCCTCCTCGAACCCCCCAAAGCCCCTTCCCCCTCCTCCCTTCTGTCAAGCGACTTTGTTAACTACTTTGAAAAAAAGGTTGATGATATTCGCTCTTCTTTTTCTGACTCACCTTTACTCACCGCTGGGTCACCAGACCCACCGTTCACCCACACACTAACTTCCTTTTCCCCTCTCTCTCCAAGTGAGGTTCTTACCCTCATTACCTCTGCCCGTCCTACCACTTGTCCTCTGGACCCTGTCCCCTCAAACCTCCTTCAGACTATCGCTCCTGATATTCTACCGTTTCTCACCCATTTCATCAACACTTCTCTAACTTCTGGTCACTTTCCAAACAGTCTCAAGGAGGCAAGAGTAAACCCTCTCCTAAAGAAACCCACTCTCAACCCGTCTGATGTTATAAACTACAGGCCTGTCTCTCTCCTCCCGTTCCTGTCCAAAATACTTGAACGCGCGCTCCCTCTCCTCTGTCATCATCCTTTTGGACCTCTCTGCTGCATTTGACACGGTGAATCATCAGATCCTCCTTCGCACTCTACAAGAATTTGGAGTTTCAGGCTCTGCACTTTCCCTCCTCACCTCATACCTCAAAGACCGTACCTACAGGGTAACTTGGAGAGGGTCCGAGTCCGACCCTTGTCAATTAACTACAGGGGTCCCTCAGGGCTCTGTTCTTGGTCCCCTCCTCTTCTCCTTGTACACAAACTCGCTCGGATCTGTCATTAGCCCGCATGGTTTTTCATACCACTGCTACGCTGCCAACACCCAATTAATTCTGTCCTTTCCCCGCTCAGAGACCCAGGTCGTCGCACGCATCTCTACTTGTCTAGCAGACATCTCTCAGTGGATGTCTGCTCACCACCTCAAGCTCAACCTTGACAAGACTGAACTGCTTTTCCTTCTGGGAAAAGATTGTCCCACTCTTGACTTAACAATCAACATCGGCACCTCTATTGTTTCCCCGACTCAGACTGCAAGGAATCTGGGTGTGACCCTAGATAACAAACTGTCCTTCACTGCAAACATCGCTGCTACAACCCGCTGCTGCAGATACACGCTGTACAACATCAGGAGGATACGTCCCCTCCTGACCCAGAAAGCGACGCAGGTTCTGGCCCAGGCTTTCGTCGCCTCACGCCTAGACTACTGCAACTCCCTCCTGGCAGGTCTACCTGCATGTGCCATCCGACCTCTGCAGCTCATTCAGAATGCAGCGGCTCATCTGGTCTTCAACCTTCCAAAATGTTCCCACACCACACCGCTCCTCCGCTCACTTCACTGGCATCCAGTAACTGCTAGAATCCACTTCAAGACACTGGTACTTGCGTACCATGCTGTGAACGGATCTAGCCCTTCCTACATCCAGGACATGGTTAAACCATACACCCCAGCACGTGCACTCCGCTCTGCATCGGCCAAACGGCTCGCCACACCAGCACTGCGAGGGGGACCCAAGTTCCCATCAGCAAAAACATGTCGGTTTGCTATCCTGGCTCCAAAATGGTGGAATGAGCTCCCCATTGAAATCAGGACAGCAGATAGCTTGCACATCTTCCGGCGCAGACTTAAAACTCATCTCTTTCGACTCCACTTCGAGCGATAGAATTACTAACAAAGAATTGCTAACAAAGCACCTATATACTAATAAAGGACTGGCTTATCTAAAGCCAGTTGAGTAGCACTTGAAATGTTTTAGCTCTATGAAACCTGATGTACTTATATGATTCTGTTTTCTTCAAGTTTGTATCTTGTTGGTCGAATGCACTTATTGTAAGTCGCTTTGGATAAAAGCATCAGCTAAATGCAATGTAATGTAATGTAATGTAATGTAATGTAAACAGACATGTTGTGTTTGGGATTTGTTTTCCTGAAATTAAGAAGTGTGTGGTCTGCAAAAAAACAAATTAAATAATTTGAAAGACACAGTTACTGTCTGAATTCAGGCATGATACAAACACATGAGTTTTCCTTCTTCATTGTTATTCAAACCTGTCACAGAGTTGTGAGGAACACAATTTAAACACTGTTACAAACAGCAGGATGAATGAAAGATAGATACACAGCCTAAAGCAATTTAAAAATAAATAATCCCAATAAAACAAATTACATACATAATACATACTTTTTTGTCTTACGTATTATTGAAAGAAAGAGATGAAAATTAAGAACTGAAATGCTTCTGAAAAAAACCCAGCATCTTCAAGTGCTGATGTTTTATCAGGGGAAAAATGCCTCCCTGCACTTGTAGTGTTAACTATGAAAGTGAAAATGATTTTAGACCATGTTCATTGTTCACCGAATCTTCAGAATGACATTCTTATTCTCACATATATATATATTTATTTTATTATCATCTGACACTGAAGTTAGTTATATACAGGGCCGTCCCTCCCTACAGGCCGATCATGCAGACTGCATGGGGCCTCACCTTGCGGAGGGGGCCTCATCTTGAGGAGGGTGCCTCAACTGAGCCGCAAATGTATTTATTTTTATTTTCCATTCTTTGATAGCTGCGGTGAAGGGGAGTCTGTGCATGAGTAATAGAAAACTTCAGAGAGCTTTAAGATCAATAAAAGCACTCTGGAGTTACATTCCTGTAAGTCAGATATACCGCTTTAATTATTTACATATCGTTCAATACTGTATTGTAGATAAACAACGGTGACCTTTGTTAATGCAGGGTTCCTTTTATTTGGGTTTGTTTTTTATTTTTATAACTCAGAGTTTCGCATCACTTAAACCCTGAAATACAACAGGGTCAAACTCTTTGTTGGTTTATGATATAATTGTGGCAGCGGCACATTGTGATGTGGCCCCTATCTGAGGCTCTTTACGCACCCCCCAGCCTGTTGCCATCCTCTCTTTCCAGTGCCACACAAACACCACTGTTTTTCTCTACCAATGTATGAGGCAGGAAGTTTGTGTAGCCTGTGTTTTATCAAAAGAAAGTAAGACTGGAGCAGAATGAGATAGCTCCTCTGAAGCGCCCTGAAAGCTGGGCGGTGATTTATCCTCGGCCCAGTAGCAGACCATTTTAGAGGGTTGGCTTATTTTTTGATAGCCTTTGTTATGAGACATGGTTTCACCATTTGGCGGCTATATAATATGTCAGTTATTTTCTCAGCTGCTTCATAACCACCGCTAACTGAGCGTTTTTTCAGAGGTTGATTTCAAAGTCTCGCCTAGAAGTGTGCACATTCTTTGCTCTGGGTTTAACTCTGTTTCGGTGTTCTGGCACCGGTCAGCTCGGCATCTGGCCGGCTGACACCACTGCTAGTGAGTCTGAGCAGATCTGGAACCAGTCTCTGTATGTCTGAGGGGAGAGCACCTACTACTGATAAGAGTCAGGCTGGACTGTGAATTGTTATATATCCCTCATCAAAACAGTGGTGTTAAATAGGCAGTATACAAGAATACAATACCATGTTTTAATGGTCAAGAGAAAACACTATAAAAGTGGCAACCCTGCTACTTTTTATCTATTAAAGTGTTTTGAGCTTCTTGCATTGTTTTTATTTGCATCGTTTTGTTTATGCAGCACTTTTAGTAATAAGTGTGCATGTTCCATAAGGTTGGCGAATGTTTTTTCTAAGTGCTGCACTTTTGTTGTCCAAATGGTGAATATGTTTCTTTGAATGTATCTTGCCACATTTGTGTTATTTATCTGCATCGTTTTTGAAACTGCATCGCGTTTGTCTTAATGGTGGTTAATACAAGCTTGAGAGATTTTCTATTTTTTTTTTTTAAAACCCTAATGGTCTGTTTGCCACAGGTTCTATTTTCTGCAATATTCCCTTATCAAATGGAGATATTTTAATTGCTTTTAATCAAGGGAGTCCTAGCAATCAGGGGTTGAATTGGGTCGGGGTTGTCCGGTGGCAGAGCGTCCCGATCTTACCTCATCAGCCTTGCACGTATTCTACAATTTCGAAAAATGTAATATCTAATAAAGCATCAGTCACCATCCAGTATTATGGCGCATTTCCACTACAGCGCGGAGCGCGGTTTAAGCATGCCGTGCCCGGCCCGTTTTTGGTTGGGTTTCCACTAGGGGTAGTTCCGGCTAGCGGGTACTTTTTCACAGTTTTTCTGGCTCTCCAAAATCGAGGTCTTTCCGGGCCAACAACCGGGTGAGTATGCTAAACTAGTGAGAGAATCGTTGGCAACTACAACAAAATGAACATATTTGACCGTGATTTAATTGTAATACACGTTTCAAAATGATGCCGAAGTAACAACATACTGATACCGGTTAGTAAAAACCATGAATTAATGCTTTGACAAGTCTGCAGACAGACGGCAGGCGAAAAACCTTTTAAAATGCGTGTTTTCTGAATGGAGATCGGCTAAGCTAACGTTGTATATGCTCCGACCGTCCACACTCACAACAACGGCCTATACAGACATAAATAAACCAGCGACTGTATTCGCCATGACACAGACAGTCTGTGGTTTGTACTTGTTTAACTTTTGTCTAGTTTCTGAACAGATATGAGGAGCTGTGAGCTCTGAGGGCTAACAGCTAACGGCTGATGTTGGTTTTGTGTTTCGCATTGAAGATGACGTCACGGGCTCCACCTACACTGCGTTACTATAGATACTACCCCAGTTCCTAAACTGTAATGGAAACACAGCATAAAGGGACCCTGGCCTAACAAGGCCTAACGAGGCCTAGCCATACCGTACTAAACCGAGCGAGGCCCTGCAGTGGAAATGCGCCATTAGAGCTGTTTTTATTTGACTTCACTCCTAATCTAGCCTCTTCATTTGAATCTCCAAAT
Organism: Dissostichus eleginoides; assembly: GCA_031216635.1. NCBI lineage: Eukaryota > Metazoa > Chordata > Actinopteri > Perciformes > Nototheniidae > Dissostichus > Dissostichus eleginoides. The sequence goes on along the minus strand of CM062274.1, from coordinate 4,037,311 downwards.
GCACCAGATTAGTGCATTAGTGCAACATTTGGATTGAAGTGTTCTGTAATTATTCCTGTAGTTTACTTTATTGCAGTACATATTGCAGTAAGAAATAATATTGGAAAGTCTGTTTTTTCTAATTTGTACATTAGCTGGATTATTTGTTACTTTTTGCATTTCCTATCACTACTACATAAACAATAGTTTACTCCAACAAAATGCTTTTATTGTGAAAGTGTCAACAGGAAACAGACTCCCAATTTGTAATGCTGCAAATGTAATATTCCAATACTTCCATCAGTGGTCCATTCGCTAAATTACCATTATTTTACCTCTTTCTTTGATAGGTAGTGATTGAATACAATCGTCCCAATTTTTCATTTAATACAAGACATGTGCCTGCCTTCACCCCAGCATCTGTAACTGTTCCCCTCTGAGGACTTTATCCCTGACTCGAACACATTGAACCTCTCCTGGTCTGTGACTTATCGCTCCGTCCATGATGCTCCACCTCGACACGGACGGCAACAAAGTATTTTTGTCCTATCAGCAAGTGCTTCTTCTAATTGCCTCCCGAACCCTGTGGAGCAAATTAAAAAGTTTGCCACATTTTGCTTACTTGCTTTTCACTTTGTTCCACAGCAGCACCTGCTCCGATCACTCTTCACCTTGAGCCCTCGATGTGGATAAAGAAGTATTACAGTCTGCACTAATTTGACTCCCCTAGTGGCAATACACAGTAGAATGTGGAAGTGTGACCGGAATTTCATCAGCAAAGTCTTTCTGGCAAAACACACACTATTCTTCCGACAAACACACTCATTGATTGGGTTTATCATTTGATTTTTGTGTGTTTTTGTTTCTTTGTCAGAGTTATTAACACATCTGACATGTTTAGCTTCATTGGCAAACACTTGCCTATTAACTAGGGGTGTAACGGTATCCGTATTCGTCCCGTACCGTCACGGTTCGGACGTCACGGTTCGGTACATGCAGTCACACGACGAATACGCCTATTTTTTTACGAGTGGGAACAAAGTCTGTCATTCAGGGCAGTATCCACTACACTATATATAATCCAGGGGGCGGTATTGCGCCTAAAAGCTGTTTGCCAGCCGCCCTTAAACAACAAATGAAGAAGAAGAAAACACAACAAAACGAACAAAATACAAGAAGAAAAGTTAGTATGGCGACTTCAGATAACACACAGGAGCTAGAAGACCCACCTGCTTCTTTTAAATCAGCTGTGTGGGAACATTTCGGGTTCCCTGTGGACTACAATAACGATGGAGTGCGAGGACGGTGTGCAGCTGTTGTTCGACAGCGGTGCGGTATGCTAATGGTAACACAAACCAAACATGCTAAATCATATCAGAAGGCATCACCCAGATTTGCCAGTCACCGGAGCCCGGCAAAAGACAACAGCAGTTCAACAGCTTATCCCCCGCTGCTTTTAAGAAGCCAATAGACATGAAAGCCGAGAGACCAAAATAAATAACGGAAGCTTTTGGCATATATATTTCAACGGCTATGCTGCGCCCTTATGCAATAGTAGAGGACCCCGGCTTTTATTGATTGTGTTTGAAAGTGATTGAACACTTTCTTATTATTTATTTTGTAATATTTTCAAGACATTCTTTTTAGTTTTACAGCTTATTGAACCTTTTTGTTTGACATCAGCCATTATAGATAATATGGCCATCTGAGTGTGTGTGGTACTGTTTGTGGTTTGTTTTTCACTGTGTAATACAGATAATTATTCAAAATGTTAGAGTTCCTTATTTTTAAACTGAAACTTGCACTACTGTTCAAAATAAATAAAAAACAAACCTGGAATTATACATTTGTGACTTTTTTTTGCCTTTTCTTGTTGAACCGAACCCGTACGAACCGTGACCCCCGAACCGAGGTACGTACCGAACCGTGAACTCTGTGAACCGTTACACCCCTACTATTAACACAGTGCAACACACATCACAATATTAGCGTTTAGTTGGAGCTATGTCCAAAGTTCCCCGTACTTGTGGCTCTGTTTGGGTCTCTACCGACCCATGAGTAAAATGTCTGGGTCTTTAGCTGCTAAATACTCTACTCTCTACTATGCTATACCCAGCTAGTCTTCAAAGGAGTCTGTCTGCTGTTTGCTGTTGAGCGGGTGTTGGACTGTGGGTTTATTAGAGCCTTTCCACTGAACACAACTGTTTTACCAGAGTAGACTTGTTGAGAGCTGACATTGTAGAAACCGAAACAAATTGTCTAGAAGATGCTAAAACATTCTATATAACCAGGGCCGTCCCTGGCCAACATGAGGCCCCACGCAAAGTTATATGATGAGACCCTCTGTTTCGCGAGCGGCGACGGGGGGGTGCTATTGGAGCCTTGTAGCGGCAAAACAGTGCCGCGCCACACTAATTGCGCCGCATAAGCGCATAGGTGCGCCGCATTTTCAGCTCAGTTGAGGCACCCTCCTCAAGATGAGGCCCCCTCCGCAAGGTGAGGCCCCACGCAGTCTGCATGATCGGCCTGTAGGGAGGGACGGCCCTGTATATAACTAACTTCAGTGTTAGATGATAATTATCTACCGGCATAGATTGATACTAGTGGCACCCAGAGCTTTCTTATTTTGTCAATCAAGCTGTATGATCAGTCAGTGACGGTGAAGGAACCGATAGTCCTTGGGTTAAATGGTTCAAATGAAATAGAGGTTTTTGAGTTTTTGAAAAGGTCTCTGATGATACTACTGTGGTAGAAATAGTCTATGTTACTGAAATGTTTAGCATCAGTCTTTGAAAGAAAATCTGTAGATACATAACAACAAACAAACAAAACAAATGACCAAGACTGAGCTCTTGTCGATCAATGTACAGTAGCACTGTGTCTTTAATTAGAGATCTTCACCAGACCTGTGTTTACAGATCCGTTCAGACCCATTTTCATCCCTCAAGGGGAAACATTGATTTACAGAACAGAGCAAAACATAACTAAAGTGTGGCTAAACTGAATTCACTATGCAAACACTGAGACGCGAGATGGAGACAAGGTTAAACGTGGGCTTTAAAGCAAACACCAGGGAAGAGCAAAAACAGTTAAGGGTTCCAAACAGGGGTAGGCAAACTGGGGAGTTCAAGAAGCGGGAGTGGACAGGCCAGGAGGTGAGAGGCTAGAAGGCACGATGGAGCTGGAACTGTGAAGGAGACGGCTGGCATGCGAGCAAGCAGGGGGATGGATGTAACACAGGAATTACTGGGTAATGACAAGAAAATAACTGGACAAGAGCAAAAGGTAGTAATACTAAACCGGCCGTAGCGTAAGTGGAAGCAAGAAGAAGACCGGAGGTGAGGACTGGGCTTTTATACAGCTGCAGGTGAGTGATGGTAATCAGGTTGATAATCAGCAGGTGTAGTGGGGGGAGGCAGGAGAAAGGATGTTAGCCACAAAGGGGGACACAAACCCACAGAGAAGACAGATAGGGGTCAAACACAGAGAAAACAGGAGGCAGAAAGTTACAGCAAACCATCAAATACAATTGAAGATGTATCTGTTTGTTAAAAGTATCAAAACACTGAACAGTGCAGTCAAGGTTAAGTTCAAATGAAGCGTATTTACTGCACTTGGAACAAAGACACATTTAAACCTACAGATGTCTCCCTGGGACCTGTAACTCCAAACAGGATGTGTTTTCTCCTGTACAGAGCTGACTGATTTAAAGTGATAATATTTAATAATCAGAATTTTTTTTCGGTAGTAAAAATAATATGAGTATAAAATATACCCTTTGCTGACCCTGATTCTTTGAAAAGTGAAATAAATTAATATAATGAACTCTCAGCAGGTAATTTATTTAATTAAAATACATCCGATGAACTCATATTTAGCTCTGAAATGGTCTAAAAATGAACTTGAACATTTTTTATTTGTCAATGGCAGTCATATTCTTTTTTTCTTACGGTAAAGGAAAAGGGATAAAGAGCAAAAGCTAACATTTCCCTACTTTCCCCTTTCTTGAAAACCGGAAACAGCTTTCACATTTCTACGTCAAATAAAGGGAATCTTGCTAATCACTCAATATGTTTCAATGCTCACCGATCTCTGAGAGAAATATACTCTTACCTATCCAGATGGCAACAAAAGGATCCTGGGCGGTATGACAGACCTCTTCATCAGACTCTTCTACCTCCCAGCGTCCGCCCTCTCCTGCTCTAATAATCGGTGATTATGGGGGGCTGATTTCATTCATGAATAATGACTTCTGTGATGGAGGAAGGGAGGAGGGGGTTTGGATGGAGGAAGGAACCAGCTGTGAATGACAGGAAGGGGCTTTGCATTGGAACCGAGATGCAGGGGCTCTATGCACTGTCGGGACGGAGCATGGGAACAGCTCCACACACACACACACACACACACACACACACACACACACACACACACACACACACACACACACACACACAAACACACACACACACACACACCACACAGACAATGCAGCTGGGTGCAGCACAATGATGGAGCCCCGCCCTGAGAGGAACACACCGCCTGCACCAACAGCAGCTCAGGCTCCTGCTAACTCTCCCTCAGTGTGTGTGTGTGTGTGTGTGTGTGTGTGTGTGTGTGTGTGTGTGTGTGTGTGTGTGTGTGAGTGCATTTGTCATATCTCTCTGCCTGAGAAAAATTCCACTTTCACAATTTTTCTCTCACTATGACTCAAGAGCGCCCCCCATGGGAGGAAGATGAATATTCCAGCACATAGTCAGAGTATTCATCCACACTAAATACATGCACCGCACAAAAACATGGAGAAAAAAATTCATTTTGATCTCAACATGTGCTCATTAATACTTAATTAATAATATTAACTGATCAAAACAATGTTTTAAAAGGCATAAGAACCCCTTTGTGCCTCAGTTGTGGGTCTTTAATCTAGGAATGATGGCTTAATTGTCATAAACGTCAATTAAAAAAGTTATATCAACAAATGATGTTTCTGCAAAACAAAAGCTTCAATCACATGAGGAGCAAGAGCTAAACAGTTGTTTAAGGCCACACTTTTCACACGTATTATTGTGATTGGATATTCTTTAGACAGCTGGTATACAAACAGATAATAGTGCATTTAAAGGCCGACAGCTGACCGCATAACTGACTCTGGAGCCCCTGGTGGAAACGAGCTGTGAGCTGTGAGCACCACCACCACCATCGGTCACTGAGAAGCACTCATAGCAGTGTAGAACAGTTTGACTAACCTGGACACGTGTTCCCAACCTGTATGACCCCTCAGGCTGCTCATTACTGATGCCCTGTCGGGACTTTTTCTTTAATAGTTAATCGCTGCTGCAAAAATAAGATAAATAAGGGCAATCCGACTTGTTCCTTGAAGCAACATTATTAATTTAACAGAAAAGTTGCGATTTAGCACCCTACAGTTTCAGATTTCAATTAACTTAAACACTTATGTATGAATATGAACAGCTGGCTTGCACTTGTTGTGATTTTAATTACTTATGAATTAAAAAAGCTAGGAAGTGGAAAACTATGCTACTACAAGTAAACACAGAGTAGCGAGCTAGCTAACATTACTAATATTTCTGGTTCTGGACGTTCCCCACCATCATTGTTCCCACACAGGCTTGAAAACCTCCTCCCAGAATTCCATAGCTCTGAGGCTAGTGGTGTTACCAACTCTCCCCTGGGAGAGGAGAAGAAGAGCACAAAGCCATGTGACATCACTCATTGGTTAGAGGACATTTTTAAACCATTATGTGTTCCTCATAAAACACACACAGAGTGGTGCAGGATTGAGTACACTAAAACCGGCGATTCACCACTTCCAGTTCTCTTGTCTCGAAGTCTACGTTTTTTTTTTAGAAGCCTGAACTGTATGTGGTTAACACAAACTGAAGAGATTTTCAAGTTTTAGTCTATGACATAATATGTGTCATAAAACGACAGATACTAAGAAGTGACTAACTCAGAAACTACTAAACGTTATCACGCCGAAACAAGTTCGCCTTTAGCCTAGCGGTGGTGATGCCCATGTGACCGTGAAGTAGTTTGTTAATAGCCTAACAGTAGCTTTGTACTTCTGACGATTGAGATTATCCTGCTGAACAAACGTTTTAGGAATCATAAAGGTGTGCTGGCCACAAAGCTCATGTTAGATTAGAGGATTGGATTTGAGCAGTGGCGAACCGTCAGGGCCTTCAAGGTATTCAGAGAATACCCTGGAACACTCAGATAAAACAAAGAAAAAATCGATGTTATTATATCAATAAAATGTATATAAAATTAATAAATGAGAATCGTATCTGTGTTGTTGATCTGTGATATTACAGTGTTACGTTGATTTGATTGTCCTTCTCGGACCATGCACTACGCATTTCAGTGGTTTTGTGTTAGAAAAGAAAGCAACCAATCAGATCTTGTTCTGGGTCTCTGGGTAGAATATCCTTCAACCAAGGTATTCTATATCCTTGATAGAATGCCCTGGCCGTTGCACTGAATGAGAGCGTACATTTGGACTGACAGTTTGATCAACCAATCATATATTGATTTGTAGCCAATGGCCGTATTCTTTCAGAGTGTCCCTCGGTTCCAGGGTACTCTCGAAGGCCCGGTAGTTAACTGGCTCGAGACAGAGGATCTAGATGAATGCGACGAAGCAATTCATGCCGTTTTATTGTTTTTAACGTTGAAATGGCAAGTGCAACAGGTGAAGATGAAGTTGTTGCGGAATTGTGTGTCTACAGAAGGTCCAGTTGTGATAGACACGGTTCGCCACTGGATTTGAGATACCTTTGTTGATAGCAGTTCTTCTAACAAAGCAGCATGTAGACAATGCCTTTTCCGCAATATTCGGAAATCAAATGGAAAAATCCATTGATTTCCCTTGCGATGCTAACTTCCAGTACTGCCTCCAAAACGACGTGATCACTGTACTACTCTAAAGCAACTTGTCAATCACAAGGTCGCCTTAAAACATGCCATGCTTTATTGTGTTCTTTCTCTTAATGGGACCATTTCATACAAAAGGAATATCGTGATGTATTAGAGACGACTGGGAATAACTGATTGAAACCATGAACTCATCAGGAAAATGTGTACTGAGGTAATAAATTAAATTAAAAGTATTTTATCAATTCATAACATTAGGAATTGATCCCCCTTCCAGCTGTCACAATATGCTGATTTTCTTTCTGGTGTATTAGGTTTGCATGCGAGCCCACAGCAGAATGAGCTTGATGTTTCCTATTCACACTACATAATTTTTTCCTGCACTCTGACACCAATTTATTGAGATCACAAGTGAATATGATTTGTTGAGGGAATAGTGAGGTAACGCTACATTGGCTGCACCGCCTGCCCCGCACAAATTAAACAGGCGCATGCATGCACAATATCCTCCTGAGGAGACACATATTCAGATGTTAACACACACACAACACACACACACACACACACACACATGAAATCAACTCACTCCCACATACAGATAAATGCAAGTAGAAAATCTCACACGTATGACATATAGAAACATAATTATAAGCAAACACCATGAACACACATTTAAAGAACGTCCAAGGCCTATCCTTCAGCTATATAGACAAACACTCACATACATTACACCAGTGGCGAACCGTCGATTTAATTATATAAGTAAAATGTAAATAAAATGAATAAATGGGAATCGTATCTGTGTTGTTGATCTGTAATATTACAGTGTTACGTTGATTTGATTGTCTTTCTCCGGCCATGCACTACGCATTTCAGTGGTTTTGTGTTAGAAAAAAAATGCAAACAATCAGATATTTTTCTGGGTCTCTGGGTAGAATATCCTTCAACCAAGGACATTCTATATCCTTGATAGAATGCCCTGGCCCTTACACTGAATGGGAGCGTACGTTTAGATTGACAGTTTGATCAACCAATCATATATTGATTTGTAGCCAATGGGCGTATTCTTTCAGAGTTCCCCTCGGTTCCAGGGTACTCTAGAAGGCCCGGTAGATAACTGGCTCGAGACAGAGGATCTAGATAAATGCGACGAAGCAATTCATGCCGTTTTATTGTTTTTAACGTTGAAATGGCAAGTGCAACAGGTGAAGATGATGTTGTTGCGGAATTGTTGTCAGTACCCTTTTCAAGACGACAATTCAGTGAAAAGACGGACATTATAAGGACGGGGGGGGGGGGGGTGGCGGGGGGTGTGTGTGTCTACAGAAGGTCCATTTGTGATAGACATGGTTCGCCACTGTATTACACTAACATTAATGCACACTCCTACCTGCCCAAACACATTCTCACAATCCCTACATACACAGTCCACATATACAGACACCCTTTTACAATGTACAAACAACCCGAGACCAAGCAGGGGGACACATCCTCCCATGTCCAGTTCAGCTAGCATTAGCATATTCAGACACACAAACATAGATAGGAGGGATGAAACCCTCTTTAATGGTCACACATGCACAAACAGTGAAATTTGGCCTCTGCATTTAACCCATCCTAGTACCAGGAGTCTAGTACTAGGAGCAGTGGGCAACTATTGCCCAGCGCCCAGGAGCAATGGGAGTGGGGGGCTGGGGGGCTGGGGGGCTGGGGGGGGATGTCCGGTGCCTTGCTCAAGGGCACCCCGGCAGGGCCCATGAGGTGAACTGGGACCTCTCCAAGTAGCAGTCCACTCCATATTTAGGTCTGGTCTGGTCTGGGACTTGAACCGGCGACCCTACAGCTCCCAGTCCATGCCCCTACTGAAATCACAGTGTAACTCACACGTGCGGAACATTTTTAACCTATGACATATAGAGATATAAAACAAAATTATAAGCAAACAAACACCATGAACACACATGTAAAGAGCATCCACTTCCCACACACACTGTCCACATTTACACACACGCTTACTACATGTACACACACCCCAGGAACAAGCAGGGGGACAACATCCTCCCATGACCAGTTCAGTTAGCATTAGCATCAAAGCAGAACCCACCGCGGCCTGACTCAGCAGATGGACAGGCTGCTGCATGTTTTCCTCCCACAGCTCTCCATCACTGCCTCGTACTGCAAAGAGGGCTTTGTTGGCTTGCTTTCCTGTTCTCTGGACAGTCTCAAGTACCACCCCCCCCTCCGTCATCCCGCCCTGATCCTGTCCGCTCAGTCCTCAGAGATGTCCAGACACGGAGCAGAGGCTGTCTGCCGCCCGCCTGCCTATCATTCCCTGCAGGGTGTAAATCAGCAGGGTGTAAATCAGCAGTGTGCCGCGGCGATGACAGATTTATGTGAGGGCAACCTCCTTATGAACCTGGACTGCGCTTCACGTCTTAGCATCGCTCCAACGCCAAAACTAGAGACCCAAAACCTGCAGTTTTACATAATAGGATTAAAAAAGACTAACAAAAATATTTGGGAAACACCAAGTTAAAGAATGGACTCATTTTGGTCTAAAAACAAATGTTTGACTTGTTAATGAATATAATTAACCTGTTAAGCCCCATAACCCCCGCCGTTGGGCGGGGGCAAAACACAAGTCTCAAGAAGCATCTAAATGAGCCCTGAGCGAAAAAATTCTTACGCACTTAGCACAGAACTCACGGTATAAATACTTTATTACTTATCGGATCTGCACAAACAAGATATCAGATTAAAGCTGAGATTCCAAAGATTTTAGAAATATAAGTATCATCACTGTGCGATCAAGGGCAGTGGAAGCAAACCCAGACAACAGAGGACGTAGCTTTACGGAGCAAAAACGGCAAATATGTCTTACCTTTTGCTGTTTCTGATCAAAAGTTGTGTTCAATGGCATTACAACGAGAAAAACGCTGCTGAAGGTTAATCCAATGTGTCTGTGTCACTTTGAAATGATTACTGATAATCCATCATTCCATTTTTGTCAAAAACGGAGATTTGATATTAGCTGCTATTAGCTGCTATTAGCTGCTATTAGCTGCTATTAGAGCTACAACCAGGGGCGTCGCCTGGACCTGGAAACATTCGGGGCTTAGCCCACAGTGGCGGTGTAGGTACCAGAATCTGTTCGGGGTTCGTTACGCTTACCAATGACGTCACGCATTGGCTGCAGCAACCCAATAGGACATTTTACACGGCCAAATTCCGCAAAGAATATTAAAAAATAACAATAGACAGTACTGTAAACATATTATGTAAATAACCCAATTTGTGTTCTGTGAAACTGAAAAGGATATTACATTGTTTTTTGTTACTTTCGTTGCAGTTCTATGTCTTAAATGTAATTTAGGTTAACTTCCTGTGCTTTTATTTTGAAGGCGAGTTTAGGCTGTTGAAAGGAAGTTGTTGTTGCTATGGAAACAACATGACGGAGAAAAAAGTAATATCTTCTACATATAAAGACGTAGAAAGTAAACAATAACGTCAGGGTCGGCTCTAGAACAAATCGAATGGGGGGGAAATCATTTACCACGGGGGGGCACACACTGCCGTCAACAACCAACACACAAACACCAACGCAACTTCAATTTAAAAAAACATGCTGTCTATTGTCTTTCACACACATTGCAGGGGTGTAGTGCTATTTTATAGCGCACCTATGACTTGTGTATCCTATCCATGTGAACATGTTTTAGGTGGGGGGTGGACCTAACCTCCTCTAGGAGGGTCCGGGGGCATGCTCCCCCGGGAAGATTTTTTTTAAATGTTGAAGTTAAATGCATCAATCTGGTGCACTTTGAAAGCAAAATTAAGAGATCTATGGATACATCTCTCAACACCTATATGAAACAGAACTGTAAACAGATGTACTTTTTCTTTATGGATATTTTACTAATCACTCCCCTTTTAAACTGTATTCTTGTGTTACTGTCCTATAGTATTTCATACCTGTTTTTCATTTATTCTCTTATTTTTTAATAACTATAATGATCATATAAAGGTGTTCCTCGCAAATACTTGTTTACATAAATGGTGACCAAACCGTTTGAGACCCACTGAGATAACTTACACTAAAGTTAACTATCTAAACACTGAGAGAGTCCTTTAGCTCACTGAGCTGACGTTATAAGATCCTCTCAGTCTGACAGGAGAGGACTCTCCTCCACCTTGGTGTAGAAACAGCTCTTTATACCCATTAGCATAGCTAGCTAACCAGATGCTAACAACAACATTCCACGTTTCCGCTTGCGCACTCACAAAATGCGCTCGTGCCACACACACAGAGCTAGCCGAGCTTGAATGAAACACAGAGACCCAGAAGTACTTGTACTGTACTGTATATCATATTATTTTCGATGGCTTTACTGTATAATCAGTATAACAGATGAACAGATCGCCACTGGGCTTTCATCTAAACACACAGCCACGTAATGATAACAAAATGTGTGTTGTTATGGCAACGTCAGTGGCCAAACAGCCACATTTACTGCTGCAAACACGTTCAAACATGCTGTCGACACGTAAAGCAGTGGCAACTATGCCACCATTTCAGCTGACTTTTTCTCAGAAATACTGTCACATAACATCCATATATTTCAGTGCTAGGTTGATGCTTAGCTAAGCTAACTATGAAACACTTTAACTGACAGGACTCAGGATCAACCGTGTACTGTAAGGTAGCTTCTAGCTTCATGTCGAACAGTAAGTCAACATTTTCCAGAGAGCTTTCTTTGAAATCACCAGGTAACGCTAAAAAACATTACATTTAGATTGTATGACAAAGTGTTTATTTAATATCTCTGGCTAGCTATAGCTACTTGCTAACGGTTTAGTTTACCCCCGCGATTCAAAGTAACGTCAACATAGCTGTAATATATGCTTTGCTTACATGTTCGCATAACTTGGAAGTTTACTGACATTTACATACCTTGTTTATCTGGCTCAAGTTGTGAGTCTGGGGTTGTTGTTTGAGCCACCACTTGAGAATTGTCGTCTTTTTTATGAAAAAATGTCAAACTCAGAGTCCGCGGCTGACAGTTTAAAGTTTAAACATTGTCACAGAGGAGAGGTACGTACCTGTCAGCCAATAAAACACGTTTATTTCCATGCAACTCTCTGATTGGTCTGGTGGTGTCTTGCCTCTGTTGCATTCACTGAACACGGGAAATTACAATCCTGCCGTCCTCTAGGTAAAGTACGGTTAATGTATTATATTATTGAGGGAGAATTTGTCCGGGGCTAAAGAAAAAACATCCGGGGGCCCGGATGCCTACCCCAGGCGACGCCCATGGCTACAACCCACCTTCCGGTTTTGGGCAAACTGCGTGCGCATCACTCTCAATCCTCAATGGAAATGTTTAGATGGATTTAGGAACTTCCTCTCGATTCTAATGGCTCTAACGGTTCAAAAGAGGTGTCAATCATCAAAATCGACCGAGGGGGGCCAGAGATATGGCAAATCCACCCAAATGACCCCAGAAGTGTTTTTGTTTTTTTTGCTAAACCTCTTTAAAAAGGTAAAATGTCACATGTCGCATCAATCTTGATACAGGGTACTTATAGAGTGGTGCAGTGACGCGTCCTAAAACCCGGTTCCCTCAATGCAATTTCTCCATAGGATTTTGGAAAATAGCTCGAAATAAGGTCTGTGGTTGACACACATTTAAGAGACGGATCACGTTTTGTTGGATAATCTCCACATGTCTACCCTACTTTTATCATTTTCGAATCATAAATCTAATCGATAGATTTATGATCGTTTTAGGAGGTGTCACTGCACCACTCTATTATATGTTATAGTTTGGATTCCTAAAGCTTTTAGTCTACTATCCCATCATTCAAGGGTGGTTTTCACTATAAGTAATGGGTTTATTTTGGACGGACACTATAATTTACATTTTTTTACTATGTTCAATCTGAAGTTACTTTAAAATAAAAAAATTCTATATTGATTCTGACTTTTCTACATCCAACTCACAGGTTTATCATTGCTTTGAGAAAAAAGATTATTAATTTACCCCTTTTAAAAGTGAAGATATAGTCATTTGTTCTGGGAATGTCATTTTCGAGCCTGAGACCTGAAAAACAGGCTCAGGGCTTAACAATGTTTCCCAGATTTCGTACATCTATTTATTTGGCACTCAGTCAGGCAGTTACTTCAGCTGATTTCACTTTGATATCAGAGTTTTGCTGTGTTGTGAAGTGGCAAAACTGTGCTTAAGACATTCTTTGTAACCACAGGTGGTCATGCTTGAAATGAATAAAGCTGCTATCAAAGATGCAAACAACAGACACAAAATAAAAAAGGCTTTAAAGGCTAACCTGATCAAAGTTAACTTTTTACACATTACAAAGCATAATTTGCATTCATGTGAAGTCTTGCTTCACTTTCGAAAAACAAAAAGTCAAATACTGACTATTTTAACACTCTTAAAAAAGATCTGCCTCTAAATACTGAGCTTAGCATGTCTTCATATTTCCAAATCAGTCTGTGATTACAGAGATATTATTTTTTTTACCATAATGGCATTTTCTTTATGAATTTATATTTAAAACCTGAACATTAGCTTACACTGAAGCATAACAAATGCGTATTGGAAAAAATACAATTATCATAAAAAAAAACACAAAGAAAACTCACTGTACACAATATCAGTACAGCAACATTACTTGACAGGGTTTCAACATCACACCTGTAAGGGAGGACAACAGAGATCTGCTCCATTAGCATAGCTTCAGTTCGGTAAGATAGCAAATTTAGCTAATGTGCTGTACATGATCAAAATTACATCGACACACGGCATTAAAAGTTCTGTTAACAACAACACAACATTTCTGACCTGAACAAAATACAATTTGAGCCTCTGTTAAACGTATTTTTCACATATTTAATTAAATGTTTAAAGTATCACTCGTAGCGCCAATCTACAGAAATTGTTGGTATAAGGAGTATATACATTTTTTTTAAACGTATCAAAATAAAAGCTCCCCAAAATAAATATACAGTAACAACTATTATAATGATATATGAACAGAAATGGGTAGGTGAAATATAGACATTAATAATAATAATAATACATTTATTTTGTTAGCGCTTTTACAGGTGCTCAAAGACGCTTTACAGATATAGTGAAAAGAAAAGAACAACAAATAAATATATATAGTTCAAGTTAAAGTCAAATAATACAAAAACAATCACACATTAAAAGCCAGATTGAAAAGATGATTTTTTGTGAGTTTTTTGAAGGTGGTGAGCAGGGGCGCGGGAAGGGGGGTGCTGAGGGCGCTGCAGCACCCCCTAGCGGCAGGCAGGCGGTGCGGAGCTCCCCTGTCAGGAAATTTATTTTATTTTTATTTTATATATATGTATTTAATTTCATTGTGCCTGAGATTATATTTTATATTATATGTTATTATTCAAATGATAATTTAAAACTATATAATAAATAATTTTGCTTCAGGGAAGAAAAATAAAAAAGATGTGGAAAAAAAGTTTTTTGTTAGTTTTTAGTCGGCTACTTTTAACGTGACGCAAGTAACTGACATGGCGAAAAAACGTATCTCGGAATTTTTTCTCTCTAAAAACGCTAAATCTGCAAAATCATGTGCATAATCTGTATACTGGTCAATATCATGTTTGTGGTATTTTAATTATTATTTTATGGTTATTGCTGCTGCAGCCGTGCATAATCTGTGTAATATGCAGTGGCAGCGCCAGGGTATGGCTGGGGTAGGCTACAGCCATACCAAGAAATGGCTTAGCCCCACCATGAAAAATGATGTTAAAGTAAGCAAAATAAAGTCCGCCAACTCGCGCGGAGTAAATTGCACAGACTGCAGTTAGTAAGATTGATTTCAGTAGCCACTTGTCTGGAAATACCGAAGACTAGAAATCAACACGTAATGAAATAAGACCCCACGGTTTGATGATTGATAGGTGTGTGGGCTGTCTTTCATTTTGACACACAGAACAATGGGGCTATCCACCCTTATCCACAATGTAAAGTAATTCACACAGCCTCTTCCCTCTTCTCTCTGTGAGGAGCAGCAGGTTCAGCTTTCAGAACAAAGTAACAAAATACAAAAATGGCATTCATTTTTTTAAATGTGTAGTAATAGATTTATTTATTTTTCTCTCAAGAGAGTACCAGAATGTGTATTTTATGTTAGTATTTCAAAAATCTCCTGGGGGAGAATCCCCCCAGACACCCTGCAGGGTTGGTTTTCAGCATGTCAACTCTTTCACCTGTGGGGAAATTGCAGGATTTGCTCCAGGTCGCCCTTTTATTTACTACAAGACAAATGTGCCTTTTATTTCATACAGTTCAATTTGGATTGAGACAGGGAAATAATCTAAACCTCACGCGTGGCGTTTCACTGTCAAGGGGGGGCGATATAGCGTGTATGTAATTACATTGCAAATACTGACTTGAGTCCCACACTGTATGGGTTAGCCCTACCATAGATTACCCAAAATACTCTGGAGCGCCACTGGTAATATGTAGCCAATAAATTCCACATTGTTGGTAAATAATATTTACATCTTTGTAGTGTGTGTGCTAGTGCATTTGTGCGTGCTCTGTGCCTGTAATAGTGTTCACTGGAGTCCATTGTTATGCTGTGTGTGTGAGGTTTTGCCACGCCCCCCGTTGGTGCGTAATTAGCACATCGGACAGCACCTCAGCACCCCCACCCAAATTACCTTCCCGCGCCTCTGGTGGTGAGGTCAGTTCAGTCTCTGATGGGTTGGGGGAGTGAGTTCCAGAGGGAGGGGGCAGCGACGGAGAAGGCTCTGTCCCCCAAGGTCCGGTGATTGGTGCGGGTGGGGATGGATAGGAGGTTGGCTTCTGATGAGCGGAGGCAGCGGGAAGGGGTGTGGTGGTGCAGCAGGTCTGTGAGGTAGGGGGGGGGCCTGATTGTTGAGGGCTTTGTAAGTAATCAGGAGGACTTTGAAGTACATTCTTTGACGGACGGGGAGCCAGTGGAGGTTCTGGAGGACGGGAGTGATGTGGTCTCGGGAGCGGGTGTGGGTGAGGAGGCGGGCAGCAGAGTTCTGGATATGTTCGAGTTTATTGAGGAGGTTGGATGGTATGCCGTAGAGCAGGGGTCGGCAACCCCTGGCCAACATTGGCACGCGGCATCATAACCAGTGGCACACTAGGAATACGTGGAATACGTGGAATACGTGGAATACGTGGAATAAGTGTGCGAAATATTTAAATTTTATTTTCGGATCCTGAACGAGACCGCCGCCAGAGTGCGTCTCCCCGTTACCAGCAGAAGGAAGCCATGCACGCAACGCAGCCCAGCTCTCTTTAACTCCAGGCGACTTTCTGCCGCTTTCTTCCGTGGTGCAGTGCAGATCGTTTCACCACAGAGGAAAGCACTTCACAAATTGCAGTAGGCCTACCCACAAGGAGCTGTGAAAATGCCGCAGTTTTTGCGTGGCTGTGTCTTTAGTTGAAAGCCCAGTGGCGATCTGCTCATCTCTCATCGAAATAATATGCTACAAAGGGGCGGACTGGCCATCTGTGTGTTGAACTTTCCTGTCGGCTCCCAGACTGTAGTCGAGGAAACAGGGGGGATGACTCCCTGTCGTCTCCCAGGGCAGAAGCAACAAGCTTCAGGTTCAATAACCCACTTTAGCTTAAATGACTGGAGAGAGGCGAGCTCTTCTTGGGAGGCCGTTGCATTTATTTAGTTGTTCTTCTGTTTCACAAAATACATCACAGACCTCTGTTTTTCTGCTGCCTCGTTTCACTTCCAGAAACATACACAGGCTCGCTCACTCTCGCTCTACCATCCACACACACACATGCACAAGCCACACCCCTCTCTCTCTCTCTTAAAGGGACAGCGATCTCATCTCACTCTGCATGACCCTAATATCATAACATGTGTGTTCTGGAGAATCACAGAACGGACGATCGTCCTTATTATTAAACCAATTATTTAAATGTGTTTGTTAAATTCGGCATCATGTAAGTTGCGCTGACAGGTCCACACACTGCTTCCCCGCAGCGAGGCCCCCCACCCTCCTGTTGACAGTTCACGAGCGTCAAGCTCCTCCCCCCACCCCCCCCCCCCCCCCCCCCCCCCCCCCCCCCCCCCCCCCCCCCCCCCCCCCGTTCATAATTCACGATCGTCGGCACGCTGATAACAATTTTTGTAATGGCACTTCATATCAAAAAGGTTGCCGACCCCTGCTGTAGAGGATGCTATTACAGTAGTCGAGTCGTGATGTGATGAATGCATGAATCAGGGTTTCAGCAGCAGAGGAGGAGAGTGATGGGCGGAGACGGGCAATGTTTTTGAGGTTGAAAAAGGCGGTCCTGGTGATGTGATTGATGTGGTGATTGAATTTGAGCTGACTGTCGAAGATGACTCCGAGGTTGCGGATGTGAGGAGGGGGAGATAGAGCGTGGCTGTCAATGGTGAAGTTGAAATTCTGGATGGTTTTGGTACGGGATGGGGAGCCGATGAGGATGATGTCTGATTTGGCACTGTTCAGTTGGAGATAGTTTGTTTGCATCCATGCTTTTATTTCTGAGAGACAGTTGGTGAGAGTGGAGTGTGTTGTGGGGGTGATGTTTTTGTTGAGATATAAAGTTGGATGTCATCGGCATAGCAGTAAAATTGAAGGTTGTGGCGACTAAATATTTTGTCAAGGGGGAGCATGTAGAGGATGAAGAGGAGGGGGCCAAGCACCGAACCCTGGGGACAGAGGAGCAGTGGAGGAGGTGCAGTTGTTGATCGGAAACCGGATTGAAATGGCTCAAAGAGGTCATTGGAGCTGAGGTGGGATTTAAGTTGTGAGGCAATGACACGTTCAAGTATTTTTGACAGAAAGGGGAGATTTGAGATGGGCCGGAAGTTGGACATGATGTCAGGTGTGAGTCCAGGTCTTTTGAGAATGGGTGTGACAGCAGCCAGTTTGAGAGAGGGGGGAACTGATCCAGATCTGAGGGAGGAGTTAATGATGGTGGCGATGAGTTGGGAGATGGCAGGGAGGCTCTCTTTAACAAGTTTGGAGGGCATTGGGTCAAGTCTGCAGGTGGAGTTAATTCCGGTCATGAAGTCGGACAGTTGCATGGGGGTCACAGGGGAGAAGTGGGACAGGGGCTGTGAGGTGAATGGGGGGAGCCAGGAGGGGAGGTGGGGGGTGCTGATGAGGGTGTCAGATTGCTGTAAATGTTGCTGATTTTGGTTTGGAAAAACGAGAGGAAGGAGTTGCACTGTTCGGTGGTGAAGGATGAGGTGGTGTTGTCACAGGGTTTGAGAAGTTTGTTGATGGTGGAGAACAGACGCTTGGGGTTGCTGGAGCCAGACTGAATGAGTTGTGAGTAGTAATTAGCCCGAGCTGCTTTGAGTGCGTTACTGTACTGCTGGAGATAGTCTTTGTAGATTTGAAGATGGACTGTTAGTGTGGTTTTCTTGTGTTGGCGTTCCAGTTGACGTTTCCTTGATTTCATTTGGCGGAGTTCGGGGGTAAACCAGGGGGCGGAGTGTATGAAAGAGACATTTTTTGTTTTTGTGGGGGCCAGTTCATTGGACAGAAGGAGAGGGTGCTGTTATAATAGTCCACAAGTTCAGATGGGTTTTCAGAAAGTGGGGGGGGGGGAGACAGACATCTTGCAAGCAATGGAGGCAGTGATTGCTGAAGGTGAGATGGATTTGAGATTTCTGTAGGTTATTGTGCGTTTTTGCTTTTGGGCGGGGATGTTGATGTCCATGATGATGGCCAGGTGATCAGAGATGTGGAGATTGAGGCTGGACAGATGATGGATGGTGAGACCAGTGGAGCAGACCAAGTCCAGGATGTGACCACGGCTATGTGTTGGGAAGTTGATGTGTTGAGAGAAGTTGCAGCAGTGAAGGGTTTCCTTAAATTCAGAGGCATATTTGCAGGTCGGGTCGTCAACATGAATGTTAAAATCACCTAAGAGGAGAACAGATGGGGATATGGCAGAAAGCTGAGTGAGAACATTACATGTCTTTTGTTAGACGCTTTTATCCAAAGCGACTTACATACATTCAGTACTGAGGACAATCCCCACAGGAGCAATTTGGGGTGAAGGGTCTTGCCCAGGGACACAACGATGCTGACTGCAGTGGGACTCAAACTGCTATCCCCTGATTCAAAGTCCAGCAATCTATCCACTGAGCCACAGCCGCCATGGACGAGTTTAATGCATACATCGATTACAGATATAAAGTATTGATTATAGCTGGTGCCATGATAACTTTGAGAACCTACAGGAGAAATGTAAATGTAATCTATTATTATATAACGTCGTAAATCTGCTGCACTTGTAATCCTTCAACCTGTTTCACCTCACTGGTTCATTTAGCATTTAAATCAGACCTTTGCTATGAAGTGCAGATCTGCCACGCTGTTGCATTATGCAGATGACTGTGGCATATTGACACCAGATTATCTGGGGATTGTGGGATGATGTTATCAATTGTTTCAACTAATGGATTCAATTTGCTCTTCACTCAATGCCACGATTTGTTATACAAACATCATGTGTACCTCACCGCCTGCCCCCCATCCATATCACATTAATTAGACTCATCCCTCCAATAGAACATTATGGTATGTGTGTGTGTGTGTGTGTGTGTTGTGTGTGTGTGTGGTGTGTGTGTGTGTGTGTGTGTGTGTGTGAGTGTGTGTGTGTGTGTGTGTGTGTGTGTGTGTGTGTGTGTGTGTGTGTGTGTGTACTTCTTAAGATGTTGACTTCGTTCTCGGAGCAAGGTAAAAAGGGAGGGGAATACCTATTGAATTATTCTCAAATGAGGTAATCTTCAGATAATGGGGATTATAGGGAGTGTTAGAGACAGAATAATAAAACAATAACAAACTTTCCAGAGACCACAAAGACAAATAATTAGCCTAATCCCGAGCTTTGTGACTGCGCTTCACTTGAGACCTGACAGCGAGAGCCTTCCTGAGAGTCTAGTTCATGTTCCTGCTCCACAAGTGCCTACAGACAGAAGCACACACACACGTTCTTTAAGTAAGAGTCACTTAGCTCTTTGTGTGTGCTCAGCAACATTAGCAAGCAAGAACATGCACTTTCTATTTGTTCCTGTCTGTGCGGCTCGACATGATCATAACCGCCAACTCATCAACCACAAGCAGAGAACAATCTAGAAGCTGACGCCGCGTCTATACGTGCAGCCAGCCCTCATTATATGTCTCCAAGCAACTAAACTGTCAATTACCTGTTGATGTAAATGTATTTTTGTTTATATGTTTAGAAATATTATTCTAATCAGCCCAAGGAGGGTGAAGAACTGGATGTGTTGGGGCAGAGGTGAACAAAGTACTAGAAGTAGAAGTACCAGAGTGTATAAGTTAAGTTCTGTTACAAGTAAATACCTGCAATCAAAATGTTGCTCAAGTTAAAGTACAAAAGTATTAGTAGCACAAGTTACCTTAAAAGGGTCGCTCAGTGATTAGAGCCCCCCCCTCTGTAAAGAGCAGGTTTGTCAATGTCCTCCTCTCTGTCTCCTCAATTCAACCCTGCCTCTGAAATAAAGGCACACTCTCCCCCGAAAGAAATCTAAAATAAACAATTGAATATTAACTTTATTGGCTTCATTCACTTTGAAAAAGCTCCAGTCATTTTATTTCAGAGAGGAAAGTTAATATACTACTACATTTCATCAATAACCATGGGCTATGACAATCAAATGAGAAAAAGACATTTAAATGATCATCAAAACTGAGACTGTAATCTGGGACAAAATAAGTTCCTTTCAACACTGAGATAGTAGTTTAGTGGGTTTAGGGTTAACCAGTTAACCCCTGAGCCTGTTTTTCAGGTCTCAGGCTCGAAAATGACATTCTCAGAACAAATGACTATATCTTCACTTCTAAAAGGGGAAAATTAATAATCTCTTTTCTCAAAGCAATGATAAACCTGTGAGTTGGATGTAGAAGAGTCAGAATCAATATAGATGTTTTTATTTTAAAGTAAATTCAGATTGAACATAGTAAAAAAATGTAAATTATAGTTTCCGTCCAAAGAAAACCCATTACTTATAGTGAGGACCACCCTTGAATGATGGGATAGTAGACTAAAAGCTTTAGGAATCCAAACTATAACATATAATAAGTACCCTGTATAAAGATTGATGCAAAACAAGTGACATTTTTAGAGAGATTTAGCAAAAAGAAAACACTTCTGGGGTCATTTGGGTGCATTTTCCATAATTCTGGCCCCCCCCCCCCTTTAAATGTTAAGAAGCCCTGAGACACAAAAAAAAAAACCCTGCAGGGGGCTCTCGGACTTAACAGGTTAATGAATATTATTTTTTAGAAAACAAGGTTATTTGTTGGGAAATGTAATCATGATTAATGTGCTATAGAGGTAAATAAGGAGTGAACACTCTGAAGGGTTTTGGTTGACTGGCTTGACCCCAAATGCTTGCACAGCTTGCACACAAGATAAGATAACCCCTGCAACAAAGTGTGTGTGTGTGTGTGTGTGTGTGTGTGTGTGTGTGTGTGTGTGTGTGTGTGTGTGTGTGTGTGTGTGTGTGTGTGTGTGTGTGTGTGTGTGTGTGTGTGTGATAAAGCAGGGGAAAGTGACAAGTTAACTGGGAATGTGCTCTGCCCGGGGAAAACAGACAGGTACGTCATGGCGGGGGATTACATTAGTGATAAAAAAGGCTGTAAAAACAAGTGGCATGTAAACTGTGTTTTTGCGGAAACTTGCACAAAATCCTGTGCTTTCTCTCTCTCTCTCTTTCCCTCAATCGTTTTTTATTTCTCAACATGCCCTTCTGGCTCTTTCAGTTTGCACCTTCCTGTTTTTACCTACAGTAGCATTAAAGCCGGGCCCACTCCTCGCAGCTGTATCCCCCCCCCTGTTGTTTCATTCATTGTGAGCTGCAGTGAAGGCATGCGTCTCCTCTCCCATCACACACCCTGCTGCTTGTAATCCAGCCAGACTGCGGTCTTGACCACGCCACAGGTGAAAGGTCACAGACCCCCTATGGACCAATCAGAGTGGATCCCCGCTGCGACAACAGGCCAACAGCACGAGTATGAAGCAAAATACAGCTTCTGGTGACATGAGGAAAAGTGGGAATTAATGCATTAAACTATGACAGCAACAAACAAACTAATATTTTACAATTCATCCCATGTTGTTTGTTTGTTAATATTAAGCGGCACCCCTACAGAAAGAAGCAGTTTGAATGATGTATTCATTTATCACATATGCTGCTAAATTGATCCCAATCTTACTAAAAATGTCATCAACGTACAGAGTAGTAAACAGTAGGTAGAAGCATGTATGCTCATTGACGGAGAATTAAATTGCCTCCCTACATCGGGGGTAAAATCAACAACCTTACTGTGCAATTATATTGTCCAGAGGAGCGTAATGTTATTCTATAATGGATGATATCACAGAGCTCCTAAATGAGTTAAACCCCATCTGCAGAGAACTCTGCTACTGCTACGCATTTTTCCCTGTTATGAGATGAAAATGTAGTATAAACATTGTGCTATGATATATCTTTTAACAAAGGGTCATTTTTTTAAATTCAAATGTGTATTTTATGTTTGTATTTCATATCATACATATACATATGTGACCCGCTCTATCGAAATCAGTCGGAAGTCGCAACGGCTCATTTCAAAATAAACGTGGATTTGCGTAAAAAAATAGTTTTTCGGGGTTCGGGTGTTTTGTTTGATTTCAAATAAACAAAGTCTTGGCTTTCAGAATATGACACTTTTATTTCCAAAATCACACGATAAATACATTTTTGAAGCTTGTAAAGGGAAGATGACAGCTCTCACTCGCCACTCTGCTGTTCCGCAGCGCAGCTCCCCCTCCCTCCGCTGAAATTAT
The DNA here is from genome assembly GCA_031216635.1 of Dissostichus eleginoides. Lineage (NCBI taxonomy): Eukaryota > Metazoa > Chordata > Actinopteri > Perciformes > Nototheniidae > Dissostichus > Dissostichus eleginoides. The sequence continues at coordinate 4,014,542 of CM062274.1, read as the reverse complement.
GAATGTAAGGCGTATAGTAATCATAGATAACACGGCAGGGTCCGTTACAGTTTGTTTTCATCTGATTTCAAAATAAACAAAGTCTTAGCTTTCAGAATATTAAACTTGTTCCGGCAAATTCAGATGATAAATACAACTTAGAAGCTTGTAACGGCATAATTACAAGCGGAGAACGGAGTAACTTGACGTCACAGTAGGCATAACAACAGCCGGTGTTTCTCGTGAGTGTTTTCCCCGGGAAACAAACACAATACACACAAACACACACACACATACATACATACATACATACATACACACACACACTCGCGAGTTTCCCCCAGACCAGTAATCCAAACGAAAATATCTTCCCTCCGTAGTAGTTTGATCATTTGCTCCGCTAATAATCAATCAGATCGATGGATTCCAGAGAAGAGGAAACTTTGAAGGCCTTTTTCTCAAAATAATGACTCGGTGACAGTCATTATATAATGTGACATATTTTGCTTAATATTTGGAGTACAACAACAATCCGGATATCATTAGAAAGATAGGAATCTCCTCTTTCCAACACTCAAAATGTGTCTTCGAGTCAATGCGACTGATTTCGATAGAGCAGGTCACACATACATTTGGAGGTCTTCTAAATATTTACACCGGTCAAACAGTGTTGGTTTGAGTCAAAGTAAGCTAAAATGTGTATTCTTATAGTAAAGGAATATGTTTATTTTTGTTTAACACCTGTTAGCTTGTGTATTTTCATGAGATTGAAAGGTGTCATATTCTGCTCCTTTTCAGGTTCATATTAGTATAGTGTCTCTACTGTGACATGCTTTAATGTTCAAAAAGCTCTTTATTTTGCTCATACTGTCTGTGCTGCAGCGCCTCTTTTCACCCTCTGTCTGAAACCAGAGCCCAGTCTGCTCTGATTGGTTAGCTGGCTGGCTCTGTTGTGATTGGTCAACCACTTAGAGATGTCCTGCCCCTTAGCACGTACAACGTGATGAAACGCTAGCCAATAGAAGCGCGGTGTTGCATAGTGATGTCATTATGTTACGGATGTAAACAAAGGAGTCCAATGGAGGTGTTTCAGGCAGGGGGGGAGTGTGTGGGAGAGAAACTCCCTCTGGAGGGAACACAGGGATTTTAGCCTCTGCAGACCATTATCATGCACAAAGACCTATAGAACACACTACAGGGAAGGGAAAACCCCAGAAAACATGATAGGGCCTCTTTTTTAGCAAGAAAAATAATGTTCATTTCCAGCTTTTAAAGCTGCATGGACTGTTTTTTGGACAGTCGGAGGAATTGGAACATACTCTAATCCCCTAATAAAATCTGTCACAACAAGTGATCACATTACACATAAGTTATTTAATTTATCCTTAGAATTCAAATTGCCCTGATTTTAAGGACAGCATTCAGGTTCATATCATGTTTTTTTTCCTGGAACATAAAAACACAATTTGCCTTGCAGAACCTTTTCCCAATAAGTGAAAGAGACTTACCCAGAGTGGTAAGTGAGCTGGCCAACATGGGAGAGGCTGAGACATGGGATCAGATCTTTACCACGCTTTCAGAGTAACCAGGAAGATTAGGACAGAATAACATGCCAGAGCTTAAAGACTGCGGCTCCTTTTTCTGTTCCCGGCTATGGTGCATTAGAGTAAACACTCATCTCCTCAACAAGAGCCCCGGGGCGGAAGAGGTCATACATGTAAATGCCTCACACCATGGCATTCAAGAGCTTTTAGATTCTGCGCTGACAGCTTTCCTGTGTGAAAGTGTTCTTGTTTGCTCCATGCTGTTACCTAATGAAACCACTGAGAGCAGCAACTGAACAACACATTTAGCTAGCAATGCTCGAAAAAGTGAAACGTTGTTGCTGGTCCACATTTCTCCAAGAGTTTGTGTTCAGGGTTGATGTAAGAATTATTTTGAATGTCTTGAAAGTTACTCTAATGGTGCACTCACACAGGATGCAAAGCAACATTTTCACGTAGGGCGATTACATGTAAAGTCAATGCAGCTTAGCCTGATCGATCCGATATCAATTCAGAAAACATGCATTTTAAAAGTTGTCCGCTTGCTGTCTTGCTGACACACTTGCTAAAGCATTTATTCATTGTTTTTATTAATCGGTCGTTTTTTCTGCATCATTTCAGAATCAGAATCAGACACAGGTTTATTACCAGGTAGGTTTACACTTACGAGGAATTTGACTTGGTGTCGTGGTGCATACATAAAAGTACAACAACAATTAAAACACAGATAGAGAACTACAATATAAAAAAATATATATATATATATAGTAAAATATAAATATAACAGTATTAACATTGCAATGGAATGGAATAAAAAGGAATAAAATATGGAATAAAAATAAAAATTGGCAGTAATAAGAAAAGAAAACAGATATTGTTGTACATTGTGTGCATTAATGTAATGCATAGAGTCTGCGTTGTGGCTGTCAGTGGGGGGGCCGGGCTTTGTTTAAGAGGCCGGTAGCGGAGGGGAAGAAACTGTTCAGGTGGCGAGAGGTTTTGGTCCTGATGGAGGTCGGTGAACAGTTTGTGTCCAGGGTGGGAGGGGTCGGCCACTATCTTCCCTGCCCGCCTCAGGGTCCTGGAGGCGTGCAGGTCGTGGAGGGATGGCAGACTGCAGCTCCAGGTGGTTGTCCCTGCACCAGGTCACCAGATGGTCCATCTCCCACCTGTAGGCAGACTCGTCCCCACCAGAGATGAGTCCGATGAGCATATAGTATTGCAATTATATCACAGTAAAATATGCTTTTTCTTGTTGTTTTGTTGGTATCTACAAAGACACAAGTCCCACATCCTTGCCAGCTTGTGTAGTTTGAGTAATGCAAGTAATGAGACGGTAAAACACGCATGAGTACCGCGGGGCAAATGCCCCATGAGTCTCTATACATTGCCATTGAACTTGATAACTTAAAATCAAGCCAAATGCTCAGTATGCCACACAAGGCTGCTTTTATATCTGAATTATATCAGGGCAGCTGCTTTAAATCCAGCTGGCGGTTAGATTACTCATGTATTAATGAGAAAACTCATTTTACATTCCATGATCATTCTTCCACCAAAGTATAATGGGTTGAACCTTTTTTGAAGTGTGTATGATAGGCAGCATATCTCCATAGAGCCCCTCAGAATGTGTTATCTTATAGTATATTAAAACATGAAGTACATTAGACTGTCCCCCAAAAAAAGACATTTTAAGGAGCAAATTTCTCCTAAGTGGACACAATATTGCCTCAACTTGCACCACCTTAATCAAACCTGCGGTTATCTGCCTCTTTAATGCTTGTGTGATTTTTTTTCTTTTCAACATGAGCTGGTAGAAATGTAGCCACTGGCATTGGACTTGACTCAATGCACTAATATCAGCGTACTGCCCCCAGAAATGTGACTTTGAGCATGACAGTTCATTTCTGATCTTTACGAACAAAGGAACAAAATAAACAACGATTGCTCCCTTTCTGAGTCTTTACTCTTTAAAAAACAATGATATGTGCTTTAAAGCTCTACAACTAGTGAACTTTCAGCCAAGATCGTATTAATAATGTGTGTTTTAACCGTGTGTTTGCATAAATCTGTTTACCAGCCCTCTGAGATGGCCGGGAGAGCTGCTCATATGTGTTAAAGCCCATCACACCTCTAACAGCTAGGGAACAGACAAAACAGCAGCCCACATACTGCGATCTGTGCCAATTTGTATCCTTGTTATTTGAGGAATACATTGGCACAAGGTGGAGGATGAATAATACATTGTGTTTGCTTCCCCTCTCCTCCCTCACTTCCAGTGCCCTGTATAATCTGAGAGCAGCGATTGAAATCTCCACACCTGACATTCAGTTTCAAGTTGTGTTGAAGGTTGGCTTTATCCCCCGCTGTCTTTTCAACCGCTTTGGGGAGATGTCAGAGTAAAAAAAGTAAAGAGTCTATTTAGCACAGTCTGTGGTGTTGTTCATTGGTTCAGAACGATCCGGAGAAAAAGTCACATTCAAACATGAAACGTGTGTGTGTGTGTGTGTGTGTGTGTGTGTGTGTGTGTGTGTGTGTGTGTGGTCAAGGTTTTTTCCTCGGGCACTTGGATTCTTCCTGCTGACAGAAATATGTGACAGATCAGCCCAGGGGTCTTTAGAGCAGGAGGAAGGAGAGGTGAGGACTCAAAATGGGTCCCACCAGTTGATAACCACTGGCATAGACCGTCCTTAGATGTGATCTGCTCAGATGAACATGCTAGCGTTATCATCGTGAGCATGTTAGCATTAGCAGATATTATCAGACACAGTGGCCGTTTCTCAATGTCGAGTAAAGCTGCTGCAGAGCCACTATTTCAAGTATACTACGTCATTGAGTGGCGCTGAATGCTGGGCATTTAAACAGTCCTTCGGCGCCACTCGATGATGTAGTATACTTTAAATAGTGGCTCTGCAGCAGCTTTACTCGAGATTGAGAAACGGCCAGTGAGATGTTTGGGTTATGAGTGACTTTGAGAGATAGGAATTGAAAGGTCTTGTGGAATTACGCATAGAATAAATGTCTTTTCTGTGCAGTTCAAGTCAAAATATAAAAACAGAAAGATAAACAAGGTACTTAATAGTTTGAGCATGTTGTTAATTTAGAGCCTATATTCGGGGTCAGGTTATATTATTGGCTTAAGCTTCAGGCTTGCCAGGTTTCTGCGGCTCTGATAAGAACAAACATGGAGGTAAGTGGGAGTTCATGCATGTGTCATCATCTATGTGTAATGGTAGAGCTGAGTACTGAATTAGCCCTCTAAAGGTTAATTCCAGCATAATACCTTCCTTTAACACCTCTGATCTAACACAGGCAACGAGGATTACACTTTTTCTTTCTTCCATCCTCCCTGCCTACTCACTCATCTAAAAATGATTTCCATCATTTCTCACCTAAGGAGACTTTGCTGCCAAATGTATCCCTCAGATGGCTTTATGTCCTCTGGAGAGCACAAGGAAGACGTAAATAATAGCAGCCTAACCCATGAGTTTGAAAGCACTACATAGCAGATAGTAGATTTTAGAGTTGTTTCCTGATGCCATGAATCGCTGCAGATGCATGAGTTTGACATTGGAAACACAGCGGAGGTTAACTGAGTCTCACTGCCAAAATAAAGTCTGATATTGCATTATGTGCACAGGAGAGGGTGAGGGAAATGAAGGGAAGCTGTGATGATGCCGAGGGGACTCATCACACTAATCACATTTTACATGCTGACTGGAGGTTAGAGCACTGCATTCCCACATCACCCACAATTATTACAGCTTTTAGTTCATACATTTCTGGTTTATGCTGAGTTATGTTACTCCTTTTATAACCTACAGCTAGAAACCTTTTTAGTTTCAGCCATCACTGCTATCAGCAATAATAATCAAACCTGGGAATGTGACAAAACAGGTCACATGTGTGGAGCCCATGGATGGCCTTGTGTTAAAAAAGGTATTGATACTGAAATATAATGATCAAACATTGCAGATAATCTAATTAAAAACTAATTGTATCAAGACATGCAAATACTGACTTTCAGAAGGAATGGGTTGGTGATTTGGATATTATTGCGGTAATGTCATTTTTTTGTTAAACCCAGTGGATAAGTGAACATGTGATTGATCAGTGGTAGAAAATATCTGGAATTTGGAATGTCCTCTTTGGTTATCTGTAGAAAATGTAAAACTTACAAAACCTGTTTCACTGTTATGCTATAATTTAGGCCAGTGGATATCATATCTAAGCTTGTGCTTTATAAATTGAAAACAACTGTGACAAATGGCAGCTAATAGCTCTGAGTGTGGACGCTGCATAGGCTTTTAGCTAAATGCATTTGCTTGTTAACAATGAAAGCGCTAACATGCTGATGTTTAGCAGGTATGATGGTTTACATATTATAGGCTAGAGTGCCTGGGGAGGAATTGTTCAATGGTTTATTTGCATTCAATAAAAATGGTAACAGAATTACAAGTTAAATATAAAACCATGTACTGCAAAAAAGGAAGAAAAAATATATACATTTAAAAAACAATACACAAATCGACAAGAAAACATAATTAAAGAATGACATTTTTTTAAATAACTTTGAAAAAGCAGTGGTAGTTTCCCTGAGTCACTGCAGACACTAATTCACTGTTGTGACCATGGGTTAGTCTAACTTAGCACAAACCACTGTCACAATACTCACAATCACAGTGTGCTGACATATTCCTTTGAGAGTTCATTTTGTATCTGCTGGATAGTGGCCAAAGCTGGCAGCATGCACAGGGATTCTGATTCTGTTACATAATTCAATGATTGTTATATGTATAGAGAGATCAGTTATGTAAGTGCTTCCTGATTCTTTCAGTTTTGCAATATCATGACACCCGGATGTGAGACGACTCTAGCTTTTTTTGTTCGCTGCTTTTCCATTTGAGCTTTAATTGCACTTTGGTGAAGCGACTTTGAGTACTGAGAAAAGTGTTTTTATAATCAACTACCTCTAAACTAATGACAAAAAAAGGATTTGCCTTCCAGTTGGGTTTCTTATTTTTCCAGTATTTTAAAAGAGGCAAATCAGTGGGGGAAAAATACGTTTTACAATCACAAGTTCTGGGAATCCATTTTTTAATATCCCCCCCCCGCCCCAAGTAATTTTAAATTTTATAAGGCATGTATGAGGGAGTGACTTGGAATATAGCATTTAAACATTTATCTGGGGAGCTGGTGTCAAAATTGTGTATTTTATCCCCACAATAATGCATTCTTTGTTTACTGAATTAAACTTAGTAGTTTCATTTATGGTGATTTTATACGTAAGTTGTAAACATTCCGTTCATTTTTCTACACCAAGATCTTAATTTAATTTTTTTTGTAGCAGTTCTTTAGACGGATCAGTTATATATCAAATCCCATTTGTTCTGTGGCTGGTTGGGTCACTTTTAATTATACAACAGATTCTAACTAAATATTTATTGCAGTTGGCCATAGTAGTTTGACCAAACATACACTCCATAAATTACAGTGTACAGACTGGACTGCTTTGGCCGGGAAGTGTCATTAGCACAACAGAGATATGCACATTTTCTTTCCTCACCTCTGATTTTCTGGCTCAGTGGAGGCTATAAAGTCACAATCCCAATGCATTCTTTTTATTATCACATGTGAGCTGCTGGCTTGAGGTCTCCATTGACATTGAACATTGAATGTCATTATGGAAAGGATAACGACAATAGGAACATCTGAGTTAATGACTATGTTTGATTGCACATTATGTTGTACTTATTGTCTGTTAAGCTACGGAAAACATGGCAGTATTATTATTTTCCTGCACCTACACAGAGTTTTTACACATTTTCTTTGTCTTTCTGGAGATAACAGAAATTATTAGAAGCAGTTTCATTCACCATAATTAGTCAATAATTACAGAGAGGTTATTACAACGGAGAGGAAACCCAGGGTCCTCTCAGCAGGAGCGCTTCTGAAGAGACCTCTTGCTGACACTGTGCATGTAAATACACACACACACACACACACACACACACAAACACACACTTACAATAGACTACACCTACATCGTTCACACTGTTACTGATTTATTCATACAAATGTGCCCCTATTACAAAAATAATCTCTAACACAAACATATCATCTGCATGCACATCCCGCTCTCTGGGGTCTCTATTCATTTATTTTCCACACGGCCATCCCCACACCAAATTTCCCTGAAGGAACAAACGCTCGTGAGATTTATTAGAGGTAACAGGTTCCTTAAAGACCAAATGAAATGGCCACTGGTAGGTTTAAACTTGCATACTGCAATAACTTATTTGAAGTGTGCCCTTCTATTCCTCTGAATGTATTAACCCACACTGCCTCCATGACAACTCCCCATGGGCGGTTGTAGGAGGGGCCAACAGGGGCCCGTGCCCCTGTAACTGACTGTCGATCTCCCTGTGGCCCCCCTCAAAGAATGTGCTGTAACTTGGGCCGAAAAAATATTTTTTTGTTGAAAAAATATAAATCAATACTATTTTAACTTAGTAATTGACACAAATGATGTTACTAAAAAAACTAAAAACAATTGAGGTATTTTTGTTCTTATCTGTGGGCTATGACTTTAAACTGAACTCCAAATGTTGAACAGTGTCTTTGTCTCTTTTGTCCCTCATTAAATGTGTTCCTCTCATAATATACCTGGCCCCAGCACGCCCCCCCCCCCCAGAGTAAAATTGGTCAAGAACCCCTACAGCAACACCCCATTCATTTTTACACTTCAAGACAATTTTTTCAGGAGGTGTAATATTGATACACAGCTGTTTTTATGATACAAATATCACACTATTCCTTCTAACCGCCTCTACATTGATTTATAATAAATCATTAACTCAAAGGTCTACGAACACTGTTGATTTCCTCCCCTTGGAGCTGGCATAAATACTATTTCAGTTCAGTAAAATGATGGAGGAACGTTGGTGAGCCCCTGTCCACTCAGCTCCCCAGGAATCACTGCTGACAGGCGGCAGGCGAGGGGCGGAGTCAGGGTGTGTTCAATGACAGAACGCCAACGCACCGCTCACGTCTCACTCATGATTCGCTCCCAGTTGTGTTGCAGGTTAAAGTGTCTTTTAGTGCAACCGAACACTGAAGAACGCTGAGGTGGCAACGCTCTGGAAGTGACCTGTCAATCACAAGGTAGCGACCATCATTTTCAAAATAAACATATAAAAGAAGACTTGAAATTACAAACTGAGACCAACATTAGGGAAATGTTTACTGGTCATTTTTGTATAGACCTCTATACCATTACATCCAGGTTTCTACTCTAGAAAGAAGTCTTGTTTTTGTTTCGAGTCCAAAAACAGAAATTTTTCGCTTCTATCTTTATGTCTGTGCTAAACTATGATGTGATGTTGTTTATATGAATGCATCTTCTAAAAGCCTACACTACCATGGGGAATGGAGATTTTTTACAAACCTTTAACTGTTCTGCACCATTGCTCCTTGTAGGGTTGGACAGTCTGACCACCTGAAGACTAAACCATATCCTTATTCATAAGGCAATCTTTGGTGTTTTTCCACCTTATCTACAGATTTGTATTCTTTGGAAAAGCACAGGAACTCATCAGCTTAGCTCTGAGGACTTGTTTTTACAAAGTGTCCCATAAGTCCACACTGAGCTGGGGTAAAGGGTGTTTAGTTATGCTGCTCCATTTGCTTGGAACCAGCTGCAAAATGAGCTGAAACTGAAAGTGCTTCTAAATGGCCGAGAAGCAGGCAGCTCTGACGTTTCTGATTGTGACCATGATATGTTTTCCGTTCTTGTTCATCAAATTGTTGTCTGTAACTGCGTTGGTGCATACAGTATCTTGGATAGGAATTTCTTGTTAAAGACATTTTTAATCTAGATGAGACTTATCCTGGTTGAATTAAATTAAAGTAAGATAAATTAAATCTGACCTTATTTAAGCTAGTAGAGGAGTTGCTCCCTGCTGGCCATTAGAAATAATGCTTTTGTAATGGCTTCCCTTATCAGATTCCAAGGTTGCCCCTTTGTACTGAAGCATAAGGCTCATTTGTTATAATACAGTTCTTCTGACAGACACTTCCTCCCTGTGCACTGTATTATAATCAGATGTAAACACATGCACTCGTGCCTCACCTTACCGAGGACCAAACCACAACGCTGACCCAAACACAACCCCCCCACCCCCCTCTGCTTTCTCATTTATCGGCAGGTATCGCTCAGTCTATCAGCACCTTCCATCCAACTACACCCCGTAGGCCGGACCCTCTCACGCTCTGTGTTAAACACACACGTGTTATCCTCATCAGGATATGTGTTATAAACCAAACTAATCTCACATCTCTGGCTGCTCTTGCACCTTTTCAATTTCCTGGTAACTTAATCCTTTTTGTTTCTCCATACCTCATCATAGCCTGGGAGAAAGAAAACGGGGAGGAGGGGGAGCGCAGGGAGAGGAGGGATAATAAATTGTGCCTTTTGATATAAGTTGGATTATGGAAATGGCATACCCATGTATATGCTGATGGGGCCGAGTTGTGCGCGAGGCTGTAATCCATCACAAAGGCAAGTCAGTGGTGGATTGGTGCTTAATAAAGAAACACACACAAACCTTTAGTTTACTTAGTACCTTCATAACATTTTGCACAATGTCATTTATACAATTTGGATGAGACTTTAAATAATGTTTTTTTTATTTCTTGTTCAAAGAAATTACAGTATTTCTAAAAGCCTTTCTTTGTCCTACGTAAGATCACTGGCTAATGGACGAGCTGACAGCGTTAGCTAGGAGTCAACCCGAATATCTAAGTGTGCTTTAATTTGCTTTAGGGAAACATGGCAGCACCAGGATATATCTGACGAGAACTTTTCCATTGATAATACATTTGACTAGACCTATGTTCAGGTGTGATCGTTAATGTGTATTCATGTTTTTTTTTTGTGTGTTTGCACAGGACCACCGGCTGAATGGTCTCAGGTCTTTGCCTGTGTTTATCCCCACTGAGCTACCAGCATGGTTCTCTCACTGATATTTTTATTGATTTGTTTGTTGAATGGCAGACACAGGTCAGAGCACAATCACAGCAAAAACGTATAAGGATGTATTGTATTAGTATCTTCACCTTTGAGGATGATTGAAGACACTCAACAAGGAGAAACACTAGTTTATTCCAGGCGTATTGGCATAGGACTATACCTCACGTTTCCGAATTTTGTGAATTAAAAACGACATCCCGGAACAATTCTGCAGCCTTTGAAATCAGAAATGTTGCCTCCATTAATCATTAAAACAGAATTTAAAACCAACGTATAAAGTTTATTTTCATAGGGCTCGATTGAAATTGAAGCTGGATATTTTTATGACATTCCTTTATGGTCTGTGTCTATTTTGGTAACCTTTGTCGACCGGGATATCACAATCCTGGTTTGCAGTTAGTCATAGCCCTCTTTTACAGCGCAGTATATCACATATTATGATGGAAAGCAAGATGTTTCCAGTTAGAGACAATTACACACACTGAAAGCTTTAAGCCATGGCTGCCAGTCTGGCTTAGATTCTATTACAGTGCAGCACAGGATATATTGTAAATGATTTTAAGGATGCCCTGTCTGCCCTGAAGAACGCTTTTGGAAAGGCGATCCCTGTCCCTCTCACTTATGGCACTCCCCGAATAACCACTTCAAAACGCTTGTAAACAGCCAGCACGGATGGATCTGGGCTCTATTGAAAACACATTGGCTCATAATTTATACCCTCTCATAATATGAAGGGATCCCACATCAGTTTCAAGGTCAAACACCAATAAAATCAAAGACGGCAATTTGTCAAGAGTCTGAAGTGATTCCGTGCGCCTGACATCTTCTGCAGTCCCTCCGCGACGCCAGCGTCTGCACGGGCCCAGGAACGCCGGCTGAAGCTCAGCCGTAATTTGCGTCATGCCAGATGTAAATCATAGATTTTCCCATTATGGATCGGCTTCTGGTGGAGCCGCAGCTGCACATCAGGACGATTCCTGGGAATCTGTCAACCTGCGGCGAACGTCCCTGAGAATAATGATTTGTTTAAAGGGGGTTTAGCAGGTGAGGCAGACAGGCAGGCATCTGCTGTCGATGAGGATTCACAATCACCCGACACACGCACCCAATCCTCATTAACAAAGTGCGGCAGAGAGTGGGCCGATTCACAGGGAAGTTATTGTTGAGGAGGAGTTCTTTTGGCGGTGCTGTCCCTCCAGGTGGCTTTCTCTGGCTTCCCAGAGCCGGAGCTGAATTCCCGGGCCCGCTGCCTGAAAGCCTTTGTGCACTCTATCAGGTGCAAAGCGGGAGCTCTCCTTTCTTCTTGGCGGCTTTGAGAATGCCCAGCAACTGTCATCTGTCAGCAACATCTGTGGGAAGCAGCTTGTTTTTCGACGACTGTGGATTTTCTGGCCATACCTGTCAGTCTGACTCATGGAGGCTCATAACAGATGCTGCTTTACTTTTAAACTCATTAAGTGCATCCCACACTGTTTTGTGGTTGTCTTTCATTTAGAGTGACATTTGGAGGTTTTTGCTAAATGTGCAAGCATCGGATCCAAGTGGAAGGAAATCTTTCAATGGACAGAGATTTGTGCAATGGATTGTCAAAACTTTGCAAATCAATGAATACAATTTGATTTTGACATGGGAATGACTTACATTTCAATTTGAGCAGCTTACATTTTCATTATTTGCAGTAGTGCTGCTGCCTGGAGTTAATCTACACAAAGTCAACAGCATTGCCAAGCAGAATAAAAGTCAATTTCGAAATATCCTTCCAAGGAAATCTTCCCTGATTGCATGAAAATATCCAAACCTCTTAAGAAGTTGGAATAGTTTCATGTTTAGCTTATAAATAAGTAGAGGCAGCTCATTCCAAATCCTCCAGAAAGGGGTGAAAGATATGCATGATAAGTATGTACGGCTCCCATACCAATAACTCCTGAGTCGTGGAACAACCCCTGCAGACCTGTGTAATCCCTTTGACGAATAACTGCAGTGCGAATCTTAGGTGCAGCCATCCCAGATCCAACAGCGCTGTTCCAGGACCAATTGGCAACGGCCATTAGGGGCGTTCACATACATTTAGATGATCCCTCTGTTTGTATTACCCAGGCACAGGTAATCTGTGTATACAGTGGGAAATTAGGGCAGCGCTGCCCAAGGCGCTCAGAAAGAGACCTCCACATGTTCACTTCAAAGGGCTGCGGCTGAGTGGAAGCAGGTGTGTGTCGTCCGGAGTCAGGCACAGGGTGGGCCGGGCCGGTGGAGGAAGCAAGGCGGAGTCCCTGCAGGCCGGACTGTGTGTGGTGAGCATATGTGTGTGTGTGTGTGTGTGTGTGTGTGTGTGTGTGTGTGTGTGTGTGTGTGTGTGTGTGTGTGTGTGGCAAACACCCATCTTCACAACTCATTCAATTTAAAGTCAGTAATAATTGGGTTATATATAGATATCTTTTCAAGATATACAACATACTGGAGAGTGAACCTATTGGCATATTTTTCATAAAAAATATATTTAGGCTGCATTGTGTTTGTAGCAGCCAAAATACAAACTGGTAGCAATAACCAACCAGACACCTATTTTGTCCCAGATGAAGTTTGTTTTAGACTTATCACAATAACTTTTTACTCAAACTTTGTGGAAGTCTGTGTCTGGAGGAGACAGGGGAGGCTTAATGGGTCAGAAGAACTCAGGACTTCCACCAAGGAGACTGTTGTTTGTGTCCCGTGTGAAACCAAAAGTCTAAATTAACATCCTTGATTTAAAGAACATTAGAAAAATATTGGCTAGGCTTATTTTAAGCCAAGGCATTATCTTTTGTTAAACCTAAATAAGGGTTTTTTCTTTAAATTCACAGCCTTAACCATGTGATTAAGACTGCAGAACAGGATTGCAAAAGCAAACCATGGTTCCTCCATACTGTACGTCACTGAGAAGTCATAAGTTCTTTATTAGAAAATGAAGGGGAAGACACGTCACATGTCAGACACCGTTTGAGTGACATTTAATCTCTTAGATGTACTTGAGGTAGCCAGCTATGATTGGGAGCTCACTGGAACTCGTGTTTTTGATCGGTCTCAGAATAAATTAATTGAGCAGAATTTGTACTGTTTAGTGAGGTCTGGCATTTTGATCAATTTATTTCTGAAATCTCCCTCAACTGTGATTATTTCTGTTGTGATTTTTCCATCTCACACCCACATTAACATGCAGAGTTGTCCACCAGAATCGTTAACAGAATCTAATTTCTAGAAACTGGTGAGGTGCCACAATGGGCCTGCAACCAGTGGCTTTTTACAGCTGTCATTCCTAACCTGACAGACGCCTGATAGTGGGTCGGAACATAACACAGCATGAAGTATTGAAATGGACGTGGATGATTCAAATATAATGCATGCATTTCATGTAACATTCAGGGGCTGCATAGAGAAACTATGCTCAAAACCAAGACAAGAGAGAGATAAGACATACGATGTTATTAATAGTGGCTCTAGATAAGACAAAAATGTTCCATACCTCAGCTTTAAGAAAAATGTGATATGGTATAAATCTAAATATCCTTTAAGATGGATTTTCTTTGGTGTGTGTGTGTTTGCCCAGGCTCAAACACACCTCCTGTGTGTTTCCTCAGATCGTGTCTGTTTGTGTGTTTTCCTCGAGGTTAAATGCTTTGTTTCCTCTCTAATGGCTCCCTGGTTGGGTCCAGCGGAAGCAGGGGAGAAGGGTTATTGTGTGAGCGATTTGTCACCACCTGCCTGAGTGGCGAGGTCCTCGCTGACACCATAAATACTTGATAATAGTTCATCTGGAGAAAAGCTGTTCCTCATTCTCCCGTTTTCCTCCTCTGACCTCATGCAGGGCCTTTCTTTGGTCTTTGTGTGACTGCACTATGGAACAGTAAATGTGTGTTTACGCTACAGGTGCTGAGCAACCATGTATGTTGATGAATAACTCAACATTTCATGATTACAATCACGCCTTAATTTCAAGCATTTCTCATGGAGGCTTGCTGGTTTGGGTTTTACAGATCATGTATTTTTCTCTATGATAAAAAAACAAAAACAAAAAATCTGTTTATCACAAGTAAGGGAACACATTCTTGGTGCATCTTTAAAAAAATTATTCCATGATAAAATGTGAACATAAGTAAATCGGAATCAGAATTAAGTTTACTGCCAGGACAACACAGTCTCACTCCCTGAACGTCCAGGAGCGACGCTTGGTCAGGGTCCTATGGCGTGCAGTTGTGATGCGCCGAGTCTCCTTCAGCTTCATAAACGGACGCAAAGAGCTTTCAACTGATTGCAATGTATTCCCATCGGCGGCGGTATTTGACGCTCAGGGAAGCACCGCATCGGTCCATGTTGGCGGCATTTAAAGGCAATGTGAGCGTCCATTCCCATTGGATAACGGAGGATTTTACACCCGGAAGTAAGTATTCTCTTTACTGTCGATTGATTTTACAGTGATATCTGCACTACTCATCAACTCAAAAACACCAGATTATCCTTGTTAATTACACAACATTGATTGGTTTAAATTGTGTACAATGCTTTTGTATTTTTCCCCTTCGATTCGGAGAAACAAATATTTTTTCGGAGTTTAGGATGGCAGAAGACACTACACTACCCAGAATCCTCAGCTTTCATTTGGGACTACAACATGTGCTTTGCTTCACAAACCCCGTGATTAGTCCTCAAGCTCTGTGATTGGTTGACCTCCAACTGCATTCCATATGAAAAAAAACGTTTCGTAAAAGATAAAATCATACTTTATTCAGCAGTGCATGCTTTACTCTTTGAAAGTCATTGTAATAAATGGTTCGGCTGCATTAAATATTACACATCTGTCGTAGTTCTTTATTTATCTACAGAGATCGGGCCTCAGAATAGACCGGAAACTATTCTTTTACCGTTCTGTTTTAATTTCACAATAAAGTTAGTAGTAATATTTTGTTTTGATATTATTGTTTTTTATTAACTACTAGACCGCTGGGTCATGTTAAGACCATCTTTTCTGTGTTGCTGTGGGTTTTTTCCATCGCTTTTGTGTTACAAATATCAAAACAATAACAAAATATATCCGTCGTAAACTAAACCGGAAACAGCAGTATATTTTATTTTGTTAACACTGTAAACTTGACAGCTTTTTAACCCAAACCACCTACTGGTTAAAGCACGTTATTACACGTTTAGAGTAATTGCAATGCAGGTAGATTGTGTTGCTTTTTAATGACTGTTTAAAATGCCTTTTTCTTAATGTCTTTCATTTTTGTAAAGCACTTTTGAATGTGTTATATTTTATGAAAACATTTAAATATTAAGAGTACATACAAAATAGGAGGAAAGTAGAAGGTCAATGATAGAAATATAGAATAGAAAATATCAAGAAGATACTGTAAATGATATCTAGAATAAAACAGTTTAGTGCCGGATGTACAAAGATATTAATAGGAGGATGTGCAAAACAGACAAACTAATTAGGCTTTATTTAAACATTAAATAATACTTTAGGTTAAGGTCTTCTTTTAAATACATGTAAGCAAAAAGCTTTGGGGGTATCTGATAAATATTAAGCCTGACAAAGTACTTAACGTTTAATATATTGCATGGTTTGTTTTGGGACTTGACAATCAACATTCCTGCAATGTTAACTATGTTGAAGTACTTATTTTAACCGATATTATACATATTTATTATACTCTTATAAGATGTATGTAGATAGAATAAGAAATGTGCAGAATATGACAGTTTAATGGTGGAGGTACACACATATTGATAGATGTCTTGTTGAGGAACCTATGACCCAAGTTTGTCATCATTGCATAACTACACCGTAGTTGTGTATAAAACCACCAGACTCAGGGACAGCTTCATCCCACAGGCCATAAGACTATTAAACACCTGAACTTTGAAACAACATCGATAACATTCATCTGGCTGCTACTTAGAAATTATTTGTCAAATATATCATATTCCAATCACTTGTATATAGACTCTTGTTGCACTATTTCACTTTTTACAATTTTACAATTTTTATTTTTGTATTTACTTGCACTGTTTTTTCTGTGTATCTGTGTTATTGTGTTGCACTGTTGGAGGAGCCTGTGACCTAAGGGGGGGTGGGAGTAGGACACGTTCGATTCCTGTTTTGGTTAGTGTGCCGTCGATGGGATCCATTCCATTTCAAAGTGCTGTTTGACGCTCCATGTAAACTTCGCGCACTGCCACTCCAACATCCAATCACAGAGCTTGAGGACTAATCACGGGGTTTGTGAAGCAAAGCACATGTTGTAGTCCCAAACGAAAGCTGAGGATTCTGGGTAGTGTAGTTTCTTCTGCCATCCTAAACTCCGAAAAAATATTTGTTTCTCCGAATCGAAGGGGAAAAATACAAAAGCATTGTACACAATTTAAACCAATCAATGTTGTGTAATTAACAAGGATAATCTGGTGTTTTTGAGTTGATGAGTAGTGCAGATATCACTGTAAAATCAATCGACAGTAAAGAGAATACTTACTTCCGGGTGTAAAATCCTCCATTATCCAATGGGAATGGACGCTCACATTGCCTTTAAGTGCCGCCGACATGGACCGATGCGGTGCTTCCCTGAGCGTCAAATACCGCCGCCGATGGGAATAGATTGCAATCAGTTGAAAGCTCTTTGCGTCCGTTTATGAAGCTGAAGGAGACTCGGCGCGTCACAACTGCACGCCATAGACCCTGACCAAGCGTCGCTCCTGGACGTTCAGGGAGTGAGACTGTGTTGGCCAGGAACGTTTACACATATAATAATTTACTTTGGTGCACGATGGCGCAAACATAAACAACATAAGAAATTAAATTGTAGGAGAAGGTCAAAAATATTACGATTATAAAAAGAAAATAATTAAAAAAAAACATTTAGCATTAATAAACGAAAAAAGACAAGTACTTACACCAAATTTAAATATACAAAATAAAATAAAAATCGAAAACACGTGGTACAATACATAAAGTGATTCTGTGTATTCAGATTGATGTGCACTCTATCGGGTTTGAATCAGCCACTAGTGATAGAGGAGCATGTAGCATGACATTCTTTTTTCTGGTAGGAGAAATAGATAACGCAAAATGTGTGTTTGTTCTTCAATTTAAAACCTTTCCATGCGTTTCCATGTATTTAAAAAAAATACACAGCCAGATAATGGGCTTATTATGCAAAAGTTTAAAAATACTTCATGTAGGTTCTCTAAAAGGTTCTAGCCTCCGGTCCTTTTCTGATAGAACTCCAACAGAGCGACCGCTACAGTTGAAGCATGTTGATTGATGAGCTTCATGTTAAGCCTGTTAGATCCTCAATGGTTTTCATGTGTCTGCAAACAGCTGCTTTTCTCATTTGCAAACACATGCACGAAGGAGTACACATGCATTATGCAGGAAGTTAGCATTCACACTCATTCCCACATTGTCTCCTCTGTCAACAGAGCTGTTGTTCACCTCTGAGCTAACAGCTTTCTGATTAGCAGCTGACCTTTTTACAGCGCGCTCACAGAGGATGTTCACCATTTGAGGATAAATGTGGATTTTCTTGGAGAGACACTCAATCCAGACACTTCTGCATTCAGAACACACACTCTGTAACCAACACAAAAGTCTGCTTCCATCTCCGTGACTAACTGTTCTCTATGGGGTATTTCCACAACGCTAACCATATAAAAGAAAAATCACACTCTTTCCTTATGGATGTATGTCACAAGCAATATTTTTGATTTATGGTGTTTCCACAGGCCTCCGAGCCCCAGCTATATTCAGAATAATTCCGCTGCCAAAACTTTGTCTCATTTAATTACATGAACATTATGCGCTGAGTAGACTCTGGAGTCATCCTCTGCTGCTAACCTCTGTTGACGTGTACCATTATCACACGTCTGTGGAGACATTTTGGGCCTTCTTGAAGAGAAAAATCCCAGCCCTCTGTTCTGACCGCCCTCTGGCTTGTCAAATAATCACAGCTCGAGCATCGAGAAACATGTTTTTAGGGTCTGACAAAAGCTATAATGTATATCCCTGTTGTGCTCGCGAGATTTTCACCTAGGGGCCCTAAAGCACGGGGAAATATTTATATTCTCTTCAGCAGAGGGGCTGTAACTTACAGCAGGGAAGCTCATTTCACATAATGTAAGTCCATTTGCAGCCGAGCAGATCTGCCTCTGCCTCAGTAAGTCTGCTCTCACTCATTGGTTAGGGTTATATGCATACATAATCATTTCTTTCAGCTGAGCGTGGCTTCTGTATTCTTTCCACGCAACATGATATAAATCACCTTTTTTACTGCTTGTTGTTTGTGTCTATGGATGAGAGTGAGTTTATTATTCTATTTGTGCCTGTCTTAGTGTTTGGGTGAGGAACCAGCAGCCTGGTCTCAGACTTTTCATCCATCACCTTCCCCTCTTTTATTTTGTTCAGGGTTGGAAGGGTGCAAGAGACAATACATATCAATAACATGTTTTTTACTGAAGTGTATGTGCAACAACAGCACAATGTGACCCTAGAAAAGAAGAAACCAAGATATTTAGGATAAAAAATGATTGTATTTATATAACCTGCCCTTCATGAAGCATATTCAGTCAGCAGCCTATACACCAACACTGAAACACATGAGCACATACTACAGTTTATAAAAGCAGAAATAAAATCTGAGCTGACAGAAAATGCTCCATTTTAGTTGAATACACACAGTTAAGCTCAAACACAATTTTATGAACATATAGGTTCACCTGCTGAATTGAAAAAAGATTCAGGCAGTAGGCGTATAGATTCACACTTAACGTATTAGCCTACAGAACAGTACAGTTTACAGAGAAGAGGTCAAATGTAATTCTTCTGCATGTAACATCCAGGCCGACCTGGAAGTTGGCATCACAAGGGCTGTCTCTTTTTTACCCTTTTTGACTTCCAAAAAACAGTTACTATTTTTGTATCCTAACTACGTAATCCCATTACATGTAATCCATTCCTCCTCAAGCCTTTGTATATTTTTTGTGATTATTGACGTCAGATTTCCTTGTTGATAAAAAAAACTGCACCAACGGCATGACTAGGGTTAGGTATTGTTAAAAAAAAATACTTGAAGCCTAAACGTGATACCACTAGAATTCCTAATTGGGAACTATTTGTTCAGCTTCATTTGATAACCGTCATGCATGTAAGGGTTCAAATGTTTTATTTGTCAGCTACAGTGTAGTTTTGCAATGAAAAACTAGGGTCGCAGGTTCCTCCAACAATGCAACATAAATGCATAAGACATAAAACTAATTCAAAAAGAAAACAACAATAATAGTGCAAGCTTTGGCAGTCTTATGGCCTGTGGGATAAAGCTGAGTCTGGTGCACAGGTTAAGGCAAAGTATGATTGTTATATACATGTTATGTAAATATAGGGACAAAAAGGCTCAAATGTAATTATCCGCTGCTGGAGAATATTCAATACTAGCTGGTACTGGGTTATTTTGGTCGATACATCAAAGGTTTTGAGTACCAACAACTGGTATTATCAGCAGCCCAATGTGATAATGTGAATCCCCATTTTTTCCCTTTATCCATTTAGTCTGAAATTGTGTTCATTTGATCTGTTTTCTAAATGGAGGGGATTTTTTGTTTTTTGTTTAACCCTAACTAAATGTTTGCAAGTCACTTAGTAAGTCGACTTATAAATAACATTTCTTATATCAAAAATATTTTTGAAGCAACATGAAAACAGTTTTTTTGGCTTTTATGTTATCCAACAATTTCCCCTTTTACACGTAGTGACATCACTGATGGCCAGAAAACAAAATTAATTGAGCTAAAAGTCAATAAAATGCGTTGGTGCGGGTAAAAACACAATGGTGTGATAATATTTAAAATGACTGACCCCTTTCTCCTTCAAAAAGCAATTCTGATCAAGTATTCATAAATAAAATGTAATATTGCTACAGCTTTCTGTCACTGCTACCTGCTTCTGTGCTGACTGTAAGATCTTCTGAAGGGAAGGAAACATTTAAAAGGCTTTAGAGCGGTGCAGAAGTGTGTCAGTGTTCACTGTGCCTTAACATCCCTGCCTACTTCTGTAAACTGATGAAATATTCAGGAGATAAAGGTAGGTCATTGTGTCACTGGATGTCAAGGTACAAACCACAATGCCTTCTGGGAAACTGCACAGTTTATTTGATGAGCAGAGGGAGCTTGCAGCCCCAGATGGGAGGGCTTTACCACAAACCAGAAATCATTTATTTTCTCCGCCTTAGGTCTTTCAGGGCGAGTAGACAAATTCTTCTTTTGTTTTTGACATCTGTGATATTGACTGTTCTACAGTGTTGCTATACTACATGGTACAAGTGTTTATCCAACTCTTTCAAGTCAGAACTGCTCCACCAGGTGAAAATCTGCTTAAAGATTGTAGGTCAACCCTGTGAGAGACTCTAACAGATCAGAATCACCCTACCATAATTACAAATTAACATCATCTGAATGTCCTGAACAGTGGATATTGTTGGGGAATAATTTGCCCTGCATGTCCTCCTTCGCCCTCTGACGCAGCTGACCAACCTTGAGCAGCCGTTATCTCCCATAAGGAGGGGCTGCCCTAGCATATTGTTGTTGTTACCAGTTTATGACCGGGCAACTCTCTGTCAGAGATAGTTATTGTTGTGGGACACCTGGAACACATCCTTCTCGGGGTGTAGATGACCCCGAGCCAACAAATGTGATTCAGTGTCCTCAGCTGTTTAGTCTATCTATTGAAGAATGTTGATTATTATACTCTGAACTAGTTAAAACCTCGAGCTACAGGAGGGTTCTTCAGAATTGATGGTGGCATCTCAACCGTGTGGTCAACTCGTGGCCCGTGACATGTCTTGTGAATTCTCCGGCCGAAGCTCCAAACAAACCGTCAGTGTTTGCCATCAAAGCTCCAGCTCTCCATCGTGTCTCTCTGAGTCCTGACTCCTATTGCTTCAGAAGTTTCCCCCACGGATATGAATTGTTACCATCAAATCTGAGATACAGGGTCCCGCGATTTAATAAAGTTGGACTCAATGATAGAGGGTCTTGAGCCTGTTGCTCTTTAGTTAGCATGATCTTATGTAAAATGTCTGTTCTTTGTATCGTGTCTTAATATATGTCCTTGTTTGAGGTTAAAAATGAAGTTGCTGTGATGCAAGAAAAATGTATCTGACGATAAAGTATTATATACGGTGGCCCTGAAGTGCAAGTCAAAACAGCATTTCAGGAAACACCACAGCATTTCAGAAAACACCACAGCATAGAGAACACTTCTTGTTTGTGATTGGACAGAGCCAGCCAGAGAAGCACTGCTGTGATTGGTTGTTTTTGCTGCCAGTCAAGAAATGAGTCTTCGTGATTGGTCAGCACCCGACAGCGCAACATGTCCCGAAACATCAGCCGTTAGCTGTTAGCACACAGAGCTCACAGCTCCTCATACCTGTTCAGAAACTGGACAAAAGTTAAACATGAACAAACCACAGACTGTCTATGTCATGGTGAATACAGTCGCTGGTTTATTTATGTATGCCGTTGTTGTGAGTTTGGACGGAGCAGCTACAGGTTAGTTTATCCTGATCGATCCGATCTCCATTCAGAAAACACGCATTTTAAAAGGTTTTTCGCCTGCCGTCTTGTCTGCACACTTGTCACAGCATTAATTCATGGTTTTTACTAACCGGTATCAGTGTGTTGTTACTTCGGCATCACTTTGAAACGTGTATTACAATTAAATCACGGTAAAATATGTTCATTTTGTTGTAGTCTACCATAGTATTTACATGGATATAAGCCCCGAATATTTGCATCGCTCTAATCGCTCGAGTTTCAGGTTTCACCGCGGCTGTCAGCTGTGTTTACTCCTGTCATTCAAACAAGATGCACTGGAGAGGGGGCGGGGCTTATATCCATGCAAATACTTTGGTAGATACCAAGTACAACAAAATGAACATATTTTACCGTGATTTAATTGTAATACACGTTTCAAAATGATGCCGAAGTAACAACACTGATACCGGTTAGTAAAAAACATGAATTAATGCTGTAACAAGTGTGCAGACAAGACGGCAGGCGAAAAACCTTTTAAAATGCGTGTTTTCTGAATGGAGATCGGATCGATCAGGATAAACTAACCTGTAGCTGCTCCGTCCACACTCACAACAACGGCATACAGACATAAATAAAGCAGCGACTGTATTCACCATGACATAGACAGTCTGTGGTTGGTTCATGTTTAACTTTTGTCCAGTTTCTGAACAGATATGAGGAGCTGTGAGCTCTGTGTGCTAACAGCTAACGGCTGATGTTTCGGGACATGTTGCGCTGTCGGTTGCTGACCAATCACGAAGCGTCATTTCTGGCGTTTTCTGAAATGCTGTGGCGTTTTCTGAAATGCTGTAGCGTTTTCTGAAATGCTTGGTGTTTTGTGAAATGCTGTAGTGTTTTGTGAAATGCTGTAGCGTTTTCTGAAATGCTGTGGTGTTTTTTTAAATGCTGTAGCGTTTTCTGAAATGCTGTATCGTTTTGTGAAATGCTGTGGTGTTTTTTTAAATGCAGTAGCGTTTTCTAAAATGCTGTAGTGTTTTGTGAAATGCTGTGGTGTTTCCTGAAACACCACAGCCGTAATTATCCTATCGTATTTCACTCAGTGTCAGCCATCACAGAAAAAAAATACTGTTACATACTTGGGCTCTATAAATGTCCTGATATTTGCACAGCGCAGCCACTCCAAAGATGTTCAAAAGTAAAGAAACGCACGCACGTAGCATTTGACCTCGGCTGGAAGATCGATCTCTCTGGCAGCTGATGGAGAGGCTGATCTTTATAAACTCCCCTGCTACACTGTGGCATTTACCCAGCATCGACACTTGATCTTCATAATGTGTCCATGATGAAGTCACAGCCACCTCGGTCCGCCGTGTGTCTGCTGCAGAAGAAACAACGTTGTAATGCTGTCACTGCACATTCAGGCTGCCACTAAACACGCAACGCTCTGCTTTAACAGCACAACTCATGACAGCCAGGCCCCAGCCGTGTGCTCTATGTGAACATGCATTTACCCATGTGTGAATTTCCATATTGGTTTAATCTGATGTGACCTCTGCAAGCTTCTGCCCGGAGATTCCCCGCTGGAATTCCACATACTGTAAATCAAAAGATGTTCAGGAGAGGATGTTATCTAACCTTTATTTTATCAGCCGCTTCAAGGAGAATGAGAGTCCCTTATCCGAGGAACAAAGTAAAACTATGATGAAAGATAACTACTACAGAGTATTAGAGATGTTACTTGTTTTGCAGCTGTTGTTGATCATTCCTGATATGTCACTGGATTACCAGTCTCAGGGTAACTGGTGACTGCAGCTCTCAGTCTGCATCACATTAATCAGCTGATCTCAGGACTCAGGGGAGACACTACAGGTATAGAGTGGGGTAAGAAAAGCTTTTATTTAATAAAAGATACCACCATGGATCTCCCCAGTACATTATTTTAATTAAGACAGTTATTATTTTTAATTCCAAATGGTATTACCAAATATGCAAATGAGGCATTATCATAATCTGCTAAATTGCATGCATTCAGGAAAGCAAATCTGAAAAATTGATAATGCTAGGTTCAAAATGATTGGTTAATTTAGTTGACACCTCAGATGTTTTTATGGTAACACTTTATATTAAGGTACACAAATTAACCATCAACTAGTTTTTGATTAACATGCATATTAGCAGTATATTGGCTCTTTATTAGTCATTATAAAACACCTATTAATGCCTTATTCTACATGACCACATTCTAAAAGTATTAAGCCATTAGTTGAGAGTTTTTCCTCAATAACCCTCTAATTAGGGCTTATTTATTGCAAGTAAGGAAGTTGTTGTACATGAGTTTTGGTCTTAATTAATATGCGCTGCTCAATATGGGCCTAATAAGGCAGTAGTACCACAAGAAGTAATTCTCCCATAATAACACTTAAAGGTCCCATGTCATGCTTTTCCGGTTATTACCCGTCCCCTTGTGTGTTATGAAGGTTTTTATGCATGTAAACGGTCTGCAGAGTCAAAAACCCTAGTACACCCTGTAGGGAGTAAAACTCTAACACAGAAAATACCTCCCCAAAACGCCTCGTTGGAGATTTCTCATTTTCCAATGTTTTCTTCCTGGGTATCGCTGCGTAGGGATACCCAGTAGCCACGCCCAGATCTATGGCCGCACGCTCTGCCAGCCTTTCACGAAACAAAGCTTCCCAAACCTTTCAGCGATTCATGCCGGATATGTACAGCATAGGGCACTGAAGAACGATGCTGTTCCTACTTTGTTTGGACCAGCGGGAGATTCATGTACACAACCTTTATTATTGAGGAAAAACTCTCAACTAATGGCTTATTACTTGTATAATATGGTCATGTAGAATAAGGCATTAATAGGTGTTTTATAATGACTAATACAGAGCCAATATACTGCTAATATGCATGTTAATTAACAACTAGTTGATGGTTAATTTGTGTACCTTAATATAAAGTGTTACCGTTTTTATATATTGACCAATATACTTTAACCTGTTAAGCCCTGAGCCTGTTTTTCAGGTCTCAGGCTCGAAAATGACATTCCCAGAACAAATGACTATATCTTCACTTCTAAAAGGGATAAATTAATAATCTTTTTTCTCAAAGCAATGATAAACCTGTGAGTTGGATGTAGAAAGTCAGAATCAATATAGAATGTTTTTATTTTTAAGTAAATTCAGATTGAGCATAGTAAAAATATGTAAATGATAGTGTCCGTCCAAAAGAAAAACATTACTTATAGTGAAAACCACCCTTGAATGATGGATAGTAGACTAAAAGCTTTAGGAATCCAAACTGTAACATATAATAGTACCCTGTATCAAGATTGATGCAAAACAAGTGACATCTGACCTTTTTAGAGAGGTTTAGAAAAGAAAACCCACTTCTGGGGTCATTTGGGTGCATTTTCCATATCTCTGGCCCCCCTCGGTCGATTTTGATGATTGACACCTCTTTTTAACCGTTAGAGCCAATAGAATCGAGGGGAAGTTCCTAAAATCCATCTAAACATTACCCATTGGTGAATGAGTGATGCGTTGCCAGAATGCCCAAAACCGGAAGCTGTCATACACTCTGGTAGCTCTCATAGCAACTATATCCGTTATTGACATAAATATGAAGATGGATTATCAGTAATCATTTCAGACACATTGGATTAACCATTGGATTAACCTTCAGCAGCGTTTTTATCGTTTTAATGCCATTGAACACAACTTTTGATCAGAATAACAGCATAGGTAAGACAATGTCCCGTTTTTGCTCCGTAAAACTCCGTGTTGTGATGTCTGTTTTCGCTTCCCCTGTCGCGAGTTCAGATCGCTCAGTGATGATACTTATACCCCTAGAATCTGTGGAATCTCAGCTTGCTAATCGATATCTTGTTTGTGCAGATCCGATATGTAATAAGGGTATTTATACCTAGAGTTCTGTGCTAAGTGTGTTAGCATTTTTTCGCTCAGGGCTCAGTTAGACGCTTCTTGTGAGACATGTGTTTTGTTTCGATAAAAATGGTTCGTATTTTCAGTTAGCTGAGTTTCTCCCCGTTAAATGGGTATGACACATTCATAGGTTTTTAAATGTTAGAAGCCCTGAGACACAGTTTCGTGAAGAAAAAAAAAAAGGCTCTCGGGCTAAACAGGTTAAGGGGGATAATTGTGAATATATTCTCCATTTATTTATTAATACCAATTGAATGAATCCCAGAGGGGAATTTGAATTATTCACTTTGGTGTTATTTCCAATTACAAACATAGGTTCAAAATACCCACATAGGACCTATAGACATGCACTAATGGACAATGCTCTGGCTTCCAGTCAACAATACGTATTTTTTCCAATTGGGATTCGAACCGGCAACCCTTTGGTTCACAAACCAAGTCCCTAAAGATTAAGCTACTGCCACCCACAAGCATTGACTTTTGAGAGCCGGTTGAGAGTGTTGCAGGAATGAGTCCTAATACCCGGAAATGAGTTACCATGTTACCTCATCCTGTTCCCTCGTCTTGAAGTCAGCAGATTTTTGAACGTCTTTGTTGTTAGAAGCCTGTAATAAGATCTGTGGTTAACACAAGCTGAAGAGCTGTTCATGTTTTGTTCTACGATATACATAATACGTCAGGAAATACCCCACTGGTGAATTTAAAAACAGAGGTTGCTAACAAGTTCCAAAATAAACGTCTAAAGGACCTCACACAGGACATTAGCCGCCTTTAGCTTAGCGGTGGTGATTCGCAGCCATGCAACTGTAATGTAGGTAGTTTATAGCCTCACATGAGCTTTTTACTTCTGGTGATTGCCTTGACTCTGCAAAAATCCAGCTGAACCAAACGTGTAAGTATCACGAATCTATGTTGGCTACAAAGCTTATTATCTGCAATATAACGAAATCCAATAGATAAACCTTGTTATAATTTTGTCGAGGGTGCCCTTGCGATGCTAACTGATGACCTGTACAAAAATATGTCCACTCTATTGATATGGATGTTAATGCTGAGCTACATGCTAACAGATATACTTAAATGTTTTAACAAAGACAGAAAAGTGTATTACTGCAGTCTGCCTTTACTTACTGTTTATGAATGGTATAGTCTGTAATAATAAAAAATATATACCTTCATTCATGTTTGCTTTTATTTATGTTTCTAATAATCTGCTTTAAGTTAATTGTGCTATATACAAGCCTATAATTATTGCACATTTCTTTTTCCTACAACGTTCCCGAGACTCGTTTAAAT
Organism: Dissostichus eleginoides; assembly: GCA_031216635.1. Classification (NCBI taxonomy): domain Eukaryota; kingdom Metazoa; phylum Chordata; class Actinopteri; order Perciformes; family Nototheniidae; genus Dissostichus; species Dissostichus eleginoides. Next base: position 3,987,186 of record CM062274.1, on the reverse strand, counting down.
CTAATTTGAGCGGTGTTTATTACGCCTGGAATTTCCCCCGTTAAACAATCCCCCTGTGTTAAATCTGGATAGTCTGGAAGAAGTTAATTTAAGATCCCTTTCACTTTCTATTGTCTTTTTTACTGGATGTAATTTAATATACAGAAAAGAAAAAAAATCTAAAACATGGACAAATGCGTAAAAACACTGAGCTAGTACTTAAAGTTATAGTAGTACTCACAACTGAATTAAAGGCACAACACTCACAGAATATTTAATACTAAATCATAACTTATAATATAGCAGCAGACTTGCCAACTCCATTATGTCCACTCAGGAGAACATAAATAACCTGTGCTGCATTTATGATAGACACTAAAAAATGCAACACTGAAAATCCTCTCTAAAGCTTTTGACCTACATGTACTGTATTACAGCTATTGTTATGAGGGTTAATTATTATATACTAATTGAGCTACAGCAAATATTGTACTAAATGAGCTCAAGTGCTGTTAGGAACGTGCTCTGACTCAGAGTATCAGGATAAACATGGTGCTGCTTTTCAAGGCTGTAGCTAGGAGAGCCGGTCCATCACTAAATGTTGGTGTTAAAAAAGGCACATTATGATCATTTCAGGTTCATATCCGTATGTAATGTCTCTACTGGGACATGTCTCCGTGCTTTAATGTTCAAAAAGCTCTTTATTTTTCTCATACTGCCTGTGCTGCAGCACCTCTTTTCACCCTCTGTCTGAAACCAGAGCCCAGACTGCTCTGATTGGTTAGCTGGCCGGCTCTGATGTGATTGGTCAACAGCTTAGAGATGTCCCGCCCCTTAGCCTGCAGGTAGAATGTATTGGAGCGCTAGAAGAGCGTTTGTTATATAGTGATGTCATTATGTTATGGAGGAAAACATTGAAGGCGTTTCAAGCAGGGGGGGGGGGGGGGGGGAGTGTGTGGGAGAGAAACTCCCTCTGGAGGGAACACAGGGATAATAACCTTTGCGGACCATTTACATGCACAAAAACCTGTAGAACACACTACAGGAAAGAGAAAACACGACAAAGCATAAAGGGCGTCTTTAAAGACCCAGTGAAGTGTGCGCCGGTGCATGATCTGTTATGCTAATACGTATAGTAATGACCAAAATTGTCCATTGGAACCCATATCAAAGATGTTGGAATAGCAACGAATTTGACGAGTTGGAATTTTCCGCTGGGAAATCCGCCTTCGTGGGCGTGGCTTGCGATCTACTGCGTGACGTCAGAAGATGGGCTCAGCCGAAGTGTTTACATTCACCACCGTTCATTTTGTCTCTGTTTCAAAGTGGAATTTACCAACGTTTTTGAGCGAGTATTTTATTGGAAAGTGTTTCGCAGTCGACTGGAAGTGATTGCCAATCGAGGAAACCTGACAATGGAGGCGACAGTGAAGAAAAAGGGAGGAAAAACACACGGGAAGCGATGCATTGCCGCTGGCTGTGGTAATGTCAATTCTGCCGAAGTGGCGATGTTTCTGTTCCCAAAAGATGAAGGTGAGTGGCTGGTGTCATTGTTTCGTAGATTCGTAGATTGTTTATGAAAAATAAAGGCCACTGTGTTTGTGTCTATTAACAAGACTATCATGGCGGCGGCAGAGCTCAAGTCGAGTTTCTCCGCCTGGAGATATTCTCACTATTTCACTTTTGTCGAGCACAAAGAAAAGAACGTTTTAGTTAAATGTAAGTTGTGTCTTGGCGGGTCAAAGATCCTATCGACTGCCCAAAACAGCAATTAAAATCTGTTGAAACATCTGCAGAAACAACATGCTGGGACGAAGCTAGTAGCTAAGACCACAGACCCAGACTCATCCGACGCCACTCCACCTCCACCTAAGCAACAGCGGCTGGATTGGCACTTTGAAACATATCTTTGTGTTTGTTTGTATAGACCACATTGCTTAGCAGAGTTCAGTGATGCAAATGCATGTCAAGTTGATCAACAGGTTGTATTATTCTCCGATGCAATAACAGTACTGAAATGAAGGCTACAGTATAAGGGCATTAATGGGTGCCCTTTTTTAAGTAACTAAAAAGTTACTTTTCACAGTAACGCATTACTTTTTGGTGTAAGTAGTGAAGTAACTAGTAATTGTAACTAGTTACTGGTTTTCAGTAACTAGCACAACACTGCATGTGAACATGAATGTTGCATCATGCTATGAACAGATGAATGTATGATCAGGTGATGGCCAATCCTGTGTGTAGATCTACTCTAGATCTATGACAAAATATTGTCCTCAACTAAATTGACTTCCATGGCCACTTTCCTCATCTATCCTGTCCGAAAAGCTGTCAAAATCACTAATTTCTCTCGCACCAGTATCACTTTCCGAAGGCTCCGCCATGTTTACAATCACAACTGGGCCCATCTTGTGACGTCACAGCCGCTATCGTCTGCAGCAGCGGTAGGCTCAGACTCTGAAAAATTTGCGATGTTTATCTCGTCCCTCGCACTTCCTAAAAAATTATTTTAGCCATGAACAGGTACAATTATATGTAAGAAATGAAACTGCATTTCATTTTGGCGCAAAAAAATGCACTTCACTGGCACTTTAAAGGTCACCTATCATGCTATGTTTAGGCAATAGCATAGGTCTTGTAAGAAATTAAAATCAATATGATACTTGAATATTGAATGGATGTACATTTTATTTTGAAAAGCTTTATTTTGAAGGACAACCTTGTCGTTTACATGAGGTCACTTCCGGTGTTACATGACGTCATGACGGTTACACATAAACTATGTTTTCAGCCTTTTAGAATGTATCAAATAAAAAGTCATGAATGAGAATATGAGGAGGAAATCTTATTATTTTATGCGAAATGAAACAAAGGGGAGGAAGACCCGCCCATCTTCAAAGCAGCCAATGAGAAGAGGAGCCAGGAATCGAATATACACACGCAGCACGGGGACTCGCTCTCTCTTCTTCGCTTCCTCTCCCGACACCGCGCTGTGTTTGACCTGCTCTGTCTGTTTCAAAAGCACGTTACTTAATTAAAGTACTCATTTGAACTTTTACCGAGACTCCATTGTCTCTTTTTAAGTTCCTCCTGGACTCAGGAACAACGAACATGATCTACAGTCTCAGATATATAAAAATATATAAAAAACATGTCTATAAAGTGTTTTGCTCAAAATACCAAACAGATCACCCATCCTAGCCATGCCTCATATCCCTCCATTTCACTTCCTGTTTCAAAAGTGCTGATTTGGGGTATAAAGCTTTAGAAAAAAAAAAAATTGATAAAAAAAGGAGGGGGCTGAGCTCATGCGGGAGATTCTACCGGCAGATAGCCTAAACTAAGCCGTCTAAACTAATACTGCGGTGATGAAACGCCATATCATGGATTATCAAGGATTATTTCTGAAACAGTATGGAGCTCAAAGACTTTCTTTCTTGCCGGTTATACCACAAGGTGAGTTCCTTTTTATTTCCTGCTTCTTCACACACATGCTCTGTGCAGTACAGGTTAGCTCTGAGTGTTAGCGATGCTAATGTAAACATGCACCGACCATATTACGTCCAAAACAGTCAGGCATTGTTTCTGATAGCAACGTTTCTGATAGGGCCGTGGGTATAAAGCCAGCCTACATTTCCGATATTACGTCATATCGGACGCAAATCTGGATCAGCTCCGTTGTAGCCCCGTTTTTTGAGATTTGGGTACGGAGGAAAAGAGAGAGGGTTTTATTTTCTGACGCTGCGTGAGTTCCCCGACACACCGGGGACACATATTTATTAGGGTTGTAACGGTTCACAAACATTTCGGTTCGTTACGTTTTCGGTACAGCAGAAAAAATGATCACAAAACATAAAATATTTTTTAGGGTTTTTTAATTATTATTAAATTGTGAATAATGTATTCACTCAAATAAATACAAAATATAATAAAATAAACATTAAGGTGCAGCATTTCGATGAACTGAAATAATCTGTACTTCAACTGTACTGTACTAGTACTCACCTAAGCAGCCAGCTTGACAATAGGCTTGTCATTGTATTTTCATGTTTCTTTTAAGAAAAATTAACTTGTCCACATTGCTTGCCGAAAGGGCAGATCTGCTGGCACTAACAATGTCTCCTGCTGTGGAGAACACCCTCTCGCTAGGGACAGAGGTAGCAGATACAGCCAGGTAGCGCTTTGCTAACATGGCAACAGATATTTGGCGTTTGTAATAGCTTTGGCTCGGTCTGAACTTTTTGCGAGTGTTGGAGGCTTAAATGCTAGTGGGAGTTGGGTTTGTACTGCAGTCATCTTTCTTTTGGTACCGGTGATATTCACGTTCGGGTGATGCCTTTTCAAATGAGTGTGCAAGTTTGATGTATTGCCAGCCGCGTAACCAATTTTAGTTGAACGATGCCGACCAACAGCTTTGGTTCGGTCCACCTGTCTTTGTCCGTCATCCTTGTACGTAACTGCGAAACCAAAATGTTCCCAAACCGGAGACTTCAATGATGCTGGAGGATTTTCGAGCTCATCTTTATCTGTGTTCGCCATTTCGCCAGTTCCTCAAATTACTGACTAAATTTGAACGCATCCCTGTGACCAGCTCTCATAGTATGCCTCTCGTCCAATGAAATGACTTGGTCGCTCTATGACGCGTTGAACCCAATGGGAGCAAATGACACTGAACGCTGCGACGCAGCACCTGAGATTACTTCCAAAAAGTTATTCACATTCTCAATTGTTTACATTTAACGTTATATTCGTTGTATACACGTGTACCGAACCGAAGGGCCCATACCGAATATTTTCAGTACGAATACGTATACCGTTACACCCCTAATATTTATGTATAACAGATGTCAAAAAGTGCATTTTGCATGATAGGTCCCCTTTAAGTGATTTTTTTTATTGTTTTTATTTAACCTTTATTTAACCAGGAGAAGTCTCATTGAGATTTAAAATCTCCTGGCCGAGACAGGGAGCTGCACAGTTACAGTCAAGAAATTAAAAACAGCAACAGAGAACATAATGGGCAGTGATGGAGTAGAGAGTTTGCATGTGACAGAGGAAGGGGCTGGGTGTGGAGGGTTGTATACAGATATCACGTCATCATACAAAGCATCTACAAAGTTATCTGATTCTCGGTTATTAAGAAGCACTTTAAATCTGAAACCAAACAACAAGCAATAGCTCAGTTTTCTGTCTATACGAAACAGCTTCAAGTCTGTTTTCACAGCTGAATGTGTGTACCATTGCAAACTTCCACTAGAAGAAATAGAAACGCCACAGATGGATAGTGGCAGGTCGTTTTGTCGAAGCATTTTGTGAAGTACCTCGTGTCTGATTGTGTGGGGGACGGATTAAACCTGATTAAACCCAAATATTCATCAGTGCTTCAAATGTGTCCCCTGATTGCCTGCAGCTACCAACACCTCAGAAAATGTTCAGTCTGAAGACAAACATGTCCAAGTGTCACTCGTGCAAGTGCAATGGAAACAGCACCAAGAACAAAGGGCCCTCACTCTGAGCCCAAACGACTGCATCATGTCATATGTGCAAATCACATGTTTTTATACGAAAAATGTAACCAATAACTATGAGTGTTAGATCAAGGTAGTAAAAGTACAATATTAGCCTCCGAAATGTAGAAGTAGAAACTTGAAATGAATATACTCAAGTAAAATACAATTATGTCAAAATAGTAGTATGGTACTTGAGTAAATGTACTTTAATCCTTTCCACGACTGGTCAGCAGTGGTAGTGAGTGACACATGAATGTGTTTGAGCTACTTAAATGAAAGAGAGGCCATGGTGTTGCCACACGTCTAGAACTGTGTCTGGATATGACATTTCATATTCAATGATGGACTGTATTTAGGCATTTTCTTTACAAATGACGGTTTGAAGAAATACAATGTGTTTATTACATAAAAAAGGACATGACAAGTCCATAGTTTTAACTTAACAATAATACTCTATTGCATTTTACCAAAAAAGAACTGAAGTTAACCATTATAAGTTAGATTTTTCTCGTAAAGTCATATTGCCTGAAAAAATAGTGGGGCCAAAGCAATTAACATTAAGTCCCTTAGCTCTCGATTGTCACAATGTGTGTCAAACATCATACATCATACATACATTACACTTCTCCAAACTCAATAAATATTAACGTCTCTGTCACTGAAGACAGGAAATGTGTGTTAAGCCAGGGCACTACATCATGGTTCATTTAATTATGCGGTAGTAACCACATCCAAAATAATATACATAAATGAAAATAAACGTAACCATAAATTGACCACAGTAAAATTATATAATATTTTTTTTATAAACTTCTGATTCCAGCATGATTTCCTTCCTGTGGTGTCCACAACGTCTTCAACCGAGCGAGGAAACCACAGCTGACAAAACATTATCACACTGTACCGTAAAGGTTATGGTCAAGTAGAGCATGTACAGTATGGGGATTAATCATCGATTTTTCATCATATCTGACAAAGAAGTTGTGTGCACACAGAGTGATTTAATGTGGTTTTAATTAGCCTGATGCAGCTTTTTATTCTCCGTCCGTGTCCTTCGTGCTGTGGCCTGAGGCGAACAGATTGACTTTCCACCGCCAGCAGTGATCATGTGTGGGGGGGGGGGGAAATCAATCTAAAAGCAAGAAATCAAATTTTGGGAGAATTTTGGTTGGGTCACCCTTTTAAACCACAGTGATCCAAATATAAATAATAAGGTAGACCTACAAAAATCCTAACAAGGGTTAGTATATGCAATCATTTATATCTTCTAACACATGGATTTAATGCACAGTTTATGGGCGCTGTATGCAATGTACTGTAGGCCTAGTTCTATTGTTGTTATACAATAATTATTATTAATAAAGTAAAAGTTTTTCTTTCTTATTTGCGGTCCCCCCCCTGCACAAATGCACCCTAGCATACGCCTATACTGCCTATGCCACGGGCCGGCCCTGGGCTGGAGTAATGGAGGAAGCCTGGTGACGTGATGTAAAAAAAGGCAGAGTCTGGATGGGTCAAACACACAAGAGAGCTCAGTGCATGTCCTGTGTGAAAACAAGAGTCAACGTTCTCAACCTATTTGAACTTCTGTAGATCATTAAATACGCTACTTACTATGAACCACAATATTTTCCTAGACCCGGGTCATTTTTTTGCCTTAACCCAGAGCCCTAGAGAGATAAGAGTTACGACACTCTCTGATGTCGCCGCCAGCCGGTCACGTGGTTTATGTATGCCGGGATAGTTCCAAACGCACTTCCTCGGCAATGCTTCTCTATGGCAAAAACAGCACGAACATGGTCAAAATAGTCATAGATTAAACCAACGCTGTTATTTTTTAAAGATTGCTTTCATATTTACATGATGTGGTTACACTTTGTATGGATTGGCACTATTTCCAAGTTTCGTTATTTAACGATATTTTGAGGGGAAAGTGTGGTAGCACAAGCAGGCTATGTTGATGTCACTGCCAGGGCAGTCACGTCCGTAGTATAGTTGCGCTGCGCTGTCATGTTCTTCTATGGGACAGACAGACAGCAGCGATTGCGTTATTGTATGGTAAATATATATAAAAAAAACACACACACCCAAGTACTTTTTCAGCTGTAATTGCATTATTGCATACTTTTTATTGACAGTTTTGCATTTGGAGAGGCAGGGTGACAACGGAAAGCTTGGTAGCCTATTACTTAGATACGTTTTACATTTTTGGAGGGAAACGCTTGTATTCATGTTAGCATGGGTAGCATGATCATGTTAAGACTATGAATATCATTTTACCACAACAGTGGATGAACAATTGATATATGTGTTTGAACAAGAACAACAGGAAGAACAAAGTAAAAGGGACGAACAAATGTGTGGACAAGTATTAAGAACAGTGTATGGAAAAAGTGATGTGTGTTAGAACAAAACAAAGTAAAATGAATGAGAAGGAGAACAAAGAGGGTTAGGGTTAAACAGAAAAAGATTAATTCAGCCAAAAAACACAATTTGATTAATCTAAAGTGTAAAACAATCTTCAACACAGACCAAATTAGTGCCCTTGGACAACAACACATATGGTGGGGCAAAGAAACCATAAATTAAATTGAGACAGAGTGGGAGACTGAAAATGATTACTATGATAAATATTAAAACTATTTACAAAACTATTTACAGAAGCTCCTGTTGAACCATGGTTCAACAGAGCAACAAAAACAGGTTTGTCAACAATACAAATAAAAATGACGAGGCCACTTTGCCAGGGGGAGGTGATCCAGCGACGAGACAATAAAAAAAAAAGAGAAACTGAAAAAAGCAATTCATATTAGGTTCTGTTGTGGCACTACAGGATATAAAACCTTCCAAGCCATGACCTCTGCCTGAAATCAGGACCACTCAGAGGAGAATGCAGCACATCAAACTGGAGTCAGGAGTGTGAATAACACATTTTGGCCAAAACAAATTGTTGCTTACCAATACAGTGGCTGAACAATGGACACCAAAAAGTGAAAAACAGAAGCATAATTGTGCGAACAACAATTATTACAAATATTTACAAACAACTATTTACAAAAAAGCAACTATTTATAAAAAAGCAATACTATTTACAAAAAAGGGTTAGGGTAAGCAACTATTTACAAAAAAACAATACTATTTACAAAAAAGCAATACAGAACTCTAGGGCATCCAGGAGCCTAACCATTTTGAAAAAAACAAAAAGGTTCCTTTGTGAAAGGGACATCCTCTTCATCTGTTTCCTGGGCCCAACAGACCTCTGCACCGAAGGTCATAACATCTAGGCCACTGCCAAACACCTTACTCGTTGCCATCGATGTACTTGGCATCTCCATTCCCGGTCCACCGTCAGCAGCCTCCTCTTCTTTCAGCAGTCATCACCTGCAGCCGTTGCCAGCACCAGCCTCCTTCAGCAGCAGCACCCTCCTCCAGCAGCACCCTCCAGCAGCAGCACCCTCCTTCAGCAGCAGCACCCTCCAGCAGCAGCACCCTCCTCCAGCAGCACCCTCCTCCAGCAGCACCCTCCTCCAGCAGCACCCTCCTTCAGCAGCAGCACCCTCCTCCAGCAGCACCCTCCTCCAGCAGCAGCACCCTCCTTCAGCAGCAGCACCCTCCAGCAGCACCCTCCTTCAGCAGCAGCACCCTCCTTCAGCAGCAGCAACAGCCATGGCTGACATATGAGGCTGAATAAAAAAAGTGCTTATTATTTTTTAAAAAGTGTTTATTTTGTTAAAAATAAACATTTTGGATGCATGACCATGTTTTAGGCTCATCCTTCATTCACTGCTGTAGAGTAGCCTGTTCAGTAGGCTATTATTTTTTTAAGACTGAATAATACCTTTGAAGAACAATCATTAAACTAGTGTGTATATTACAATACAAAGGAATCTATCCTAGCATGCCATCAAGCATTAAAAAGTAGCGCTAGGCTAGTTGTACAGTACAGATGAGTTAACACGGAACAGTACAAAAAAAAACTAAGTACAGTCAACATGTCACATAATGAAATGTTAGTATATCCCAAAATTCAATGAAATATTTATCACAAACGCCACCTCATTTCTACTAGTGCTAGCAGTTAAGTCATATCATACAGAAAAAGCCGACTAAGGATGGCTGACACGGTCAGGTTCAGCAGATAAAAACCAAAATAACAAAAAAAACACATAATCAATCTAAATCCTGCTTGTTAGTTACCCAGCATCATTGATATATAAGCTGCTAGCGATTCATTACTGAAATCTTACCTTCAAAGCTGACGAAGTCGCGCTAGCTAACTAGCAGGCAATGCTAGCAAATTGGTTGTAACAACCAAGATAAAATAAAGATAATTACGCCCGTGCATATACAAATGAAGACCAGTATAAGCATCATAAAGGGCCTCTGATACAATATAGACAGTTGACAATTCAAAAGAGTTCGATATTTCAGCAACTTACCTCTGGAACTAATCGACGCGCCGTAATGTAAGTGAATGAGGTCCAACGCCCAAATGACGATATTTGGAACTATTTCGATGTCCATACCCCGGAAGTAGGCGCCCGCCATTTTTTACAACGGAGGTCTATGGGAGTGTCGTAACTCTTATCTCTCTAGGGCTCTGCCTTAACCTAATTGAGAACTAACATGCTGAACGTATTTCAAGTACCTAATATTAACCTTTAGATATTTATGAGACTACCCTGCACATTAAAAAATATTGCTAAATCTGTACTAAGTTATGAAAAGTGACGATATTCGTCTTGACCAGGGGCCAGCAACCTTTTTGACCAAAAGAGCAATTTTGCCCCCTTTTCCACCAATTTATTTTGTCTGGAGCCGTAAAACATAATTGATAGCTTGATAGCTTATAAAGTTGTATATATTGTTACACCATAGACAAAAACTACAGTTTTTTTGCATTTATTATTATTACATTATAGAAAACTGTTTACCTCTAATAATAAACAAAGAACTCTTATAGAGAGAATACAAAAAAATACACAGGCCTACTTTAAAATAAATCAACACAGCACTTGGGGAGTCCTCTGCACATTTGAAGAAAATGAATATAATTCAAATGGGCCCACTTATATATAAATAAAACATATAGCTGCACCCTAAAAAGAGTTAACTGATTGAATTATGACTGAAGATCGTCAGCTGTCTTCCTCTTCCGTGTTTTTCCTCCAATACGTAAAGGCTGCAGCACCTTTGACAACTTCTCTCTACATATCAAACATACCGGTAAGCCAGCATCGTTTGCTGTGAAAGCAGATAACTCTAACCACGCAGAATTAAACCCTCTGTGTTCCTCCCATACTTTTCTTTTCTTTGATTTATCCAGAGTTCGCTCATCGAGCCGGGGGTCAGGTTATTCACCTGCAAGAAAAGGCGCTGGTGCAGGACCGTAGCAGGATATGACGCATATTTTAGTTGACCTAATTAAAACCGTTTAGTTTTTTATTTATTTGTCACAGTATCACCTCAAAATACAAGATACGAAACATTTTCAACCGTGCAACAAAATATAAATAGTCCTAGAAATATTTTAATTTTATTTCCTTCTTATTTTTGTCTAAACTCAAGGGAGCCAGAGAAGAGGGCTTAAAGTGCAGCGGGTATTCATATTAAAAAAGTTAGCAGTTAGTGTATTTATGTGTGATGTTGTCAAATAAATTCACGGACATAGTCAAGCTTGAAAATATAATTTCTGGATGAGGGTCTAGCATCGAAATGCAAGTTTGTAGTGTGCAAATGCTTACAATGTTTAAACTACTCGCCCCTCTCTTACCCACCTGTCTGATGAAACTGAAGTGCAAAGTGTGGTTCTGCTCTACTGTGTAATGTGAAAGGGTCACTCACTAATGAAACCAGAGAGAATTACCACCCAGCTGAACAGAGCCTTAAGGTTACTTTAGCACGTTTTGTTCCTACAACAAGGCATGAGCATTGGACCGTGTTATAAGATTGCATGGTACACTGCTCTTACCAATCAAAAACTGCAACCCTTTGATGGATTTATAACAACAAGTATATTATTGTATATCTCAAATGTGAAGGATCAAAGAAGGGACTGATCAGAGCTGTGATAATGTGACTGCATCACTTTGTATGATCATGAGAGATGTTGAGATTTGAAAGTGTCATAAAGGAAACTTCAACGTGATGCATGTAACAAATAAAGCTAAACATGTTCATGTCATGTTCTGCAGATTGGAGACATCCATTCACGTTTTACAGAGTGCAGAGATGAAACACAATGTTGGGAAAGTACAAGGATCCCACTTGTACCTGATGTTGACATGGACAGTATACACAAGTTGTAATGTGGAAAATATGATAGCTTCCATACGCACATGGCAGATATAATGCTCTACATTGGTTTCATGTTTGCCATAAATCTCTAAATGATCAGCTGCAGCAGGATTTCTCAGTAATAACCCCCAGCCTATTATTGGATTAACTCCCCCACATTTATACTTGACAGTAATTAAAACAACGATAAAATCCTGTTTAATTGGGTAGTGGTTAAATCATTATGATAAGATTATTTACTCTGAAAAAAAACATCTTTGTTCTCAAGATGCTTGGCATTACCCTAATACATGGGGTTGGATTACCATTTTGTAAATACCTTCATTATATTCATGTTTACAATTGTACTAATGAATGTTAGGCTTAACGTTAAGTGGCTTCTTTGTTTTGTTTTTCTTCTTCTTACCAATTGGTAGCAAATGCATTGTTAGTCCCACCCAAAACATCATCGGATCCAGCCTAGCTCTGTATACATAAAGTGATATTAATGTATACATACTGTACATACTCAAATGAAATATATAATAAAAGTAATTAAAACAAATCTTTACTTTGTTTAAAAAAACTATTGTACATAGCAGACATTTTCATAGAAAACCACGCCTTCCTTCATTCCATTTTCGTTTAATTGTAATATTGTAAAAATGCACCACTCCGCAAGAACGCTGTGGGATCAAAATAAAAATGATTTATTAAATCTTTGGTTTTCATTACTTTTTTATCAAACCTTAATGTATAACCCTCTGAAAAGTAGTTAAAATATTTCTTCCTTGGATTGAATGTGACCCTTAACAAAGTGTATTGTGTTGCCACCAATTTCTGTAGATGTCAAGCTTTGTGCAGTCTAACCCTACACAGGAGATCACAAAGTGTTGACAGCATCCAAATGCGAATCCCAAATGCCATAAGTGTGGAATAATGATTGATATAATGGGCCTGATTGTGAACAGTATGAGTCTGATTGCATGAGTAAACAGTCATGGGACCCCCCACCAGCAATTTCAGCTAAGCCCAAAGAGCGTTTTTTCAGCCAATAATTACCATGTGAATAGACTGTAATGGTGATCTATTTCTTTTCATGAGTAATCCTAAACTCAATGGCTCTTGATTTGTAGAGTTTTTACCCGACGTTATTGGAGAGACTTGCAGAAAAACAGGAGGATCAATTGTGGTTCAATTCATCCAATTTAGTGTTCTCTCACCAAATACAGAAAGATCTTAACAATGAAAGGATATAAAGATAAACAATGAACTCTTACTTATCATCTACGTCTTTTAGATGCAAGGGCATAATTCCACTTGTCCCCCTTACTTTAAAAAAATTCCCAGTCAGTTTCACTCTCCAGGTCTTGCTATAATCTCTCTGATCATTGTCCTTTTACTGTCCACTTTTTCTCTTGCTCTCCAGCCTCATCATTCTTTGAAATCGGTCTTTCCACTTGACTCCTGTTAGTTCACTTCCCGTTGGGGCTGCAATCGTTGGTGTACGGCAGGAACTGAAGGGGACTGAGCACATAGCCCTGGAGAGGCTCCAATGTTCAGCAGTAGAGTGGAAGATGTGTGACCACCAATCCAAACTGACCAAGGTCTGTTTATCCGCTGATTTAAAGCCCTTTCATGGAGGTAATCTTTCCTATTAATATACCATGACAGGACATGATTTTGGCCAAAAATTAAGATTAAGACAGTTCCTCATCTCTATCAACATTGCTGGGGCAATAGGGAGGTTGCAGGAATGAGTCCTAAAACCCAGAAATGAGTCAGCATTTGACCACTTCCTGTTCCCTCGCCTTGAAGTCAACAAATGTTTTACTTTAAGGTTAAAAGCCTTAAATAAGGTCTGTGGTTAACCCAAATTTACGAGATGTTCAGGATTTTTCCTACGGTATAAAATACATCAGTAAATACTTGTGAAGGTCCAAGCTTCTATACGTCATAAAAAATGCCATTGCTAACAAGTGACAAAATATTAGTTTATTGCCTAATGGTAGCTTTTTATTTCAGGCGATTGCAATTTTGCAAAGTGGTGTTAATATGTGGAGACTATACTGCTGAAAAAAAAATAAAACACAAAGCTTATTTTCTTACTGAAATCTAATGGAACATTTCCAATCATTTTGGCGAAGGAGCCTTTGCAATGCTGATTCGCAAGTACGTCATCACTGCATAACTGTCAACCTCTGAACAACCTCACACCGGTAATAAGGTGCTTCTATACCGACTGCATTAGGACTCTGAATGCAGTATCCAAACAGCCCGGCACTCTGGAGGTGTTTGATAATGACAGGAACACAAGAGACAGGTAGGTGTTGGAGAGGATTTGTTTTTGGCTCCTGTCTAGCACCTCTGTTAATCCCAAGGCTCTAATGTTAGCACAAACTGCAGGGTAAGTGCAGCTAAGAGCCAAATGCTATTGCTAGGTAAGGATTAAGAAAAACTAAATAAGACATGACGGAAGTGTGGCACTTGGATGTTGTCTACCTTACAGTCTGAAAGACACGTCTGATCTCTGTGGCTGATGGAATATAAATACAGACGTTATTTCCATGGTGACCGTACTTGATAATCATGCATATTCAGAATCCCTGGTACTGATAGGATGATGCACGGATTGCTATTTTAGATTTACCAGCAGGATGAGTCGTACATCTAAACAATGAGAATGTTAAAAATGTCCATGCACATCATACAGTCACAAAGACAGTCCTTGATGCTATTCTCATGATGATATCTCTAAACACAACGCAGACTAATCAACAGAAGTGCCTGGGCAAAAGGCCCTTCTCCGAATAGTATACATATTTAAAAACAAATCTCTTTCCATTTTAACTTGATCCTTTTTCCCCTTGCATTCTGTTCAATTACTAATCACAAAGAGTGCAGGGATGCTTCTTGTTTTTTTTGGTTGCCAAGGAAACCTCATTGTTGTCTGAGTTGTTTGGTTTCCTCTTCAAAGGTCAATGACTTGTCTGATTGAATAACACTTTTCATGCAAATAATCAGCTCAACCGAGTTTTGCCCTCGTCTGGGTATCAGCGAGGTTTGGCAGTAGATGTGGAATAAAAATGCCCTCTTAGATAAAAGTTACATGTTTAAGAGATTGAAGCTGTTGATGGCAACATTTGTATTGTCTTTATTGGTGCATTAGCACAGTAACAATGCTTATAAATTACCAGTAAATAACTCGTGGGTACTGGTTTTCAGCTGCAGCAGGCAGCTTTGTTTTACTGAGGAATCTCTTAATTACCTTCTTTAAATACATTTCCAGCACCAAACACCAGACAAGTTTGTAACCATGGTTCCCAAAGCCTGAAGCAGGTTGGATGAAAGATTTTCCTTTTTTAAATATGTGTTTAACGACGCTTAATTAAAATAGAATAGTTCATTAACCAAAATTAAAGAAAAACCCTAGCATCAATTAGGTGAGTAAGGGTAAGGTACTAATTTACCTGAATGTTTATTGGGTAACACTTTACAATAAGACTACCCTTATAAAGGGGTTTACGAATAGTTTGTATTCATTTATTAATGAGGTTGTGAACACTTTATAAATCATTAATAAGCTTTTACAAGACATGAGATAAACAGGGCAACTGTGACCGGTTGCTTGCCAAATAGTGAGCCCACATTTATCTGTACTGCTAAGCCTTATATTGGCTACCTAGCTTACTTCGTCTTCTTCATCAGCCAGCATCCTTGGTATCTGTTGTTCACTGAGTTGATTCTCCCCCCTTCCATCTTGATGTTTCTTGGCATCTCTTATGACCATTTATGAGTGAGTTACTAACATTTATAACTGCCAAAGGGGAGCCTTATTGTAAAGTGTGAAACACATTCCCATTTATTAATGAGTTACAACCATTTATAATTGGTCAAAGGGAGCCTTATTGTAAAGTGTGAAACACATCACCATCTATTGATGAGTCACTAACATTTATAACTACTGAAAGGGTGCGTTGTTTTTAAGTTTAATACACATGTCCATTTATGAATGAGTTATAACATTCACGCTTACCTAATACACATCTTTCACATGAAATGCAAAGTAAGATGCAAAAGAGCCATCTCCAGGTATGTCCAAAGCGTCCATGTGCATACTAACAAAAAATAAATCATAACATCATCTTAGTTAACAACAAAATGCACACAAATTACAGTAAAGATTGTTGCACATCATGTTTCAAAATGCCATACTTGTTTATTAGGTGCATTGTATAACATAATGTAAGGATAATTATACAGTAATGGTCCATATTGATATATTTTGTTATTCTCTTGTACAAGAAAGCCCAGTCTATAACTGCCGAACATAGGGACTGGCTCCCAGACACAAATACTCAAATAAAATAGTTTACTTTATCAGCATTGGTATTACCAATGCTTACTATTTATTTGATACCAATTTGGTAATACAATTAATAAAAAGAACAAGGTCTGGGTTCGTTCTTCAGATATGACTGTGACGTTAACGTGTAAGCTCAATAATGAACTCCAGCTCAACCAACCATATTGTAATATCTAAGTAATCATCTTGAAATATGACATTATTATTTGTAATATACACACATCTTATTGTGAGGTTAATTTCACATACACTACGCTGCTCTTCAACACTACTTTGACGTTAGCTTGTCTACATACTCGAGCATAGCAAATTTAAATTAACCTTATCAATTCATAAAGTTACCTACCTAATAAAATATCTCTCTATCTTACAAGGATGACCTAATTTTACCAACCTCAAACAGAAGCCGTTTATTCTACAGTATTATCCCACTTAATGCTTAACACTTCTCTATTACGTTTTAACTGGGAGGCTACGATTAGCATCGTTAGCACAGATGTAGCTACCACTTGCTTACATGCTAAGCCTTAACATTCATTAACGTTAGCTGACTAAAAACATAAGCAACACATAAATAAAGTAATCAAATTTCACTTACCGTAAAACTGCATTCATGCACCGTCTTTTTTAACCACAGAGCGAGTCACAATAGTTCGATATAAGCATGAAGAATAGTCCACAAGGCACCAGCACAACAAACACGGCCGAGTTCAAGTTATGTTCCCCGGATGAGTTGAGCAGGTAGAGTCCCTGCAGCATCACGGAGCTGCTAGCAGAGAGACAGGAAGCTAACAGCAGCAGTCACTGGAATTACCTGTCACTCAATGTGACCACGCCCTAATTATGCATAACTTTAAGGCTTAATATAACTTAAACAAATTATAAATGTTAGTAACTCATGAATAAATGGTCATAAAGAGATGCCAAGAAAAGTCAAGATGGAAGGGGGGGGAATCAACTGTGAACAACAGATACCAAGGATGCTGGCTGATGAAGAAGACGAAGTAAGCTAGGTAGCCAATATAAGGCTTAGTCATCTTGCCAAATAGTGAGCCTGTGTTGATGTATGAAAACTATGTTAGAACTGGTTTATAAATGGTTCTTAATGATTAATAAAGTGTTTACAACCTAATTAATAACCTAATTATAAACCTTTTATGAATCCATTATTAGGGTAGTCTTATTGTAAAGTGGTACCGTTTATTGTAGACTAAAATATGACTTTAAGGTCATTGCAAAAATAAGATGATCCACTTGTATATGTAATACTAAAGTTTAACACATGGAAAACCTTGGTGTTGGTTCTGCTTTTCTAATCTGTATCATGTGAATTTGGTAAATATCTTTGAAAATAGATTCTACCAATTATTTCTGAACTCTACGGATATGTTGCAATTAAAGACTTTATTAAAATAACCCTGTAAAGCTTAGTTCATGCTGCTGTGAACAGTGGAGCTTTTAGCAGTTTGATGTTTTCCTAAGGGTTTTGGTGGTGATCAAAAAACAGCTGGCCAAAAGAGTACAAAGGTTGCTTATCATTTCACCATATCAATTTCAAAGGTGATCCTTTGGTAATTTTGTGATGTCAGCTTTTTATACTTATATCAAGTGATACAAAAATAGTTAAGGTGAGACACTACAGGTGAATAGGGTAATTTCTTTAACTTAAAGATATCAGCTAGAAATGTCTCCAGTTAATTACTTACATTAAGACAATTGTTTTTTGTATTACAAGTTTTCTGAAATAGCATGTTTAAATATGCAAATGAGCCATAATCTCCTTAAATATGCGCATATTTTAATACATTTCAGGAACACAAATCTGAACATTGGATAAAGCCAGGTTCAAAATTCTTGTTTCATTTTGTAGTCATATTAGAATCTAAAGTTTTTACAAAAGGGATTTTCGATATCTCTTTTTATCACTCCATAAATCAGAAAATACTGTCAACAGCCCTAAAATATCAATTTTCGCCATGTTTTTAGCTATAAAATGTTATATAATTCAGGCTATGAATGATATATGAACAAACCCTTCTTTAACACCCTTCAGAATATTGATAGGAATAAAACTGGAAGGTTTGGTGTATGTAAGTGCTACTGAAGTGGAAATTTCTCACTCAGAATAGGAGAAAAAACTCATTTTGAGAAAACGACCTTTAAAGATTGCTGTGAGGCGCTAGCTAAACCCTCCTGTTCTTTGGACGATAGCTTGCACATCGACGCACTCCGTGACGGTATTTCATAGTCAGGGTCATTTGTTTTTTGTCTAACCTTGCTTCGTGCAAGTGGCAATTGTTGTCGTCTTCTCTGTGAATGTTTTTTTCGCTGTTCTTTTGCCATTTTGAGATTTAAATTTCCAGCGGAAAGCTAAACCAGGAAGTGTTTTAGCACACCATGTGACGCATCTGAACGAACCCATTTGTCAGAAATTGACACCAGCCAATGAGATTTCGTTTTTTGGTTTAAGACCCTTTGTACTTTCACGATTGGTTGCTGATACAAAGGAAATTACTATATTTGGATCCGATGAGATTGTGCAGGAGAGACGGAGCTTTCCAACGATACATCTGATTACATGGTGCAAACAGCGGTCGCGGTAGCCTACTATATGTTACGTTAGAATGCTAACTTTTGGTGAATTTAGGAGAAATCTACAGACGCAAATAGACAAACTATAGTAAAAATAAACATCTAAATGTGTATTTTGTACGTTTTCCTTCCAAAAGCCTGAAAGAAAACATGTTATGGAATCAAAATAGCACAACATCTCAAAATTGACCAGTGCATGAAAAACGATGTTTTTGCCTGCCATGTCTCGCCTTAATTTCTTAACGCTGTTACTGTCATGATGCCACATAAAATCAAGTAGGGCCTACCTATATTTCTGTTTATTTTCTGTAATAACAAACAAGCTGTATGTATCCTACATCAACTCTACTCTACTCGTGTGGCCTAAAAGACACACATGGCCATCATTCTCAAAAAAAACAGGAAAACTAAACATATTTAGAGGCCACAACTTCCAAATGTTGATTTACCAGATCCACCACTTGGAAAGGATCAGTGTGAAGAAGAAAGCAGGGGATTTAATTTGAGCCAAAGGCCCCCAGGAATCAGTATTACCGGGCTAACACATAAATGTGGTTCATGATGACATATTAGTTTTAAAAACACTGTGGTACATGCACATTCAGATAATTATGTTTATCCATGTGTGAATGGTTACGCCTCTATGCACAGCTTTGTGCTTATGTCAAAGTGTGTGCATGGTGTTAGTGGATCTGTGTGTCATGTGTGTTGCATACCTTTGTAGGAGAGGATTTGAAGCATCTGTGTGCTAACAGAGAGGCCAAGGGGAGACAGGCACATATTCCTCCACCTCCAGGCCACAAACACCATGTTCCCTTTGATCTGGGATGCCAACACACTTTTACCAAAGTCAAGACAAAGTTGGACAAACTGAGCACACTGCGGGGAAATGTAATAGCTCCCAGCAGAACACCCTTCTCTCCCCTGCTACAAAATGGTTCACTGCTTCCTCTTGGAAACTGTGTGTATCTAGGGCTTTATTCCAAAATGAGATAGCCATCATTAAAAAAGGATGGTTGAGAGAGTCTATATTTGACATTATTAATGGGAAGTAGGGGGTTCCTGTGCCACATACAAAATGACTTTAATGGGAGTTTGATTGAGATCAATACAAATGATGAATCAATCACTGATTTCCTGTCCAGGTGCTGAAAGCAAAGGCCACTTATCTTCTTTTTTCCAACAGATATAATCTCATTAGGTAAATCTCTGTTACACAATTAGGGGTGTAACGGTATCCGTATTCGTCCCGTACCGTCATGGTTCGGACGTCACGGTTCGGACGTCACGGTTCGGTACATGCAGTCACACGACGAATACGCCTTTTTTTTACGAGTGGGAAAAAAGTCTGTCACTCAGAGAGCAGTATCCACTAAACTATATATAATCCAGGGGGCGGTATTGCGCCTAAAAGCTGTTTGCCAGCCGCCCTTAAACAACAAATGAAGAACAAGAAAAAAACACAACAAAACGAACAAAATACAAGAAGAAGAAAAATTAGTATTGCGAGTTCACATAACACACAGGAGCTAGAAGACCCACCTGCTTCTTTTAAATCGGCTGTGTGGGTCGACAGCGCTGGGTATGCTAATGGTAACACACGCCAAACATTCTAAATCATATCAGAAGGTATCACCCAGATTTCGTAATCACCGGAGCCCGGCAAAAGACAACAGCAGTTCAACAGCTTATCCCCGCTGTTTTTAAGAAGCCAATAGACATGAAAGCTGAGAGACCAAAATAAATAACGGAAGCTTTTGGCATATGTTTTCAACGGCTATGCTGCGCCCTTATGCAATAGTAGAGGACCCCGGCTTTTATTGATTGTGATTGAAAGTGATTGAACACTTTCTTATTATTTATTTTGTAATATTTTCAAGACATTCTTTTTAGTTTTACAGCTTATTGAACCTTTTTGTTTGACATCAGCCATTATAGATAATATGGCCATCTGAGTGTGTGTGGTACTGTTTGTGGTTTGTTTTTAACTGTGTAATAAAGTTAATTATTCAAAATGTTAGAGTTCCTTATTTTTAAACTAAAACTTGCACTACTGTTCAAAATAAATAAAAAACAAACCTGGAATTATGCATTTGGGACTTTTTTTTGCTTTTTCTTGTTGTACCGAACCCGCACCGAACCGTGACCCCCGAACCGAGGTACGTACCGAACCGTGAATTCTGTGTACCGTTACACCCCTATACACAATGTATATTAAATAAATCATGGTAGACACATGTCTGCAATGTAAGCTTAACCATATGGTATTAAAACAAATTGGCGATAGCTAGCAAAAGCCTATAGCAAACATGCAAAGCTAGCTTGTTAGATAGGAAGCTAACATGAGCTAGCTAACTTAAATAGAAAAAACTTTAGCTAGATTATAGTAGGGCGCTAATTTGCACAAGCCAGCTTGTTAGATATATGACAAACGATTTCTAGTTAGCTGTTTAGCTAGATAGCTAACATTCTAAGTAGTCACTGCTTAATTGATTTCAGTCTTTAGGCTAACTTGTTTTAATACGTTTGAGCACCTTTATCTACCCTTCTGCCAATGGAAATTGTCATTAACTGTCTATATTAACACGTAAGTATTTATTGTAATTCCTCATAGCGTAGCCATCTATCCTACCGAAAAGACACCACAGAGTAATTCAAAATTATAATTTTGGGCCATTTTCACATGTCATTCTGCCAGACACTAACAGAGGATGGATGTGGCACTGTCAAACCATCCGATTGCTGCTGTGTAGTAGTGAACGATCCCAAATAAAATTCATGCTTAACCCTGTGTTGATACGACTATATGTTATTATAGATAATTCAGAACCATGCTTATCTTCTTCACGTTTTAGTTTAAATCATAGCAACATCAGTGACTCTCAGCCATGGGCTGGGCTCAGAAAGTTCACTGTAGCTCGAGATCAAAGTTCAATTCACTGGACATTTTGACGAAGCGCAGCTCTGCACAGCACCCTCTGAACACCCGAACATGACAGGAGGATGAACCCCTTTTAAACTCATTATTAAAATAATTAGCATGATCATTTTGTTTTTTGTTTGTAAGGGCTTGGTAGCCTAAGAACTTGTGTTTAAAATGTTACTTTAATCTTGATAAAATATGTTTTCATCAAGATTAGAGTGTGTCAAACTCAAATACACAGTGGGCCAAAATAAAAAAATGGGTACTAGTCGAGGGCCGGACTGGTTCAATGTTTATTGCAGAACGTATTGAAATGAACTTATTGCACATATTAAACCTGGAACTAACAAAGCTTAAATGATTGCCTATAAAAACAACATTAAACATTAAATAATCAGTAGCATTCATTTCTTATGGCTCTATCTGCAGCTTTTCCAGAGTCATTTCTTATGATCACATTTTCCCACAGGCCAACAACAGCTTCAAAAAAACTATTTCCCTCAAAGAACAAACCAAACATGTCCTGTTGTCGCAAGAAAAAAAGTCCAGAAGGAAACATCCATTGAAACTCAGTTTGCTGCTCTGTGATGCTAGTTCAAGCCAGATACTTGGCATCTCATCTTGGGTGCAAGTTCATCACTGTTTGGGGTCAGGCTCTGAGCTGAGGAACTCCTCAGGATTGAGTGAAGGTGTGTGTGCAATATACCGGCGGGCCAGATCTAATAGTAATTAAAAATTATCCTGCGGGCCGAAATTTTATCCACCAAGGGCCTGATTTGGCCCCCGGGCCTTGAGTTTGACACATGTGATCAAGATGCATTTCTTTAACACCCACTCTGTTTTTTGCATCACACATACCTGTATGTTATTCAGTTTGGTTGCAGCTACCTACTTACAGGTGATGGCTAAAAAGACATAACACAGTTTAATGTGCAGACTTTATGCCCTGTATGATATCATCTACATCGGTGTGTTACTTTGCCAATTTTAACTTTTACTTGTGGGCACATAATGCAGACACATATTCCCACATTGTCATCTTTATCAGCAGAGGTATGCAGGCGTGTTGTTCAGGTTTTCTTTTTATATGTCACGTCTTCGTATATTTATATATAGCGGGCGAGTGTGATGTTCAAACAGCTACCACACTAACACTTTATCATTTGTCCACTCTGATTTCTTTTTTTGTTTCTTATATTTAACCTGTCAAGCGGAGACTTCACGCAGGTTAAACTGAGACACTGAGACTGTGAATGTGCTTTGAAGTCAAACAGCCCTAACAGTCAGCCTAGTTAAGAGTTTTAATGCTCTTTAATAGCAATATCAATCAATATGATTACTTGATTGGTAATTCTCATTTTAAAAGTCTATATGTGTAGCTAGCTATTAATGGCAATCAAATATGCCTTTTCATTCTTAACACAGCATTTATAATAAAAACTAATTTTAATGTAATGGCAGTTGACATTATCAAGATTCTTTGGGTGAACATTTATCCTTTGTGGCATTTTTGTGCACTTTTGTCATGATACATTACAAAGTCCAGACAGTCATAAATACAGATTCACCTCGCTGAGCTGCAGAGAGCAGGAAACAGAGACCGGGTGACGAAGAAGAGCGGAGACATGGCTCTTAAACATGAGTACAGAAAGAGTATGAAGGGTTAAGATCACATGCACTGGACTATAATTTATATTTAACAGTATATTTGGGTTGAACTGATGTATTGAATCCCAGGCCCGGACTGGCCATCGGGAGGACTGGGAGGTTTCCCGATGGCCTGGCCTGTTAAGTGACCTGTTGGCCTGAGGATTTTTGGTTCTGCCTCACATAGGGGACTGGCTGTACATGATGTGGCCTGCCGACATGGCCACTGTCTTACCGATCATACATCAAAGCCCTCAATTGGTCTCTGTGTGTCATTCAAGCTCGGACGGATGTGTGTATGTGTGGCGAGAGAGAGAGAGAGAGAGAGAGAGAGAGAGAGAGAGAGAGAGAGAGAGAGAGAGAGAGAGAGAGAGAGAGAGAGAGAGAGAGAGAGAGAGAGAGAGAGAGAGAGAGAGAGAGAGAGAGCCAGCGCACCGGTTACTTTTATTGTTGTTGTTAACATCTGGTGCTAGCTAGCTACGCTAATGGATTTAAGGAGATGTTTCAACAACAAGGTGGAGGGAGAGTCCTCTACTGTCAGACTGAGAGCCTCTGATAACTACAGCTCAGGTGAGGTTAAGGACTCTCTGGGTGTTTAGATAGTTAGTTAACTTAGTCAGTTTTCTCAGTGGGTCTCAAACGGTTTGGTCACCATTTATGTAAACACATATTTCCATTTGAGGGGGGAGCGATTAGTAAAATATACATGAATAAAAAGAAAGAAAATGTTAACTAGGTGAAAAAAGGTAAGATACACTTTTAAAGTCTTTGCTGGTGCCTCAAAGAGGAGCAGGGGGGAGAGGAGGGAGACAGGTGAGGCTGGTTCAGGAGCCCAGACACACTCGCAACTATAAATGAACCGAAAATAAATAAATAAACAAGTTTCAATGTTTTTTAATATTGGATATGGTATGTTATTGGTTATGGTCATGTTTTTTTATGGTTTTATGATTATTTAAATGTATACAGATATGTTTCATATGGGTGTTTCCATAGATCTAGTCTCTTTATTTTCCCCTCAAAGTGCACCAGATTGATACATTTGAGCATGCCCCCGGACCCCCCTAGAGGATTTGAGGTCCACCCCCACTTAAAATAGCCTATGTTCACATGGATAGGTTCCTAAATACATTTGCAATTTTTTTTAAATAGTAACCCATGTCCATATGTTTATTTTTGGGTAGTAGATTTAAACTATAGGGCTATCACTATGGGCAGCAACGCTGTAAATATTGACAAATAAATCCAGCAGAATGGCACAAAAAAAACTGGTACTAGTGCCCTGGCTGGGTGTATATTTCCCGGCCTGACTTATTGTCCCAGTCCGGCCTTGTTGAATCCCTTTGAGGATTCACTTCCTCTCCCCGATTTACTGTGAGGAGAGGAAGGAAGAGATGTCTCCATCCGCAATAAACTTTGAGTAAATGCAAACAGACTACTACTACTACTACTACTACTACTACTACTAATAATAATAATAATAATAATAATAATACAAAAAATTATGTTGAAAATAATGATAGTACAAATAACAATACTGTTAATTCCAATATTAATAATACATATACTAATACCACTACTGATAGCAATAATAATTATAGGGTCAGATATTTTAATGCTTCACTGGAAGATAGCAAGGATAGTGTTTTATGTTTTCATAGGTATTTTAGAATTGCATCATAATCACTTGTATAGTATATTATATTGTGATGATCTTAAGTGTTCATTGGTTGCTTAAAGTGAAATAATAAAAGGTAAAAAGTTATTGGAGCTATAATAATGAAATCAATTAAATTAAATTCGTATTCTATGTATTTTTAGAATGATTTTAAATCTCTCTAACATTGGTGAAGTGTCAAAGACGTAATAATTGTGCAGGGTGCATCGTGATGGAAGGTGTAACCACTGCAGATCACTACCAGAGAAGAACTAGGACTCTTGAAGGTAATTTCTAGAGGATAGTAAAAGGCTTTTCTGTTCTCAAAAGCAGATGCTGATGCTGATGCTGATGTTATTCTTGAGGATGAGCTTTGGTTTATTTCAGCAGATTGAGAGGCAGATCGTTTTGAAGACGCTGCAGTCAGTGGAGTCGCCCTTGACATGGCTCTTCGGGGGGTTGACGTATTTTGTTGAAACACTTCAATCACATGTGTAATTCCCCGCTGAAAATGATCTTCCTCATCGTGTGACCTTGGTGACTTTTAGACGTTGTTCATAAAAAAAATGGAAGAACAATAAATGCTGTCAGCCACATCAAATCGTCCGTGACAAGATGAGATCAAATATAATTATGCAATACAAATGTTGCCTTTATGTGTACCTGACACTGTGAGTGACTTTGAAGTGAATTTTTCACAGGGATCCATTGATTTATATTACAATTAATGACTAAGGTACTTCCTGAGGTACATATTGAATGCAAAGCTGCTGCCCGCACACAATGAGAAGGGATACAGCTCACCATTCTGTGGGAAACCTCTCTCTATATAGAAAGCCCTATTATGTGGTAGAGGCTGTTATGATTGCAATTATCCTCATACATTTCAGGAAAAGATAGCGCTGTTCAAAATTCCCTTTTTCTCAGAGCAGCAGCTTGAGAACAATGCAGAAGCCCAGAAGGGAAACCTGCTGATGTTTACCTTAGCCTGCCATGTTAGCTTCCTGCTTTTATGCCACCACCATGTATTGTCCACACACAATGTTGCTATTCAAGGTACTCTTAACCCAGGCTCTGTCTGAGGTTCCTGTCAGATCTCTTTGAGTAGGAAACTTAAGATGAAAAAAACTGGGAAATACAAACAAGACATTGTGAAGTTGTGTGAATGTTTGCGTGTCAACTATATATATTCAACAAAAGAGCCGGTAAAGTCGGGTTAGCTAAACAACACCATAAAGCAACATTATGACATCCCTGCACATAGTTTGAGGGTTAACTGTTGAGTGAGCGTTGATTCGTACTTCTCCTCACTGCTGGCAGGTTGGTCTGCACTGTGAGAAGGGTTTCCATGGTGCTGTTCACACAACTACATTTTCAAATGTATATTTATTGCTTTCTGTTTCTATGTCCGTTGGAATAGCTTCCACAAATAGCAACTGCAACATTATGTAATAACTCATTATTTCCAGAAAAGTTGCTATTCTCAAATTTCATTAAAGATTAAATGATAGCACTAAAAAAACTTTGCTGAAACAAAAAGGCAACAGTTTATAAGTATTTTTTTAGTAGTGAAGTTCTGCATGTTTTGAGTTAAAGGCCCCCTATTCTTCTTATAGGTTCTTCTTACACATTTCACCCCCTGTAAATCTGGATTGAACATGTCTCTCTGAGAACAGTACCAAGCAAGGTGTCTGTGAAATATTACTGCAGGTAGTTTGACACAGAGGCTCTAAAGAGGTAGTTCCCAGGAATAATGCATATTGAGTTGGATTGAAATATAATTACAAATTCTTTAGAATTCTGTTGAGATTTGTAAGAGACATGAAGACTTCAAAGTTCGTTTTGTTCTAAACATTTTGCGTATCACAAGATGAAAAAAACTTTCGGGTTTAAATGTTTTATACTAAAATTGGTTGGAACCAAACTGTTGTTTAAGCACCTGTTATACCCAACATACCCCCTAGTATTACCAATTAAGCATTTCAGATTTTCTGTAAAATCCATGACTCAGTCATCTCCAGGCTTTAAATCACCATAGTAAATTGCCTGCTCCCCAGCTAGCGGGGAACGTTCTCACAACTTTGGCTAACATTACCTACAGGTTCTAATAAGGTTTTAAAGAAATGTTTTAATCTGATGTTCAAAGAACCTTTTTAGGATGTTTATTATTTCAAATAATGTTCCTATTAGGTTTAAGGTTAACTAAGACATAACGTTTTAACTGCAACATTCAGAGGATGTTTTGAGGAGGTTATTGAGGCCTGAGATGACAGAAAGTTTTTTTATAAAATGTTCCTTTAACGTCATATGTTAACAAAGGTGGAACGTTTTGCCTGCAACATTCTAAGGATGTGTTTTGGACGTTGTTGGGGTAACACATTAAAGATGTTCTTTATAAAACGTTCCCTCAATGTTACATGATAACAAATGAAGAACATTCTCCAAGAAACATTCTGAAAATGTTTTCAGGATGTTATTCTTTTTTTATAAAACGTTCCTGTGATGGCAAATATTAACACGGTCATGGTCAACGTCAGATTTATTTCTAGAGCGCTTTAAAAAACAAACTTGTTGCATTTGTTTGAAAGGATGTTTTAAAAAAATCTGATGCCACCATAATTTCCTTTTGAAAAAAACAAACAAGCACGTAATTCATGATAAGCTGTAAGCAGATATTGCATGTTTGCGGTGGCATGTGTGAGTTCCCAGCTAGAAATGTTTGTTACCATTCATTGTTCTAGGAATGTTTTCAGCGGGACGTTTTATTTTGGTTCCCAGAATGTTCTTCTGAAAGGTAGGATAACGTTCTCTAAAAACATTCTTGAAATGCTTGGTGATAACCTTCTTAAGATGTTTTTGATATCCTTCTTAAATGTTTTTGATAACATTGTTAGAACATTATGCCCTACTGTTCTTAAAACGTTTTCAGCGGGACGTTTTATTTTGGTTCCCAGAATGTTCTTCTGAAAGGTAGGATAACGTTCTCTAAAAACATTCTTAACATTTTTGGTGATAACTTTCTTAAGATGTATGAGCGCATTGAGACAATGAATAGGACGTATAAAAACAAATTTGCATGCCAATATTCACTCACATGCACTTATAATCACACTAAGGTATGTAGGCCCACAGTATTCATAATATCATGTGTGTAAAATATCAGAAAATAATCACACTTTTTTCAGACTATAAAGGTTGTGTCTCGTACAGTATGTAGGTTCTAACTGTTAGATAAGCTATCTGGCCGTGTGTGGTTTGTGAGGGCTGCGTATAAACAGTGTCCGCTGTTTATGCATAGTGGATACAAATGGTTATTGCACCCTTTAGATTTGAGACCGACAGACATATAGAAGAACGGACCGACTGTCACTGCCCGTCCCTGAAACCCCTGTTAGTGTTTGTATGTGTTTGTTTCTACTGTGTGTGTCTCTCTCTCTCTCTCTCTCTCTCTCTTTGTCTCAAAAACACTGATTGCGCTGATGCGGTGAATTTCCCCAAAAACGTCAGTAACTTTAATTCTGAATGAATCGGGCACGTAAAACAGTTTTTAGGCATGGCCTGATAGTTTAGATTACTTATTGTAATGCATGGACAGTATTTACCCACGAACAGTCCTCACATTGGAGTGTTTGAGATTGAAAGGGATTGTATTTTTTGTGTGGGATGATGATTTGTTATGTATGCCGACCACACGCAGTGTAAAATATGAATTCAACTGTTTACACACATATTATCTGAGTCTATCAAGAAAAATAAGCAAATGTGTTTTTTTCAGTAAGTAACATCTTTCATCATCGCTAGTGTATCCGAAGTTATCACACAGTGAATCCAATATGATAATTCATCACAGTGACCCATCGAGCAGCTGGGGAATCATTTACTCACTAAACTAACATATTAAATACACTCAGATGTGGGGGAGAATGGAAGAGCAGAGCAGAAAAAAAACTGAAGTGTGATTAAAGCCCCTAGAGGTTGCAGTTTATTAATGTGTCACTTCCAATAAAGCTCTTGCTATTCAGATCTTTGGTTGTCATGGCGATCTCAGTCACTCTCGAGATGGAGGCAAAGGTTAGAGAGCCGGAGAGTGATTCCTCCTGCAGACAGATAACTGCATTCCTGCCACTCAGTACGGAGAGAAACCAGTCTAATAACCAGGATCTCTTTTTCTGTCAACTTCAGAAACATATCTGATGGCATCTCCAAGAAAAACTATCAACGCTTAAAACATACAAACACATAAAGGCGTTTATTGTCTTGTAAGGGAACACTTTTGTATTTGTCAAAACCATCCTAATATAGCAGGTATGTCAGAAAAACCTCAAACATATGTATTGATGTGTTCCTGTTATCATGAGCTGTTGTATGAAGCTAACACTAGATTGAGGCTCAAATGGGAATCAGAATCATAAAGCCTTCATTCAACAGTGCAATGTATGGCGTCACAGCAGCAAGGTACCGATAAAGGCAGATGAAGACAAAAGTAAAAAGAGTAAACTTGCATTTAAAATACAAAGTTAGGCACACAGTGTTAGGCATATAAACCAATAAGTAAAAAAAGAAAGTGCCTCATGGTAAAAAATGAAGTTGCATTATTTTAAAAGTAAGTGAACCTATACAAGTATTGAAAGAGCCAATCATTTTGACAATTGTAAAATAATATAAAGCTTAAATTGCACATAAGTGTATATTGCACAACAGTTTTTATATTTCCAGAAGTGTTGTTGCACAACAGTGGTGTTATAGTACCAACTAGGGCATTGCGTTCCAAGAATGCACGGTTGTTGGTTGTTCCTAGAGTCTCTAAAAGTACAACGGGAGCCAGAGCCTTTTCTTATCAAGCTCCACTTTTGTGGAATCAGCTTCCAGTTTGTGTTCGGGCGGCAGACAGCCTATCCGTTTTTAAGTGTACGCTTAAGACCTTCCTTTTTGATAAAGCTTATAGTTGATAAAATAATCTAAAAAGAGTGCATTGACGTAGACACGTTGTGCCTCTTCACCTATACATCTTAGTTCTTACTCTTTTCCCTCACTGATGGTAAGGATGTATTTGGTTGTGTGTGTAGACGGTGGAAGCAGGGAGAGGCATATACGTGCCTTGATCCCTGCCGAGTCGACGCACAACTGTTGATTGGTGTCAGTGCCAAAAAAAAAAAAAACCTATATAACCTCTATACATGAGCAATGCGCTCATGGTATAGATGTGGCGCATACATCTTAGTTCCTACTCTTTTCCCTCACCCTATCCTAAGGGAGTGCATGTACGTAGACACGTTGTGCCTCTCCACCTCTGTTCCTTACTTCTTACTTGCTACCCCTTTCCCTCAATCTATCCTAAGGGAGTGCATGTACGTAGACACATTAGTTTTGCTGCTATAGGCTTAGACTGTCGGGGGACACCTTACTTCTTCCTTCTGTCTGTCTGTACCTGTGTACTCTCATGTTCCGAATAGCCCAGCTTCCCCCAAATTTCTTTTTGGTGTCTATCTACGCCGGGATCCTGAGTCGAGGCTGATCCTGTTGCTGCGGTCCTGTGTCCTGGCTCCTCTATCCTGAGTTCTGGATTCGAGTCGTGGCTGAACCTGTTTCTGCGGTCCTGCCTGACTCTCATCATACTACTTCCCTGATGGCTCCCACAGGATTGTTGACATCCTCGTGGATTCATCTTCTTATTATAGACACATGCATTTCCAAACATTTGGTCTACCTATGCTGTAAAATGTATTATCTCTTCGATTTACACACGGCATCTATTGCACGTCTGTCCGTGCTGGGAGAGGGATCCCTCCTGTGTTGCTCTCCCTGAGGTTTCTCCCATGTTCCCCTTTAAACTGTGGGTTTTTCTCTGGAAGTTTTTCCTTGTACGATGTGAGGGTCTAAGGACAGAGGGTGTCGTATTGTCATACTGATAGTCTGTACAAACGGTGAAGTCCACTGAGACAAATGTAACATTTGTGATATTGGGCTATATAAATAAACATTGATTGATTGATAGTCTGTATTTGTGTGATGGTCTTAATGCATGATTCATCTCATAAAACCATGAATGGAAAATAGGAGCATCTCTACTTTCACAGCAGTTGGTTTTATGTTATTGTCAGGTTGTTCTCTCTCACTAACAGACTGATAGGAGCTGTCATAGAGGCAGACAGTTAGATTAACTCAGTGTGTATTAACAGATGATGGATCACAAGAGGTTTACTTTTCACTGAGAACACTTGTGCTCATGGCCTCTCCGTCACCCCATCCTCAATTCTGACACCATTCAATGAAAGGCCACATCATTAAGAGCCTCATTCACACTCGGTCACTCCATAACAGAGTCATGTTAGTCAAACGGCTGAGAGACAGGATTCATTCATACCTGCAGGATAAAAAATAAGGCTTTTTTTAATACTTCTTTATGTATTTTCTGTTTCACCTCGCTGTTCATCCCTCAAGGTTATGACTGCTTGAAAGATTCAAAGTCAAGTATCTGTTATATCTGATCCACACTTTTATGGGCCTGCCATTTTACAAATCTTATCTTAAAGAGCAACTTGCAGGTTAGAGACACCAGTGAATAAATGTGTAGGAAAATGATGTATACACTAGATTTTCCAAAAAATATACATAAATATACACTACAGTGACATCTGGCGTCGTTTTTGTAAGACATTTTTACTTCCGCATAAAAAAAGCCTCCCCATGTGACCTCCCACGCGTGACGTCACATGGGGGAGAGCGGCCGGTCTAACGTAGTAATAAACATGGATCACAATCCTAGTTTTGACACAGAAGAGGTTGAAAATAAATATTCGAATGCATATGACGGACCACAACCATATAATTATGAGCCTGCTAGGCTTACAAGAGACCAGGAGCAGCCAAGGATTAGAAGAAATAACGGCCATCGGCGAGAAATGGAGCTGTGGTGTGAGGAGAACCAGTGGAGAACAGGGCAGCTGTCTTGGTGAGTGACCGGCGTTAGCTACAGTTAATGTTAGCTAACGTCGGTCACATCACAACATTGTAAAGTTAGCTATCATATATCAGGCTATAACTAAAGTAGTATTGATAATATAGTAACGTTACTGGCAGGACGATCTGGCGGAGAAAGGTTGTGGAGCCTCCGTTGATATGCCGTTGTAAATGGCTTGATGGAAAGCAGGTGTGTAGTCGGGGAGGGTGCACAGCTGATTGCAGCAGGTGAGTGGAGGTTGAGCCGGGAGCCAGGAGTGACAGCCACCACGCCCACACAAACAACACAGACAGGGGGAAACAAACAAACAAACAAACACAAAGGAGACGGCTGGAGGAGTCCAGCCACCACAGCGTTACCTAATGCAACTCCACACTACGTCTTACGGTGCTGTGTACCGGAGGGGAGAGAGAGAGGAACGAATGGGGGAGAGAGGAACGAAGGGGGGGAGAGAGATGTAATACGGTTTCCTGATAAACGTTTTGTTTGATAGGCCTCAGCTGTGGAGAGTATGTGCTGCAGGGAGGTGGATGCACCTCGCACAACGCACCCAGGAACGAAAGCTAGCTCCGGTCCTTTTCCTGTTAGGGAAACTGTGGACTCGATGTCCTGACACGCTGGAGTTTGTGCAACCTGCACAAACTCCAGCTCACCATGATTACAAATGGTGAAATGCAATGTAAAATTACCGAAAAAATACCAGCTCACTAAATCACAACCGCTCAAACCAACTACAAACTACTACCGCGGATTGGGCAGAGAAGGAGTCCGAGAAAGTTGCTCCCCCATGTGACGTAATATGACGCGTTTGACGTATGACGTTAAAAAAAAGCAGTTTTTAGTAGCAGAGCTCAAAACGGCTCCTTTCCCCTCTGAATTATTGCCCTTATGTCTTGTAAAACATATCAAATCCTGCATTAACTTTTTTAATTGTAATTTTCAGGCAAGGTTAAGCATAAATCTAGTAAAAAAAAAAACCTGCAAGTTGCTCTTTAAAAGATACAAGCTCACAACATTCCCTATTGATCTTATTCTTAGAAATTATCCTTGAAATACTAAAACCTAAGATGCTTTTGTAAGTGGGCTACTCTGACTTTATTGACGTTTTTATTACAGTAATTTCATCAAAAAATCTGTTTACTGTTTTCAGCAAACCTTTTTCGAAT
Organism: Dissostichus eleginoides; assembly: GCA_031216635.1. Taxonomy (NCBI): domain Eukaryota; kingdom Metazoa; phylum Chordata; class Actinopteri; order Perciformes; family Nototheniidae; genus Dissostichus; species Dissostichus eleginoides. The sequence goes on along the minus strand of CM062274.1, from coordinate 3,954,109 downwards.
TGGTTGAAATAATTCTATAGTATAGGGACTATTTACAGCTGTGGATAAATACACATTTAAAGTAACATGATAAAATTGATTTAGGTAACACAATTTAGAATATATACTGGTCAGCATGAAGTAAATACATTTAAAAAAAAAAGATTGAGTGTGCACTTTAGCTAATGTGTGTTTTGAGCTAAATGCTAACATTGGCCCTTTCTTAGAATGACAATGCCAACTTGATGTTAAGCAGGTATAATAATAATGCTCACCATCCTATTTTAACTTGTTAGCATACTAACATTGTCTGATGTTTTGGACATTAAATATTTGCTAATTAGCTCATTTATGAAACAAAATTCGAAATATATGTCACAGCATGTTTCACAGTTCAGTATTACCAAGATACATTCAAAATAACAGTAAAATAGATATGGGTACTAAAAAAAAAAAAGTTTGAAATAAAGATATTGTAATGTGCTAAAACAGGACAAGAAGCCCCGAACATTCTAGCAGTATTTTGAGGATGCACTTTAGCTAATGTGTGTTTTGAGCTAAATGCTAACATCGGCACTTGGTTAAAATGACAAATCTAACTTGATGTTAACCAGGTATAATATGCTAACTATCCTAGTTTAACATTTTAGCATACTAACATAACACAATGTTATGGACATTCAATATTTGCTGATTAGCACTTAGCAGTTGCAGCTGAATGTCATTACTCTTGCAGTTATTAACATATTAATCTCTGCCCTTATGATGGCAATACATTAAAAGTCATGGCCTGACCAAAGTTGTTAGGGTTTACTTTGTGTGGACCATGATTCAGTATTATAGCAATGCCCTTAATGATTGAGCACTGAAAAATACCTAAACCTAAGGCAAGGCCTCAACGTGAGGTTATAACTTCAGTCAGTAGGATTCATCCTCTGGGGAGCATAGATGTCTGTACAAAAGTTCATAGCAATCCATTGAATACTTTGAATATGTTGTATACACGAAAATAGTGGAACAACCAACGGACCCACCAGTAGGTAAATAAGGTAATAAACATATACCCACAAAGTCTCCATTTATATACACAAACTAACCCTAAGTTAGAACTGGGAGGAACAATAAGTAACTGCTTATAGGATCAAAGACCACAATCAGGCTGGATTATAAATTCTTAGCTGGAATAAGAATAGCTTCTGACTGATGCAGGAACACTGAGAGTTGAAATAGTCAAGCAAGGAGGAGATAAAAGAATGTACATCCTCCATATCACTGAGGGACAGGGATGATTTTAATTTAGAGATGTTTCTTTGCTGCAAGAAAAAAGCATAGAATCTCTCCAGACCCACTCTTCAAAGCAAATGTTAGATCAGAGGATTGATCATTAGTAGGATAGAATCATCTCAGTGTTGGTTTTGGTCTTTTTATTGGATTTGTTTCCAATAGGTAAAATATAGAATATACTAAAACAGACTTAAATCTTTAAAAATCCTTAAACTTCAGTTGTTATCATATAGTTGTGCTACATTGTTTCGACAAATCCTCCTTTAACTCCATCATCTTAAAGGACCTAAAGACAAAGCCCTATCTGATCAAAACACCCCTCCCTGGATGCCCAAAACAGAAATTACAACATGTTCTATTCTTAGTTCATGAGCAGGGATTATCCAGGGCTGATGTGCGACAAGCTGTCATGCCTGGAAGTATGTTATCAAGCCTGCTTCGAGGGTGAAGTCACTTCCTGTTTCTGCCCCAACCCAACCAGATAAGCGCACCCACTCAAAGCCCAATGGGAGTTTGCTCAACAGGAAGTGGCAAAATGGGTGAAGTCATTAGCTTTCACATCGGACCACAGCAACCTGTCAAACGGTCCAAAGTAAGCATCCATTACATTTCCTCGTCTCAGGTCATTTTTGGCTTATTCATTGTGGGTTTTTTCTCCCGCAGTCAGCAGCGGCTGCTGATGTCGAGCACGCTGGAAAAGTCATCAGTGGATTTTTGTTCCTCGGCCACCTGTGTGTGTGGGGTCGTCAGGGCTGGTTATTCAGTGTGTGTAGGAAGGAAGTGCGATCGCTCTGTGTAAATCATTCGCTGCTACAGTACGATGACAGACAGGAATGCTTTTAGGCCAAAGACGTCAGTGCCTCAGGACCCACAAAAGATCAATTTCTTTAAGGGACAATAGGAGAGTTATAATGGGGTTTAAAAGGTGAGAAACCTTTGTGTAAGAGAAGACACATTTCTATAAACTTTTGCTCAGAACTTATTTGTATTTTATATTTTTAAACTTTAACTGTTGGGATATCCTGACTCTTTAAGTTGAAAATAGAGAGTGGCTAATGTAGTCACCATTTTGTGGTTCTATTGATTTATTATTATAAATACTCTGAAGGAAGGATTTTTGCAGAGGCCAAGGGAAGGGTCTGAAGGAAAGGAAGAAATAAAACTTAAAATAATTATTGTACAGTCCCTGAGAAGATTTTCGCCTCTTTGCTTTAGTAAATCAGAACACATGACAAAATGATACATTGACCTAATTAGGGTAAATGCCCTACCAAAGTGTCTTTTTAATTTGTTAATCCATTTATTTGATCCAATTCCTTTCTACCATTACCCATGAATAAAAGGGAGATGAAGCACATACAGACCCAGATAGAAGAAACCTCTATTATTCCAACACTCCAATTGAGACTAAAATGAAAGTAATGTACATGGCACATTAATCCCTTGTGTTAAACTATAGTAATCTCCATATATCGTGTATACAGCTCCCATGTATAGCTTTTTGCAATGACCAGAGGGAGAAGCTTCCATGCCTCTGAGTTTATCGATGATCAAGGCTGCGTTTGAGGACCAGAGACAGGCACATCACTCATCCTACACAGCGTCTCATGAATATGTAAACTCTGCTAAGCTTGTTAACATTCCCGTCTAATCCTCACCAGACAGGTGAAGTGCACATGTGGAGCATTTTACAACGCCATGAAATAATCAAACAAGGCTGAAAAAGGGTCACCACAGTCAGATTGGGTGACCAAGGTCTGAGACCCTTGGTCGCTTTGTCATTTCTCTCCCTTACTTCCCCGATGAAGAATATTCAGGGTTGCTTTAATAATTCCCTGTCTAGTCAATGCAAATAAGCACTCAGCAGCCAACAAGCTGTTTATGGCCGTCTTGTTTGCCAAGAGATTTATTCTGCATCAATTTATACGGAACATTTATCACAGCATCTGTCATGGGCAGCTTGAAATTGGAGTCTTGTTATGATGTCAATACTTTAACAGTCGTATTAGTGTGTCAAAAGCATAATTGTAAATCCCATAAGAGGCAGAGTTAAAATTAGATCCATCTCCAAGATACTTCCTTCAGGACCCTGTTGCTTTGTATGTCATAGCTGGTAGGTGACGCATAGGAATAAGATGGCTTCTTTGATTTGCCAAGCAACTTGAATAATGCTATTTCTTTCAGCGTGTATAAAATAGGGAGATGTGTGACTGATCCGGTTAGTACAGAGATTGTCTTAAGTGTTTCTACTATAAATGTGCTAAATGTGGAATGGTTTGAGACAAGTTAAATCAGTTTTATGTATCCTTTTGAAATTACATTCTGTTTTTCAAGCCATTTTTCTTTTATTTGATGCAACACAAACACAATAAATGGAAGACATGCAGCATTAAAGACTCGTATTTCTGCGCCCTCTCCACCAGGTGAGCTACTCAATGTTTGTTTGCATTTGTACATGTTGAGGTGTGCTAGTTCTCATAGAAAATTGAAGTTGAAGATTGCCGATACAAAGCCAACAAACTGAGCCAAGGCATATGCCTTATACAAAACCACTTAAAACAAATACCTAATCAGCAGTAGGGGTGACTCGGAACAGTCGATTCGATCTTGGTAGAAAATTAGGGAAAATGTGGTTAAGATTAAGGGATCGGGATTGGGTTATATGGGGGCGCTTGTTGTCTGATTTGACATAGAATTGCTTGGTTTCTCCAAAAAAATCATGATGTATAGCTTATTTTAGTATGAATATCAGCCAATTAATGCTACTCTTATTACAATTTGAAAATTCTTCTTGTTTTTATTCAATCTTTGTCATGTGATGTATAATCATTTGAAAGACCATCTGACAACAACACAATTCAAAGAATTCGACACAGCACTAGCATAATAACGCTGAGCGCTGGATATATATTTTTACTTGTCTCTCTTTATTACTGTTGTATCCATTCTATGTTGGAATTGATACAATGGAAGTACAGTATTATTTACAACGCAAAAAAAAGGAAGCAGGCTAACCAAATCTGCCAGTCTGTCAAACATTGAGCAAATCCAATTAGATTTGACTCTGCAAATTGTTAGTCGGGGACAACCCAAGTTGCCAGGTAAGAAAGATACAAAAATGTCTCTCTTATCAAGTGAAATCAATACCATTAATAGAGTTCATAAACTTATACAATAAGACAATAATAGTGACTGGTCACCACAAGTGCTATCTGTGTCAATATTTCTTTAAACACTGTCAATGGACGGGATGTGTTGGGAGAATAAATGTACCGACCTTAATAAATTACCAATAAACTGCCAACATGTTTTGTTTGGACATCGTTTTGGGGCCTCAACACGTTGACTTATACTGTGAATTCTGCAACTTCAGATTTTCTCTCGACGAGTCTTTGTTTGTGGCATTATTTTCTATGTTCAGCTATGGTAGATCCTGCTGCTAATAGCAGGTTTAAAACAACTACTCAATGACACCAACTAACCTCACACCTACTAACCTTAGACCTAACCTCTACCAACCCTTATCTTAGCTTTTCGTGTTGCATAAACATAAGATTTTTCAATTTATTCTGACCCAAACATCAGGAATCCATTGTTCATTAAAGCCAGACTCCACCCCTGGAAGCCTTACAGTTATCTTCTCATTGCACCGGTCTGCTTAATTAAAAAATATTGAAGCTTTGGCGGTTCTTGACCTTCTGTCACACCACATGTTCTTAACAGGTATTTCCACTAACAGTTTTTGCTGTCTGATCCCTCTGGGTTTTGGGCTGTAAAACTGATTTCTCTGAGTCTTCTGGTGTGTGTGTGTGACTTTGTGATGGTCAAAGCAGTGCAGGAGAGTGCTCATCCTCCTCTTGTGTGACCTCTCTGTGTTTGTTCCACACAGTGAGCCGTGGCGCTTTGCAGGCAGATCATCATCAATCATGAATGAGAAATTGTCTTTTTCCCCATCTGTCCCTCCAAGGCACTTGACCTTTCCCAGACTTTTTCTCAGGCATTTCTCCCTACTGTGATATCTTAATAAAAGATAAAGAGATATTCTCTGTGCCAAGGAAGAAAAACCCTCCAGAGAGCGCACATATTATATAAACTGGCTCTCTGACTCTAGGCTTGCAGGGGTGTAACGGCACCCCAGAGATGTGTGTGTGTTGAGAGGATGCTCCCAGGAGGATCGTATGACAGCTCTCTGCAGCACCACCATGTGTTCCCGCTCACAAACACACCCACCTGCACCGGTCATAGCAACATCAAATGAATGATCCTATTAATATGATGATATGGATCAACCCCATGTTGAAAGGAAATATTTAAAAAAAGGTATATCCCCTCCAACACTTCAAGTCAGCATGACATGTTTATCGTCGCTGGAAACACAATACTGACACATTATCCCATTATAAAAATAAATAAATAAAAATGCTATGGCTAACTTGTTGAGCCTAGGTTTTTTCTCCCACTAGGTAGCAGAGGAAAAACGCTTTCCTACGGTGAACTTGAAGGTCAAAACATTTCACAAAACCTAACAATATTAAAAAGAAAAAGATAAACAGCAGTTAAAGTATTTTCTTTGCTGTCTGATGCTGGAATAAGGTTGAAATTGTTGGTGAGTAAATAAAAAAAAAGAGGCTAAAAAGCAACAAAAAAAAATGACCAATCGGGCAGGTCGCTACGAGTAGAATCTTTGATCTCTGAGCCATTTGATCCCCTGTTAATATAAAATAATAATGATCAATTACAAACTGCTAATCACAAGTCAGGAGCAGACGATAATAATAATAATAATACAAGTCTTTATTAATATAGCACGTTAAAAAACAAAGTGCTTTCAAATATATATACTTGGTAACATACTTGGTAACTATCAATATTTTGGCATTAGTAGTGATCAGAGACATTGTTTTACAAATAAAAACTTTAGAGCAAAACTTTTTTGCTGATGCAAATGACTTATATACAACTGAGAATGGGTTGTGCATGGACAGTGAGGTATCCACATTGGGTGTATTTTCCTGAGATGACCTGAACCTAACCTGAGGTAGCTGCCGGCCCCCCCCTCCTCTAGCAGCCCTCCCTGTGGAGACTCTGCTCCGTCTGCCCGCCCTGCTGAGAGCTGGCCTGCTGTGGCCTTTCTCCTGTGGAGGCCGAGGCCGGAGAAGCTAGCAGGACTTCATCTCCTGCACACCACGCTCAGCCAGCAGCAGCTTACCCCCCCCAGAAAGCTGTCGGTGGGCAGGGAGAACCTGCTGGGCCGTCCCTTCAGAGGCTCCTCACCCCTTTTTGAGTAATCCTGGCCTGGCAGAGGGCTAAAGGCTAAACAGGGAGAGTTTCTGAATGTTTAGAGCAGGAGGATTAAGATGTACCTATCCAGGTCCTGTCTGCTTTTGAGTAGTAGTGCTGCAGATAAGTGAATATACCAGGGAAATCTCCCTTGTAGCCCTTAACACTAGAACCGCCAACGGGTCAATTTTACCCGCAGCTGTTTTTTGATTGTATGTAACTTTTTTTCAATAAAATATTCAAGTCTCCCAGTCCGTGACTTTTCCTGAAAGTGTGTTATGTAGCACCCTCTGTTGTTGAAAATTGTCAATATGAAGTGAGATTGAAAAAATCGCCAAAAAAAAAGCCATTTATACCTATATCCGCCAGTGGATAATTTTTACCTCATAGAAAATGCAGCGTAAACATGACGTGTTGCTATAGCAACGTCTTTTGTCTACTGCGGTTCCTTATAGATAGAGAGATAGATTGAGAGAGAGAGAGAGAGAGATAGATAGATAGATAGATAGATAGATAGAGAGATAGAGAGATAGAGAGATAGATAGATAGATAGAGAGATAGATAGAGATAGAGAGATAGATAGATTGATAGATAGATAGATAGATAGAGAGATAGAGAGATAGATAGATAGAGATAGAGAGATAGATAGATTGATAGATAGCGAGATAGACAGATAGATAGTTATAGATAGATCGATAGATAGTTATAGATAGAGAGATTTGTACCTAAACAAAACACAAGTCTAACACCAACCGTTTAAATCAGCACTGTTAGCGATATTCTATACTTCATGCTATCTGCACAAACTATACCATATGAAAAGCTGAGAGTCCACAGATTCTATTGGTATAAGTTTCATCCCTGTGCGATCAAAAGTCATTGTTCTACATGATAAATAAAAGAACATTGTACCTTGAAAATCAATAGCGGGTAAATTTGACCCATTGGCGGTTTTAGGTATACAGCGACCTCTGGCGGTTCTAGTGTTAAGCCACTTAAAAAACCAAGATGGCGGTCATTTTTCAAGATGGTCAAACGCAACAAAGAGAACAATGGAAGAAAGAATTGTGATGGAAAGTCAGCACAATTTAAAAGATAAGACGAGCACGTCACATAGACATCACCTGCAGGTCTCAGCAAGATGCTGCTGCAAACAAATCTCTCTGAGTCTGATCTGAAAAGCCCAGTAGCCTATATAACAAGATTTAACATATATATATATATATATATTTTTTTCTTGTTAGAATTAACTTTACATTTGATAAAAACTCATTTAAAATAAATATCAACAGCAACTGACAATGCCCGGCATGTTCAGTTTTTGCAAACAAGCCTTTGTTATTCTTTCTCAACATTAAAATGTTCTCCTTTTAAGGATGATTCGGTGGAAAGAATAAAAAAAGTTGCTATCCGTTGCTTGGTGGTGTGTCTTCGTGAAAAGGAGGATCTCTTCAAGGAAAACTTAAGTAAGTAAAGAAGATGCTTAAATCATACTGTAACTTGTGTTAACCTGAAACACAATGCAATGTTTTCAAATCTGATTGCACCAAAAACACTGAAATGTATTTTCTAATCTTCTTATTCCAGGATGGTGGGGTGGAAGTTAGCAATGAGGTGCTGAAGATTGACTTGACCAGGGGTGCCGATGCAAGAATAGTGATTGAAGGAACAGAAGTCCTTCAGATCTCGGATGCGACCAGAGCCTGTGCCATGCTAATGGGGCTAATATACTCACTCAACCTGAACTACCTAAAAGAGATGTTAAAAACGTTGGAAGCAGGTTCATGCCTTTATTTTAATTTGTTGTATTTACTTTCATTTCATGTTTGAGAACATTTGTTATAAAAAGGTCATTGTGTAAAGAACATTTTAAAATAAACTCTTAAAAAGTGGAACTTAAATTTGGGGTAGGTAACATTGAGAAACCGGCTCGAGATACACTTTTTGTTATATTCCATGGAATGCTCTTAACATCCCGATAGCAATGAATATCTTAAGTGCTTTGACAAAAAATCCATTAAAATATTTCATCTGTGGAAGCCGTAGTACTGTAAAAAGCACGACCAATCATTTTAGCCGGCCCGGCTAAAATAACTGGATTGCCTACCTGCCTGTCAGCCTTCCATCTGTGCACAAACTTATCTCGTGCCCTCATTGGTCATGTGCGCGTTCGTGAGTGTTGGAGGAGGGGCTCTGTAAGGAAGTGGCAGATTTTTTCCGGCTGTGTATTTTCAAACTCTAGCGCACGAGCTGGTATCTCCAAAATTACCTACCCCACCTTTAAATGTGTATATTATTTTTGACTAAAATAAATGAGTTTCTAATACTCAAACAAATTAAGGTAACAATTTGCATGGACATTTTTGAGTAGTATGGACTTAAATAAATAAATGACAATAGCTTAAATTAAACAAAATGCAACTAAATATCACTCCATCTTTACAATTAAAATTAAGTTGGTTCAACTTAATTTAGTTTTTAAAGGTGAAAGCAATTATGTTTGTAGTACTGAACTAAATGAGTTAATCAGATTATAAATGGGTACTGGGATTAACTTAATAATCGATTAAATTGGAAATACTTAAAAAGATCAACGCAAATTGTTACCTCAATTTATTTAAGTAGAGCCGGTGTATTTTTTTTAGAGTGTACTTCATGGTCTTTTGATGCTCAGCCAACATTCACACAAGTATGTTGGCATGCAAACACCCAGAGAGAACAGATTCACATGAAACAGAAGGAGGGACACAGGGTCAGCGTGACACATAAATCCATGTAATGAAATAGGCCAGTACAGTGCATGGAGCCTCAGCACATCCCTCTCTGATTGGTCAGCAAGACAAAAAAGGGGGCAGGGCCACGGATTCTAATCTCATCCTAACCTGGCACTCACTGTCCACGACTATTAGATCAGTTACTAAATCCTGTCAAATATATTGCCGTCTCTGAAGCGCAGCAGCCAGGGACAGAACTCACCACCTGCAGTCTGTCATCATTAAAGCTCTCAAATACCCTGTGTGTGTCAGTATTACTGAGGGGAGGGGTCCCAGGGCTGAGCCAGGATTAGAGCTGCTGCGGGACGGTGGGAAACATCAACAGGAATGCTGCTGCACACATTTCCCAAGACTGTAAAGTCTGCGATATTAACCCCCCAAAAAAGGGGTCATGTTTCTATGTTTGTACCCACTGATGCGGAGAGAGAAATGGAAGTAGAACAAGAAGTGGAAAAATAATTTGTAGTTAATGCATTAATTTGTTTTTTTAATTATTAAAAGCTCTAGTCAATAAAACTAATTTAAAGTTCAGTTTTGTTTAATTTACTTTTATGAAACAGACTGTTATATGGAATTATAATTTTTTTGCGTCTCAGGTTTTGTACAAGAATAGTATGGTCTTTAGGGTTATTCTCAAAATGTTGTAGTTTTATAAAGCACGAGAAGTTGAACGCTTCTGAATCAAAAGCCAAACATTTGTTTTTGATGAGTTGTGTGTGTTTGTGTGTCTAAGTAAATAATGCACTTAATTTGAACAAACTCAATGCACTCAGGTTCTTGACCCGCCCGTGCACTTTAGATTTCTTTTTCAGTTTTATCTGATGTTTTGTGTCTTTTGAATCCTCCTCCTGAGAGAAAAACATTTCAATGAGCACTATGTTTTTTATTGGAATAAGCACTTGAATAAATGAAGTCCTGATGGATTCAAGCCCAGTGCATTGTCACAGCAGTGTCCATTTAGCCTCCCTTAAGAGAAGGCACAAACAACACAACCAACCAGGCTTTTTATTGTAAAAGTTCTTATTTTTCACTCAGTCTTCATCATTGTTCTTCTAACCATTTGAATCTGTGTTAATCAGATTTGTTTTACCGTAATGTGTTCTTTAATTGGCGATAATGAAATTGCATTAGTCAGCCTGGATAATATATCTTCCATGTGCCTATTACAGCATGTCTCACTGTTTAAGTTACGTAACTATTGTAAGCACATTGTAACTGAGTTATGAAGTTATTAAAACCCCCATCAAACAGAGACAGATACCTGTTGTATCATTTCTTAGTCATAACCTGCAGCATGTTAATCTTCCCTCGTCTGTGCCAAGTTATTACAGTGGGAAGAGCCACAAATATAATTATGGTAATGGGGTGCAGATCGTGGAGAGGATAATTGCATATTTTTTGGATGAACATGAATTGACATCAGGAATAAAGTCCCGGCTCACATCTGCTGTTCATCATCGCCGGTTGCCAGTCTGGATATTTGCAGCTGGAACGTGACAACTCTAATGACAAAACCAAAAAAAATCAGCAGCAATCAACAAAAAGAAGAGCATTTATCAATAAAACAGGCCTTCTTCTGGCTTAATGACAGTCGGTTGTGTCTGTCTCTGTAATGTCAAGTCAACAACTGTGGATGAAATATATGACAATAGCAGTTTCACACCGCAGTACTTTTCCCACAAAGGTTAATCAGAACTTAGTTCATGAGAACTCTTTAGTTCTCATGAACTAAGTACAGATCGCGTTCACACCGGAATAAGTCCCTGGGGGAGGATTAGGCAAATGAAGCCGCTGACGTCACTTCTTCTTCTTCTGCTTTGGGTTTACTGGCAGGCCGCAAACAACTTCACGGCGTATACTGCCACCCGAAGTCCCCGGCCGGAAGTCCCCGGAGTTGGGAACTGGCTTCAGTAGAAGCTGCTGGGACTCCCTGCAGCTTCTACTGAAGCCTTCCGAGTAAATCGCCAGAACGCCGACACCTCCTCATCTCCACCGCTCCCATGTTTTCTTTTGTGTTGCCATAAGTTAGTCTCTCTGCGTTTGTGCGCTGGGCTAATGCTAATGCTAATAATGCTAATGCGAGGATAATAAAATGGCGGCTTCACAAAACTTTTTGGGAGTTTTACGGGGCATGGTTTGCAATCCGCCCAGCCAATCAGAAATAGGAACCTTTTTCTCCCACGAAAGTCCCTGCTCTCTAGCAGGGACGGAAAAGGGGGTAAAAAGGTTCTCATGAACTAATTTTAGCTCCGGATTTTTTTGGTGTGAACGCAACATTTCGGAACTATGTCGGAACTAAAGTGGGAAAAGTAATGCGGTGTGAAAGCGCCTAATAGCAACGAATCAGCATTAGAATTGAGTGGGAGTCAATGCAGTACAACAAGAACAAACATTTGACTTCAGCGCGGCTGGCACAAAGCCATATCTGGTTAATGTGCGTCCCCAGTTTACTTCTTTTGATTCAGCATTTGAGGAAAAAGCCATTAGTCAATCCTGGGGAGGAAGGACGCCATCGTGGTGAGTTATGTGCTGCATCATTTTCCTGGGGAGCAGGATAGATTAGTTTGCTACAGCAGTCGCTCTCTATTTGGCAGATTGACGCGCTAAAATATGTGGTGATTCTCCTTGTTTGACTCAGCAAAGTGAGGAGGTTGTCTGGAGCAGATAAGGATGAATCAGTTGTCGTTTGCTAATCCTGTTAGCTTTGCTTTTATGAGGGCTCGAATGGCTAGACGGGGAAACATGATTTAATTGTTGCCAATAAAAAAACGAGAATGTTCTTCTGTATTTTTGGATTTGATGTTTTAACAAGCCCCCAGTGTGAGGTCTGATAAAGGACAGATAGTGTGTTGAGCACATGGCATTCAGTCTAAGTTACGTTACAAACACTCAAAATAAACAAAACACACAGGAAAGAATAACATTTAAATCATACGATATTGAGATTGACTAGATGTGTGTATTTTCACTAGCTTCTAACCTACAAACAACAAAGAAAATTGAGATAGTGATTAGCTGAGCTGGGAGAAGTACTCAGATGTTGTACTTGAGTAGAAGTACTAGAGTGTAGGAATACTCTGTTACAAGTAAAAGTCCCTAACTAAAAATGTGACTCAAGTAAGAAAAGTATTAGCATCAGAATATACTTAAAGTACCAAAAGTAAAAGTAGTCATTGTGCAAATTGGTCCATTTCAGAATAATATATATGATATGTTTTATAATGATTGATCATTAAAGTGTTCTCAAAGCTGGTAAAGGTGCAGCTAGTTTTAATAACTTTGTATACTGCAGGGTAGCTTGTGAATTTACTCCAGGTGGAACTAAAGTCTGACTCTTAAGCCCCACGGACCCTTCGGCGGGTCCGAAACCACAACATCTGCAAGCAATAGTGTCTGAGGGCTTCTTAAGATTTAATAAACTATGAATGTTTCATATCCATGTAACGGGAAGAAACTCAGCTAACTGATGATTTTTTTTTTTTTTTGCAAAAAAAACACAAGGCTAACGCTGAGCCTCTAAATTAGCCCTGAGCGAAAAAATGCTAACGCCGTTAGCACAGAACTCACGGTATAACACCCTTATAACTTATCGTAACTGCACATCCAACATATCGATTAGCATCGTGAGAATACACAGAATCGATAGGTATCTATAACATCACTCCATGATCAGAACTCGCGACATTAGAAACAAAAACAGACATCACAACATGTGGCATTAGGTAGCAAACACGGCAATATGTCTTACCTCTGTTGTTGTCTGATCAAAAGTTGTCTTCAATGGCATTAAAATGATAAAAACGCTGCTGAAGGTTAATCCATAGGTTAATCCAATGTGTCTGTGTCACTTTGAAATGATTACTGATAATCCATCGGCAATAAACCTAGTTTTAAGTTTTCAGATTTCAGAGCGTAAAATAGGTTTCGCTTTTGGCAAACTGCATGCGCATAGCCCCCACTTCTCAATGGTAACGTTGGTGTGTATGTGGAAATTCCCCTTCGATTCTATTGGCTCTAACGGTTCAAAAGAGATGTCAATCATCAAAATCGACCAATGGGTTCCAGAGAAACGGCAAAAACGCCCATTTCCACCCAAATGACCCCAGAGGTGGAGTTTTTTTTGCTAAATCTCTCTAAAAAGGTCAAATGTCACTTGCTTTGCATCATCTTGATACAGGGTACTTATTATATGTTGTACTTTGGATTCCTAAAGCTTTTAGTCTACTAACCCATCATCCAAGGGTAGTTTTCACTATAAGTAAAAAATAATTTTTGGACGGACACTATAATTTACAGTTTTTTACTATGTTCAATCTGAATTTTCTTTAAAATAAAAAACATCTATATTGATTCTGACTTTTCTACATCCAACTCACAGGTTTATCATTACTTTGAGGAAAAAGATTATTAATTTTCCCCTTTTAGAAGTGTAGTTATGGTCATTTGTTCTGGAAATGTCATTTTCGAGCCTGAGACCTGAAAAACAGGCTTTGGGCTTAACTGGTTGAGTTGAATATATTTCACATCATTAATCCAAATCTGTAAAGTAACTCAAGGTACTAAATACATGTAGTGGAGTAAAAGTACACCATTTACCTCTGAACTGCAGTGGAGTAGAAGTACAAAGAAGCATACAATGGAAAAACTCAAGTAAATAGTATCTCAAAGTTGTACTTAAGTACAGTACTTGAGTACATTTAACTTAGTTACTTCCGACTTCTGGGGCCTCATTTATAACGCCTTGCGTAGGATTCACGTGGGAAGGTTGCTTACGTAGTACTAAGCAAAAAAACACTTCCCTCGCCAGTACGCAATGTTTGTGTTTGTGATTTATAAAGTTTCCCTTTATAAATCACAATCGACTCGAAATGCGGCGCAGCTTTTGCGGGCTTCACGTAACGCCCATATTTGCCTATAAATAGTCAAAGAAACGCCCATTCATTCATTCATTTTGACTGACTGCATGAAGAAGATCGCAGGAAATGACGAACAGCTAAAAAAGACATCTCACACCGTGTCAGATTTTGGTTATTTTGGGGAGGTCGAGATAAATCATATTGTTTGGTGGATGCAGTTTGAACCAGAGTAGCAGCATGGAGGTCGGATCGTCACCAAAATAAATAAATAAGTGGTCCGAAAAAAGTTAATGACAAAAAAAATACACATAACCTTCCTCAGGCAGTGTGTTTGTACCGGGGACAGGAGACAACCCCCTTGATGAGAAACTCTAAGAAATGATCGGGGAATCCCTCCGGAGTGGAGTCATGACGACTGGATCTGATTGATTTTTTTGTATTTGGTGGTTTGTGTTCCAGCTTTCGATCAGCAACTATATATCCATAATCCACCAGTTAAAGGAAATACAACTAATGTGTTGTGTTATATTAGCTGTACAATTTACCACATATGGTGTTCTTAGTTTCCATACCTCCTGTGTTTTACGAGCGACTTATCAAGTCTTGGCAAACGGCATAAAACACGATTAAACGTGAGAGTAGGCTATATAAAACCATGCTCGTATCTACAACCTATAGAAATGCAAAACGGCGTCAGTTTAGACGTAATTCTGTCATTCTGCATACCGCATCATTTATGAGAAAACATTTCATAACATTAACACAACATATTCGAGGTGGTTTTAAATAACATATCCGTATTTATTTATTTCTCCAAGTTATGTTTTTGTGTGCACTGAGGAGTCGCAAACAGGCGTTTGTTTAATCATTTTAAGATTGGCTTTAATCAATGTTTGAAAATGAATTCTTCATATATGATAAATGAGAGGTAACATTTTATTTATGGTATTATTTCCACACATTTCTCTCCATTCTTCCTTCTGCCAACGGTGTCGCAGTTTCTCGTCTCTCCCGTTGTTGTGCTTAGTGCGTACGCTTGGGTTAGAGTTTGCGTGGAGGACCGCACATTTTCCCGTCAAGTTAGTATTTTATAAATCGCAAACATTGCGTAGAAACTGGCGTACGCCATTTTTTTTGCGTATATCCCTTTATAAATGAGGCCCCTGGTGATTTGAGACTTCGTCTTGTTCTTCTACCTATGAGACCTTTTTTTGCCGACTTTGATTCACAACATATTTGTGGTATGTTAATAACAAACCTTAGAAACATAATTAATGATGTTGTTTTGTTTTATAGAAACTATTTATAGGACACAAGGCTGTAAACTGATCATAGAAATTGTGTTTATGAGGACAGTAGGATCCAAGCTGTTACATTCTCACTACATTTCCTTTTGAAAGGAGCAACATAGATTGTCCTGCATTTATTTCCTGCCACTTACAACATAAGAGCCTGCAAGCAGCTCATACAGTGGATTTTATAAATGGGAAATATGTGGGAAACACGTGTCTGTAATACTTAACTTGTTTTGTTCAGCAGGATAATCTCCACATATGTATGAACATCTGCTTTTGATCAGCAGAGGCAAATAGTTAACATTAGGTTATAAAGAAACAACATCACCACAAAGCTACTCGTGTTGGCGCGATGACGTTTAGTAGTTTATTTTGTCACTTATTGGCAACATCTGTTTTTATTACACATAGAAGCTTCTGACATCTACGAGAGGGTTATTTATTCAGAACAAAAAGTGAAAATCTCGTCAGCTTGTGTTAACCACATACATGATTTCAGGCAACTAACCAAATACACGATAAAAAAAAAAGAAAAATGACTTAGAGACGAGGGAAATGGAAATGCTAAAATGCTGACTAATTTCCGGGTTTTAGGACTCATTCCTCCACCACTATACAGTAGAGAGGTGATGCACCCTGAGGCAAATAGGGGAATTCAACCCTTAAATGAATTTGCGCAAAATAAACAACACACAAAGATATTTATAAAAAACTAAACACACAAGGGTCCGATCATTTGCCTCACAAATACAGACATGGGAAAACGTTGGCAGGAGTATGATAATTTTTACATTTCTTAAACAAGCCTTTGTTTCCAGCAGTTATTTCTTTAGAACAACAGACCTTGAGTAATCTTTCCAGGGAGGTTGGGGATGCAACATAAGGGTAATTATGAGGGCACATAAACGCACCTGCAGCAAATGTCTGCTAGACTTTAATATCCATGGCAACAGCACACACTCTGTGATTGTTTTCTTCTTTAAAACTGGGATGAGATCAGTATTCTGCTCTATTTACGACTCCGACCAATATGAATCCGAACACCTCAGCATGCTGAAAATTAAGGAAAATAAATCACAAAAACAAAAACCCAACACTTCAGTTCCCTCTGAAATGTAAAGCGGTAACATCCAAACAAAAAGCATCAAACACATTCAGGTCCGCCCGGATTTTATAGCCACTGTATCACTTTCTGTGCCACACTTCTCAGAGGGGAGCGGGGGGGGGCTCTTTGTTCTGAGAGCTGCAGCAGCTTTGTGTTGCAGGTGAGAAATACGACGTCGACTTTCTGAGACAATTCCAACCTGGGTCTGAATAAAGACCAGGCTCCTCTCTGCTGGCTCCCATTTGAGTGCTTTACGTGAAATATTGAGATGCCAGAACGCAAAAGGAAAAACACTCAGGAGGGATTAAAAATAATGGGAGCATAGTCATGACTACAAGGTTGAATCATTCCCTGCTGTGTTTAGCTCTGCCAAATGCTATATTTTATCATGTTGGAATAAATTGGGAACAGGATGGGGAGACGGAACAAAAGGAACACCTGCATGTGTGATCTTACATTTACACACTTGAGTTATGGCAATGAACTCTCAATGGCATAGTGTATTGACTGAGCAACATAAAGGCGGCCATTACTGTAGTGCTAAATGAGAGAGTCCATAAAGAAAGGCAGTGTTCCCTTTATGTTGATAGGCATTAGTCAGCTTGAGCTAGCTAACATGACACCAAGCAGCAGCTAGCTTCGGTAATGCTAACAGGGGGGCCTGGCAATAAATAAAATAAAGGGCACACAGCTGAATGCTAATACTTTGTTTATTCCTCTTTGTCTCGAGTACAACAGAAAGTCACATTAGAATATAGTAGCAGTAAACTTCATGCTCAAACAATGTTTATCCATGATTGTGAATAGTGTGAACAAGTGTACTGGGCCTGAAACAGTTTACAACATAGTCAATTTAAAATTCAGATCAGCTGGTGATATAAATACTGATAATGCCAAAGATGTAGGCAAATGGGACATTATACTGAAAAATGATTGGCTGCACCAGTGTACCAATACACTGACGTTTTACCTGATCACTGAAAATGAACATGAATGGTTGAAAATATTTGAAAATAGTTGAAAATAGAAATCTTGCCAAATTGCAACTGACACTTCCACAAATGTCCAATTTTTTTAATTCTCTTTCAAGAAGAGGAGGGGACATGCAGGCTCTAAATGACTGACTGTAAAGTTGTACATAACCAATCGCCACAATGCACTTGAAAAGAAGACAAATCTGTTAAAGTCATGTCTGGCTACACCATCAACATTCACAGAAAAAGCTTTGTTTTCTTATGCGAAAGACAAAAGCTTGTAAAAATTAGTCTGCATTCCTTCAAAGGTATACCACATCAGCTTGGATAATCAATGTTAATTGTGCTGTAGTCCAAAGAGTATGCACATGTAGGGGAGAGGTGTAGGTCATGCAGTGCAGTGTTCTCTTCCAACAAAACAGCAATGTCACGCACATTTGGTGATATGGCATCGTTATTTTTAATGAAGGTGAGGATGGCCATAAACACACCTTTGGGAACACTTTCATGGTCAGTGTCCTGAAGAAAAGTAACAGATGCATGATTTATTTGCTATAGTCACCATAACTCTCTACTGAAGGAACTTGGTAGTGTCTCCCTGGACAAAAATGGGCAGGCTCTCAGTACTGTTGTCTTTCAGTGACACAACGTTTGACTTCTATAGAGAATCAAGTGGAAAAAACACAAACAAGTCAATGAGTATAGTGCCATAGTGAATGTATACAAAATCAGACACTCTTTATAGTTTGCATATTATTTTAATCTAGGATGTGAGTAACATACATGCTTTCATTCATATATATATATATATTTGCTTTTGTGACTGCTCACCTCACTGGTCTTCTGTGTACAGCTGAGCCACCTATCGTCGGTGAAACCTCCTCCTGACTGCAGAACGTACCTCATTAAATGTGTTATAATGTTTTTAACGCACGTTGTCTGATTATATAATCCTATGCGCCATCCGCTAGAGTCTGCCGATGCTCCATGGTGGAGGCTACGGTAAAAATTGCCGGGATTTGCATTTTTACATGCTTAATGTCTGACCAATTGTTGAACAGCATTTCCATGCACATGACTTTTGTTTACAGTTTATAGTCCTATTGAGTTTTGCCCGTGTGAACGCAAACCGAACCTTCTGAAAAATGAAACAATGAAACAAACTTGAGTCTGGTGCCACCAAAGAAGCGGACTATAGGTGTGAATGCGACCTAAGTCTTGCAGTCAGTGGAGTAACCCCCTGCTGACTTTATTACTGGAGCACATCAACATCGCAGAGACACAGATTAGACAAAGTGCCGTGAACCTTTAGGTGATCATGCATCTTCTGATCACAGCCAGCTCCTGGACCAAACGCCAACAAGGGCAGAATGACTGCTGTCCATGGAGGAGAGGCAGGTGAGCCAAGATGGAAGCTAAGCTAACTGAGCTAGCATCTAAGGCTATTTCTTTGGATTAAATATGACTCAGGCTAACCCAGCAACATCAGAGACTTTTGCACCCACAACTTTACAGACACTGGAATCCACGAAGGAAAAGGAATGCAATGCAGTTATTCTGCTGTCTTTTTTAACATTGTTCTACATGGACAAAAATATATGGATCGAATTACAGTTGGAGGATGAGCTGGTATTCTGTGGTAAGTGCACAAGTAACAACCAACCCATGTTTGTGAAACACTAGAGAGTACAATTTGAAGAAGTAGTATCATGTCAGATCGGTGAATCAGAATGAGATGTAAGGTAAAAGTGCATGACCAGAAGGAGCAGCCCATATATCACTCAGCCAGTCCTGATTGGCTGGCAGTTTGCAACGTGCTGTCAGTGCATATTGAGGATCTTTATCACTCTTAGGGACCATGAAAAGCTAACATTTATTAAAGCAGGCCTAGAGGCACTTCACTTTGGCTATAATGTCTCGTCAAAGACAGTTAATGCCAACCCAGATAATCTTGTTAAAAAGCTTTTTAATCAGAAGAGCAATTACTGTAGGAAAAAAAGTGGCACATGTATTCATAACTCTGGCATAACCATGAACTGAATCCCTACTAATGGAAAATTGATTTTGAGTTGGAGACATGAATATTATAAGCTATTCAGATTGTTAAATTGGAGTTCACCTGCCTGGCTTAGAGCTGATGAAAAAACTGGCAAACTTGCATTGAAGTGGGAAGAGTAATGATTGATTCTTTTCACACTGAATTCCCTCTCACATTCCCCTGGTGTTACCTTCACTGCCTTTGTCATCCTTCCTTTGCATAGCAGACACTTGTCATGGCCCTGACTCCGAGTCCCCTCTCTGACAAACACACCATGGCTGCTGTGTCATTCAACAGGCTTGAGATAGACAGACAGAGGTGAGATAATCGCTCCTGTGCTTCCACTCACACTTGTTATTTGACTATTCTTTGGTTTGAAACCGCTCAATATTCTGGGTTTTGAGCAGCTGCTTTCCCAGATCAGCAAAGACTGAATACATTAAGTGGAGGTCCGTGTTCAGGCATGGTTGAAATGCACATATTTCATGCCCCTGAAATCGAATCATTTCAGTACCTGCTGAAGCCAAAAGAGAATATTTTTGTTTTGCTAACCAGCGTACAGGTGCCTACCTGGAGCAATGAGAGGGAGCACTGCACAGAACAATGCCCATCCCACATGTACTGTAGAGTCACTAAAGTGGATATTCACACTTTTAAAACTTTATTTTGTACTGACTCACCGACCCCGATGTCACGGCCAAAGGCAGGGCAATGAAATATTAGAAACATACTATTATTTTAGGCATGCACAAGCTAAAGACTTTAAATGTTCATTGAGAAAAAGCAGACCCTGCTGTTCTGAAAGTCTAAAAGCACTGGCATTGCATCAGCTTTTATAAAAATTATCGTGAAAAGATTTCAGGGCAATTATGTGCTTGAATTCATTAGCATTTGTAAGCACCTTCGAGGGTAGCTATGTGTTGTGAAATGGTGTTTAAATGGTTTTCCAATCAAAAACTGTGCATGATTAATAACGTACTACGCACATCATAGCTTTTAAATTGCTCTTCTAGTTGCCTTTTAGTTAATAGTGGTCTACAACGGAAAATTATAAACCGGAATTGATGTGCTTTACAAAAAATAATTTGTTTGCAATAATGTAAGAAATACTGGGTAGCATGAGCACAGTGTTTTGTGGTCACAACTATTGCCAATAATTCTTACAGATGTTGAGGCGTTGCCAAGTGTTAGAGCAAATTACGTTTAAGTCTAACTGTCATGCACTGTGTTGCGACTGCCTGTGATTTATTTTGCGCATGCCTGGCTCATCTCGAACAGGCATAATAATTGTCCAACGGCCATTACAGTTGCATTCGTCCGACACCTCTTGGACGCAGAAGGTTCATAATATCAGCAGCAGACCGGCTGCTGGAGGGACAAAAAGCCAGAGGTATAACTCACACCGCTCCTCGTTGCAGCTCATTATTTTTAATTAACCTACAGCGCTTTGTCTCGTTTCACCGGCTTTGCACATATTTTTTAAGTGCCATGTCCACGAACTGAAGTACACTGCAGCCAATGATTCTAATTTATATGTTGTACCCAATCAATAATTGCCTACATTCCATTCTACATGTTTATATTTTGTTGTGGTTTTCCTCTAAATGCCTATATTTCATAAGCTGTTTGACATTTCCTTCCCTCATTTACAGTGTCTGTGTTTTGCAATATAAACTGGTATGTCACCTGCCTTTATGCTGGGTAAAAAAGGGAAAGATAAACAATCTCTCTAGCAGTCTGAGAGGCAGTGAAAGTGAGGTGGAAACACACAAACATTGGTAATCAGACCCCCCCCCCACTGATGTATGTGCTGCCTGCAATTGCCCTCCCAGGTTACTGACATCATGGAAATTATGGTCCTGGCATCCATTTATTTGGCACAGATTGGGGCTCAGAGGTGGAATCAGGGCGCGGCTGTGTTTTGATTCTGATTTTATTTCATTTATATATTTATTTCTTCATGGCTCTTTTCCATTTCTGTTTGTACCGTCACTGAAACACAGTATGTGTGAGCGATAAAGGTCTAGATGTGTGTGTTGAAGAGGGAAGGAGCAATCTCTCAAGATGTCAGTGAGGTAATTTCATTTCTTTCTAAGCCATCAAAAGTTTGTCATCTGGCAATCACACCGTGTCAGGCTTTCTTCACCTCCTGAGGATTGCTCTATTTTACCACGTATGGAATGCAAGAGCTCAGGAATAGTAATGGAGTGCCATAAGATGATAGGATTGCACTGACAGAAAATGTTTGTTGATGGATGCTCAGGTGCGTTTGTAAATCTGATTGTAGGCTTAATCCCTACAAAAAAAAGTGCAACAGTCTCTCCAAGAAGTGTTGCGCTTCAGACATGTTGCCAACATGTCGAATGCAACACTTTCTTTGCCCATAACTGCAAATTAAAAACTTTTCTGAAACGTTTTCTATGCTGCATTCGGTGCTTTAATATTGTGTTGAACTATTATTTGCTTTGTGAGGAGTAACCTGTCCAGAGAATGAAGTCACACTCTCTCTGTCAGTTTTGAAATACCAATGTTTGTACGCTGTTTACGTAGAAAGTTGCGCCTGTGTGCCTAGCTAATGGCCACCACTCTGCACTGAATTAATATGGCATTTACCGCAGATAAAGCTGGCCCTAACCACAACGTTGTCACAGAAACATAATAACCACCCTTAGGTTAATATAGATACAACCAACCTTGTTTGGTCGAACTACTTAAGGCGAGACACGGCAGGCAAAAACATCGTTTTTCATTCACTGGTCAATTTTGAGATTTTGTGCTATTTTGATTCCATAACATGTTTTCTTTCAGGCTTTTGGAAGGAAAACGTACAAAATACACATTTAGGTGTTTATTTTACTATAGTTTGTCTATTTGCGTCTGTAGATTTCTCCTAAATTCACCAAAAGTTAGCATTCTAACGTAACATAAAGTACTGCGACCGCGGCGCATGATTGCACCATGTCATCAAAGGTATCGTTGGAATGCTCCATCTCTCCTGCACAATCTCATCGGATCCAAATATGGTCATTTCCTTTGTATCAGCAACCAATCGTGAAAGTACAAAGGGGTCTTAAACCAAGAAACAAAATCTCATTGGCTGGTGTCAATTTCTGACAACGTGATTCGTTCAGATGCGTCACGTGGTGTGCTAAAACACTTCCTGGTTAGCTTTCCGCTGGAAATTTAAATCTCAAAATGGCAAAAAAACTGCGAAAAAAACATTCACAGAGAAGACGACAACAATTGTCACTTGCACGAAGCAAGGTTATACAAAAAACAAATGACCCCGAACACGAAATACCTTCACGGAGTGCGTCGATGTGCAAGCTATCGTCCAAAGAACAGGAGGGTTTAGCTAGCGCCTCACAGCAATCTTTAAAGGTCGTTTTCTCAAAATTAGTTTTTTCTCCTACTCTGAGTCAGAAATGTCCACTCTGCACTTACATACACCAAACCTTCCAGTTATATTTCTATCAATATTATGAAGGCTTTTACAGAAGGGTTTGTTCATATATCATTCATAGCCTGAATTATATAACATGTTATACCTAAAAACATGGCGAAAATTGATATTTTAGGGCTGTTGACAGTATTTTCTGATTTATGGAGTGATAAAAAGAGATATCCAAAATCCCTTCTGTAAAAGCCTTGGACGCTAATGACTACAAAATATAACAAGAATTTTGAACCTGGCTTTATCCAATGTTCAGATTTGTGTTCCTGAAATGTGTTAAAATATGCGCATATTTAATGAGATTATGGCTAATTTGCATATTTAAACATGCTATTTAAGAAACTTGTAATACAAAAAACAATTGTCTTAATGTAAGTAATTAAATGGAGACATTTCTAGCTGATATCTTTAAGTTAAAGAAATTACCCTATTCACCTGTAGTGTCTCGCCTTAATAGGACTTTTCTTTTTTATAAGCTAAGACAAGCTAACTGTTTCCGCTGACTTAAATCTTTATGCTAACCACAGCCTGTCTCTCGCTTTAAATAACGCACAGGTAGGAGATAAATATAGATTTTATCATCACTTGAAATTAAGGACAGTGTTTACCATGACATTAAAATTAGAGTTCGATCACTCGTTGTTCGAAGACATAAACCCTGCTAACTTGTTCACATGGTCAGCTCCAGTCTGCTACTATAAACCAACCTGGTCTCACCAAAATACGTTAAATGAACTCCTTAACACCGCATTACGTGGTGGAGACACAAAATCTATGGAAATTACGTGTCGGCACCACGGAAACAACCCCAATGTAAAGTGAATGAGGATCCTTTTTCATGGTGGACACACACATTTCTGCAACGTCCCGCAGTGAGCTTAATGTTGTTTTTACTCTATAAAATCATTTCAAAATCCCTCAACCAATAGGAGGCCAGGTGAAGTGTCGTCTTGCTGGCACATTCGCTTTACTCCTAGAGCGTCCCGTAAGGACGGTTACTCTTTAACCAGGTTTATAAACTCCCTCCACGGCTTTATTAAATGTAGCCTACTTCACTTGCTTTATTTACGACTTTTTATTTTAATGGCACTATTAACGTTAACTTTACTTCCTGCAAATTAATTTGGTAGTCATATTTGCGGCACATCTATGATAAAAACTGGCTTTCAAGTGTTGTAAATTACGTGAACACTGTTACTAGGCAACTGACAACAAAATGTGTTTCTTTTTTTCTTAGTTATTTCATTGTTTAGGAATGGGGAAATATCATTTTTCTTCATGTCATTTTTAATTTAAGATCATATGTTGCCCTCACTAAGTATAGATACAGTTCATGTTACACCATTTATTGTGCATTTCTCTGAAGCAAATGTAGTGAGGGCAACATACGATCTTAAATACAAAAATGACATGGAGAAACATTTATTTTAATTTTATTATACTTACTAAGTAAGTAAGGTAAGTAACCTGTATAACCTGTTTCAATAACTATAACCTTGGCCCGACATATCTTAGGCGCCAATAGTCTGTGTAAAATGTATGCTTGTGAAACTGCTTATGAAACTAGGGCAATATTCTTATTATTACATTATTTGCTTACTGTGCTCATTGTATGTGCCGTGACTTAGGAATAAATGGACCCAATCACCCCCCCCAAGTTTTGATGGGGTGGACAGGAACGTAGGGAAAAGTTACATGAGAAAGTGTTTAGCTTGCAATATTGAAAGTAGCAAGGTCATGTGCAGAGACTGAGAGAATACAAAGAGGTAGTCAGAACAGCACATCGCACCGGCCTTGACTCTGTATGGGAGGCTCGCTCCCCTTTTTCACAGGTGCTACATTTCATGCAAAGATAAAGATTGTCATGTTCACCCAAAAGTAACCCCACATCAAGGACACGCTCTGTCTCGGAGTGGAAGACTCTGCTCCAGGAGTGAATCCACCTGGCTGACTCACTCTGATTCGCTGCCTAGGGCTCGCCCAGGAGTGAATCCACCAGTAGATAACACCAAGGGAGGAGCAACCGACACAACTCCTCCCACACAACTCCTCCCCGCTTATGTGTATAAAATACTGTAACATTCTTACACTCAGGGCCCTGTTCTGTCTGACTGTCCCGATACGTATATCGCACGGTAGTAGAACCAGGGCCCGAAGTACTTCGTTATATTGTACTGTTGCTTTTACCATTAAATCAGCTTATTGTTAACCTCATATCTCGGTGTCTGAGTCCTTCCTCTTATAGCAGACCACTCATCAACGAACGGCGCGGAGCAGGCTCGAACCTTCAACCACTCCAAAGGGTGGTGCTTGTTGATATGTGTAAATTCTCTCGCGTCCCAGGAGAGAAGTTAAAATAAAGAGACTAATGGAGTCTCTGAAAAGGTTCAATTTGGTACTTTAATTAAATAGCGTGGTAATGAAACAAACAGAGGTGTAGTGGGGGAGAGAGCAGCTGCAGCTGTCCTCTCGCAGTCGCGGCCGTGGAGAAGAGCCCCCAGACCCCGTCACCTGACTATATATATCTGTCATCATTTGGCTCCTCCTCTTCAATGGCGGCTGTGGTGACGCAGGGGGACCTCCCACCTCGGGTCTTCTGTTTGATATCGCGTAAATCAGAGGATTTAGACATTGTGTCTTCATTGTAGAACTCCACACGCCTCTTCTCCTCATACTCTCTTTCATGACTTTTTACTTAATGCATTTTAAACGGCTCTAATCGTTATTTACGTAAAACCGGAAGTCAAGCTTACTGTTGGTATTCCGGAGACTTCTTCCGGAATAGCTTTTCAAAATAAACTTTAGCAACAATGTTAGCCACAGACGAATGCTAACCGGTAATCTTTTCAGAATAAAACAGTTTTAAACTTACTGTGTGTTTAAGCTAAATTACGTCATTAAACATTGATTTTAATTTCTAACATGCTCCAACATTACGCTCATAAGTAAAGCGAACGCGCCAGCAAGACGACACTTCACCTGGCCTCCTATTGGTTGAGGGATTTTGAAATGGTTTTTGCAAAGAAAAAATCCAAACGCAGAGCAGAAATCTGAGAGCAGACATTTGACGAGCGCAGTCAGCACACAGAAGCAGCCTGAGTGCGAAGAGAAGGTTTTAAACTGGAAAACAGGAAATCTGTGCAAGCAGCAATATATCTGAGTGCAAGCGTACAGTTTGAGCAGAAGCAGAGCAAATCTAAGCGCAAGGACAGGGTTTGACTGAAAAGATACACAATCTAAAGGTGAAATCAATAAATTATGCTCTCAAATTGAAAGAACACGCTCTTGAATAAAGATAGGGAATAACCTCCATAATAAAGTAGATTTTAAAAACTTTTTATAGAGTAGAAAACAACAGTGAGCTCACTGCGGGTCGTTGCAGAAATGTGTTTGTCCACCACGAAAAAGGATCCTCATTCACTTTACATTGGGGTTGTTTCCGTGGTGCCGATACGTAATTTCCATAGATTTCGTGTCTCCACCACGTAATGCGGTGTTAAGGAGTCGTGTTCATTTCACGCATTTTGGTGAGACCAGGTTGCTATAAACACATGGCATATCTTCTGTCACTGCAACACATTTCCAATTCTCTCAGTGGTACCAGACAGAAAAGCTATGGAATTGTTCATAGGAAGTTAATCTATTTTTAATATAGAAAAATGATTTAGAAAAATAACATTTCTTAATATTAGGAAACCTAAGCATATCTGCCACGGTGGCAGAGGACCTGAAATGTTTACCTGCAACTATCTTTAATGTCTGGCTTATCTGATATAATGCTGCTATTCATATAATACAGCGGTCTGTGCACTTTATAAAGCAATCATTGCCGCTGATCAGTCATCAAATGATATTATGTGTCTCTTTTTCAAAGATAGATGGATAGAGAGATAGAGACAATTCAATAAGTAGATAAAAATAGTCACCAAATGAATACATATATGATTACAAAAGCGCTGATTATTAAAATGATGACATGACTGCAGATTTTTCCTGGATTACAAGATACAATCTGAGATTTATATGGTCTCAGGAGGCATTGCCAATCTGTTTGAATGGCATTTAAATGGGAAAGGCCATCACTACATGAGGACGGGGGGTCACTGTCCCTTCCAGCTTCACCTATACATTTACAGTATTTGACCTGATAATATTATTTATTTTCATGTTTCTCACACTTCTACTGCTCTTTGGTAATCCATGTCTACATGATTAATATTCTTAAGTTAAAACAATTCATATTTACTATTCATCCCTTTTGTGACGTGTTATTGGTTCTTATATGTTGTCTTTGACTAAGCAGAACATCCAATGAGAAGAACAAGGTTTATCCTTTGTCCCTAATATGAATGTACTAAATCCTAGGATTACATCTGACATTTGTCCTTTAGTTTATCATGCATCGGTTATGTCACTGGGTTTTATGATTTCCACTAAAATATATCTTTGAAAATAACATTTACTTTTTCTTTGTGTTATGGCTCAAACAAAGATGCTGTTTAATATGTTAAAAAGAGAGATTTAACTTTGACGGAAATGAGGGAAAAGAAAAAATATACTTTTGCATTAAATCTTGCTTGGCTTTTTCGGAAATGTAAGTTTCTAATGACAGTTTGCTTCTTCCATACCTATACTTGCAATTTCAGCTATGTTCACAGTCACACTGAGATTGCAATGCACTGTGTCTCCAGATATTGTACTTAAAGTGCACTTTATGGGTGACAGTTGCAAATGATGGCGGTAATGCTCTATTTAGTTGCAATTTGCCATTAGAAACAGAATAAGAGAAATGTTGCTATTGCCATGTCTGGTAAAAGCATACAGCCGTGTTTGTTTTGAGGAAACACTTCCCTGTCGAAAATCACATAATTTGCATGCAAGTATCTTATATATTGTGCATACAATTTAGGCAGAAAATGTATGTTACATTTAAAACTAGCAATTGTTAGTTGCTTAGATGATTAAAAAGACATACGTTAGACATCATTGTCATTTTGAGCATGTTAGCAATAAGCTCAGACCGCTGTCTTGAGTACAAGCTCACTGAGCTCTATAGAGGGGTGTTAACCAATCAGAGGCTTCTCTAGTGATCTGCTATTGCCTCCGCAGGAAATGACACTGACAAATTATTTTTCTTACTTGATTAACTACCCAGCCAATTAATGTAGTCTGCTTTCACGTGTTCACAGAAGACTGTGGCCACTGCTATAAACAGTGGATGCTTATTTTAAATAATTAGAGGAAAGTTGACTACATTGTAAAACACACACGCATCCCTGTATACATTACCAGCAAGTCAGGTAACGGCGGCCTCTCTGATGCCGTCACCCTCTGACATCATGATGTGCAGGGAGTCCACAGTGTCAATCTGCTGAAAAAATAAATGACTTTCACTCTGTCCGACAAAGCTGTGCCCACACACATGCATGTACTGTATGTACAAATACACACTCAAACTTTCGCACATACAGTCTTTCACACAAACTGCTGGGATAGCTTTATCCTGCTAATTGGCCAAAGAGCTCAGGAGTTCACATGCACATGCAGCACACTGAGTCTTGCTCTGCACCACTGTTCCATCCAGCCGCTCGAAAGAAAAGAAAGCCTGGGGAAAAACATATGAATAAAGCCCCAGTAAGATCGAAAAGTGTAAGCAAAATAAAAGCAGTCACATAAAGAAAGGAACACAAGGGTGCAGATGGGACAAAGAATGAAACAGCAGATTGATTCTGTGTGCCTCCACACTGTAACAAATACAAGAGGGATAGAAATAAGATGAAAGACTCTGTGGCATATGGTAACTCTCAATTTGGCAGAATAGCGCAAACACACATATGAGGTGAACCATATTGAATTGAGTAAAGTAAAGGTCAGGGTCTGCAGCAGGAGAGAGCCCACCTTCAAGCAGCTCTCCAGCTTGTTATGCATCAATTTTTATCCGGCAAACATTCCCCCCATGACAGTTGACCTTATCTCGGAACCCTGAAATATGAGCGGCAGACCGCTTGATCGAAAGCAAATTCATTTTATGAGACGCGCCGTAATATGTTGAGTTAATTCAAAGCTAAATGTCAGGCCGGTCGGAGGTTTCCTTCCACCTTCGCTGGTGTTCTAAACAATATGCTCCACCTGACGGGGCAGAATCCATAGCACTGATTTTAATAACTCTCACACCACTTGTTGGGCTGATTTGTTTGCTTGTAAATGCCATTTCTTCAACTCGTTCACAGGACATTTCTAAATTCTGTCCGGGCTGGATCAAGATGTAAACATGCAGTACAAGCCTCATTTTAAATGCAACACATACACAAAGAGGTATAGGAGGAGCACCTTTAGGGATTCTTTTTTATTTCCACTTGGACTCAAGGAAGAACCAATTTGATTTTGGTGGTTAAAGTTACATTTCAACATGTTAATACAAATTATGAGAAAGTTTCACACAAATATCTAAGATGATAAAAGGGGAGTGTTTTATTTCCAAAAGGTCAAAGGTCAACATAATATGACACCATGGTTGGAAGGGTTACTTAAAAATGTATTCAACAACTAGGTACATGTTATAACAATTGTATAAGTAACCTATTCTGAATAACAATGTATACAAGTAATGTAATCTGATTATTTTCCGTTACTTTTGGATAACCTAAATATCAAATGCAATGCAAATATGGAAATACATATCAATAAGATGTGTTTTTACTGAAGTGTATTATGTAAGACAACAGAACAATGTGACCTTAGAAAAGAAGAAACCATGATATTTAGGATCAACAATGATTTTATTTATAGGAAAAGCTGCCTTTCATTCAGCATATTCAGGCAGTAGCCTAGTATACACCAACAAAGAAACACATGAGCACATACTACAGTTTAAAAAAGCAGAAATAAACTCTGAGTTGACAGAACCAGTAATCCTGCTAGTAATCCCACATTTTTTTTAAAATTAAACAGTAATCTGGTTATTTATTTTTTATGTAACTGTAATGGAATAAAGTTACCTTTTTTAGATGTAATCCATTACTCCCCAAGCCTGCAGACGCCATAGGACCAGAAGGGGTGATTGGGACCATATTTACAATATGGTCAAATACAGTTTTGGTAACAGTAATCTCTGGCCCTCACCTTGCCGAGAATAGATCTGTATATCTCCATAAATAATAGCCTCTAAGTAAAAACAGCACTGGAAATTACTCACCGTAATCATACATCATTCATTTCACCTTAAATTATCTCAAAGTAAACTTAATTTATTATTTAATTTGAAAAAATATAATGATGGGTTGGCTTGAAAAATCCACTATCCAGAAGGCTTAAAACACAGAATATTTTTCTCAAGAAGAAGAAGAAGAAGACTGGTGAAATCTAAGACCAAGATACATCTCCACCATTCCTCACAATCAGACAGTTGAATGCACACAGAGCAGAAAGAACAAACCCACAGAATCTCCTCTGGTGTTGTTGTTGGAGCACACATTTGGACCCGACCAGAAGGATAAAGTGGAATCTTGGCATTTGTTCATTCCAAACAGAGCAGGGCAACCATGTGTAATTGATCCCCGGCAAACAACCCATGTGAGGGGGGGGGGGGCATTGCACATGGGTCCCAGATAAAAGACGTTTGCTTTTATCGTCTTATGTTGTCAGCAAATTTGTTGTATCTTTGATGGTGATGGTGATGGGGGGGGGGGGCTTTAGTGTCCAATGTCTGGAGCAAGTTAACAAGCTGCTCCACTTGACTTCAGATCTAAGTTGAGACAGATGCGTCCAGATGTGTTGTGTTCAGGGTAGGACAGTGTTAATTTGCAGGCAGTAGCTGTAGTTTACCGTAAAGCTCACTGAAGCTTTGACGCGTCCAACACATATAGGATTTATCAGAGCAAACACAGAATTAATAAATTTGCCTTAAGGCTCAAGTTATAGTTCAACCCATTCATTATTCATTCTTTGTGTGCATTTAATTATACAACAACTAAAGGTTAACTTCATGAGGATGCATGTGCTCACTGACATTTAGCCGGATCAAATGCTTATTTTATCTTCTTTTATTAAAGCAGATAATTGAATAATGACTTTTCTTTCAAGCTCTGGATGAGTTGGCCTCCATCACCTCAGCCACTAGTAGAAGAGAAAGACACCCACGAGTTACCCTCGCTCCCATCCATGTTGAATTAGCTCTGATCTGCTCAGAAGAGCCATGAGGGCCTCCGACTTAATTACGGCTGGAGAGCGAGGAGGAGAGGAAGTGGGTCTGTGTGACAAATCTTTATTCATAGCGGCTTAGCTGTGACTGGCATGGCCTCAACTCATCCAACCTCTCTCCTCAGGACGCCTGCCAGATGTTATTGATATTCACAAATTACAATTTGCATTTTGATGTTCCAAAAAAAATGAAAAACTTGCAGAACAAGGGAGGAGTCAGGGAGTTGATAAAATAAAATGAGTCTGTGGACAGAGGTTTGGGTGCTTCATTCGCCTTCTTTTCCTTTTTTTGTATATAAATGTTTTTTTATGATTCTTTTTTTTCTTTAATGTTTTTTTTATTGAAGGACAGGTACAATCATACAGGTTCACAATCAATCTTCCTTTCATTTAGATGTTCTTCCTGGAACTAAAGATCGCCACCCCCAAACCCCCATTCACCCCCTCCCACCCCTACCTTGAAAACCCATAGAAATCAAAGTTTAATCAAAAAAGCACATTGACTCCATGTTAAAAAAGAAAACTGTAGAATTTTTGAATTATTAATAAATAAAATAAAAGTAAAGACATATAAGTTATTACAATTATGAATGGTATTTCATAAATGTGGGTGAATAAAAAAGGAAAGAATAAGTATAGCATTTAGTCATTTTTCGCTATTCGGTTGGGATTGTTTGGAGGTTGTTGAAATAATCTATAATCCCCGCCATTTCTTATAGAAACGGTCTACAGAGCCCCTAAGCATGGGCCTTTTTAAAAAAAAAAGTGTTTTCCTTGATGGGAAACAGGGATAGGGGCTGTGTGGGGCGGGACCCTACATTTAACATGTCCCCCGCCCATGCTTTGATAGTCACATTTGCTTTCTCTAAGCTCTGTTTGTTTTTGTTGTCTCTCTTCGGTCGGGCAGAAAATCCGCAGTGTACGCAGCTGTGGACTGTGGTTATATGGATGACAAATAATGATCCACCGAGCTGTACACAGAGGTTCTGCAGAGAGACCGTCTCAATGGAAACCACGAGAGGAAAAGGAACTCACAGGATGTCTAATAAGCAAAACCCCTGGGCCAATTGGGGGCAATCATCCAAATTAATGAGCAATGGATTGACGAGCGGCTCTGTGTGGACGCTGTAATGTCATCTCATCAGTGGGCTGAAAAAGAGACATCACATTCAAAGACTAGCAGCAGGAATATGGATGTTTTCTATCGATATGACAGGTCTGTTAGAAGGATAACTCTATAAGGCAGGGCAATATGACCTTTACATAATATCTATATCATAGTATAACAGTTTGATTTTTTATGTGTATGACACATTATATAAATATTTTTTTCTAAAATAATTTAAGCAAAATTATATCATTTATTTTCTTTGATATTTAGTATCTATACATTGTTTTATTAACATATTTTCTTAATTGATGTATTACTTATTGACTGGTTTTTGTGCATGTAAATGGTCTGCAAAGGCTAAAATCCCTGTGTTCCCTCCAGAAGGAGTTTCTCTCCAACAGACCACTCCCCCCTCTTCCGTAACATAATGACATCACGATGTAACACTTGCGCTTCTATTGGCTAGCGCTTCAACAAATTGTACATGATAGGCTACGGGTGGGACATTTGCAACACCTCTCTAAGCGGTTGACCAATCACATCAGAGCCGGCCAGTTAACCAATCAGAGCAGACTGGGCTCTGGTTTCAGACAGAGGGCGAAAAGAGGTGCTGCAGCACAGGCAGTATGAGAAAAATAAAGAGCTTTTGAACATTAAAGCATGGAGACATGTCACAGTAGAGACACTACATACTGATATGAACCTGGAAATGAGCAGAATTCTTATTGTGAAATAGCAAAATGTGAAATCATGTTCTCTAGAAGGCAGAGGTCGAGTTAACCGAATATTTTCCGTCTTTGACGGAATTTTTCCAAGAATGACGGAAAAATCTGAAAGCAGTCCGTCATTTTGACAGGTTAGAACACAACTCGGAACAGCGCCAAAATGTCCACCAGCGGCCCACATTATATTACATCCTTAGTGGCCAGGTAGACTGAGGGCGATCTACTGTACTCTACTGTAACTATTATTTAGTAATTCACACCCCTGTCCAGTTGGTGGCGAGTGTGTGCATATTAAGTAGCTATTGTCTAGTCTTGTATTTGACCTCGTTGATTACCTCGTTGTTTAACCGGCTTTAGCAATCGCAAAATGTCACGGCAGCTGAGTGTCCTAAGTTTTTTAATAAGCCCAGTAATTGTGATGGTGTGGATAAACGAGGTGAAAAAAGAGGGATTGATGCAGTGGAGGATGAAGGACAAGCCAGTAAGACTAAAACTGACAACGTTCAGCCTGCAGCAGAGGGACAAGCGAGTGGCAAGGAGTTGAAGCGGGAGTACCGGGTTCAGTGGGAGCAAGAGAATAAGTGGCTGAGGAGGGAAGATGGCAAAATGTTTTTTGCAATCTCCCTTGATGCGTTTGACTACGCACAAGCGGGCACCAGTCCCAGTTTAAATCCATGCGGCCCAGGAGGAAGGTCTGAGTTCAGGCTAGGCTACAGCAGGTCAATTGAGTTGTTCTTGTAAATGTTTTGTTCATATTTTTAATTGTAATTGTCTCATTTCAAACAATGGCAATCATTCATATTCGTGTTGACATGAAAAGTGACCGCACGGTCGGTGTCTCTGCTCATCTTTTTTTTTCTCCATGTCCTTAAAAGTTCTGTATGAATCATTAAAAAAAGGAATGATTGAACATGTGCTGCTTAGTACCCAAACATAAATATTAAATATGTCTCATCATTAAAACATGAAAAATAAAATGACGGGTAATAATGGATTATGACGGAAATTTTACGATCCTGTCCGTCAAAATGACGGACAACGAAAAAGTCTAACGCAACCACTGCTAGAAGGTCACTTTTATTTTAAAGACCCAGTGAAGTGTGCGCCGGTGCATGATCTGTTATGCTAATACGTATAGTAATGACCAAAATTGTCCATTGGAACCCATATAAAAGATGTCGGAATAGCAACGAATTTGACGAGTTGGAATTTTCCGCTGGGAAACCTCCGCCTTCGTGGGCGTGGCTTGCGATCCCACTGCGTGACGTCAGAAGATGGGCTCAGCCGAAGTGTTTACATTCACCACCGTTCATTTTGTCTCTGTTTCAAAGTGGAATTTACCAACGTTTTTGAGCGAGTATTTTATTGGAAAGTGTTTCGCAGTCGACTGGAAGTGATTGCCAATCGAGGAAACCTGACAATGGAGGCGACAGTGAAGAAAAAGGGAGGAAAAACACACGGGAAGCGATGCATTGCCGCTGGCTGTGGTAATGTCAATTCTGCCGAAGTGGCGATGTTTCTGTTCCCAAAAGATGAAGGTGAGTGGCTGGTGTTATTGTTTCGTAGATTCGTAGATTGTTTATGAAAAATAAAGGCCACTGTGTTTGTGTTTACTAACAAGACTATCATGGCGGCGGCAGAGCTCAAGTCGAGTTTCTCCGCCTGGAGATATTCTCACTATTTCACTTTTGTCGAGCACAAAGAAAAGAACGTTTTAGTTAAATGTAAGTTGTGTCTTGGCGGGTCAAAGATCCTATCGACTGCCCAAAACAGCAATTAAAATCTGTTGAAACATCTGCAGAAACAACATGCTGGGACGAAGCTAGTAGCTAAGACCACAGACCCAGACTCATCCGACGCCACTCCACCTCCACCTAAGCAACAGCGGCTGGATTGGCACTTTGAAACATATCTTTGTGTTTGTGTTTGTATAGATCACATTGCTTAGCAGAGTTCAGTGATGCAAATGCATGTCAAGTTGATCAACAGGTTGTATTATTCTCCGATGCAATAACAGTACTGAAATGAAGGCTACAGTATAAGGGCATTAATGGGTGCCCTTTTTTAAGTAACTAAAAAGTTACTTTTCACAGTAACGCATTACTTTTTGGTGTAAGTAGTGAAGTAACTAGTAATTGTAACTAGTTACTGGTTTTCAGT
Source organism: Dissostichus eleginoides (assembly GCA_031216635.1). Classification (NCBI taxonomy): domain Eukaryota; kingdom Metazoa; phylum Chordata; class Actinopteri; order Perciformes; family Nototheniidae; genus Dissostichus; species Dissostichus eleginoides. The sequence continues at coordinate 3,918,875 of CM062274.1, read as the reverse complement.
AACTAGCACAACACTGCATGTGAACATGAATGTTGCATCATGCTATGAACAGATGAATGTATGATCAGGTGATGGCCAATCCTGTGTGTAGATCTACTCTAGATCTATGACAAAATATTGTCCTCAACTAAATTGACTTCCATGGCCACTTTCCTCATCTATCCTGTCCGAAAAGCTGTCAAAATCACTCATTTCTCTCGCACCAGTATCACTTTCCGAAGTCTCCGCCATGTTTACAATCACAACTGGGCCCATCTTGTGACGTCACAGCCGCTATCGTCTGCAGCAGCGGTAGGCTCAGACTCTGAAAAATTTGCGATGTTTATCTCGTCCCTCGCACTTCCTAAAAAATTATTTTAGCCATGAACAGGTACAATTATATGTAAGAAATGAAACTGCCATTTCATTTTGGCGCAAAAAAATGCACTTCACTGGCACTTTAAGTCAGTAAATACACTCTCTTGGAAAACACCTTCCACAATGCTTTTTCTTTCAGGCTTTGGAGGCTGGCATTTTCCGTTAACGTTTGCAACCTTGATGCAGAAAAACGAGTTTTTTTACTTCAGTCTTCCACAGTGCCTCATTTAGTCTGACCCAGGAGAGAGCGAGAAAAGCAACACGGCAAAGCACATGCTGCAAAATTGAACTTTTCACTTCTCAATGTTTGTAATTTTGTCATTTACTAGAGCCAACACAAACAAGCCAAAATACAAGGAGTATATTCGATATATTGCCCAACATCATTATTCATATGGCTCAGCATGAGGCCATGAAGAGCCTCAGTCAGTGTGTGTGTGTGTGTGTGTGTGTGTGTGTGTGTATGTGTGTGTGTGTGTGTGTGTGTGTGTGTGTGTGTGTGTGTGTGTGGTATTAGATTTAGAGCCCGGCCGAGGCAGGATATCAGGTGGCCTTTTTAATGACTCCTCTGTTGGAGGACCTAGGATAGGATGAAAATGGCAGATGGATCCTTTGACTTCACTTATCAGGACCCGGTGATCCAGAGCACCTTGTGAGCCTGCATGGCTAACAATAGAAACCCGTCCTGTTAGAATAGCAAGTGGTACTTATGGGATAAAGGGAGCGTGAATCTGAAAATATTGCCTTGAGTCAACACCTTCACGCAGTGGTGCCCCCTTGACCTGCATACCAGCTCCTAAAAAACACACACACCACCCCTGTTTCACGCCCACCTCCCTGGGCTCCGAAACCCAAAGCAGCTGGCCCTCAATCTGGGGATCAGTTGACCTGGAGAGCAAAAGCAGGACCCACCAGGCATCCGTTCTGCATTATTATCACCCTTCCCTCCTTTTTCCACTGCGGCCCTGCCATGCTAGCACACCAAGAACCCTAAAGCCACAGTAAAGAGCCTTGCTACGCTCCATTGTTAAAGTGAATGGCTGTCGCTGAACGCCTATTTAGGTTTCCTGCTCAACTCTACGATGCCAAGCCTGTGAGAAAGTGAACAGTAATGAATGTGGTTGTCGTCAGGGTTAGGGTGAGGAACAAGGACAAATCACAATCACACGTTCCGAATAAAAGCACAAAAAAGCGAAATAATGCTTTGTGTTCAGCATTATTGTTCAGTGTGTTACTCAGTTGGTGAACATTTTTTTTCCGCCTGGGAAATAGAACAGGAGTTTGCTGGCTGTTCAACTCCAATAAAATCAACATTTGACTGTTTGCTTAGTTTTGCAGAATTCACTTCACTTTATATTTTGTATAATCTAGATGGACAAATTCCTTTTGGAGGGAGTCACTATAGCAAATAATAATATTTTACATTCCAATCTTTGTAAAAGAAAAATTGATTTAACAAGTTTTTTATTTTTATTTATTTTAAAAATTGAAGAAATATTGGATTAATAACATGTGTATTTTCCACATTCAGTTGGAAGGGGGGCTGATGTCACATGCTTTTGTGTACCAATCAGAGTTGAGCAACACTTATTTTAAAAAGTGATGACAGTGATATTAATCAATGACCAATAGTGTGGATGTTTTCTTTCAAACTTAAACTTTCAGTGTTGCTTATTTAGTCATGAATATATGTTTTATACATAAAGAAATACTTAATTGAACCCAGATGTGTTAAATCATTTGAATTTAGCTTTACTGAAATAAAAAACCAACCTTTTTTGCTGATTCCGATTTTAATGGTTGTGATTTATAGATACTGAATAAACAATTCAACTGCAAATAATGTACAATTTATAATTGTATTTAAAACCAAGGCTTTACATTAATAATTTGTTGTTGTATGATTGCCCCACAATTCAATCTCTTCTATACTTGGCCCAGGATTCAACAATATGTTTGAGCAGAAACTGGCTGCGAATCTGCATATATGTGTATCGGTCCATCATAATTCACACCAGCATATTGAGGTCTGTGTCGATCAACCTACCGTCTGTGTTTCCCTTAAGAGTCAACCGCTAAAGCATATCAACGGGGGAAAATAAACTGCAAGAGAGGACGGCGGGATCTGTCATTCACAAAAAAGAGAAATTCCGAAAAAATAAAAGTGGAACTGGGCACATGTCTATAATTTGTAAAGAACTATACAAATATTTCTTCAGTTAAATTGCACTTTTAAGCTCCCACCGACCTGATTAAACAAGAAGGCGTACTGTTGCCTGGCAGTTGGCATCCTGAACGTGGCATTTCATTGAGTAAACAACTTTTAATCAAAACACAAGAGCCTGAAAACTGTACGGAGTTTTTCAAGTCTGGCTTTGGCAGAGTTCAGCTCATTGCAGACCAGGAATGCTTTTTCCCTCCTTATTTTCTTGGTTCTACTTGATTTCCTTTGAAATACACCCCATCTGGATGTCGAGGGAAATACTCAAACACAAACTCCTCTCCTTCACATGCCTAGAGTTAGAAACCACATGTTCCAACACTACTGTACCCAGAGAAAAAGTAAGCTGTGCTAATTGCTATTGATTGAGAGGTTAAAGACGAGGGAAATGGCCATAAAACGCAAAAGACCCTTGAAAAGGTATTTTAAGATGAAGACTAGTGAAAAGAAAGAGGAAGTTTAAAGTTCACGGTCATAAATCACCAAGGCTCTGCGGGATATGAATGATAAGTGCTTCATTCATAAATTCTGGTTTGAGCCACGTGAGGCTTTTTGAACGTCGAGTGTCAAACCGCATGGCGTAGTGATCATTCTGGTTGCATTACAATGCAGATCCGAATGCAACAGAATTCTTATTGACCAACAATATATTTTCCCCCTCGAGGTCTTTATATTATCTTTATATATTATAGCCAATTTATCCAAATGTCTGAGTGTCTAGGAATCAGGGAACAGATAGAGCACATGCGCCAAACGAGCATGAAGCCTAAGTGACTCTAGACCAGGGGTGTCCAGACTATGGCCCGGGGGCCAAATGCAGCCCGCGGGGGCCATTTTGAATCGGCCCTCAGCAAATTCAAAAAGTATAATAGAGTATGGCCCACAGATGAAACTTCTGCTTGTCTTGGTTGCACTTCTTAAATATAGATGAAAACAGATATTACACAGTATTCATGTGTTAAGAAGCCCACTTTTCAAACAAATTCAGTCAGTTAAAGTTGAATTTTCTTTCTATCAAATCTAAGTTGATAAGAAAAAACCCCAATAACTTATTTTCAAAACACACTTGAAATAAACCCTTCCTATTTCCTCTTATGATAAGCAATCTGAGGCTTCTGTTTTAAGGAATGAGCTGCTAACAAAATAAATGAAACCCTATGGAGAGCTGTGATGTAGGCTGTTGTTTTTCTTAAAGCATATTTTAATATTAAGCGTAATTTATCTGATTTATTTTGCTGACTTATAACTTAACTTATGAGGCAATATACTTCACCTCACCTCAGTGGCCCAGCCCTTCGTATATTTTTCTGTATATGGCCCTCGGTGAAAAAAATGTTTGGACACCCCTGCTCTAGACGCTAGATTTGTTATATTTACAACTTTGGGCTTTCTTATTTGATCTAACAAATGTTTCAGTTAAAAACGTCTTTAAGTAACTTGTGTCCTCTCTGACTTTCTTGTAGAGAGAGATTCTGTTCCGCAGCAACCGCATGGCTGTCTTGTTCACACCAGGGAGAAGCTAATCGCGCTGAAGCTGGCTAGCATGGTAGTCGTAACAACAGCTATCCCCACTGAAATCTGAAAAAAGACACAAAGGATGCACGATAAATAGAAGGGAAGAAGGAGGAGAGCTGTGTCCAGATTTCTGGAGAAAATATGTTATAAGCCGTGTATTCCCCCACTCATCATGGGCAATGTAAGATCACTGGCTAATATTGGACAAGCTAACGGTGTTAGCTATGAGTCAGGTGTAATATATCGTGGGTAGTTTAATGTGCTTAACAGAAACCTGGTTGCGCCAGGATATATGCAACCCAGTCTCACGGCATTTCGTGTTATAGTCACGACATTTAATCTATTGATTCGTGTTCACCAACACGATTTTCCCCTTTTCTTCGTGCCACACATAACGATTTTAAAAGCAATGTATTTCTATTGGTAGTGTGTTTCGTGCCTGCAACACGTCTTTTTTTCCGGTCGGGTCTTGGAAGACCGGAAGCTGTGGGGTTCATAAAAACATCTTCTTACTCAATATCAAGCCACGATTATTGTTTTTATTTTAATTCGTATAATGTCGGACTTTTTTTGTCGTCTGTGAGGAAAAGAAATGGGGCTCAGAGCCTCAAAATACTGAAATCTGTATTTTTAAATCTTTTTTTCCTTCTAATTTGTTATTCTTTTCTAAATAACACACTGTTATTTACTCAACAATAACACACAATTATCCTTGTTTTTATTTATTTGTTTGATTCCATAACCTCGGGCTTTTTTGGCGTCCGTCAGGAACTGAATTTCAAAATAAAAATAACCGGAAACAGACGTAGGCCTATATCGGACATTTCGAGCATCATTGCGATACACAGCCACTGAACTGATTACCCAAGATCCTCAGCTATGGTTTAAGCTCGGTGATTGGATGTTTTAGCCCGCAATGCACATTGGGATATGGTGTTAATGCGATATGAAATCCGAAAAACATTTCGGAGTTTAGGATGGCCGAAGACACTACACTACCCATAATCCCCAGCTATCGTTTGGGACTACAGTCCCCGTGATTAATCTTCAAGCTCTGGGATTGGATGTTGGAGTGGAAGTGCGCCAAGGTTACGCCGAGCGTCAAACAGCTCTTTGAAATCGAACGAAACCACGGCAGACTATCCAAAACTGGACTCGAACGCCCCCCAGAACTACACATGCTGGCTATTGTGTTTCGCAACATGTTCTATGGCACGTCTCTACTGGGAATTGTAGTTTTAAAAGACGTTTTCGTTTTTCCCAAAATTAGAAGTTGCCAGTATTAAACTGTCTACACCCCTGGAGGTTTAGGCGATAGGAAACAAATTGGTGTGTACAAATGTAAAACATATAATTAATAAATGGGTGAAAATCGCTTGTGTCCATAATGGGCAGCATTAATATATATCCACATGACAGCTCATTGTTACTTTGTAATTCTACTCCACTACAATTCAGAGGTTAACCTGGTATTTTTACTCCACTACATTTATTGTAGTTACTTTGCAGATTCTGATTAATGATGTGAAATATAAACAACCCTTAAATCAGGCTTTAGTTATACCTGAGTAAAATTCAGGGAAGGTGATTGTCAAGTGCCAACAATAAGGAGAGATATTTGATAGTTGGTGCTTGAGAAGACTAAACATTTATCTGCAGATCCCTATAAAGTATATTCATTACTCGTGATTCTCTACTAATAGTTAATTAAAGACTGTATATAATGGCTATTTTGCACATCCCTTTCAAGATTTCAAGATTTTCTAAGGTTTATTGACATATCATATACACAACTAATTCAATAACGTGCTTTACACAAGGTACACACAGCCATAATAACTTTGTATTATTAGTGTAGAACACTTGTGTATGTATAACATCTGAAGATGTGTAGTTTTATTCATGTATTTGACAGGATATTGATATATTATTTCACATGTTTTACTTCTAATATCTGATTTGTAAAAAATCACAGACAGAAAGGTATATCCGTCCTTTAATGGTAAGCTATTGAAATTCTGAATCCATAGATGTGTCTCCCATCACCCAAAACCCCTGACTATTCTCTCAACTCAGTATTTACATTCTTATATTCAAAGAAAATCAGTAATATCTTTAAAAAACGACAAGTCCTTTTATATAAATAGAGAACTATGGCAGATGTGTAATATTTAATGCAGCCGAACTGTGTATTACAATGCCGTTATGTGATGACCTTCAAAGAGAAAAGCAAGCACACTCGGAATAAAGTATTATTTTATTTTTTTAAAATGTTTTTCGGATTTCATATCGCATAAACACCATATCCCAACGTGCATTGCGGCTAAACAATCCAATCACCGAGCTTCTAGCTGAGGATCTTGGGTAATCAGTTCAGTGGGTTTGTGGTGTGTATCGCAATGATGCTCGAAATGTCCCTTATAGGCCTACGTCTGTTTCCGGTGACTTTATTTCCTTAGGAACGGCTAAAAAGCCCGAGATTATAGAATTAAACGAATAAATAAAAAAAAGGATAATTGTGTGTTATTGTTGAGTAAATAACAGTGCGTTATATAGAAAATAATAACAAATTAGAAGGAAAAAAAGATAGAAAAAAATACAGATTTCAGTATTTTGAGGCTCTGAGCCCCATTTATTTTCCTCATAGACGACAAAAAAAGTCCGACATTATACGATTTAAAATAAAAACAATAATCGTGGCTTGATATTGAGTAAGAACATGTTTTTATGAACCACACAGCTTCCGGTCTTCCAAGACCCGACCGGACAAAAAGACGTGTTGCAGGCACGAAACATACTACCAATAGAAATACATTGCTTTTAAAGTCGTTGTGTGACACGAAAAAAAGGGGAAATTTGTGATGGTGAACACGAATCAATAGATTAAATATCGTGACTATAACACGAAATGCCGTGAGACTGGGTCGATATATGACAACAAGGATTCCATTGATGACTTCAGGATTGAGGGCAACGTCTCCACTTCCTGCCTCATTCCTGTGCTTCAGACGCTGCGTTCCTGTGGCTACAAAACGTTTATATAAATATGTATTTAATTTATTCTAACATGGTTCATCTGTCACAAAACCTTATTTCCCCCTGGGATTAATAAAGTTTTATTGATTTGATTTTAAAGAAATCTCAAGGTAATGAAGGAGAAGACTGTGTGTACATGCAGGCTTGTGTGTGTACAAATGATCTGTGTTTCTTTGATGTAGACCAGGGGTCTCCAACCTTTCTCCATCTGAGAGCTACTTTGAAAAAATGAAAGTGGCCAAGAGCTACTTGCATCGCATCCCTTACATTTATTCACATAGCCCTCATCGGTTGAATTAAGCTACTTTTGTACACGTGTGAAATTGCAATACCCAAAGCTTATCAAAAATCTTAACTTCACATCAAGGTCCAAGAAAACGACAATTTCTCAGATATTATTATGGCCCACATAGTGAGTACATCACCTTAATCACCACCTTACAAGCATCTTATGGCACATGTGTAAAATAAGTGCATTCACTCTTTTTTTACATTTAGTGAGATGACTGGCCCTGCATGGAGTCCACCATAGAGGGGTCTGCTGGACCCACTTAGGTTCACTCTAATGGCGCATTTCCACCGCGGCGCGGAGCGCGGTTTAAGCGTGCCGTGTCGTGCCCGTTTTTGGTTGCGTTTCCACTAGGCCTAGTTCCGGCCCGGGGCTACTTTTTCACCTTTTTTCTGGCCCGACAAAATCGTGGTTCTATCGGGCCCAACAAGCGGGCCAACAACCGGGCTGAATATGCTAAACTAGTGAAGACTGCTGATTGGTCAGAGAGAATCGTCACAATTCTCGCGCGAGTTAATCCCTAGCGTCGCATATATTAAGGGACGCTTGCAGCATTTTTGAAAACAGAGAAGCTAAAAGAAGAAATGGCAAAGAAAAGCACACCGTGGTCGATTGACAAAGTTACGACGTTCCTCCATCTGATTGCAGATGATAAAATACAGCGGGAGCTCGACGGCGCAACTCGCAACCTAAAAGTTTTTCAGGAGGTCTCTGCACACTTGTCCGAACGCGGATTCTCAAGGTCTTTCCAGCAGTGTAGGGAAAAACTGAAAAAGCTTAAGAGTGAGTATAGAGCCGTCAAGGACCACAACGGCCGGAGTGGTTCAGATAGGAAAAGCTGGAATTGGTTCGACCTGTTGGACGCTATTTACGGCCATAGACCGGCTAACGTTGGGAGGGAGGGAGGCCTGGACTCTGCAACCGCGTTACTGGATTCCCTGCATGGTAAGTTCTTGCTAACGCTCTGTTATTTGCTTGAAAGCGTTGTGTCCCTATCTATTCTAAAGCTCACTTCTAACAAACAAGTCTATTTTATCCTTACATTTATGTTCGACAACCCATGCTTTTATGGAGTCCCGAGGAGCTACATAGCTAGCTAAGGCAGATAGCATTAGCTAGAGCTATTGTTTGCTAACACCACATGTGCCATTGTTTACGTTCAGTTTTTCTTTTCTAGAGTTGTTGTTGCTATTTAGTATTGTGCTGCAGTAGTTTGTGGAATTAACAAGTCATGTTGCTGTTCTAGATGATGCCATTGGGACTAGTGAACATTCCCGAACAACGGGTGATGGCAGTGTTCCGTCCTCAACATTGTCATTGAATCCAGAACGGACCCCAACTTGACCAACTCGACCACAGACACCAGCCGAAGAACCAACACCAACGCCGAGTGCCATCACGACACCGCAGCGGGTGGCTCTAGGTAAGAAATAGGCATGGCAAAACGACTGGAATTGTGACTTTTTTTAAACTTTAGATCATCCATCGTCAGTAAGTAAAATAAGCTTTACCACTGTGTGGAAATGCTCTGTTACAAGTAAGTAACTAGCTAATAAGCAGCTAGTACAATTATGTGTGACATCCTATTATATACATATATTTATATTCATTATCAACAGGCTGGACATAATTTGGACACTTTCACAATCATTGTAAACATCTAGGGCAGAACTGTCTTTAGTTCATCCTTACTGTTGTTCTGCTTATACATTTTATTCTTATATCCTTGTGTGACCTGTACCTGTGTTTTTCATTCTTATTGCTGATTCTTATTGCTATAATTATCTTATCGTCATACAGGCAAGAGGAAACGAGGAGGAGACGAGCACCTAGCACAGCAGGAACGGAACCTGGCCCAGGTGGATCGGCACTGGCAGCTGACCATGGAGGCTGCTGCCCGGGCGAGGGAGGAGGAAATGGCTTTGAGAAGGGAGGAGAACGCTCAAACTCAGGCCTTTAACCTAGCCTTCCTGCGCATTTTTTTTTAAATTTGTATTGTACAATGCCATGCCTTTTTATGCTGCAACAAAAACACTTCCCAAATTGGGATTCAATAAAGTACTTCTCATCGTATCTCTTGTTGATAAATAATTGCACCCAACAGCGATCATACAGAAAGATGGCATCATCTAGAACAGCAACATGACTTGTTGATTCCACAAACTACTGCAGCACAATACTAAATAGCAACAACAACTCTAGAAAAGAAAAACTGACCGTAAACAATGGCACATATGGTGTTAGCAAACAATAGCTCTAGCTAATGCTATCTGCCTTAGCTAGCTATGTAGCTCTTCGGGGCTCCATAAAAGCATGGGTTGTCGAACATAAATGTAAGGATAAAATAGACTTGTTTGTTAGAAGTGAGCTTTAGAATAGATAGGGACACAACGCTTTCAAGCAAATAACAGAGTGTTTGTGTGATTAGAAATAACTGTTGGGAAAAGTGACTTCACATCAGGGTTTCTGAGGTTCTTTAGCCTCACAATGCATCATCTGATTTCCTGCCATAATCTGATTAACAAACTGATTTTCGTGGGCATGTAAACAAAGTCACTCGGTTGCCACTCACACACAAACACACAGTTTTGGAATCCAATCATAAACTGAAATGAAATGTACACGTTTAATTAAAGGGCTTTAAATCAGCAGAACAAAAACACTGAGAATTGTGTCGTAGTCCAACGTTTAAAAAAAATTCAGATTCACATCATTTTGAGGCAGAAGTTATAGGCCTATATTTTTTCTAAATATTAATACAAATAGGCTACTACAACTAATACCATTACTACTAATAACATTTATGTGGATCTTTAAAAAACAAAGGAAGCCTACAATATCATTGTCAAAAACAATTGTAAAAATAGCCCAATTAAGATCTAGAACTGAAGATATAAACATTATACATGAATTTATAAAGCAATAAGAAACACCATCAGTTAGGAAAAAGCCCATAAGATAAAAGTTAATAGCGAGAAGAGATTTAAAGCAAGAAATTGAGTTTGCTAGCTTGAGGTCCTCCTCTAAAACATTATTTGGTGACACAAATCATTACTTAAAGTCAAAGATTTCCTTTTTTAAATAAACTGGAAGGGGGTATTTAGAAAAAAAACAGAAAGAGAAGGAGGATAAGAGATCATTTGTATTTATGTTTATAGTTTACTTTGATATTTGCTTAATTTATTAGAGAGATTTTCTTTTCATGATCTGATATTTTCTCAAATGTTCTTATTATGGGGCAGTACTTACTGGTGCTTGAAATTCAAATATTTACTAAATACAAAATAGTCAATTCTGATAACATGTTTTTGTTTAAATCATTTGACAAACACATGTATGTGAAAGAGAAAAAAAGATTTATGCAGATATATGCAGCGTCGCTCCGCCCGCCAAAAAGCCGATCGCCCCGCCTACACTGCGTTACTATAGTAACTACCCCAGTTCCTAAACTGTAATGGAAGCGCAGCATTAAAGTGAGCCGGGCCTAATAAGGCCTAACAAGGCCTAACCAAGTCGAGCTAAGTCGAGTGAGGCCTGCGGTGGAAATGAGCCATAATATAGTCATTTAAATGTTCATCAGTTAGTCTTGTTCTGTATTTAGATTTCATTCATTATTATTCAAATATTTTTATTGAGTTTCCACATATAACAAACAGCAGCACTCAACATTCAAAAATACAGCACACACAGAAAGTATACAAAATATCAATTGACATCCAGAAGAGATACAAAATATGTATATAGAAAATAAACATACACATACATTATTAAAGGGGACCTATCATGCAAAATGCACTTTTGTACGTCTTTTATACATGAATATGTGTCCCCGGTGTGTCAGGGAACTCACCAAGTGTCAGAAAACACAACCCTCTCTCTTTTCCTCCATACCCAAATCTCTAAAAACGGGGCTGCAACGGATCTGATACAGACTGATACAGATTGGAAATTTTTCTGACGTCAGAAAAGCGGTGCTCCGCCTATATGGGCAACTCTCCGTTGTGGACGCTCTGGCTCTTTGTCTCCCTCCCCGAGACAAGCGTTTGCTCCTGCTGCTGTAATTCAATGCAATCCCTACCTCCCTGTAATTCTCTCCGGTAGTCCACCAGCAGATGACAAACACCCACCTCTCCGCCTCTTCCAAGGGACGAGGGGACCATGCGGCAGAGTTTCAGTTAGATTTTTTTCGCCGGTCAACATGTCCGTTAAAGTTTAAATCTTCCAGACAAAATTAGAAAAGTGCCGGTCAAAGGTCTTCCTTGTTATTTATTGAGCTTTAAAACAAATGAGTAACGACTCTATATAATAATATAAGAATAAAACAGGGAGGACGGATTCTCTCTTTTCCTCCCCCTCTTCTGAGAGACCAGCAGCTGATCAGAGCACGCTCCCCTCTCCTGCAAGGGGGCGTGGTCAGCTGCAGCTCATTTGCATTAAAGCTACGTCACAGAATCAGCCCTTGCAAAAACAGGGCTGGAATAGAGAACTGCAGTGACGCGTCCTAAAACCCGGAAGTAAACTTCTTCCGGTTCCATCGTCAAAAAACAATGCAATTTCTCCATAGGGTTTTGGAAAATAGCTCAAAATAAGGTCTGTGGTTGAAACACATTTAAGAGAGGGATCACGTTTTGTTCAGCCAGATAATCTCCACATATCTACGCTACTTTTATAATTTTCGAATCATAAATCTAGTCGCCAGAAGCAAAATGCTAACGTTATGCTATAAAGGAACTACAAGCTAGAACGGCAGGGTCGCACTACTCAACGTCACGCCAACTTAAGATCGCCAAACAAAAACGACTATTAACGACTATAAATGATGATGGTCAGATAAAGATATAGATACTAAAGATACTAAAGATACTACAGATACTTAAGATAGGCATATACTCTCTTTCAAGCAGAACACAGGGGGAAAGAAATTTAGCGGGAGTGTTTACGTAATCGGCGTAATGACGTACAACGGCCTCGACCATTTCTGTAGTCCACTAATGCCACTTGTTAACAACCATCGTTTTTCCGACACATAAACTCTTCAGAAATCACCAGCGGGGTCACTGCTGATGTATTTAATGTGGTAGAACAAAACGTGATCTATCTCTTAATGTTGTGTCAAACACAGACCTTATTTGGAGCTATTTTCCAAAACCCTATGGAGAAATTGCATTGCTTTTTGACGAAGGAATCGGAAGTGGTAAAAATGCTAACTTACTTCCGGGTTTTAGGACGCGTCACTGCGGTTCTCTATAGAGCAAATAGTGCGAAATGAGGCATGGCTAAAGTGCATGATCTGTTTGAAAAAAAAACTTCACAGACATGTTTTATATAGGTATGGCCCTACAATATATTTTTCAAATATAGCATGATAGGTCCACTTTAAATGAAAAACTACATGGTTAAATAACCAAAAGTAAAAATGAAAACATAAATGAATAAAAAACAATGTGGGGGGGGGGTTGGCTACGTTATTTTAATGTTAGAGAATTCGTTCTCAAAGTAGGACAGAAACGGTTGCCAGACCTTATAGTACTTTGCGATAGAGCGCCGGGTAGTGTGCTTTAGCTGCTCAAGTTTAAGATGGGACATTACTTCCTCTACCCAGCGCTTATGAGACGGCGGTGCAGCCTTCTTCCAACTAAAGAGTATCAGACGTCTAGCAAGTAGGGTAGAGAATGCCACAGCCTCAGCCTGATCAGTTGTTATTCGTGTCTCCTGTGTGACCACGCCAAATAATGCAGTCAATGGGTTTTCATCCACAGCCGTGTTACACATGTACGAAAAGGTTTTAAATATTCCAGTCCAAAAAGAGGCCAGTTTTGGACAGAGCCAAAACATGTGACTTAGGCTGGCCGGGTCCCGACTGCACCTGATGCAGGTTGGGTCTAAACCTGGGTAAAATCTGGCCAGTTTACTTGCAGATAGATGTAACCTATGCAAAACCTTAAATTGTAGCAGCCCATGTCTAATGCACATTGAGGATGAGTGGACAAATTGAATTGCTGCCTGCCAAATAGTATCTGATATAGTTATTCCCAGCTCTTCCTCCCATTGCCTCTTAAGTGATTAAGCGACGGAGCGGCGACCCTCTGAATATTGTCATATAATACAGACACCAGACCCATGTCACAGGGATCCATATTTAAACAGTCATCAATCCAGGTACTCTGTGGGGCTGCTAGAGAGAAGTGGGTCCTGACATAACTACGTATCTGCAAATATCTGAAGAAACATGACTGTGGGATATTGAAATCCCTCTTTAACTGTTCAAAAGAAATAAAGTGTCAATTTTTAAAAAGATCTTTAACACACCTAATCCCTCTCCCATGCCATAACCGAAAAGATGGATCAGTGAGAGATGGAGAAAAATGTACATTTGCCAGAATTGGGGAAGCAATAAGTGCCTGTTTGTGTTTGAAATGAATTCTAAACTGAGTCCATATCTTTAGAGAGCCTTGGATGACTGGGTTATTCGTCCAGTAGTTTTTACTCAAGGGTAGTGGAGTGCAAATTAAAGAGCAAAGTGACACTGGATTACTTGAATGCTGCTCCATTACAGACCAAACTGGGGATTCGTCTGTCACATCAACCCAAAACATCAGCTTGTGGATGTTGGCAGCCCAATAATAATACAAATAATTGGGTAAGGACAAACCACCCTCCCCCTTTGGCCTTTCCAAATACTCTTTCCTAATTCGAGGTACAGCTTTATTCCAAATAAAAGTGGAAGTGCATTTATTTAATTCCCTAAAGAAAGATTTAGGGATGAAGATTGGGATTGCCTGAAACAGAAATAAGAACCTGGGCATGATCGTCATTTTAACAGAATTAACCCTGCCAGCTAGTGACAGGGGGAGGGTCGACCATCTCTCCATGTCCAGTTTAGCCTTATCAAGCACTATTTTAAAATGATTGTCCATCAGAGCTTTGTATTTGTAAGTGACACAGACACCTAAGTATGTAAAACTGTCCTTACACACAGAGAAAGGGAAGTTCTGAAATGACATTTGACGTGCTTTATCATTTATGGGGAATAGAACACTTTTACTCAGGTTCAATTTATAGCCCGACACCCGGCCAAACTCGGCGATAAGTTTCAAGGCAATAGGTATAGTAGCATGGGGATCCGAAAGAAAAAGAAGAAGATCATCCGCATAGAGCGACAATTTATGCAATTCTCCCCCCCTTTGCACTTCAATTAGACTAGGGGTCTCTCTTAACAGTATTGCCAGGGGCTCTATAGCAATATCGAATATCTGGGGGCTCAGTGGACAACCCTGTCGTGTCCCACGCAAAAGTGGGAAATAATGAGACATTATCCTATTAGTTCGAATTGAAGCTTTAGGCGCTGTAAAAAGGATCTTGATCAGCCAACAAAAAGTAGGGCCGAAGCCGAACTTCTCGAGCGCAGTGATCAGGTAATTGTATTCAATCCTATCAAACGCCTTTTGTGCATCCAAGGATATAATAAGTTCTGGTTCAACATTGTTGGGCTGGTAGATAACATTGAACACACGGCGGAGGTTGCTTGAAAGTTGTCTACCCACAATGAAACCAGTCTGATCTGGATGTATCAATTTAGGCATAATTTTCTCAAGCCTCCCTGCTAGGACCTTGGTTAGAATTTTATAGTCGCAACATAAAAGACTAATCGGGCGATATGATTCACACAACAACGGATCTTTATTCTTTTTGAGTAATAATGAGAGAGAGGCCTGCGTCATAGTTGGGGGAAGAGCCTTCCTAACCAGGACCTCCTCGAATACCTTTACTAATAGCGGCAGTAGTTTAGGGGCAAATTTCTTAAAAAATTCACTTGGATAACCATCAGGGCCTAGTGCTTTTCCTGGCTTCATTTTTTTAATTGCGTTGTCAATCTCTGTTAAAGTTATATTTCTCTCCAGTCCAGATTTGTCTGAATCATCCAAGGAGGGCATTTCAATTTTACTAAAGAAGTCATCTACTAATTCCTTGCTACTTGCCCCCGAGGTGTACAGATTCTCATAGAAAGACGAACTGGGCATTAATGTTTTTTTGGTCTGTAACAATATTACCTTCCTCATCTTTTATTGCAGATATAAAACCTGCTGTTGCTGACTGTTTAAGTTGATGGCACAAAAGCTTGCTGGCACGCTCCCCATGTTCGTAGAAATTAAAGCGTGATTTTAAGTGAAGATCTACAGCGTGCCCATTGGACAGAGAATCAAATTCTGTCTGAAGCGAAATTCTCTCCTTGTAAAGATTCTCCGAAGGCGATATTGAATGTAATCGGTCAATCACTTTAATCCTATCAATCAATTTCTGTAGCTCGTTTGAATTTCCTTTTAGTTTCACCAGCATTATAAGATATCACTTGCCCCCTTACATATGCTTTCATGGTTTCCCATAGTATGAAATAACTTATCTCTGGGGACTCATTGGTTTCGAGAAAGAAATCTATTTGTGTGTTTATAAAGTCAACAAGTTTTTTTTTAAAAAACAATCAATTCTAGAGTAGGTTTGGTGTACTGGGGGAAAAAAGAGAACTGTTTGGAGGTCGGGTATTTAAATCTCCAGGGGTCAATCACTTGAAGGAATGTATTTATGCAGCTTGCTGATTTATTAGGTGTGGTGACCTTACTGCCAGAACGATCTAGTACAGAGTCTAGGACACAATTTAGGTCCCCCCCTAATATTAATTCATGCGAGTCTAGGCCTGGCAACAGTGAGAAAAGATTCCTGAAGAAATCAACGTCATCCCAATTTGGGGCATACACATTCGCAAGCACTACTGGCTTATTGAACAGTTTACCTTGAATAATTATGTTACGACCATTTTTGTCCCTTATGGATTTTGACTCTTCAAACTGCACATCTCTGTGCAGGAGAATAGCTACCCCCCTGCTCTTGCTATTAAAATCGGAGTGGAAAACCTGTGTAAATCCTGCTCTTTGAAGCATTAGCTGGTCGTTATTTAATAAATGAGTTTCCTGTAAATATGCTATTTCAGTTTTTAATTTGTTTAGATGAGAAAACACCTTGCTTCGCTTAACCGGGTGATTCAATCCCCTTACATTCCAACTCACCACCGTGGTGTCTGCCCTGCCTATACCTTTATCTACAGACGCCATCGATATGATCCTTCAATTTATGATACTGCATTGGGGAGTCCCTGAGCTTGGTAAAAGGGTTGTAGCCAAAGAACAAAAACAAACAAAAACAAAACAAAAAAGGGTGGGAAGGGGAGGATGAGCACTTGTACACATACATTTTCACAAACATAAAACACAATGACAACACGACAAACGTTATGCTTGTCTCCCGCATGGAGACTGCTTGCACTTCCAGTAAACCTCTTCTCCTAAACTGCTTACCATGCGAGCCCCCCATGGGAACTGAACAATTAACTCAATATAGCTCCTTCTCTTCAGCTGACCAGGCAATCCTGAAAATAGTGACATCCTAGTTTGAAATATCAGCTAGGTAATGTAACAGCCCTGAACATGTTATGGCTCAATAAAATAAAACGTTAATGTCCCATATGGTTACACAATGATATTATTGTCCGTGACGTGGCTTGCCTCAAATATTTTCCCAGCAAGAACAATAAAGAAAAAAGAAACGTTATCAAATGGCAAATCCTGAGAATTCTAGATAGGGAGAAAGAAAATATTTCCCAAACATAACCACATATATTGTCCGGCCGAGTTGTTTCTCGTCTCCATCTACAGCATATGGATCTGGAATTTTAGCCCTTGGCCAATACTCACCAGAACATGTCCATTATGAAGCCTTGCGCACCACCTTGTTAAGAACGAACTCCTTTGCCAGTTTTGGATGACTGAAACTTGCCTCGTGGCCCCCCGATGTTGTGATCATCAGTATGGCAGGGTATTTCAGGCCATAGCGCACTCCCTCGCAGTTCAGCAGCAGCCCTCTCACCTCGGTAAAGGCTGCCCGCTGTTTACTCACCGCCTGAGTAAAGTCCGGCAGAAGCCGGATCTGGTCACCGTCGGGGGTCGTCACTGATTTCATCTCTATTGCTTTCTTTAGCAGCGATTCTTTTTCGGAGAGATAGTGGAATTTCACAATAAAAGCCCGCGGTTGGAGCCCGTCTTGTGTCGCTCTGCTGCGGAGAGCGCGGTGCGCCTGGTCCAGGGTCGGGGGCTTGTCGAGACCAAGGGCAACTTTTAGCATATCAGCCACAAACTGAGATGGGTGCTTCCCATGCTCCCGTCCTTCCTTTGTTCCATCCTCAAAAACAAAAAACTAATGCTTCTGCAGTCTAGCTGCAGCATCTAGCAACGTCTTCTGTTAAAGAAAGGACACTGAATGTCCTGAATGTGGCATCACTAACACTAACTTGAGTCTGAACACAGCAGACAACAGGAGTATTTACAACAGCACATACAAACTAAAGTAGTGCATATGGGTGCAAACTTACTGTCTTACTGTTGCATAAATCCCATGAATGAATGAGATTAAGTTAGCTTCATCATATCTCAATCAGTGATTAAGTGAATAATAACGTTTCTATCAGGTTACTATCAGCCTGTCACTCTTATTAGTAGTTATTTTTCAGGAGGGGGCGGGGTTTGGAGGAACAGAGGAGACGGTGATCGCGGAAGCTTTCCTCCTGCCTTCACAAACTTTACACAAGTATTTATCAACTGAAAATAGCAAGAGGACATTCATACTCTGCAATCCAAGACTTGATTAAATCCACCAAAAACCTGACATGACGATAACGAGTGTTTTTCAAAAACACAAATCCCTGCTGCTGTGTGTCTCTGAGCCGCAGCGACGCGGACTGATTCAGAGCGGGTCATTCTACTGTTGGTTCTGGACTGGTGTTGCTGGTGTGGATAAAGCAGACTGCTCCATGTGTGGTGTCACTGTGCCGCTGTCACATCTGTTCCTTGATCTCTGCGTCACGGACCAATTTTATATTCGTGTGACAGAAAAAATTCTAAAATGAAAAAACTTTATTGTCCAGCCGCGGCCGAAAAATCAAGAAGCAACGTTACTACGCTATAGTCGATAATCGAGCGGCGAGCTACTGAAAAGCTGCCCGCGAGCTACCGGTAGCTTGCGATCGACGTGTTGGAGACCCCGATTTGGGGTACATTTCACATCAACAAAACAGGACAAAAAAAGTGTTCTTTCTCAATAGAACAATCAGTGGTTCAAGTTAGTATATTCCTCAGTGTAACATATCCACTAGTTGCAAAGCTTAAACATTTTTTTATTTTATTTTATTTTAAGGGAAAGGATGTTTTCACTACTCAGTTTGTCAACTATGTTACGGACAAACTTGATGTCATTACAATCATTTGATTAAGTCCTGCACTTCAAGTAAAATCAAATTTGAAATGCTCTTGAGTCTATTCTACCATATATCCAAATATTTTTTAAAGTTTAAAAAAATAATTGTATTAAAATGTTGTTTTTTCATGTGATATGTTCAGCACTGTCATTAAGGATAGGGATATTGTGTATTATAAAACTACCATACAGGTCATTTTGATAGTTTTAAGAGATGTCATGTAAAACTCCAACCTGTGTAGATGTACATTATACTATAAAGGATATCAGAAGCACTATTTTAGATATTTTAAATTTGAAAAAATGAGGTGCAACATAGTTGACAATGAAACTCAAACATTTGACGCAAATAACATAGTTGACTGGACACATTATTAACCATCAGCACTATGTTCATTTCAAGGCAGAAGTGCACAATTCCATTGATAATGATGTGTAATGACGTCTACATGTCATACAAATTGTCAACTAGCTTACCTGTCAACTAAGTTACTACAGTTATTACATTACTGGGTAACTTAGTTGACAGGTAACCTAGTTGACAATTTCCCTATTTTGACCCATCATTTCAATGGTAGGCCTTGCCTGGATGACCACATGTCATTTTCTTGAACAGGTTAACATCACATTTGAACATATAATTGAATTAAAATCATTAAACAATTGTAAACCATAACAATGTACGTAACATTGTTGATGGTCAATTAATATACTCATTGGCAATGTGCTATTATACATAAAATATTGTAAAAAATTAGAGGACAATCACCACAGTGTGTTCAAAATGTCTGCCAAAGAGGAACATGGCATCATGTGATGCTGGTGACATGGTATTGGGACAAACCATTTTTGAGTTAAAGGGGGGAGTTCTGTTAGTAACATAGTTGACAGAACTTTTGCGGACATTCATATATTAAGATATTTAAATTATTTAAAGGAGGAAATCAATTAAAAAAATATTATTATTCTTTAGTATTTAGACTTTTGAAATAAAGGAATAATTTTTTTGATTTACTTTAATGGTTTTTATTCATTATTTTGAAACCAAGACACCCTCAACTGAAAAACGGACATAGCAAAAACCGACAATTTAAGAACATCATGACACATTTCAAGCTAAATTAAGCCTAGGATGCACATAATGTTTGTGTGATATTATAACATGCTTTCCAATAATAGGCAAAATATGATATTTTTGAAGAAAATAGTTAGAATAATTATAATTATCATCAATGGACATCAATGGACATGGAATGTACCCTCAATTGTAGAATCACTCACATATCTGTGTTGGTATGTTTTTTTCAAGCAAGCACACAATGTGTCAGTGTGGTCCTAACCAGAGGGCTATACGTGGGTGTCATCTGTGTTTTCCAGGAACAACAGCCGCGGCGGGGACAGCAGAAATGGCCCGTCTGTTGCTAGAGATAAGGTCCTGCTGGAATCACAGGCTGGAAACTAGACAAGACAAGTCATCCGAAGTGAGAGGGCCATGCTGAGGTAGGCCGTGCTATTTAATTTCTTTCATGTCTGCTATTGACGCAAATACACAGCGTGGGTTTGTGAAGCTGCCCCTGACCTAGAGTTTAACTCAGACACAGCTGAGATGTCTGTAAATGGTATGGGCCTGAAATATCAGAGGTATTGTATAAAACTCCCCCACTACTTGGACTATTCCGGCCAATTCCTGATTGCAGCAGTAACGTGCACTTGTTGTTATAACAGGATCGCAAGGACACTGGTAGCAATCGGGATAGTGAGGGTGTTGCTCAGTTTGTGTGTTGTGGACATGCGTGTGCGTGCATGAAAATGTAAGTGTATATATTCTTGCCTAATTCTGTTATTGGTGGGTCTACGTTCATAATACAAAGCTTGCTATGCAATAGAAGGCAGTTAGCAATAGCCGCTAACTTTGCCATGCTGATCATGGGACAGCACGAGGTGCGGCCGCACCAGGCACACTCCCTCACCTTGCATAATTAACAATGTAATGCCCAGTTGATGCAGGGCCAATGTATGCAGTGTTATATATTCATTATACCTCATTATGTGCATTCCTGTATGTTGTTCATGTGTGATTGTTATAATAGTTAATTACTTTATGTAATAACATGTCATTTCAATCGCCATTCTGTTGGGGCCTTTGGCCAATAGAAGGCAGCATAGGCCAGCTAATTGTGCCATTTCTTTATCTACCTGATTTACTGTGTAACAATGTCACTGGTCATTATCCCTCTATAATACATGTTTATTCATACCTGTTTATCTTTATATTGCAGATACCACACACCCAATTACCATTGCATGTACAATTAATTACTCTGGAAGTCAATACATTTGTTAAAAGTGGAACAGCCTGTGGACAGCCGTTCTTCCTCGCACGTCAGTTGCCAACCCCTTCATACCGAGGACAGGAAAATCTAGCTGCAGCACGATCCGTATATTTCCACACGCCGTGTTCTCAACAGGTATCAAGTAATAAACAAGGGATTTATGTTTAACTTTTCCAAAAAGTGAGCTTCTTAATGGCTGGAGGAAATATTGTGTTGCTTGTAAGTCATGAGTAAAGATGAGCAAGACATCCAACTTTACTAGTAAGTTACTAGTAAAACAAAATGCCTTAATACATACACAAAAATATTTCCACTGTCCACATACTTTTGTGTATTGGTGTGTACTGTTTCCTTTTTGTGCATGAAAATGCCCGGGTGCAAAAATCAATGTCTATGTAGAAATCCCCAACACCTTTGATATGAAGTGGAATGCCGACTGTGAGCCCGGTGTTATCGGCCCTGAATGGGAGCAAATCCCAGCGGCCAGGTTCCAACATCTGGAGAGAATCCTTCCCAGAGGCTGTTAAAGCAGCAGATAAATACCCATGGTTTTGGAATCATACAGTATTAACACGAGTTTGATATTCGGTTATCCACATATCTCTGGCCATGTAGTGTACATCTCTGAGAATATACAACAATATCATATTCATACATGACTTACTGTACACTACATGTTCACAGTTTGCACATACACTTATACACAGACGACATACTAACATGTTGACTACCTATTGCACAAACCCCAATGGCCAACATTTAAACTATACATTATCTTTGTTTATTGACGAGTGGGATCAGATGTCATCTTTGTGCCTGTCTAATGATTTACTGTCTTATGATTGACTGCTCATAAATGTATCATCCTGATTATAACATGAACTTTTACGAACAAAAAGCACTAAATTAGAAACTTTACTGTCACTTTTAAAACATGTGTCTTCCAACAGGGGACAAAAGTGCTTACATTTCCTATTTCAAAATGTATTCCACCCTTGAAACGAACATCTCGCAAATGGTGAACATTATGTTTTCATATTTATTTCGCACAAGTCTTAATGAACACAACCAACACAAGTGCCAAGCTAAATCAATGTTACTATTCTGATATTCAGATGGAACTGCCATTTTGTTTCACATTAGCTGTTCAGTCTGACATACGGTTTTTGTTAGCTACATTTGTTTCAGATCCCAATGCAGCCCTCAACCTCTCTGTGCTGCTAGCATGACTTCAGACTCTTAGTGTTGCATTTCAAACTGTTCCTTCAGCTTTACCATGTTGAACCTCGGTTGGGGTGTAAATGATGATTGTTTACATGTGAAAATAATCTAAATGAAAGTTTCACAGCCACAGCATCTGATAAACAGTGTACAAAAACAAGTCTTTAGTGCGGTTATATGGATTACCTCTCCAAGGTCAACAGCCAAACTAACCGCTCCTCGTCTCTCTCAGAGTGCTCTCACCTCCGTGAAATCACGAAGAGAGGAGCTGTAATATTAAAGTGAACTCACCCCGCTCTTTTTGCCATGATGCAAAGTGTGTCTCTTGTTATAGCTCAGCAACACAAATAAACTCGCCGGCTCCCAGACCCGATTCATCTTTCACAAAAGAGTGCTTGTTTTGTGGTTTCCCCAGCTCCGGCCACGCACAATTTGCGCTTTGCACCGCCGTGGGTGAAAAAACTCAGACAAGGCAGTGTAAAAGCAACAGCATTTTCCTCTCTTTAAGTTCTCCTGTCTCAGTCTCTCTTACTCTCCCTCCATGTTATTTGAGGGGTGTGCATGCAGGCTGGCACGGCTGTTTATTTGTTCACTCTAAATGAAAAGGCCTGAAGAGGATGGGCAGGATTGGCCTTCATGGAAGAACCATGGTATTTAACATTTACACATAATGAGCAAGAAATGGGCACTGTGGAAGAGAAACTTCGTTTTGGATTCAAAATCAAAAGGCTGTCTGTTTCTGTGACAGGGCGATGCTGGCACTGTGAACATGGTGTTTAGTTACTAAGTACATTTACTCAATTACTGTAGACAAGTACAATTTTGAGATACTTGTACTTTGTTTGAGTATTGCAATTTGTTGCTACTTACTCTCCTATATTTATTAGTTCCTTACTTTGCAGATCTGGATGAATGATGTGAAATATAATCAAGTGTTAAATCAGACTTTAGTTCCACCTGGAGTAAATTCACAAGCTACCCTGCAGTATACAAAGTCATTCAAACTAGCTGCACCTTTACCAGCTTTGAGAACACTTTGATGATCAATCATTATAAAACATATCATATATATTATTCTGAAATGGACCAATCTGTACAATGACTACTTTTACTTTTGCTACTTTAAATATAGTTTGATGCTAATACTTTTCTACTTTTACTTCGGTAACAATTTGAATGCAGAGTATTCCTACGCTCTGGTACTGCTACTTTTATTTAGGCACAAGATCTGAGCACTTTTCCCAACCTTGGAAATGAGCACTGAGGAAGAGAAGTTTATTTGTTCACTCTAAATGAAAAGGCCTGCAAGAGGACGGAGAGGATTGGCATTCATGAAAGTAACAGACATGTAACATTTACACATAACGAGCAAGACATTTGCGCTGTGGAAGATAAACTGGGTGTGTTTAAAAAGAAAAGACACTTTGGATGAATTCAAATAAAAAAAAGAACATGGCCGCCTGTTTCTGTGACAGGGCGATGATGGTACCGTGAACATGAAACGTGCCAACAGCATTTACAGCTTTAGACTTTGGCTCACAGCAGAAACTGTCTCCCTCACATTCGAGTGAGGAATAAATAGCGCATATAATGTAATTCACACTTGGCCCCATTAATTGTTAAACCAAATTCATGTTTTTTGGAAGCTCTACTATTCGTTAGCTATCGTGACATGATGTGCGAGAGCTTATTGTGGCATTAACAGGCATTGGAAAATAAGCCAATTAGTACTAGCACAGATGACAAGCTTACAGGGACAGGCCGCGATGAAGAATGGGGAAAGACATGAGGTTGTGCTTGAGTTGTATGTGTGGGATATTAAAGAATTATTTTAGTGCACAGCGCTGACTCTTTATGATCACTTAATCATCCATCATGTTATGAGTGAAGAGTTCACAGAGGAGAAACAGTCCCAGAATAAATACATTTCAACAAGGGAGCGGAGGGAGGGAAAGAAAAGGGGTTTGGCAGGAGAGGAATGTGGTTTGGAGAGAAGCCTCACCGATCTGTCTGTATCCCCCTCTCTGGCTCCGTATCTCTTCTCCTCCCATCTCTTTTGTTCCTCTCTCCTCACACTCATTCCTCCTTTCTCTGCGTTCACCTGCCTCTGCTTCAGGCGTTGAATTATGACTGCATGCAGTGTGCTTCCTTCACTGAATTGAACGGGATATGTATGTCATACTGCGCAATTGTAAGAGCGTGACCTCAACTGTCTGTGACCTGAACGTCCCAAACACAGCATTCAGCTGTTCCATTCCACCCGTTTCCAAACGATATTCAGGATGGGTGTTCACTGCTGCAGGGAACTGTAATATGAGGAACCTATCTGTGTTGGAAACGCTCTTTTATTCATTTCTTAAATTCCTCTTCTTGTAACAGACAGTGCTAGAGGCTGTTTGACTTAACTTACAGAAGACCTTTTTTCAATTGCAATAAACTAACCAAAGAAAATATAATTTCAGAGATTTGTGGTATTAAAAAGGGGTTTCCTTTCAGATTTAGGAAAGATCTTTAGCCATTAATGTTGAAAATCATTAATCACTTGCTGATTCAAATACTTTGTTCACTCAAATATACATACCCATTGACCTTGTCTGACCTAGTTCATTAACTGTTTTCCTCAACTAGGCGGTCAAATCATTTTATTTAATTGCACTTCATGTACAAAGTAACCCTGATGCAGGGAAAATGCTAGCATTCTTAATTTCTGCAAAACAACATTCTGAACCATAAATACGTTTCACAAATACTCTTTATTATACTCTAATCTTATATCCCACTTGTAGAAATGCACAATGCCATGTGGTTATCATTATGAAACGATCGGGTATGTTTAAGCAACATTACTTATTGGGAAGGTTTAGGACAAAATTGTGGATTTGGGTTATAAAAAGCCACAGACATAAAGTCATGTGACTCAGTGGCGTTGTCAGGGAAAAGGCTCTGGTTTCAGACGGACACAAACTCCCCCTAGAGGAACATTTAGTGTATCCGTGGTTTGTAGGAACTTACTTTTCTAAAAACTATTCTTGGTGACTGGGCTGGTATCGGGAATTACATTTTTTTGGACTCTATGATCAGCAGTCTGTGGCTACTTCAAACTATTTTGTTCAAAGGTAGCCTCTCCAGATACAAATATATATATATATATGATATACACATTTTTTTTGTGCATGCATTTTAAAGCACATGTACATGTCAGAGTTGTGAACGTTTTAGATCCCTTATGATCCCAGTGTGCAGTGTTTCCTTAGACATTTGAATTGACTAAGGCAGACATGGCTTGTGAATGATAATTATTTGTTAAAAACTAAAAGAAAAACACAGAACAGAGGATGCACATACTCAGAAATATATTGGATAGTATATAATATAAAGATATTCTTTGAACTCTATACAAAGTGAATGTTATGCATGAGTTCATATTGAGGTGAGTAGGGGGTGGTTGGACAGAGCAGTGGAGGCACCTTACTATACACTTCCTGTTTGCACACACAGCGGGCAACAAAGTGAATGGAAGAGCAGCAGAGCAGATTTGAAGATGGGAATATGAGAAAACAATGAGCAGAGGACAAAGAAAATAGCATTATGCTAATGCAGTGTGATGGGGGATGGAAACCCTGTTGGTAGTGATGGCCTTACTTTGGTGGAGAAAACAAAGCGTTGGCTCAAATAAAGAACCCCCCCAGAACATTTGAAACTGATAATGTATCTTATTACATGCAGGTGGAATTTTAATATTGAAAAGTCTGTGAGGACTTTGAGTAGATGGCCAGGGGTTATTTGTGCAATCCAACTCCCTATTATTTATTAACCAAAATATATCTATTAGATAGCTTAATGCCTATTTCAACATTATTTAGCCTTTAAAATATGATTACGACCACCACTATATATGCAATTTCTATATATTCCAGAATGTATGAATGCTTGAGTCTGATTTTTTCAGAGAATGGAAGGCTTGAATTACTAAACTCCATTCCTTGCTTAGAAAGTTAAACTTGCCTAAGCTATGATTTTTTACTTGCATAGACTGGATACGGTTTTTTATTTTTGAGGAAAGCTGAAATTCCCTGCAGCTTCCTGCCTACCTGACTCTAACATTGCTCAGTCATTTTTAGAACTCAGTAGTGTGGGGAGCTGAATGGCTTTCAATTGGCTCTATGTGCTGGAGGGAACATTCATTGCAAGAAATTATACATTGCTTCATGCACACTTGCACACACTTCACAGATTAAAAGGGCAGGTTTTTATAATAAAAAGTGTTTTTGATTTAAAAATCTCAGCAGGAAGGCCGTTCCGTCCCAACTTTAACTTCTGGTCTGCATTCCATCCCATTCCATCCCATTTCCTGCAGTGACGGTGAGAGAGCACAGTGTAACAACTCACAGACACCGACCCTATTTCAATAAGGATTAAGGCGTGCGTAGCCTAAGGTTATGTCAAACAGAAATGCGTACCTGAAGAGGCTTTGCATATGTTTCTGTGAGGTTAAATGGGGAACTGGACAGAAAGGCAGACTCAGCTTGTGAAAAGTTGTTAATTCAATAGAAAATTGTGGACAAAACTTATTGAAATTAACTTATTGCACATATTAAACCTGGAACTAACAAAGCTTAAATTATTGCCAACATTAAACATTACATAATTAGTTGCATTCATTTCTTATAGCTCTATCTGCAGCTTCTCCAGAGTCATTTCTTATGATTACATTTTTCCACAGGCCAACAACAGCTTCAAAAAAACTATTTCCCTCAAAGAAAAAACCAAACATGCCCTGTTGTTGCAAGACAAAAAGTGCAAAAGGAAACATCCATTTCAACTCAGTTTGCTGCTCTGTGATGCTAGTTCAAGCCAGATACTTGGCATCTCATCTTGGGTGCAAGTTCATCAATGTTTGGGCTCAGGCTCTGAGCTGAGGAAATCCTCACGATTGAGTGAAGGTGTGCCTGCAATATACCGGCGGGCCAGATCTAATATTAAATAGAAATTGTCCTGCGGGCCGAAATTAAATCCACCACGGGCCGGATTTGGCCTTGAGTTTGACATGTTTTGAGAACTTCTGTCACGTAGTGATCATCTTCTCAATAAAACATCTTTGCTGATGTTTTTTCGAGTCTTCTGGCCAATCAGAATCAAGATTGTTGCCGGAGGTCCCCACGGAGAATAACTCTGCTGTAAAATTCTTTATACATCCATGGGTACAACTTCAGAAAAAAATGAACAAGTAATGCATTGACCATCAACTGGTGGCCCGCAGACATTCTCATCCGGCAGGGGTGACTGTGGCATTGGCGGAGTGGTTAGTGCATATGCCCCCACTCAATCTTTTTTTGACAACGTCTCGTGAGTAATGTGCAGTACTGGAGTCCAACAGAGAGGCAGCAGCTGTGGGACAGTATACTGAAATATGACCGAAATATATTCACGATAACTGCGATAAGACTTAAGCTTTGGCCAGCAAAAAACTGCCTTGTTTGTAATGTTCTTAAAGTAACAAGGAACATATGACTCAGTGTGTTTTAGAGCAACTGAACCCCCAACAACACCGTGATTGCAACCTTAAAATCGCAAGCTTGAATCATTATTGTCTATGTTGTTCTTAATGGGACAATAACTTACACAATTATTATCATGCTATAATGAAGAAGATCATAAACTCATTAGGAAACTGTTAACTGAGGTAATACATCAAGTGAGAAGTGGGGTCACACCACTGGAGTTTCCCCCCTGCCTGCCATTAGAAAGCCTGCAGGTTTAAAGCACTTCTTCATTGGCTTCCCTTGCCTCTTGAAATGAACCAACTTTATTTTTTTCTCAGCGCCAGGCAGGGGAGGCTTGCACTAACATTGATCACAGCGCTCTCTGTGTGACTGATTAGGGCTCCACATGAAGTCAAATTAATTGCAGCCTCTCAAATAACACACAGAGACAGATAAAACACCGGGATGACAGTGTCACATTAGGACAGTCTTCTGCCATTAACATTTCCCAGCGTGAGCGCCTCGAGGAGGGGTCGCAGGTTGCCATCGCGGTGGCGGCGGTCCTGGCTGGCATGTGGAGGCCGGAGAGATCGCCCAGTCACTGTGGATCAGTCTCCATGAGCTGATCAAAGGCGTTTGACTCCTGCCACGCGGGGTGCTGATTGCTTCCATGCATTCACTGACACCACTCAGCAAGGATGAAGACACCCTAATTAAAATGGAGAGCATTGTGAGAGAGAAATAAAGCTGCAGTGTTTTTTTTTCTTCCTCTCAACAACCTTCTGTCTTTCTTTGTTCTGTCTTTTTTTTTTTGTCTCCCTCAAGAGATGACCTTATATCGTCTGTGTGCCATTGCTGGTTTCAAGGAGGCTCTTTGTTGTAAGAGATCTTGGTCTGGGCCATTTGAAGAGTCTGGACCTCCATCTCAACACTTTACGAAGTCGCTGGAGGCAGACGATGCAAAATAACTTTATTTCGGCAAAGAGAAAACAAAATCCAGGCAGACACCTGGGTCATACTGTTGAACACACGTTATATTAGCATTTTTATAGCTAAAGCCTGTTTTATTATTGGTAGACCTAGGTGAAGGACGATAACCACCTCCCGTTCTTTGTTGTAACCCTTTTTCGCACAGGATTCCTCACGTGTCCATGGTTGGTCCCCTGCACTACATTTACCGACACTTGACCTTGTTAGTTTTCTAGCACGTGAGAAGGGAGTTTTCCCTTTGTCCATTTTCCTATCGTAACTTCGTACCCCATTAACTTCAGAGAATAAGAAGAAGAACCTACTAAAAGAGGCTTTTCGTTTCACCTTGATGCTCTTTATTCCAGTTTGTTAGGCTTTGTTCTTTTTTTATTTAGTTCACACACAATATGCTCTTAACATACAATACCATAATGATCCCATTCATATTACTTTACTACTACATTGTGTAATATTGTATTTCATGCAACATATCCTATCTTATGGGAAGATGGATTAAGCTGCAAATGTTCCCTTTAACCTGCGCTCACTGGCAAAGCCATATTCACAATGTCAATGGCAGCCTGGCACTAGACTTTCTGTGAAGGTGGAAGTGGATCCACATCAGTGAGCATGGCTAATGGTCTGAGTGAGAGCAGCAAGAAACTGTCTGGAGGCAACACTCATATTCCTCAGAGAGCAGGAGTTTATCAAATTTCTATTTAAAATTCCAATAAGCAGTTATAAAGGGGGTGTGGGGATCCCCAGTCGTTGCCCTCGACCGGGCTGTTTCAGGTAACCAGACTCTTTGTTGGTCGCTAAGCAAGAGGGATCAATATCATATCAGGGCCCAGCGGAACACCTGACAGTTCAATTTCACAGTAAGCCTCAAAATCAATACCTTTGGAATAGTTTTGGACTCTCCTAAAGGATACCCACTGGAGTTAATCTATGGTGTCATTAACCCGGGTCACAGCGTGCATGGTCATTACACTGTGTAACAATAAATGTTCATAAAAGACGACACGCTCCGTCCTCTTGTGCTTGACTGCAGCCTCTAATTGAAGTAAATTCATTCACGAGGGAGCGGCGCCTGATCGACCGGTTTCTCGCTCCTCTTTGTAATTGACGTCCAGGAGAATACGGGGAAGAGCCGGCCTGTCAGGACTATCTACAGGGCACAAAGCGCAGGAAATTGAACAAGGTTTTATCAAGCAGAAAACGTGTTAAAGGGTTTGGTTTGTGTTGTTTACCCTTGAAACATAGAAGTACTTAGGTTGTTTATAGAAGTGCTTCAGATAATCACCACCGAAAAAGTGTTTTTCAGACTTGTTGAAGGAAGAACAATGGACATCAATCTTGATCGCTACTCATCATTTCATAACCAACAGTATGGTGGCCGACAGGTGCAAACACATTACAATGGCCCACTTCCATTAAAGAGGCCCTATTGTGCTTTTTGGGGTTTTCTGCAAAGGCTAAAATCCCTGTGTTCCCTCCAGAGGGAGTTTCTCTCCCACACACCCTCCCCCCCCCGCCAACGCATTCATTGGACTCCTTTTTTTACTTCACTCTGTAACACTCACTCCTCTATTGGCAAGCGCTGCAACACATTGTACGTGATAGGCTAAGGGGCGTGACATCTCTAAGCGGTTGACCAATCACAACAGAGCCGGCCAGCTAACCAATCAGAGCACACTGGGCTCTGGTTTCAGACAGAGGGTGAAGAGAGGGCTGCAGCACAGGCAGTATGAGAAAAGAGAGCCTTTTGAACATTAAAGCATGGAGACATGTCCCAGTAGAGACACTAAATATAAATATGAACCTGAAAATGTGCAGAATAGGGCCCCTTTAAGAGAAACGTGCTGCAGCTTCAGAAACGATGCAAATATACAGTAAAAACAAATAGTTCCAAAACACTTGTAAATGAAGAAACATCTTTACCAACTTGACAATACAAAGTGCTTGCTGACATTCAGGGATTTTAAAATCCACCCAACTGTCACTGTTGGGAGAGTTAATCTGTTTCATCATTTGTTTCATCAAGTTGGTGAGGATGATTCTTCATTTGCATGTGTTTTAGCACATTTGTGTTTTTATATTTGCATCCTTTTTGAAACAGCAGCGTGTTCCTCCTAATGGATATGTTTTGACCATTTTAACGTGTTGGCACCTATCAGCCACCGTACAACAGTGATATAAAGACACAAAACCATGACAGCAACTACCAATGTGGCAAGAGGTTAATTGCAGCAACAATACAGCACCATACAGTCAGTTAGATGGGATAAATATTAAAAACATTTAGATTTCAGTGCCTTGACCCGTTGGTTATACAAGTCTTAAGCCAGCCACATAAATCAGCATGGGTTTCTCTTTAGTGTAACACATTCTAGATGGAAACGAAATAAATGGAAGAGGAAAAAAGCCGTCCCCCTATTTATCGAAGCTTAGCTGGAATGGCCTGTCAAAATATACCACGGAAACACAGTGGAAAAATGACACAAGCGGCCCTGGCTTTGAGTGGCACGGCGGTTTTGGCCATAACCCACTGAAAACTGGCATTTATTTTCCCCTCCCTGGATGTGTCAGGAGGGGAGGGGGGGGGGGGCAACCGCCAGAGGAAGGACAGGAAATGGCCAAGCAGGTGAGTAATGGCTAATATTTTCTGAAAAGGTTGTGCTGCTTGATTCCCAAGGTCATAGGTTGTTACTATGTCTGGAATAAATATTTAGACAAGGGATCTTTATTAAAGGTATTGTCAGATCCCCTTCACCTTCTTGTGTAATCTGTTGAGACTATTTACACATTAAATGTACAAACATGACATCAGTGGAGACTGAGACAATATGATAATTGTTCTTCCATTGAGCTCAGTGCACTGGCCCCTTACAGGATTTACTCTGCGGCGGGCAGAACATAATTGGAAGTCATGGTTTTTCAGGGATATCTGAAACTGGCTATTTTCGAAACAAAAATGTAGAGGTTCAGCTGACAAGCGGCATCATTTCTGGGATTCTGTCCTCACTTTAGATATTCACACTCCTTCCTTTCATTTTCCCAGCTATATCATTTACAGTCAGGCTTGAAGCGGAGGTCCTAAATCGTCAGTTTTATTCCCAACTCTCCAACTCGAGTGTGCATTTGGTGGCCTTATTGTAATGTGAATAAAACAGTGCCAGAAATGATGAGGTTACTGCCTTGGACTGAAGCAAGAGGACAACTTTAAGCTTTGAAGATGTTTATGAAAGCATGATAAATACCAGGTTATGTACCAGCTATTCATAAAGTTTATCTTTGTAATTTTCTTCTTAACTTTTAGACCAGGATAACCTCTGCATGTCCAACCAATGAAAGCAATCAACTATTCAACACAATCCAACAATATATTTAACTCGACTGGCTTTGGCGATGAATGTATAACTTTTTTATTGGTATCCTTGGAAAATAACATCATTTTATGAATATGTAGATTTACATGTATTTCAGCATTAACAGTATAACAGCAGTTTAGCTGTGATCTCTAACTCTGGTTATTTGGTCTGATATAATCAGCATGTTAGTTATTCTTAGTATTTTGTGTTATTTTTGTTGAATACAGCTTCAACCATTTTTATTCTATATAAGTAAAACCTTACCTTATAACATATTAACTTTTAGAAGTCCTTCTCACAGTTCTTATCATGGATCTCATTATCAAGAGACGTAAAGCTCCACAATAAATCACATATTAAGAATTCTACTGTGTTTCAACATTTTATCATAAAGTAGCTGTTACAAGATTTTATTTTCATTTGAACCTAATGTTTTTGTGTTTCTATTTTACATTTGTGTGCTTCTTTGTGTCTGAAAAACGATCTTTAAATGACAAAAAAACTAATGTTGGACAGAAAAAAACATGTCGAGGCAATGGTTACTATCCCTTAAACTAACACTTACAAATGCCTTAAAAATGACCATGGAGCTCTTGTGTTTTTCCAGAAATAACCTGGGATGTATTTTAGCGTGGAGGCCATAAAGCCCTTAGGTATTAATTACAGTCTTCTGTTAATTTAATGAAGTTTTGGACATTTCTTTAATAAAATCAATCTTTTAAAAGTAGAAGATTGTCGTTCCATTGAGCTTTCAGCTTATATCAAATTCATCTTTACAGGATTTACAACTGGTAATTGATTTTAGATAATAACATGAAGCAATGTATTAAGGCCCTTTTTTCAATTAAATAATTGAATGAGATAATTCTCTTTAATCCGTTTAAAGTGAATTATCTGGCTTCCTAAGAACATAGACAAGGCATACAGCGCACACACACACACACACACACACACACACACACCCCCCCCCCACCCCCCCCCCCCCCACCGCAGCTTTACAGGAAGGCTCCTCCATAATGACTGTCGGTGTAGAAACATGAGTCAGAGGGAAGGGATGAACGCTGAACAAACAAACCCGCAGAGCTGAACCTTGGAAATAACACGCAGAGGACCGTCTAACACCAGAGGAAGAATCTGCGGCTTCTTCTCAAAATATTTTTAGATGAGGAACTAATGTCCTCGAATTAGGACGATGTTTAGTCTGAGTGGGATATTTTTAACAATAAACTGTATTTCACGAATTTTACTAGGTAATGGAACCTTCTGCATTTTCTAAAACCCCTTAAAGATGGACTTTTATTACATTTATTTAATCACGTCACATTTAGGACTAGTTTTGATTATTATCATATTATCAATACTATAATTAATATGTGTAATTACATATTACAATTTCCAGGGGTCTTGGATTAAATCAACTACAAGGAAATGTGCATAAAATGAAGTTAATGAATATTAATATTACTAAAGTGCAATCGTTATACTTCTAAGACTACAACTACTGCTACTAATAATTGTTATAATAATAATAAACAAAAATATAACAAAATAATAAAATCAATAAAAACAATTAAAACAATTATAATTATAAAAAGACTGTCCCTTACATTACATTACATTACATTACATTACATTACATTGCATTTAGCTGACGCTTTTATCCAAAGCGACTTAAAATAAGTGCATTCGACCATGAAGATACAAACTTGAAGAAAACAGAATCATATAAGTACATCAGGTTTCATAGAGCTAAAACATTTCAAGTGCTACTCAACTGGCTTTAGATAAGCCAGTCCTTTATTAGTATATAAGTGCTTTGTTAGCAATTCTTTGTTAGTAATTCTATCGCTCGAAGTGGAGTCGAAAGAGATGAGTTTTCAGTCTGCGCCGGAAGATGTGTAAGCTATCTGCTGTCCTGATTTCAATGGGAGCTCATTCCACCATTTTGGAGCCAGGATAGCAAACCGACGTGTTTTTGCTGATGGGAACTTGGGTCCCCCTCGCAGTGCTGGTGCAGCGAGCCATTTGGCCGATGCAGAGCGGAGTGCACGTGCTGGGGTGTACAGTTAACCATGTCCTGGATGTAGGAAGGGCCAGATCCATTCACAGCATGGTACGCAAGCACCATTGTCTTGAAGTGGATTCTAGGACCTTAAATGTTTAATACATTGCCCAAAGCTATTTATAATATTACTGCAGCTACTAACCCTAATACTTCTACGACTTCGACAACTACTACTGTACTACTAATAGTAATAATGACAATAAAAACACTGTCCCTTAAATGTTAATACCTTCCCAAAATCTGTCTAATATTAACTGAAATGTTTTAGTTTTTCTTCTCTGCTGTTCTGGATAGATTTTGGGAGCATTCTTATTAAAGGACCCCGGATCAGGGTAGTTAATGTTAACATCAGACGTCCCTCAGCTGCTGTTAGGCAGCTCAGCTCGGTACAGTGATCCGCCACAGGGGGATGGATCTGCAGGAAGTAAGCACAGAGCCCGGCTATCGGATGTTTGAGGTGCCGATGGAGTCCCCTTCCAAACATTTGTATTATACCATTGGAAACGTTTCCCAGGCCTGATTTCCATGAGAGTATGTTCAAATGGAGCACACCATAAATAGTTTATATCTTAATTAGAAAGAGATACATAATAAAAACAACCTTTTCTGCCTGTCCAAGTAAACATTTTAGTCAGTATGAAGTCATGGAGGTCTCAAAAGTGAATTAGTTTGACTATTTCATGGAATTTCTTCCTTAGACCAAAACAAATTATGAATATTTAACCAAGCAACCACTCCTTCTGTTATAGCTACTACATACTTATTGTTGATATAGTTTACATTTACCTAGAGTCTGAACGTTTAATAAAGCAATCAAATAAACTGAAGATGTCGTATTCTTCACACATTTTAAGACACCTGTGTTTTGGTTAAAAAAAACTCAACAAATATCTCACAGACAGATTCTTATCCAAGGAATTGCAGAAAGTTATAGCCTCTCAAGTGGTTGCTTGTTATGCTCACAGTATCTTTAATAGCTTTAAAGTAGGGCTGTCAGTCGATTAAAAATATTTAATCGCGATTAATCGCATGATTGTCCGTAGTTAATCGCACATTTTTTATCAGTTCTAAATGTACCTACCTGTAGTTTTTAATACTCTTATCAACATATGAGTGGACAAATATGCTTTATGCAAATGTTTGTTTATTATCATTTGAACAATGAAAAATATTCTCATGAATATTAAACACAACAACCTCTGAACATTACAAATATTCAACCTGGAACCTCTCTCATACAATACAATACAAAGTAAGTGTGTGTGAAAAACATGGCTGCAACGCGTGAGTGGTGAGATGAACTAGCTCACCTTTTTTAACATCTAAGCTCACATTTGTAACTGCCATCATTATTGCAGTGGGGATATAAGATGCACTGGACGCT
The DNA here is from genome assembly GCA_031216635.1 of Dissostichus eleginoides. Classification (NCBI taxonomy): domain Eukaryota; kingdom Metazoa; phylum Chordata; class Actinopteri; order Perciformes; family Nototheniidae; genus Dissostichus; species Dissostichus eleginoides. The sequence continues at coordinate 3,883,330 of CM062274.1, read as the reverse complement.
TCTGGTACACAATGTGTCTCGTTAGCACGCTAAGATTGGCCTTTAAACAAGCCCTGAACAGCGGGCGTATGTATGTATGTATGTATGTATGTATGTATGTATGTATGTATGTATGTATGTATGTATGTATGTATGTATGTATGTATGTATGTATGTATGTATGTATGTATGTATGTATGTCTCTCTCTCTCTCTCTCTCTCTCTCTCTCTCTCTCTCTCTCTCTCTCTTCTCTCTCTCTCTCTCTCTCTCCTCTCTCTCTCTCTCTCTCTCTCCTCTCTCTCTCTCTCTCTCTCTCTCTTCTCTCTCTCTCTCTTCTCTCTCTCTCTCTTCTCTCCTCTCTCTTCTCTCTCTCTCTCTCTCTCTCTCTCCTCTCTCTCTCTCTCTCTCTCTCTCTCTCTCTCTCTCTCTCTCTCTCTCTCTCTCTCTCTCTCTCTCTCTCTCTCAGCTCAAACAGACAAGCCTGTTTACATTGTCGGACGACAGGGCAGCTCGCTTCTTCTGAACAACATGCCCAGACAATGAAAACAATCTCTCACAGGGTACGGTTGTGGCAGGTGTTGCCAAGTACTTGCGTGCAAGGCTGGCCATCTTGCTGTGTGCCCCTTCATGTTTAGACCACCACTGTTGAGGACAGTCCTCCAGGGCAATAGTAGGCTCTGCCTTGTAGCGCTCCACACAGGTCTCAATACAGTCCTCCTCTTCATCAGACGAAGACTCTGGGGCAACCATGAGAGCTAATCTTTTTTTAGGTGGCTCAGACGTCCTGGTTGTTCTGGCTGTGCAGGCCTCTCCCCCCTGAGTAAGGCAGTGATCGAACGGCACACCTCAGCCCTGTCAGGTCTGGACAGACACTTCAGGTCCTTAACCCTTTGGAGTCGACCGTCACGCCGGCGTGATCAGATCACATGACCTGTTCAAGCCGGTGCTGCATAAAAACAACAGTCCGGACAACATTGCCGTGTGTTTCCGTCGAAAGTACTGGCTTGAAACTATATGCCAGTCTTTGTTTCATGCAAAAAGACCCAGTAAACACGGAGATACGATGATATAAAGTTAATACAAATATATTTCAAAAGTATGAAAAATGGAAGCACATATTTTAATATCTTCGCCATATTTTATCATTTTACGAAACGGAAAATACTGGAAACTGTAGATCCTGCTCAACAGGATGTATTTACCAGGGAGGGGGTGAGGTAATCAGGTAAACAGAGTGATACGAAGCGAGACGAAAAGAGACGAAGAGGGACGGCGGGAACCAAAGAGAGACGAAGGAGAGAGACGAAGATATACAAAGACAGGCGGCGGGAGACGAAGAGAGACGGCGATTGAAGTAAAGTGACAGACAAACATTGAGAATTTAGATATAGTTAGGTAGATTTAGAGTTTTGAAGATTCAACTATGATGAAGAGAACTCTGAACGTGAGTCAAGCTATAAGCTTGTTTTTTGACATGGAGGAGGAGGAGGAGGAGCCTGTGATGTTGCCCTCTGTGTCGTAGTTGACAGAAACTGCTTTGAAGCGTGGCACAGATAAAGACAGAAAAAACTGATTTTTGTACATAATGTGTATATATATATATTTGTATTATATTTATAATAACACTTTTGCCTTATCAGAATGAAATCCCATGTACATTATTTAAGCTTTTAAATGTTTTGAACGCCTATGGATACACCTGTTATTTGTTCATAAAATTTGTATATAGGTTCATGCTACCTCAATCAAACTTTCACATTATCATAGTGACATCCCATGTATATATTTCCAGCTTTCAAATTGTTTCGTTGTGCATGTTTGTGTTACCTATATAAAAAATAATATCATTTTCAAAATCCGTTTTTACGTTTTTTTTTGTGATTTTGGGTCCAAAATGTTCATATAGTATCTCAAAATGAAGAAAATAACTATCAGGTTATATAGGTGAGGTTGTCCTTAAAAAAAGATACCAAACATTGACATGCCAAACATTTCTTAATGGGGTTTAGTAAGACAAATCAAAAGTATGCGAAAACGGCCAAATTAGCCCAGGACTCCAAAGGGTTAAACCTAGGATCCAGCGCTGTCGCAACTCTCAGCCATGCAATGTTTGTTTTGTCCTTGCGTTTCTCCATGTCTGTTCTGAAGGTCTGCTTGAATGTCACCATGTAGGCTGGGTCATCCTCAGAGGACTCCATCACTCTCGATAGATGACACAAAGCAGGCACTGAGCATGAAACAAACTTCTCTCCTCCGAGAAGATCAGATATGTACCTGCAATAATAGAGAAAAGCACTTCAGTTAGGAGCTTGTTATATTCACACACTCTTACTCTTTCTCACACACACACACACACACACACACACACACACACACACACACACACACACCTAATTGAGTTTAGCCAGCTGTTGTTGGCATGGTAACGTTGGTTGTTTGTAGGGCCAGCACATCTCTCAAAGGTTGTTGATTTCTCAGAATACGTCTGATCATCTCCAGTGTACTGTTCCATCTGGTTGTCACGTCCTGTGTGAGTGAGTCTTTCTTTTGACCACTTGCAATTTGCTTTTGTTCAAGCTCTGCTGCGTTTGGCGGGCTATGCTTAAAATGACCCACTACCTTTCTGCATTTTGCCAATGCGCCGTTAAACGGACTGTCCTGGAGAGACACTGTGATGGATCGTTGTAGACTTTGTGCAGCGCAAGGCATATGCTGGAACGGGAGCTGCCTGGACGCTGCAATCATGTTGCGCGCACTATCCGTGGTGAGTGTGCTGACTTTTAGTACAATGTCCCACTGTCTGGCTACCTGCATAAAGTGCTCGGCGCAGTTGTCTGCGAAATGCCGCTCCTCTGTCTTCATAACAGTCAGGGCATGAGACTGAAGTTCCCACTGTGGGGCAAAATAATGCGCTGTGACCCCGAGATAACTGTCATTACTCATACCTCATTCACACCAACGCAACTCCGGTTCAAGCTCCGTGCTAGAGCTTTTCAGATTCAGAACCGGTTCTTCGGTTTAGCTCCGGGTCTTTTCACACCGCTCAGAGCCCGGCTGGTGCTGCGTCATTGCGTCATCGTTTGCGTCATGACGTAACCGTTTGCGTGCCTGCTTTATAAAGCCAAACCGCGCGGAAACCCCTCACAGCTCACACCGACAACAACAACAATGGCCGATTGTGTTGAAGCGCTACTCGTTTTGGTTTTGGTAAAAAACAGCGGTTGCCATCTCTTTCTGCAATTGTTGGAGAATTGCTTTGGACCGCGTGCTCCCCTCCAGCTTCCTCTGTACCTCTTCGGAAGACCAGATTCCCAGTACGTAGCTGGTCTCTTCAGTGGACCACTGCTGCTTGTTAAGTTTCTCCATCGTTGTGTACAAACAGGATAAAACGCGGGCTTTTTGTTGTTGTTCAGGAGTTGATCCCGCCCCTGCCCCTGCCCCCGCCTCTACGTAAGCGTGACGTATGCGGTGCTTTTGCTCTAGCCGGAGAATTTTTTGGTGCTTGAAACGAACCGGATTCCGGAGCTAAGAGGCTGCTCTGCTGCGGTGTGAACAGGAAAACCCGGTGCTTTTCAAGCTCCAGCTCCGAACCGGCCCTGAAACACCGTTGGTGTGAATGAGGTTTCAGTGAAGTCCAATAGTCTCCGGTGAGCGCAACTGTGGAAGTCTTCTTTATCCTCCTCTACTTTCGCTTTTTGGACTTCATACAAGTTGACTATTTTCGACACAGTGGTGGCTCTGGAAGGCAATTCATAAGTGCAGTCGTTGGATGCGACCCGAATTATATCACGCAGTCCCACGTCCTCCACAATGTTTATTGGCCTGCAAGCTGTAGCCACCCATTTAGCGATCGCTGTAGAGAGCTTGCTGCTCGTTGACGTGTCCAGGCGTCTCCCCGGCAAACTTTCAAGTGTTGTCAGCCGCAAGCGGGCAGCAGGAGCGGGGCTGTCAGCATCAAATGTGTGCTTGGCTTGCAGATGATATTTTAAACTAGATGTACTCCTATGGTAACTCAATTCACATCGACAGTAATTGCAGTTACTTTGATCTGGTCGACAGAACCATCTGGTAGGGCTTTGAAGCTGAACTTGCCGTTTAAAATACCTTTTCTTGAATCCATAATATTAATCTCTCTGCTCGTAGAATCTCCCGCCATCTAACTAACAACATCAATAACAACGTTAATGCTTTGCGCTCTGAAACTACGGGGCAGCCAAGGACAAGAAATACACAAAAACTAAATAAATAAATAAATACACATGCGTTAATCACGTTAAAATAATTAGCGGCGTTAATTTTGTTTGCGTTAACGCGTTATTAACGCGTTAACTTGACAGCCCTACTTTAAAGATCTCCTATAATGCTATTTTTAGGCATATATTATGGGTGTCAGATATATACAAATATATAAAACATGTATATGATGCGTTATGCTCAAAATACCAAACAGATCATGCATTTTAGACATCCCTCATATCCCTCTGTTTCAGCCCTGTTAGAGAAACGCTGATTCTGGGTCAGAAGCTGCTGGCCCCGCCCCCTTTTGAGCATGCAGGCAAGCTGTGAGCTGCAGAGGGAAGAGAGAGATTTCTACCGGTAGATACAGCTAAATGCTGCCGTGATTAAACGCCATTTCATGTTCAAAACCACTTCAAGGATTATTTCTGAAACAGCTGCACCGCTACCTATCTACGAATTGGATCAAATCTAAAAGTCAGCCGAATTAGTATTGATACTGCAAGGAGACGTATTGTGTGAAGAGAAATTGAAGATGTTGTTTAATTGCTGATATATTTATGATCCACGTCGCATATTCAGTTTCGGTGGCAGTTCTTCCAGTTTGTCTAGAAGTCTTCTAATCAGGGCTCTATAAATAAAGAACTACGGCAGATGTGTAATATTTAATGCAGCCGAACCGTGTATTACAATGCCGTTATGTGATGACTTTCAAAGAGAAAAGCAAGCACACTCGGAATAAAGTTTTTTTTTAAAACATTTTTTTTAATGTTTTCGGATTTCATATCGCATAAACACCATATCCCAACGTGCATTGCGGCTAAAACATCCAATCACTTAGCTTCAGCCATAGCTGAGGATCTTGGGTAATCAGTTAAGTGGGTGTTGTGTCAAAGCCCGATATTATAGAATTAAACAAATAAATAAAAACAAGGATAATTGTGTGTTATTTAGAAAAGAATAACAAATTAGAAGGAAAAAAAGATTTTAAAAATACATATTTCAGTATTCTGAGCCCCATTTATTTTCATCGCGGACGGCAAAATAAGTCCGACATTGTATGATTTAAAATATAAAACAATAATCGTGGCTTGATATTGAGTAAGAAAATGTTTTTATGAACCACACAGCTTCCGGTCTTCCAAGACCCGACCGGACAAAAAGACTTGGTGCAGGCACCAATAGAAATACATTGCTGTTAAAATCGTGTTGGTGAACACGAATCAATAGATTAAATGTCGTGACTATAACATGAAATGCCGTGAGACTGGGTTGGATATCCAGCTTTAGCGTAGTCAGCTTTCCCTGGTATGAACAAGGCAGCTAACAACACAACAGCAGAAAAAATCTCCCTCCACTAGAAAGATTAGAGAGGGCCCAACCTATTAACTTACTAATAGAAGTTAGAAATAAAAACAACAAGTAAGATCAAATAAGAAAGCTAAAAGTTGAATATGGTACAAATCTAGCAGGAGTTACTGCAACAGGCTGCATGCAATGTTAGCACAATCCCATGCAGCAGCCACCATGCAATATCTATGGAACGGCTATATGTTAGGTATAGTTCAACTTTAACAGTGACAATAACACACTTTTGCGATCTCAGGTCTCAATTACTCCCACACGCATCTAAAGCTAGAAAGACTTAATGAACACTGACATGCTACAAATAGATAAATACATCTGTGGTATTAAACAGCCCTCTGCTGCTGTTTTCATGTTCTCTTTTAGTATGCAGTTACACAAACAAGGATAAATTGAAAAGGCAACGATCAATAATTCTTCAACAAAAGGTCAGTCCAACCCTGTCTCTTACATTAGCTGGTTATTGATGAGGCTTGCTATGTACTGTCGCAAGTCAAAATGAAATTTCAACTTCTCTCTGCAAGGAAAAGGGGTTGATTTTGTTTTTCACCCACATTTTGCACCCTGGCAATAAGTACAAATCCTTACTTCTACATCAACTGTGGAAAGCATTTAATGCCTCTCAGTTCACAGGGATGTTCAATTTGGCAATTATTTTGCGGTCATGCAGCAAATAACAGGCAGGCTGAGTGTACAATTTTAGCTGTTGTTGAAACCCTTTACATGCATTTAGCCCGAATCTCCACTGCATTAATACTGCTGAAATTCCATTATTACATGCTGTATCGCAGGATCAAATTCACACACTGTAAGACAACGAGCTTAAGTCACCAAACCTTTCCTTGTGCTGTAGCTTAGTGGCTTAATTTGTCCACTCTGTTTCGTGTAAGGGTTTGAGAAAAATAAAGATTGGGACTTCCACATTGGTTCCATTTGCCCTGCGTGTCACAGCTGGTTTATCTCAGTGGAGGTTTCATGCTTAGCTCAGCTCCCTGTGTCCTGTCACTCGCCATGGGGTCAGGCTGGGACTGTCCTCTTCTTTAATGAACCAGCAGATAATGGCCTATGGAGGCCCTGGAGAGACATGACACAAATTGCCATGTCCTCTGACTTGGATTAGTGGTAATTACTGTTCCCTTTGGCAGATCAATGGGATAGCAGCGCAACACGTAGAGGCCACCCCGTGTCACACGCTAGCTTAATACCGACACACTCAAAAGAGCGCAACCAAATGAAGACAATTCTCAGCGGATTTTGTGTACTGTGTGGACATGCCAGCAGTCACTGTGCTGCAGTACAATCCAATCCAGCTGGAGTTTTAGTTCTACAAACATGTCTCTGCGGCTCTGGAGGCAGAAGTGTTGAAGCTGAAGAATAAAATGTTCTGTGTTGCAAATGTTAGCAGGCAAGCAAACCAAGTGTCAACTGTGAGTGTAAATAGTGTACATCAGTCAGGTTGAGCCATTGTTTTGTCCACCATGTAGAAAATACTTTTTTTTTCTTCATACAAAGAAATATGTTTTTGTGAAGAAGAGGGACTTTCTACCAACAAGAAGAATGAGAAAAAAATGTTTAGGCAACATAACTAAAACTTATTTAGGTTGAGGCTAAATGAATAGTGTGCACACAGAGTTAATTCTATAAACTGGTCTTAAAGGATACTTAAACGAGAAAACAGAGGGTTTTCTCAGAGAAACCATACTGTATTCCTTATTTTTTACCCTTTTTTATTGTATGTTAAAGTGGACCTATCATGCTATATTTGACAAATATATTGTAGGGCCATACCTATACAAAACATGTCTGTGAAGTTTTTTTTTCAAAATACCAAACAGATCACCCATTGTAGCCATGCCTCGCTCTTACTGCTCAAACCCCTCTTTTGCAACCCTGTTAGAGAAAGGCAGATTTTGGGTCCTTAGCTTGAAAAAAAAAAGAAGAGGAGGCGGAGCTAATGCCTGATCAGAATTCTACCGGAGATAAAGTTAATTTCGGTTGTGATAAAACGCCATCCTGTTTAAACCACGTCAAGGATTATTTCTGAAATAGTATGGAGCTCAAATGCTTTTTCTCTTGCGGGTTTATCAAAAGGTGAGTTCTTTTTGTATTTCCTGCTTTTTAAACACATGTGCAATTCATTACAGGTTAGCTCTGAGTGTTAGCGAGGCTTGCTAATGTAAACAAAGACGAGATTACGTCCAAAACACGTCAGGCATTGTTTCTGATGGCAACTTTCTGTGGGTCCGCCACCGAGAGAGGATTTTATTTTCTGACGCTGCGTGAGTTCCCCGACACACCGGGGACACATATTTATGTATAAAAGACATCACTAAGTGCATTTTGCATGATAGGTCCCCTTTAAAGGGTCCATGTGTAGCGGCACGTGGGAGTGACTGTTTGAAATACTATTTAACTAAAAGCCAGACAACGCCACCTTGGGAATTGCACCCAAGGAAATAATTATTCAAAGTACCAATAAGGCACTCAGGTTCGTAATACTGAGGGGCAGGAGACGTGGTTCCAATTCATCAAATGTTTTATTTCATATATTAAAATATCATTAAAAACACAGTAAGAACGACATACACACTGGAAATAAAGGGGGAAATCTTAATTCAGGGATGCTGAGGCTTACCAGTGGATGGAGGTGACGGGGGGTGAGAGGGATCCCAACAAAGTAAATTAAGGCACCCGTGATCACTACACACTCACACAAAGGAACACCAAAATCAGGGGGAGCACAGCACGACACACAAAAAGGGGGGAAGCCGCCACCGGGGACACCAGCACCACACCTTTGGCTCTCAGCAACTAAAGAGGGGCAAACAAGACACAATTACTGGGATAAACAATAAAAAGTCAATAATACTACAAAATACTGATCAGTTCACTGATATTAACTGAAATAAACAAAACAAATATAGAGCAACAGGGTCGAAAACAACTAAACCAAAGAAACAGAAATTAACCTAACAGTCTACTTAATCTTAAATTAAATAAACAAAACAAACTTAACTCAACAGGGCCAATGAAATAACTAATCATAAACAGAGACTAATCAAATAGTCCGCGATAACAATGTTTAAAATATGGCCCTGTAGTGAAGGGCAAGGTGACACAAAGGCACAGTGACACCAAGAGGCAATGCAGACAATGCAGGCCAAGAGCAACACCCGCTAGGCAGCAGTGTAGCGGTGAAGCACAGTAGGGCAGGCAAGCCAGCTGTGCAGACAGACACAGCCGTGAGGGCAGACCAGCCGTCCAGGTAACACTCAGTCAGGCAAGCAAGACACTCGTAGTAGAGCAGTTGTGGATGCAACACAGACGTAGAGGCAAAACAGCAGTCCTTCTTTATCAGGCTTCCAGCGCAGAGCCTAGCAGACATTTAAGGTGATGTTACGATAATAATACTAGATTAAGATTATTCAGGAAGAATGAGACAAGCACAAGGTCTACGTACCGATCAGGCCAAGTTCAGACAAACACACAGCAGGAGAGCTTCATTTACAGCGGCAGCAGACATGGGCTGCAGGATCCCTGCAAGGGTCTACAACCAGCGATGCATTTAGTATTTAGGCTAATTGTCATGCTAGGTGTACAACAAACGGCAGCCACTGCAAACTCACCGGTGCCAGCGGAGAAAGCACGTCAGCGGAACCCGGAAGTGGCCTTCGTGCCAAAGAGCAAGAGGGAGCAAGAGCGACACTGACCCCTCTTTATAAAGGTTGCCCCGTGTGGTGATAGGGCTGAACAGTCTATCCTGCTACACATGTTATGCTCATTTTCAGGTTCATATTAGTATTTTGTGCCTCTACTGTGACATGTCTCATGCTTTAATGTTCAAAAAGCTCTTTATTTGTCTCATACTGCCTGTGCTGCAGCACCTCTTTTCACCCTCTGTCTGAAACCAGAGCCCAGTCTGCTCTGATTGTTTAGCTGGCCGGCTCTGTTGTTAATGGTCAACCGCTTAGAGATGTCCCACCCCCTTAGCCTATCACGTACAAAGTAGCTAAATACCCTAAACTCTTAGAAGTGAGCGGTGCATGAATCCAAATGTTTTTGCCTGCACTGTCTGGAGTTAATCATTTAGTAACCCACTTCCCTTTGTGTGTAAGGAGCCATTTGTTTTGTACAGGAGGGGCTTACAGGAGAAGGCTGTCATGATTGGTAAGAAGGACTTTTCATCATAGAGAGTCAGACCAAGGCTCCTTGCTGTCAGTGTGCATCATGTATTGTGAGTGGTCATCATTTCATTACAAGAACACAAACTCAGTACAAAAATACCTTGTCTTGTGGTGCGACAAACACTCTTATTTTGGTGCAAAATTACATTGTATTAATTCCTTTGACATATTATTGAATATTATGTGTTTTTGCTGTCTTTAAAATGCAATGATTTGGGAAGAACTCTTATGAGGTTGTTTTCTATCCAATGACAATCAAGTCTATTAGTCCAGCAGATATGTGAAATATCTGAAAGAATTGTGCTTTTGATGATAAAAACATGAACTTTGGCACACTGTTAGAACATGCCCTAAGGAAGATTTTTGGCTTTAGGGCCATTGCATATTTGTCCAATGGCGCCAATGGCGGCCATTTTGAAAATGGCCGCCATTGGTTGTTATTTTACCTGTAGTTTAGGATGTAGACCACCTAGGATCTTGATTCTGGTGGCTAATCCTACATTTTCAAGGATGAGGAATGCAGTGGTACTATTTACAACATGCTAAAATGTAGCTAACTACATGTATCTGGTATTCAGGGAACAAAATAACAGTAGAACTATCAAATATTAACGGAACTATACATATTTTCCAGAATAACACGTTATATGAATATGAGTTGTGTCCAGACCTCATATGTTTATGTGTATAATATTTTAGAGACCGACCAATAGGCTACATTGATTTGGCCGATATATCAGAACTGGCTGATATATCAGCCAACTGATATATCGTTATATCAGTTTCAAGTATTCAAGGTAGTGGATCCTTATGAGCCAGACAAATATATACAGTGCCTGGCCACAGACTGGAGCAAATGTGTTCTGTGTCAAGAAGACACAGATGAGATGCTGAAATGTCCATCTAATTCCGCACGTGGCACAGATGGTGCAGGATACCGAACCTTGGCTGAGCATCTTGTAGCATTCGACAAGATCGGCTGCCTGCCAAACACACTAAAATTGTCACAGCTGGATGAGGGTCAGGGCATTGAGGCAGCATTCTTGCTCCACAACGCCACATGGCACGACACATGCAGACTGCAGTACAACAAAACAAAACTTCAGAGGGCTGAAAAGAGGAAAATGTCCCACGAAGATGTCCAAGAGTCTAAGGAATCGTGGCACGCTCACCTTCAAATTATTACGGTGCTTGATTTTTTAGGCCATTTTTGTGAAAAGACAACAGATATATTGGAAAGCAGGACCTCGGACACCCTCTCTATCAAGCAAGCTATCTGTGCGACCCTACACTCATAAATGTATTCCCATTGGAGACTTCTGCTTGTATCACCAACAGCCCTGTGAGTGATGTGAAGCTGTGCCCTGAACCCTCACAAGCCCTGTCACAGAAGTCAAATGAATATCGTGCCTCACAACCTTCATGTCGCCTTTAATCTCCCTTTGCTTTTTTTTTAGCCCCTCCCTCATCACATGTTCTCCGATGTCATCCTGTGATGATGCCAGACACCAACCCCTGATTAATGGCTATGGCTGTGCTCTCATGGGTTTTTAATTAAAGCAGCCACACACACACACACACACACACACACACACACACACACACACACACACACACACACACACACACACACACACACACACACACACACACACACACACACACACACACAGGGATTTAATTGAGAGAGTGTAATTTAAGGGGAGAGATCCAAATGGAGTGCTCCTTTATGGTGAGACAACATTTGCCTATGAGCCGGCTCTCCTCCCTCTGTGTGAGAATGCACTGTTCATCACAGCAGCATAACTCAAGGTGAGAGGTGTGTGTGGAGCTGGTGTGTTAAGGTCTGTCAGGGACCAAGCAGTAAGGCAACAGGACACAGGAGTGGTTTAAATAAACTAGGGTTTTTATTTACCCAAAAGTCCACAAAAAAACATCATACAATAACTAGGCCTATAAAAGAGGTCAACAGAAAATACCTCAAAGAAACATAACAGGTGTTAACTCAACAAAACTGACCTCCCACAATGAAAAACCAAGGAACCTATATAGTGGCTTGGCCAAACCAAGTTGAACCCAAGGGATAATTAATAGTCACATCATACACAAAGGACACTGACAAAACCCAAATCCCCCCTTTGACATGGAAGCAGGTGGTTTGTCCCAATCTGTCCCAATTGGCCCCTTGCAGTATTTATGAGTCCTCAGCGCTCGGCTACGCCCTTTGCTGAACCAGAAAGTAACCTCCCCCAATGGACATGGTAACTCAAGAGACAAAGAAAGTAATTAATACAAACAAATACTTGTGTTAGCTGTGCTAAAATCTTTGAAGTAATGTCAGATTACAATCAAATAAAGAGTTTACCATTTAAAGCAAATGTGTGGTGTTAATTGGCATGTTTTATTGTAGCTGCACTGAAGCAAAACTACTGAAGATGAGGATGCAGTGTAGTTGGTTTACCCTGTGTGGCTGTGGCCATCACAAGGTCATGTAGAGGTTAGAGGTCACTTTATGTGTGTGCGTTGCGTGTATCGATATAATTATGTTTTACATTTAAATATGCAGAAATAAGCACTCTCCCTGCATGAAAATGAAGCATACATGTCAATTTGTCATGCAGATTGATACCATGTTCTAATTGATTTAGCTCTGATTCTTATCCTTACCCTAACAAATCTCCTTCCTCATGCCTAAACCTAACCAACCAAATCAATAACAACAAGAAATGGCCAATCAGAGGCCGAGTAGGAGGGGTCCTGCATTTATCCATTATGAAAAACAAAAAACATATTGAAGTGCGTATTTCCAGGGCTATGGCCTTGTTTTTTGTAATTTCTTATTGGAAAAATTGACTTTCGGTCCAATGTAATACTATTCATAGTTGTGTTTTAGAATCAGGTCAATAGGCAGTCCTACAAAGTCTCTATTCACCTGTCTCGCATCCCAATACCTGTCATCTTGATGATTCTAATGAGAAAAAGTTCTATAGCGTAGCGTCTTTGGCTCGTGTGAAAAGGAGAATAACATGATGTGATAGTTAAGGTGCAGTACGGGGACGATGCTGGCAGCTTCCATGAAATGCTAGCTCACAAAAGCAAATGGATGCTTCTCCTCTGCCATACTGAAGAACACAAGCAGACAGGAAGACCCAGCAGAGCCATACTGATTTTATTTCCTTTAACTGCAACGGGCAGTGGCAGCAGACACACTGCTGTGTGCTCTTAAGAGCTGAACATGTAATTGAGAAACAGGAGAGAGGGAGACACACATAACTATTACACCAAGGGCCAGTTATGGGCTTGATTACATAAAGGTTTTTTCGAGTTTCCACTGCAGCGCCACCAGCTTTTTTCGTTAGATTTAACCTGAGTAATAAACAATATTTAATGGCGAGCATGGCAAAGAGTCAAACTGTTGCGGAAGCAGTGTTGTCGTGATCACAAAATGTTTTTAACGCCACCGCACACATATAAACGCGAACAACATGAAACAGATGTGTTACATTATTTATTTTCACCATACTTTGAATGCCAACCAATTTGCTATCACTAGCCTCTCCATAACAGCATAGCACTCCTGCTTCTATGTGTTTTGTTTTTATTTTTTTTATACAGGCTTTCATACTGACACACAAGTTCTGTCAGTTATGTCAGACAAATTAAAAGTATACCATAGTATTATAGTTGGATTCAATATTAGGTTCATATTTAAAAATATTTGTTAAATGACAATGTGCAAAAGGTTTTAAACATGTTATGTGATGAAAATAGTATTTTAACAAACCATTTTTGAAGTTTTTTTTGTCAGTTTTGCTTATTTCCCATGCTGCTAGGCTAACCCATGGGCTAACCACAGCCAGAGTCAAACTTATTTGACCTATAAGGGGATTACTTTAAACCAGGGGTCTCCAACACGTCGGTCGCGAGCTACCGGTAGCTCGCAAGCCCTCAATAAGTAGCTCGCCAAGCAAATCCCAAATGTAAAAAATACACCAAAAAAAAGGAAATGTAATTAAAAGAATCTACCCTATGCATAACCGAAACCTCAATCATAGCGAACTCTATCTACTTACTTCAACTCTATATCTATCTAACACCCCTCCTTCCCCCACCCCCACAATGAATATCGACCAATCACGTTCTTGCTTGATTTGCGGGACCTGCGTTGCAGTCGGGAAGAAAAGCAATGTGGAGCGGACGCTCACCGCTTCATAAGGAGTTTGACCTTTACTTCTGGCAGATTCTACACAACACATCAGCCCCATTGAACAGCCTAGTCATGCCAGCCTATACAGCACATGAGGGGCAGAGTTTTACTCTGTGTGTGTTGCAACTTGCATATTTATTGCACTTGACGCACACACGGCGTAATTTCCACTGGGGACAGTCCACCCCACTTTTAGAAATCACGTTTGTGTCCCCCCACTTTACAAATATGTTTATTATTATTTTTTAACGCAAGCCGTCATCGCCACGGAGGAGCACACAGTCTCTGAGAGAGAGAGAGAGAGAGAGAGAGAGAGAGAGAGAGAGAATAAAGTATGAAATCATTCCAATGTGTACTATATTGTATTTAAAAGGGGAGTGGTTAGTAAAATATGCATAAATAAAAAGAAAGAATACTAACTAGGTAACATAAGATAAGAATAAACAAGTTTAAATGATTTGTTATTGGTTGTGATCATATTCTAAAGATGTTTGGATTATTGAAAAGTATACAGCTCCCTTTCAAATGAGTGTTGAGAGCTGTATCCATAAATTCATTTTGTGCTCAAAGTGCACCAGATTGATGCCTTTCACTTCAACATTTAAAAAAGATCTTCCATGCATGGCCCCGGACCCCCCTAGAGGAGGTGAGGTCCACCCCGAAATAAAGCAGGTTAAAATAATTAAATTGCATACATGTTCTTTTAGTAAACACTGAAAACGGGTCCCACAGACCCAAACAGCACACAAAGGTTAAAGGTCAGCATATCATAATGTTAAAATGTGCTAAATATATACACTGCAAAAAACAAAAAAAAGAGGAGTAAAAGTAGCTCACGACTTGTTTTATTTTTTGAAAGTAGCTCTCATCCTAAAAAAGGTTGGAGACCCCTGTTTAAACAATACTTCACTTTGTTAAATGTATTGCCCTTTATACTTAACAAATAAGTACAAATCACATTACCAGCAGCGACAAGTTTGTTTCTGAAGGACAGAAGAAGAATACAGTAGTTGCAGCGGAGGCTACCTGTTGAGGGAGAAATAGCTGAAACCTGTTTTGGGGATGGGTAATGGTGGAAATAAAAACAAAGTACCCCAGTGTCAGGCCGGGTGCTGAGTAAAAATAAGAAAGCTGATTGGATTGTATGGCAGCACAGTTTGTACCAATTTCCTGAGTTAATGGGAAACGTCTCCTTCCTGTCTTGTCCTGTTTCCCAGGGAGTGTCAGACGCTGACCGTCGTCGTGGACAACACAGGGATCTTTGCAACGGTGGAGGTAAACAACAACCCCAGGCTGACCTCATGCCACCACACCGGTGTCCCTAAATATACCTCAACAAATATGTTGTTTTTCTGATGTATCGTCAGAGCAGGAAGGAGCAGAACTGGCATGGAGACCTTTTGGAGAGCTGGGAGGCCGGGCTGCTGGCCAGACACTGAGAGTGTGACCGGACACACACGGCCGTCCTCCTCCTGAGGCGGAGCCAACACCAGCAGCCATCTCCACATCCACTATGATACCTGAAATCAGCAGCGCATGGATAAATAAATACTGGCATGAGTGATCTATCCCAGTCTAGCGTGAGTTATGGTGTTTCAGACCTTCATCTGTTTCTTCTTTTTTCAACATCTGTTGGGATGACTCTCTGTCTTGCTCCATTGCACATGAAGCCACATATCAGACAGATTTTTGACTTTGGCGGTGCTCTCTTGAACAAACAGATTAAGATCTTTCAGATAAAGATAATATTGATTTATACAAACTTAACACTAAAACGTATTCTAACCACACACTTTATTAGTCAAACCTGATATGACCCTTACACGTTTATAATCCTCATCGTATTTACAAATTTACACTAAAACGTATTCAAACCTGATATGACTTATTCCAACCTAACACTAAAAGTTATTCTTACCAAACCCTTAAACTTTTTAACACTGAAACTTTTTCTAACACGGACCTTAAAACTTATTATAATTTAACAGTAAAACTTTTTAATTTTAATTGATCCCAATTTGGGAAATGTTTTGGTCGCAGCAGCATGTTAAACAAGGCATTGCACATAATGTGAGAATAAAAAGAGTATAAAATAATCAAACACAAAATATAGTAAAAAGTAAAATATATACATGTTGATAGTGAAAGAGACAAATCTGTAGACTTCATGTCAAATAAACACAATGAAGGGCCAAATTACAGCTAGGATAGCAGTAGGATAATATTTACATTAAGTGTGCAAGGAATAACATATGAATTAATTATAATTGTAAAATGTACAGTGTGAAGAAAAGTCTGGTTATAAATTATAAGTCCAGTTATCAAAAGAGAAACTAAGGAGTAGTGGGTTCTCTACCTTTAATGTTGGTTCCTTACAAGTTAGTTTTTCTCAGTCAAACAAACATTTAAAAAACTGCATTTATTTTGTATACTTTTTTTGTAGCTTGTATGTATATCCTTTAATTTCCCCGCATCTCCCACTGTGACCTTTTAAGGTCCTTTTAAAGTGCAGGTAAGAGAAGGCATGCCCGCAGCCCATAATATGGGATGAGGCAGCTGAAAATGTGGCAGTGTTCACGCGTGAGCATCTATTAATCTCCCAAACGATGCAGGGCCTAATGGGAAGAGGACTAAAGAGAGGACACAGCCCGTTCTGCTCTTCTTGCAGGACACGGCAGAGAGTAATGTCCTGTTGCAATCAGATTACTCAGTCCTCCCTCTCTGTTTCCTGACACCAGCCATGACACCCCCCCTCCCAGTTATTTCACTGGCCACTGGTAATTCCCACTTGTGGTTATCCATCTTTTTTTTCTCCTTTAGTTTAGTAGAATTTAATTTCTCCCATCTTTACAAATCATGTTTACTCTCCTAGTGTTCAGATTACACTGAGAAACAGCACTCTTTTTCACTCTTGGCACCAGGATAAAAAGTTGTCTTTATTTGTTTATTTTTACAATAAATTATATATAAACAAAGTTCACTCTAATCCAAGAGTTAATATCTATTACACAGCCTGTCCTCCTCCAAAAAACGACCAAATAGGTCGATTGTTCAGCAGCTTATTATGACCTATAGTCACGTTTGAAAGTTTAGCACCTCTAGTTGTCGTGTAAGAAACAACAATTTGCGGCATATGGGCTGATGCTGCCGTTGATTGCAAACACTCCGGAGGGTTGTATATTCACAAATAACCCTCTCTGGAAAATCCTAAATTGTAGAATAGTTTGGCCATTAAAATGCTTTTTGATTAGTGTAATATATAGCGTATATTGTACTTTTAGAATCCACGTCCAGTGGATGTGTAGGATCTATAGTTTGATAGATATTACGTAGATGATTTGAGGTCTCGCCAGGAGAATGTGTATATACTACGTCTTTCCCCTAATCATTTCTATTGACGGCAGCGTCCATGTAAAGTTGGCGTCAACCCTCACGGGGTGAAAACAGTATTTCCGGTCTCGAAGTTTTCATAATGAAACCGTATTCCCCTCACTGTCAAATTATTTTACAGTGATATCTGCCGTACTCATCCACTAAAAAACATCAGTTTATCCTTGTTAATTACACAACATTAATTGGTTCAAATTGTGTACAATGCTTTTGTGTTTTTCCCATAGATTTTTCCTTTCGATTCTGAGAGACACATTTCTTTTTTCAGAGGTTTTGATAAAACATCAAACTACCCATAATCCTCAGCTATCGTTAAAGCTCGGTGATTGGATGTTTTAGCCGCAATGCACGTTGGGATATGGTGTTTATGCGATATGAAATCCGAAAACATTTAAAAAAGAAAATAATACTTTAGTCCGAGTGTGCTTGCTTTTCTCTTTGAAAGTCATCACATAACGGCATTGTAATACACAGTAAAATCATTTGACAGTGAGGGGAATACGGTTTCATTATGAAAACTTCGAGACCGGAAATACTGTTTTCACCCCGTGAGGGTTGACGCTAACTTTACATGGACGCTGCAGTCAATAGAAATGAATAGGGGGAAAGACGTAGTATATACACATTCTCCTGGCTAGACCTCAAATCATCTTCGTAATATCTATCAAACTATAGATCCTACACATCCACTGGACGTAGATTCTAAAAGTACAATATACACTTCTCGCTAGAAATCTAATCAAAAAGCATTTTAATGGCCAAACTTTCCTACAAATTAGGATTTTCCAGAGAGGGTTATTTGTGAATATACGACCCACCGGAGCGTTTGCAGTCAACGGCAGCACTAGAGGTCAAAAACTTTAAATCGTGATTATACAGTAGGTCGTAATAAGCGCTTGAACAATCGACCTATTTGGTCGTAATAAGCGCTTGAACAATCGACCTATTTGGTCGTATGAGTTGGAGGACTTGTTGCTATTCCATATTCAAACAGGCCTATTCTGCTTTTGGGGTTTTTCCCTTTCCTGTAGTGTGTTCTATAGGATTTTGTGCATGTAAATGGTCTGCAAAGACTAAAATCCCTGTGTTCCCTCCAGAGGGAGTTTCTCTCCCACACACTCCCCCGCACCCTGCCTGAAACGCCTCCATTGGACTCCTTTGTTTACTTCCAGAACATAGTGACATCACTATATAACGCTAGTGCTTCTATTGGCTAGTGCCTCTATTGGCTAGCGCTCCAACACATTGTAAGTGATAGACCAAAATAATAAAGATAATAATAAAAATATCTCTACAGTTGTCTGAAATGAAGCCATACAACCTTATGTTTCAGAGTAAAAGCCTACTGTTGATTTCACATTAAACTTGATAAGTTACCTACAGTATCAAGCATCAAACGTAGCTCACCATAGCAAAACATGTCCCTATAGATGTTGGATCATCTTAACTTTAAATCAAGAGTCTTGAAAATGGATGACAAAAAAAATGATTATGCTTTAATCCCTTAGGGTAAACAAATATAAATTCCTTTGATCGTATTTTTAACTTAGTTAGGACATGTTTAAGAAACGTTTCAGAATATGATAATTAATCACAGGTGAGTTTTACACTGATTTAGTTCTGTTCCTAAATATCTCAGCCTCTCATTATAAGCTCGGTGTCCTCGGCCCATGTTGCTACATCAGCTACAGTGGGAGCACCTGTGATCTCATCCTGCAGCACCGGAGGAGAGAGAGAGCTGACACCTTGGGAGGGGGGGGGTTACTGCCCATCCATAATATGGCTTACAGAGGGAAATGCAATAACGGTGCTTCAGCAATATAGAACAACAGAAAGCCTCCAAGTCAGCGACTGCTGACTCCCAGGTCTGATGAGGACTTCAATATCAGTCCTCCTGCCCGGCTGCAGCTGCACGCCTCTCTCCGTCTCATTAAAGGGAAGCTGATGCAACCGCACAGAAACCAAATCTTCCCATTCGATCGCGTCAGGCCCGCAGCAGGAGGCTGAAGAAGAACAAATCTGCAGTTTGATGCACAATGCCAAAGCCATGCTGGCCATCTCTTGATCTCTTCTTTTATCCAGTACATGAGTGTAAGGTGCAGTCCACTTTTAAAACTTTTGTCGCAGGAGTTTAACCTCAAAGAGACCAATTGTATAAAGTCAGGACATACTCTGCAGCAAGGAGAGTATATCTGGAAGCTGAAAGAGCACAGAGACTATGAGTGTGACATTTGCTGACACGCCGGGACAGGGTGAGAGAAATTCTTAACCCTCCACCTCGCCCTTGAAACCCTGAACGCAGCTCATGTTGAAGTGATGAGAGCATGTCTCTTAAATCTACGACCGACCTCACTTTGACCTCATGACTCACAGCTTCTCATATAGAAAATGTATTTTTTCCCCTTCTGTGTTTTTACCAAAAGGTCAGTCTGGCTGTTTTTTTTTGTTGCTTTTTTTACATAGGTCTTTATTTTCTTTTAACATTTTTTGTAGCTTGTAGCAATTTCTGTGACCATTAGCTGTAGCTCAACCTGGTGAACCTCTCCAGGCCCTGTGTAACCCCCAACAAAAGTTTACAGCACCACAGATATACAGTATATATGCACAACATGTGGCAAAAGTGGCAGAATACATATCAAAACTGGAACAACAGTACCAAACAATGCTATATTATATAGTAACTGAAACTGTAGCCTTGCTAATGGCTCTGTGAGGCTCTAGGCAAAGCAGTTTTTTGAGCTAAAGGCTAACATGAACAGTACATGCTAACTTGCTGAGGCTAAGCCCTCATAATCTTGGCTGTGTACTTAGTTTAGCTTGTAAGAGCAATTGTTTGATGTTAGATGGAAAGCCGGAGGATCAACAAATAATTATATTACAATTCCCCTGAGGGAAACATAAATGCTGCTTGCATGGCTAAAAACAAGTGCACTGAAAACAGCGCAGCCCAATGTCATATATTCACTTAAACAAAAAGATCAAGTAATTTGCTGCACACTAGCTTTTTGGTACGTTTTAAGTGAAACTTTGTTTTCTAGACGTTTAGTGTGTTTAGCTGTTAGCCTCCTGATCAGTAGCTAACAACTGTTCCTGAAACATTATTTCGGGTAAAATTTGTCTCATGATTACCCTCCTGGGTTAAAGGCCAACATGTATTATTGTATTCATGTCTCTGTGGTCTTAATTGTAACTTTTGTTCTTAAATTGTGATGCTCTTTGTGAAATTCTATTTCTGTGAAAGGTGCTATAATAAATAAACCTATTATTATTATTATTATTTTTTTTTTTTCTTGGGTTCCAGGGTAGCCAGTATGAAGTTAAAGTTGAGAGACAACATCTACAACATGATTGTTTCACAATTAGCCAGTTTACTGGATTATTTGAAGCTAATACAAACCTAAATCTTTGTCAGTAACATAGCCTTTTTAATTGTTCTCCCAGCTTAAGCAAACAGCTGCCTTCTTATTTAGTTACATCTTACTGATACAGTATCTGACCTGTCCATTACCATCGGATATCCTGTAAGAGCGATTTACATTAAGAGGTGGTGAAAATAATAATACCAAAATCTTGTCCCATTGCCCACATTTTCGGCACCCATATGCAGACATCTGTTTATAGAGAGTACATTTGAGTGAGAACAGCAGACCATGTGGATTAAGAATATTTAAATGCATTGTTCCCCCAAAGTGAAGCTTTGGAGCCAAATTAATTATCACTGACGAGACTCTGTTAAATGTATTAAATGTGTTTTTGACTTAGGGCAGCTAATCAGAGAACAACAGAAGAAGAGCATGGTAATGAAACATTTTGATAAATTGGTTCAATTAAGGATTAAAAAAACAAAGATAAGAAAACGACTGCCTCTCAGCACACTGAATCCAAAATGAAGTTCATAAATATGAAATAGAGCTGACTTGTGAATATGAACACCTTAAGTTCCCCAGAGCTTTTTCTTTCTTTCTGCACCAAAACTTCAAATTGATTTGACATTTTTGACAGACACTCCGGCCACTACTGACCCACTTCATGGCCTCCTGCAGCGTATAACCTGGTTCCTCGGTGACTGCTCCTCCATTCGTCTGCCTGTCCTGGCCTGGCATGGCACTCACTGCCTTCTAAAAACATAGACAATAGAGAGCACAAACGGTATCCCGTGCTATCATATGGGGGTTTGAGGAGTAATGGATTACATGTAACAGGATTACGTTATCAGGATACAGAAAAAAGTAACTGTATTCCCTTAGAGTTACATAACAAAGACGTAATCAGATAACTGTTACATTTCTATAAATAGGGGATAACTAGCAGGATTTGAATGTTAGTCAAATATAAAAAGAGCATATAGTGTTTGTTGTAAAATTATGTATAGGCTACTGCCTGAATATGCTTCATGAAAGGTAGCTTTTCCTATAAATAAAATTATTTTTGATTCTAAATATCATGGTTTCTTCTTTTCTACGGTCACATTGTTCTGTCGTCTTACATAATACACTTAAGTTAACACTAGAACCGACAACGGGTACATTTTACCCGCAGCTGTTTCTTGATTGTATGTAACTTTTTTTCAATAAAATATTCAAGTCTGCCAGTCTGTGACTTTTCCTGAAAGTGTGTTATGTAGCACCCTCTGTTGTTAAAAATGGTCAATATGAAGTCAGATTGAAAAAATGTTCCAAAAAATTTCCTTTTATACCCATTAGCGCCAGCGGGTAATATTTACCTTATAGAAAATGCAGTGATTTTCGTGCTATTGATCTCGCGCGAAAACATAAACATGACGTGTTGCTATAGCAACGCCTGTTGTTTACTGCGGTTCCTTATAGATCAGGTGTGTCAGACACCAGGCCCGCGGGCCAGACGCGGCCCGCGAGACAGTTTCTCATGGCCCGGTTGTTGATATCACGTAATAGTGTTAATCTGGCCCGCGCGTTTACGTTTGCGCTTTTAGATTTTAATTTATTTTATTGATCCCGCTGCTGGCAGGGAACTGCTGCGCGCAGTTCCCTCGCCCCTCCCCCTCCGAGGGAACTCCGCCACACGTCAATCAAATGCGCGCAGCGGAATCAATCACAGAGTGATCCAAAAGTGACACAGAGTGGAAGGAAAATATATCGCCCAGTCATGTCTTCATCAAAACTTTCAGGGAAAAGAAAAGTTGATGATGACCACAGAAAATTTCAGGAGAAGTGGGAGACTGAATATTTTTTTGTCGAGTACAGGGGAAACGCAACGTGCATTATATGCACAGAGAAAATCGCTGTATACAAGGAGTATAACGTCAAACGTCACTACTCAACTAAACATGCAGAGTATGCAAAATACCTGGGAGACGAGAGAGAGAAAAGAGTCACAGAGCTAAAAAAAATTCTATGGAAGCAACAAAATCTCTTCAAGAAAGGAAGCAATGAGGCTGATTTAGCAGTCGAAGCTAGCTATGTGGTGAGTGAGATGATTGCTAAGGCGGGAAAGCCGTTTACGGAAGGCGAGTTTGTAAAAAAGTGCATGTTGCAGGCTGCAAGTATAGTCTGTCCAGAAAAGAAGGGTCAGTTTAACAACATCAGCCTGTCAGCTAACACAGTGGCAGAGCGCATTTCTGACTTATCAAGTGACATATATGATCAGCTGTGCGACAAAGCTAAACTTTTCTGTGCATACTCTGTGGCTCTTGATGAGAGCACGGACATCACTGACACCGCTCGCAATGTATGTCCGTGGTGTTGATGACAAGTTTGAAGTGACAGAGGAGTTGCTGACAGTGAAACCAATGCATGACCAGACCACCACTGACCACTGTGTGATGCCATTGCGGATATCGGTCTGCCATGGAAGAGGTTTGTTGGAATTACGACCGACGGAGCGCCATCAATGACAGGGAGGAAAAATGGGCTGGTGGCACTTGTTCAAAGAAAACTGGAGGAGGAGGGTGTGGAGGAGGCTATTGTTCTGCAGTGCATTATCCATCAGCAGGCCCTTTGCAGCAAATGCTTGAAGTTTGACAATGTAATGTCTGTCGTTGTGAAATGCATCAACCATATCAGATCCAGGGGCTTAAAGCACCGCCAGTTCCGTGCTTTTTTGGAGGAAATTGAGTCAGAATATGAGGATGTGCTCTACTTCACAGAGGTACGTTGGTTCATTAGGGGAAACGTCCTGAAGAGGTTTTTTGAGTTGAGAACAGAACTGAAAGTATTCATGCTAGAGAAGGACGGGATGGCTGTTCCCGAGCTGAGTGATCCCGAATGGCTCATGGACTTAGCTTTTCTTGTTGACATCACGCAGGAACTGAATGCACTGAATAAGAAGTTGCAGGGCCAGGGCCAGCTTGTCAGTGCAGCATATGACAATGTCAAAGCATTCTCTACAAAACTGGTGTTATGGAAAGCCCAGCTCCCTCAGAAAAACCTCTGCCATTTCCCAGCATGCAAGGCTCTCATGGACAGGGGCACAGCATTCAGTGGTGAGAAGTATGTTGATGCCATTGTGAAGCTACAGGAGGAATTTGATCAGCGGTTTGCAGACTTCAAGACACACAGAGCCACTTTCCAAATGTTTGCAGACCCCTTCTCCTTTGATGTGGAAAATGCCCCTGGTGTGCTTCAAATGGAGCTCATTGACCTGCAGTGCAATTCTGAGCTCAAAGCCAAGTTCAGGGAAGTGAATGGGAAAGCAGACAAGCTTGGACAGTTCATGAGAGAATTGCCCCCCTCCTTCCCTGAGCTTTCCAGGATGTTCAAGCGGACCATGTGCCTTTTTGGGAGCACATATATGTGTGAACAGCTCTTCTCCACCATGAACTTCAATAAGTCAAAGTACAGGTCCAGACTTACTGATCAAGATCGAACATCTTCAAGCCATACTAAGGGTTTCAACTGCTTATTCCCTCAAACCAAATGTGGCTCAGCTGTGTGAGAGGAAGCGCTGCCAGGTCTCTACCAGCAAGGAGTAGGCAAGAGCAACTGTGAATAGTTATGTTGTGAAGAACCGTTCATGTTAAGAAGATGTTGAAGAACTGTTAATGTTGTATTTTTAATACATTTTTTGTGGAATACTTGAAGCGGCCCAGACTTGCCCAGACTCTACGTCCAGCGGCCCCCAGGTAAATGGAGTCTGAGACCCCTGTTATAGATGGAGAGATAGATAGATAGATAGATAGAGAGAGAGAGAGAGAGAGAGAGAGAGAGAGAGAGAGAGAGAGAGAGAGAGAGAGAGAGAGAGAGAGCAGATAGAGAGATAAATAGACAGATAGATAGTTATAGATATCGATAGATAGTTATAAATAGATAGATAAATAGAGAGAGAGATAGAGAGACACTCTGAACATAACTCACGGTAGCGATCTTTTAGACTTCATGCAATCTGCATGAAAGTGAAATTTGAGTACTTTATTTATGTGTTGCTTATGTTTTTAGTCAGCTAACGTTAATTCATGTTAAGGCTTGGGTTAGCATGTAGTAAGTGAGTGGTAGCTACATCTGTGCTAACGATGCTAATCGTAGCCTCCAAGTTAAAACGTAATAGAGAAATGTTAAGCATTAAGTAGGATAATACTGTAAAACAAACGGCTTCTGTTTGAAGTCGGTAAAATAAGGTCATCCTTGTAAGATAGAGAGATATTTTATTAGGTAGGTAACTTTATGCATTGATAAGGTTAATTTAAATTTGCTATGATCGATTATGTAGACAAGCTAACGTCAAAGTAGTGTTGAAGAGCAGCGTAGTGTATGTGAAATTAACCTCACAATAAGATGTGTGTATATTACAAATAATAATGTCATATTTCAAGATGATTACTTAGATATTACAGTATGGTTGGTTGAGCTGGAGTTCATTATTGAGTTTACACGTTAACGTCACAGTCATATCTGAAGAACGAACCCAAACCTTGTTCTTTTTATTAATTGTATTACCAAATTGGTATCAAATAAATAGTAAGCATTGGTAATACCAATGCTGATAAAGTAAACTATTTTATTTGAGTATTTGTGTCTGGGAGAAGGTACTGTACCCAGTTCCTATGTTCGGCAGTTATAGACTGGGCTTTCTTGTACAAGAGAATACAACAATATATAAAAAATCAATATGGACCATTACTGTATAATTATCCTTAACTTATGTTATACAATGCACCTAATAAACAAGTATGGCATTTTGAAACATGATGTGCAACAATCTTTACTGTAATTTGTGTGCATTTTGTTGTTAACTAAGATGATGTTATGATTTACTTTTTGTTAGTATGCACATGGACGCTTTGGACATACCTGGAGAAGGAAGAAATGGGTCTTCGGAATGATGGGAGTTAAAGACAAAAGGCGGAGACTAGTGTTGAAACTAGTGGAGGAACGATCAAGATGCCACCTTGTCCCTCTGATTAGACGGCATGTTAAGTCAAGAAGTAGCATTATTAGTGATGAGTGGAGGGCATACAGGAGAGTGCTGAGTAACATGGGGTACAACCACTGCACCATAAACCACAATAGGTTGTGTGTGAACCCCCAGACGGCAGTCATACACAACATATAGAAAGAGCTCGGTCGACCGTCAAAGGACATGTCCATAGACTGAGAGGAAACCGTACAGAGAGTTTGTTGGAGGAACACCTCAAGGTTCTTGAATGGTCATCTTGGCTTGGCTCTGCTCACCCTGATGGACTGCTTGGACGCTTGTTCAAGGATATACACAAAGCCTTTCCAGTCTGAGTACCATTATGTCTTACCAAGTCTTTAATTTATGTCAGAGAAAAGCTTTTATGTTTAAATATGTGTATCAGTCATACTAAACAGTCATTATTTTATACCCTTTCAGTAGTTATAGGCCTACATGTTAGTAACTCATCAATCTCATCACACTTTACAATAAGGCTTTTACCAATTATAAATGGTTGTAACTCATTAATAAATGGGAATGTGTTTTACCAGGGATGCAAACTTGTCACATTTCAGCGAAATGTTCCGTTTTGAATCCAAAATAGGTCGTTTGTGTGATTCATGTAGATATGCAATAAAAATATTTTTGGGGTATGGGGGGCGTCTGGGACCCGGAGTAATCTGCGGCCGCGAGCTGTTATGTGCCATCATGACACGCATGGTGTTCTTTTTTTATATATTATAATGAAGCGCCAGCTGTGTGCTCGAGTCTTCCTGCCTGTCTCTGCTCATGGATGTATAATAAGGCTCTGCTGCTCCGTGATGAGGGTCTAGCTTCAGCAGCTACATTACCTACGGGTGCGTTCGTTATTATTAACTGTGTGGTCCGGAGTCACTGTGGCACAGACTGGACCGCTGGTGAACAGCTGTTAGAACGGGCCGTTCAGGTGTTCAGAGCAGAGCTCCCTGTCGGAGCGGCAGAGCGTGACACATCACTGAAAAGTTTTTCTGTCGCAATATTATTTAAGGAATCGTTGAGCTAGCTAACTAGCATACATTGTCACTATCTGCTAACGTTAGCTTTAGCCTTCGTTTTCTAATAGTTTTTTTCATAGGCTATAAACGGAGGTGGTATAAGTATAGATCTTGTACTTGAGTAAAAGTAAAAGCACTCAGATTTTGTACTTGATTAAAAGTAGAAGTACTCAGATCTTGTACTAGAGTAAAAGTAGAAGTACTCAGATCTTGTACTTGATTAAAAGTAGAAGTACTCAGATCTTGTAGTAGAGTAAAAGTAGAAGTAGTCAGATCTTGTACTTGAGTAAAAGTAGAAGTACTCAGATCTTGTAGTAGAGTAAAAGTAGAAGTACTCAGATCTTGTACTTGAGTAAAAGTAGAAGTACTCAGATCTTGTAATAGAGTAAAAGTAGAAGTATTCAGATCTTGTACTTGAGTAAAAGTAGAAGTACTCAGGTCTTGTACTTGAGTAAAAGTAGAAGTACTCAGATCTTGTAAGTTTGAGTAAAAGTAGAAGTATTCAGATCTTGTACTTGAGTAAAAGTAGAAGTACTCAGGTCTTGTACTTGAGTTAAAGTAGAAGTTTTTGTTTTGTTTTATGTATATATGTCACACTGTGGGACTGCGGGAAACGGTATGTCGCGATTTCTGGATGTATAACACATGTAGTAATTTTGACAATAAAGCTGACTTTGACTTTTTGGACTTTGAAGTACCAGAGTGTAGGAACAATCCTGCACCGCCCTGAAGTTAGTTTTAGGTTGGATATTCGACAGACATTTGCGGACCAGCCAGCAGCGTCAGTTTCCCCTGCTGCTGGCTGGATTACGACGGGGAGATCTTCTCCGCAAAACAAGGCTTTCATTTAGGGACCATCAACAAATGACTTTTCAGTTACACAAGAACAATGTTCTTTTTAATAAATCGACAGCTTCCCGATCGTGTGAATGTGAAGCAAATCCACTCTAGAGCATACATTTGTTGAACACACCTCTTTTTATTGCATTTTAATACTTTAAATACGTTTTATTAATATTTTGATGGAAAAATTAGCATATTTCTTCAATAACTTCTAGGTCATGTGACCTAATGACTCAAAATCAGTGCTGGATCAAATAACTACACTTGTTGCATAGGACACACCTCTTTTTTATTGCATTGTAATACTCTAAATATTTTATATTAATGTTTTGATGGAAACATTTGCTTATTTATTCAATAACTTCCAGGTCAAGTGACCGAATCACTCAAAATTAGCGCGGGGTCAAATAACTACACTTGCTGCATAGGACACACCTCTTTTTATTGCATTGTAATACTCTCAATATTTTTATATTAATATTTGTATGGGGAAATTAGCATATTGCTTCAATAACTTCCAGGTCATGTGACCTAATCACTCAAAATCAATGCTGGGTCAAATAAGTACACTGGCTGTATTAGACACACCTCTTTTTGTTGCATTTGAATACTTTAAATATTTTTATTTAATATGTTTATGGGAAAATTAAGATATTGCTTCAATAACTTCCAGGTCATGTGACCGAATCACTCAAAAATAAGCTATGCATCAAATAACTACACTGGCTGCATACACTGAAAAAAATGGACATAGGGGTTCTTTGAATTTACACAAATAAAAACAGTAAATGCAACGGAATTAGTTCATGTTCTGTCTCTGAATGTGATTTCATTAAGCAGACTTCATTTATTTATTGAGAATGTTAAATCTACTTATTTACATCGCTTTGACTGAACGTGATTTAATTGCAACATTTTAATCAATGTAATCGAATGTGGTTAGAACCGGAAATGAAGTATATATTCAAATTGCGTCCGGAGCTGTGATTGGTCCAAAGGAACTGCAACTGGAAAAAAAAGTACAGAAGAAGAGGTGTCGACAACCACGAAAATTATCAGTTGGTTTCACAAAGCCAACCTGAACCTCTGTGAGACGAGAGACTCCAAAAGTAAGTTAATTAAATGTAATGTTTCTGCTCAATGAATGTTTGTACCCCTTTCCAATATAGTGCTGTGTTTGTTCGGTATGTTACAATTACGGGGACGTGTGTATATATATTGACCATGTATTGCTAATGTTAGCTATCAAGCTAGTGCTAACATTAGCAAATTGTATCCCATGTATTGTTGATGACAGATGTATTAAGAATCATTTCGTTATCACCATACCCGCTAATTGGAATAATATATACAGGCTATGGTTTCGGGCCATTGTTACTGGCAGAGGTGGAGAAAGTATTCAGTCTGCTTCACTTTTGCTGTTACTGCTGTGGCGTTTGTGTGAGCACGCGCGCCTTTTTTCCGCATGCCAAGGACCGTCTGTGACAAGGATTATTATTCATTTTCTGAACAAATATGAGATAATGTGGGGCTCTGTGTGCTGCCAACGGCTGAAGTTTTGTTTTGCCGATTTAATATAAAGTCAGTGACGACGGACAGACATTCTTGGCTGCATGGCTTCACTGTGTTGGTTGCCAGCAAAATTAGCCTCCGCTTTAACTGCCGCCAACTGCACGTTCAGGCAGTTATAACGCTGTAAAGTAGTTTGCTAGTTAGCCTAGCCACACTTTTTCATTTAATCGTTTATTTGAGGAAGGGACAATGCACATTAATGAACACTTTAGACAGTTAATGCTTCAAGCGTAAATATGCCGGATTATAGCTTTGAGCTAATTTCCATCTGTAGTCCCACAGCTTTGAACCATGACATTCGCGTCATCATGACGCTATGTTTAGCTAATGTTAGCTATCTAGCTAGCACTGGCATTGTTTAACACACACACACACACAGAGACAAGAGCAGAGAGGAGGACTTGTTATATTTAAGTATGTATTATATATATTCCATGTGCTTTTGTTATAATTGTTGTAGTCTTTTATCTCATCATTTATCTTAAATCCACTAATTCTAAATGTTTTCCTTCATAGGTTCCTCATCCTCTTTACCACTTACCACTGAAAGGCCCACACAGACAGATTTTATATTGGTAAGAGCTATTATATTAATTATATGCATTTTGTTACTTGTTGAGGTACATTTTCAAAGAAAGTAAAAAAGAGCTCACAACTCATCTCTGGCTAGCACAGAAACCCCTGCACAATAATAGGGGTCTCTCTGTGGCACATCTTATTTGAATATCACTGCCAATATGTTTATTTTACTTTTGAGGCATCACTGTCAACATTTTTATATACATAGATTTTACATTTGTTATTTGTATTTTACTTAAGTCTTGAATTATTTTGTAATATGTAGATGTTTATATTTGCTGTTAATAATTGTTTATTTTCTACATGTGTACATGCTGCTGTGGAAGGTCATTTTCCCCAATTGGGATCAATAAAGTATATCTAATCTAACAAAAATATAAACATGTGGAAAACACATTCAGTGGTTGTTTAGTGTTCAGTTTGACCTGTACATAAATTTGGAAGTGTTAGAAAAGATTGTCATCATTTGTGTTGAACTTAGCTAGACAGATGAATTTTTTTTGATATCCTCTATATAGCAAATTGACTTTTAATAAAGACTAACCATTATCTTTATCTATGTTACAGGGTTCCGTGCAGGGAATGTGGAGTTGTAAGGGGTGCAAAGAAACTGTGTCAAGTAGGTCCAAGCTGTTGCATCATTACAAGTTAAAGCATCCACATTTTGGGCGTACTTCTAATTTTCCTTGTACATACCTTCACTGTCCCTGTACATTTAAGACGTGGAATGCCCTTATTGTCCACCATAGTAAACTACACTTCTCAGGCGTCACTCGCAAACAGGAAGCAATATTTAGTTGCCACCTTTGTGCTTGTAGTGATTTGGCATCAGAGAGGGATTATTTTTGTCATATAAATGCACATCTAAAAAAAAATGAGACAGTGAGTTGTATGTTTTTAGGTTGTGACTTTAAAACAAACGTTTATTTTACATTTAAATCACACAAAAACAGGAAACACTGCCATCACACATTGGTTGATTTCAAACCAGGAGTAGTGGTACATTCTAGAATATCATCTGTGAATGAATCGGATGAAAATAACCAAGAGTATTTAGAGCCTGAATCAGATACTTCCGTTCCATCAAGCAGTCATTATCAAACTGAGGACTTGCAGAAGGTCATAGAGCAAAAATTTGCTGCTGCTTTGCTTAAATTGGAACATTTGGTCCATGTGCCAGGCACAGCAGTTGATGTGTTTTTAGAGGAACTTTGTCATTTGATTTGTTCTGCACCTGTTCCGCTATCTTGTGACATTGTGAGGGGCATCTTTCAACAGAGAAACGTTCATATCAATGATCTTATTATAAGAGAAACTGTTGATGCTTTATCTTTTGGTAATCCAGTTCAGAGGTCCATACAGAAAGGTGGACCTCTAAGTACTGTGTATCTGCGTAAGCAGTATTACAAGCAGAACTTCAGTGTTGTGGAGCCAGTTGAATACATTCTTGATGCTAAAAACAAACGTACTTTCCAATATGTTCCGGTTTTGAAGTCCTTACAGCAGTTAAGTAGAAGGGATATACTTGATAAAGTTGTTGAGGGACATCCAAGACAAGAGGTCACATGTTCAGGAGCGTCCTATCAGTACAAGTCTTCAAGAGATGGTTCCCTGTTGAAAGAAAATCTTTTTTTCACTGGGGAAAAGCCACGAATAATCCTTAAAGTGCCAGTGAAGTGCATTTTTTTGCGCCAAAATGAAATGGCAGTTTCATTTCTTACATATAATTGTACCTGTTCATGGCTAAAATAATTTTTTAGGAAGTGCGAGGGACGAGATAAACATCGCAAATTTTTCAGAGTCTGAGCCTACCGCTGCTGCAGACGATAGCGGCTGTGACGTCACAAGATGGGCCCAGTTGTGATTGTAAACATGGCGGAGCCTTCGGAAAGTGATACTGGTGCGAGAGAAATGAGTGATTTTGACAGCTTTTCGGACAGGATAGATGAGGAAAGTGGCCATGGAAGTCAATTTAGTTGAGGACAATATTTTGTCATAGATCTAGAGTAGATCTACACACAGGATTGGCCATCACCTGATCATACATTCATCTGTTCATAGCATGATGCAACATTCATGTTCACATGCAGTGTTGTGCTAGTTACTGAAAACCAGTAACTAGTTACAATTACTAGTTACTTCACTACTTACACCAAAAAGTAATGCGTTACTGTGAAAAGTAACTTTTTAGTTACTTAAAAAAGGGCACCCATTAATGCCCTTATACTGTAGCCTTCATTTCAGTACTGTTATTGCATAGGAGAATAATACAACCTGTTGATCAACTTGACATGCATTTGCATCACTGAACTCTGCTAAGCAATGTGGTCTATACAAACACAAACACAAAGATATGTTTCAAAGTGCCAATCCAGCCGCTGTTGCTTAGGTGGAGGTGGAGTGGCGTCGGATGAGTCTGGGTCTGTGGTCTTAGCTACTAGCTTCGTCCCAGCATGTTGTTTCTGCAGATGTTTCAACAGATTTTAATTGCTGTTTTGGGCAGTCGATAGGATCTTTGACCCGCCAAGACAACTTACATTTAACTAAAACGTTCTTTTCTTTGTGCTCGACAAAAGTGAAATAGTGAGAATATCTCCAGGCGGAGAAACTCGACTTGAGCTCTGCCGCCGCCATGATAGTCTTGTTAATAGACACAAACACAGTGGCCTTTATTTTTCATAAACAATCTACGAATCTACGAAACAATGACACCAGCCACTCACCTTCATCTTTTGGGAACAGAAACATCGCCACTTCGGCAGAATTGACATTACCACAGCCAGCGGCAATGCATCGCTTCCCGTGTGTTTTTCCTCCCTTTTTCTTCACTGTCGCCTCCATTGTCAGGTTTCCTCGATTGGCAATCACTTCCAGTCGACTGCGAAACACTTTCCAATAAAATACTCGCTCAAAAACGTTGGTAAATTCCACTTTGAAACAGAGACAAAATGAACGGTGGTGAATGTAAACACTTCGGCTGAGCCCATCTTCTGACGTCACGCAGTAGATCGCAAGCCACGCCCACGAAGGCGGATTTCCCAGCGGAAAATTCCAACTCGTCAAATTCGTTGCTATTCCAACATCTTTTATATAGGTTCCAATGGACAATTTTGGTCATTACTATACGTATTAGCATAACAGATCATGCACCGGCGCACACTTCACTGGGTCTTTAATTTATATGTGGACGACTTTGAAACCTGTAACCCACTTGGCACCTCGAGAAAGATACACAAACTTTGTGCTGTTTATTGGATATTAGCTAACTTGCCTCCAGGGTCTCACTCCTCGCTGTCATCCATCTACTTGGCAGCTTTGTGCAAAAGTGATGACATTAAAACGTATGGTTTTGACAAAGTCTTTGAACCTCTTGTACAAGATTTGAAAACTCTGGAGGAGCTGGGGGTTTATGTCCCACAGTTAGGTGAGTCAGTTAAAGGTGCAGTGTTCAGTGTAGTGGCTGACAACCTGGGAGCGCACTCCGTTGCAGGATTTATGCAGAGTTTTTCAGTGGAATACTACTGCAGATTTTGCACAGGAAAGAGCAGTGATATTCAACTACATTCAGGTGCTTTCAGCCTGAGAACCAAGGAGCTTCATCAAGCCCATGTCAAACAAGCCCAAGATACGGGTACATTTTGTTATGGAGTGAAAAATGAATGCGTTTTCACAAAAAATCTTTCTCATTTTCATGTCATCTTTGGCTATCCACCTGATCTTGCGCATGATCTTTTTGAGGGTATAATCCCAGTGGAACTAGCTCGCTGCTTAGCATTGCTAATATCGAAAAAGTTTTTCACTTTGGGTGAACTGAACAGTGCCATTGTGAAGTTTCCCTACAAATGGGCTGATAGGACAAATAAACCTCATGTGGTGTCACAAACTTTCTCCAGGAGAAAAACTGTGGGGGGAAATGCTCATGAAAACTGGAGCCTTCTCAGATTTCTACCGTTTTTAGTTGGATCACGTGTACCTAAAGATGAGCCTGCATGGCTGGTTCTCATGGATCTGAAGGACATCACAGACATTGTTGTTGCCCCTGTGCATATTGATGACTCGCTAGCTTTCTTAGAAAGTAAAATCATAGAGCACAGGCAGAGGTACAAAGAGTTGTTCCCTGACATCAGGCTGCTACCAAAACACCATTATTTGGAGCACTACCCCCAGTTGATTAAGCTGTTTGGTCCAGTTGTTGGGCAATGGACAATGCGCTTTGAAGCTAAGCATAGCTTTTTTAAGCAGGTTATCAGACACACAAGCTGCTTCAAGAATGTGCCTCTCTCCCTAGCCTCAAAGCATCAGATGATGATTGCTTACCACCTGAGCTCTCCATGTCTGAGCAAATCTGAACTAGAGGTTGAATCGGTATGTATTCTACCAGTAGACTTATTGAAAGAGGAGATAGCACAGGTCATCAGACAAAAGTTCTCTGACACAACTGAGGTCCACCTTGCACAGTGTGTAAAAACCAAGGGCATAACCTATAGGAAGGGAATGATATTGGCCCACAGATCAGCAGGTGGCCTTCCTGAATTCAGTGAAATTGACCAAATCTGCATTCTAAATGAGAGTGTATTTTACATTGTCAAAGAGCTCTTTGGTTGGTATAGCGAGCATTATCGAGCCTTTGAACTCACTTCAGCACCCACAAGAACATTCACCCTTGTTGCACTCAGTGAACTACTTGACACATATCCACTCGCTGACTACAAGATTGGATCAGCCCGCATGGTTACCCTGAAAAGACATATTGAGCTAAGAGGTATGCTTGGTACATGGGTAGGGGGGGGTCTGTTGTACAATTGTTTATACATCTCATATATTCATTATACATTTCCATACAAACTGCACTCAGTCATTTAAAAGTAGGCTTTCACCACTGAATTTGAAATCTAATAGTGTCTGAAGTCTAATCTTTTTTTTTTGTCTCGATGCACACTAAATCATCTTGATGATGGGAACTCCTGTGATCCTCAAGATAATCTTGACTGATTGCAGCTCTCAGAGGCTGACTCTCCCTCATGGACTCCCTGTATCAGTTGATGACCTCAAAGATGAAGTCAAGAAACAGTGTGGACTTGAGGGCAATTTCCGACTGCAGTTTATGGACTCCTTGTTTGGAAATGAATTCCTTAACCTTACATCAATGACTGAAGTAGTGGACAAAGGTACTCTGAGAGTCTGTGATGTGTCAAGGCCCACCGCTATTCTGAATGACCATGAGAGGTCTGCTGTTGCAGTCCTAAATCCCCAGATTTCTTACACTCTAAATGACTCCTCGTCCCTGTCCAGCGGATATGTGGATACAGATGTACAGTCAATTGAGTCTACAAGCCCACGATCATCTTGGCCTGCTGTTTTTCATGTGCCCAAGTTCTCCTACGATGTAGAATTAAAACTTCAGCAGGAGGGGTTAACTTATGTTCAAAATGGCACTGTGCTTATGCCAGAGCCGAAGTTGAAGTCAGCCATCCTTGATGGTTTAGTGCAGGAAATAGTGAAGTATAAAGTCTATGTCACTGATAAGGAGATGGAAGAGGTGGCACAAAGTCTTATCAAAACACATCCGTGTTTATCTGAGAAGGGGTCCTGCACTGGATGTGGCGGATGGAAGACCAGTTTAAAGTATAAACTATCCAACTACCGCACACACCTGAGAAAACTGGGCTGTCCAGAAGTGACAGTGAACTCCTTAAAAAACAAACCTGTGGAAAAGAAAAGTGCAGCTTTTGGCGTCAAAAAGGCAAAGAGAGCTGAGGTGAATTTTTGCCCAACATACCCAATTGCAGAAACTGAGGAGAGTCTGGAAGCTATGCAGAGAGCTCTACTTTTAGATGCAAAGAAGAGGAACAACAGAGACATTGTGAAACTCAAGATGGAAAAGACCTTTGCACTCAGAAGACATGAAGTTGTTCGTGATGGTCCAATGGTGGAGGATTTCATGGCAAGGTGGCCTGCTCTGTTTGAAGTCGCTGAGGTAAGGCTTATCCCATGCTCGGTTTTTCATCCTGAATTTTGAAGTTGATAAAAGGAAATCCATGGGCACACTGGCAAACTGCTAATATACTGTAACTGATTTTATATCATTCATCTGTGCTTTTTAACCTCATCCTGGTCTCCAGTATGTGTGGTGGTTGTTTTCTCCCTGATGTTAAACTATGATCAAATTCCTTTTTGCTTTTATGCGTTTTCAGATCAACTCTGAATTCAAGAGAATCACGACCAAGCCACTACAATCAAAATTCCTGTCTCAGCTGGACCTCCACTCTGGCACCCTGATGAAGCTGTTCCAAAAGCGAGGAGGACAGCTTGGGGGAAGGCTGGAAACAATAATTTTGCAAATGGCTAATGTAAGTGATACAGGATTCTCACAATTATGAATAACTTATAAACATAAATGATTTTGAAAATGTTTTTGAGAATCACGAATTTTAGAATTGTGAAAAGTGATGCTACAATATTTTACATTTGAGTTATTACATAATTTATTTGCAAGAATGGCACACAAAAAGTGCTATCTTTCTCCTTTCAGTAGTGTAGTAGCTCCGCAGTGCAAGTGACCAGAGTGCCGGCTGACAGCAGCTCTAACACACACTGCTACTTTTTGGTCCTTCAGTGCCACCGTAGCTTCTCTGATTGAGTAGAGCGTTGCCATTCCCTCTCTAACCACACATTTAGCTAAAACACCCTAATTCTACACATTGTAGCTTTAACTGACCCTGTCTTGAGCCATCTATCCATCTCAATTTTAAATGTGATGTATAATAATTCAACTCGTATATCCACTGACCACAATTTGAGAAAGATGTCCAGGGGATGTGGAGCTCACAGCAGGGCTTGCACTTTCTTAGGAACTGTGATGTTGTATTCTCAAAGTAATATGTATCCAAATGACAGTTCACACCAGTAGTTGACTTGAATTAAAGCACAAGACCTGTAATAAGACACTAATCAAGTACATTTACTTTCAGTGTGATGATGTAGATGCTGGACGCGAGTCTATCATCAAGGGACTATGCATCTACATGGGGGAAGATCCAAAAGACCTTGTGCGAGAATATGTGGTATGTACATGAATCTGCCTGCTTCTTTTATACTTCTCTTCACTTTTGTTTTCATACATGATCTCTTGGGCTGAAATTGTTCATTGAAAATATAGTGGGTGGTTTTTGTTTCCTGTTTCATATTATGAAATATTAAATTCAATATTTCTTCGTTGCTGCTTGAATTAACTTAATACATTTGGAACGTGACTTAAAGGTGGGGTAGGTAAGTTTGAGAAACCGGCTCGAGATACACTTTTTGTTATATTCCATGGAATGCTCTTAACATCCCGATAGCAATGAATATCTTAAGTGCTTTGACAAAAAATCCATAAAAAACGTCATCTGTGGAAGCCGTAGTACTGTAAAAAGCACGACCAATCATCTGAGCCGGCCCGGCTAAAATAACTGGATGGCCTACCTGCCTGTCAGCTTTCCATCTGTGCACAAACTTATCTCGTGCCCTCATTGGTCTTACCAATTACCTACAGTACCCCACCTTTAAGTAAATCATTGATTGTTTGAATAATAACAAAACAATCAGTGTTTTAGCTCTATGTAAATCTTCACAAACTCAATAACTGTTCTGTCATAGCCACTGTTGCAATTACAGGTACAACTCAATAAATTAGAATATCGTGGAAAAGTTGATTAATTTCAGTAATTTTGTTTAAAATAGGTCCCCTATTTTGCAAAACATTTTTTCATAAATTTCAATTTTCATGTCTTTTACATGCATGTGTCCCCAATGTGTTAAGAGACTCCCAGGATCTCAGGGAAAAAAATCTATTTTCTATAGTTCTAGTGATCCAACTCAGACGGAACACAAACACCTACTGAATTTTTTGTTTTTATTAGCTATAAATTGTAATCATCCAGATTAAAACAAATAAACACTTGGAATAATTAACTTTGGGTAATGAATCCATGTAATATGCGTTTCACTTTTTAAAGAGTTACAGAAATCAATCAACTTTTCCACAATATTCTAATTTATTAAGATGCACCTGTACATCTACCACTTGTGTAAACATTCATTTGGTCAAGGTCATTTTTCAATTTAATCTTTCATGTCTCTTTTTCTTTCATTCAATTGCAATTTTTCCTTTTATACTTGTGGAGTAGTTGCATATTTACCTTGGAGCATTTTAACAAACTAGTAAGTGAACACGGCAACTAGTGCCACACAAGGACGTGTCCCACTTTTTATACTCAGTAAGGCATAGCCAGCCTAAAGAACACCAGATTGATTCATGTTCTGCTGAAATTACTTGATTATTTTATCTAAATTTAATTTGATATCTTTAATTTACTTTCATTTATAATGGTCAACTTGCCATGGCTATATCTATACTATGCCTTCCCGTATTTATTTATTTTTTTCTTGATGGGGCTTGGTTTTAGGTCTTATTTGCTTACATTTTGCTGTTTTTTTTTTTTATAGGACACAGATGAAGGCGCCATCAAGGACACGACTGTGGGGATTTATGTTCTTAAAGATGCTTCCACTGATGAACCGGAGGACATCGGGATCGTTCTAGAAGGCGTCAAAGTCTTGACAAATCTGGATAATGTAGCATTAGCTTTTGCAATGCTGTTCGGACTAATGTACGCGCTGAATTTCAGCTACCCTGCTAACCTCCGCTACACCTTTGAAGTAGTCCAAAGCATTATTATGGAACTGGACTGCGGTAAGCTCTCAAACAAAGCAACTGCTCTGAAAAACAGGCTCCTTCAGTAAAACGGTTCAGAGACTGCTGCATGCAAGGAACCCCAAACATTGAATCTGTTCTTTTTTCTCTGTTATGTTTGGTATTGAAATACCATTTTAGGATTTGTTGTTGTATGCTTCGTTACAACTTGTGTTTTTAACCTGAGACAATTTTAAAGACCATTGCTGTCTTCAGTATTTGTGTTTGAGACTCTATTATAAGAAACCTGTCAATCCTGCATGTGTCTGAAATCGTTTATCTAGCTGAGAATTTAAGGAACTGTGCAACTGTTCAGCCTGTTCCCTCTTATTGTTCCTTCATATATTTCTTCTAGACTGATGTTGGTCTAGCCACCACAGGTAATTTGATGTCACAAATGTTCAGGTTAAAGCATAGTTCCATGCTTTTAATTATTCAATGTTCCATGCTGCAGTATTTTTCTATATTGCCTGTGCTGTAGCACCTCTTTTTAAAGGTTTAAAAATATATATATTTTATAAATTCTATTGTTACTGTGAAAAGGGTAAAACCCTGAATGTAACCACATAATGGAGAACTAGTTTGAATGTACCTAAGTGTGTGTATAGTGGTATTCTTGTTGCTTATTTAAAGCTCAATAAAGTGTTTTGATACAGAACTGCTTGATTTTGTATTTGCCTCCATTGGAAGCTATGTGTGCAATGTATTTGAATGAGATAGACTTAGCAAATCATATTTGAAATTGCTTTAAACACGCATAATACGTTTTAATAATATTAGCATGAAAAATTCAAGTAAAATTTACTGGTCAAAATCTAGCAACCAGAACATGATGAAATAGCTTAAAACATAGACAATACATTTGAATAAATCATGTTAGAATTACAGGTCAAAATTTAATAAACAGAACATGATGACATTGCTTTAACATTTCTCAATAAAATGGGATTGCAGTAACTGAAAAATATCATGTTGAATCAACATGATTATTTCTAGCGGTCTGATGTGAATAGTATATGATTGTTTGACAAGCAAAAATGTGTCAGTTTTACACATTCTCATGGTGTGGGACCAATGTACACATTCAAATCGAGTAAATCCAAAGAACTTTGTTTTTCAGTGTAGGACACACCTCTTTTTATTGCATTTTCACTCTCTAAATATTTTAAATTAATATTTTGATGGAACAATTAGCATATTTATTCAATAACTTCCAGGTCATGTGACCTAATCACTCAAAATCAATGCTGGACCAAATAACTACACTTGCTGCATAGGACACACCTCTTTTTGTTGCAATTTAATACTTTACATATTTTATATTCATATTTTTATGGGGAAATTAGCATATTGCTTCAATAATTTCCAGGTCATGTGACCTAATCACTCAAAATCACTTTCTGAATTGAATACTAGTCTTTACACAATAGAGTGGTGCAGTGACGAGTTCTAAAACCCGGAAGT
This sequence comes from Dissostichus eleginoides, assembly GCA_031216635.1. NCBI lineage: Eukaryota > Metazoa > Chordata > Actinopteri > Perciformes > Nototheniidae > Dissostichus > Dissostichus eleginoides. Next base: position 3,843,372 of record CM062274.1, on the reverse strand, counting down.
GAGTCAGCTTTTTACCACTACCGGTTCCCTCGCCTCAGAGCCAATGGGATTTCTCCATAGGATTTTGGAAAATAGCTGAAATAAGGTCTGTGGTTGAGACACATTGAAGAGACGGATCACGTTTTGTTCTACGACATTAAATACATCAGCAGTGACCCCTCTGGTGATTGTTGAAGAGTTTACGTGTCTGAAAAACGATGGTTGTTAAAAAGTGGCTGAATAGGACTACAGAAGTTGTCGAGGACGTTGTACATCATTACGCCGAACACATAAACACTCCTCTCAGTTTGTTTGCCCCTGTTCTGCTTGAAAGTACCTGCGCTCTTGCAAACTGTTAAAACAAACGCTTTAACTTGTACTATTTTGAATCTGTATGTTTGAATATGGATCTTAAGTTGGCGTGACGTTGAAGTCGTGCGACCCTGCTGTACTCGGCTGTAGTTCCATAGCATAACGTTAGCATTTTGCTTCTGGCCATTAGATTTATTATTAAAAAATTAGGGTAGACATGTGGATATTATCCGGCTGAACAAAACATGCATCAAACAGCTTCGTTTTCCACAGACCTTATTCCGAGCTATTTTCCAAAATCCTTTGGAGAAATCCCTTTGCTTTTTTGTCGAGGGAACCCATGCGCAGTTTATTTCCGGGTCGGCCTACAAAAATACGTCATCCCTGCACCACTCTATTGACACACCTCTTTATATTGGATTCTAGTACTTCCTCTATTTAATATTAGTATTTTATGAAATATTCAGTTTCTTTTTTCGATGGCTTCTCTGTCATGTGACCGAATGTCTTCAAATCACTTTCTGAATTGAATACTAGTCTGTACACAATAGACACAGCTCTTTAGATTGGATTCTAGTACTTCCTCTATTTAACCCTTGTGTGGTGTTCATATTTTTATTATTCAGCCAGTGTTCGTGGGTCTGGTGGACCCGCTGCCTTTTTGGGTTTCAATTCAACACGATCAAACTATTTTATGTTAAAATACTCAACAGATGTTGACTTCATCCCAATTATAAGCAATATGCTCATTTTCCCATACAAATATTAATGTAAAAATATTTAGAGTATTAAAATGCAACAAAAAGAGGTGTGTCCGATGCAGCAAGTGTAGTTATTTGATCCAGCATTGATTTTGAGGGATTAGGTCACATGACCTGGAAGGTATTGAAGCAATATGCTCATTTTCCCATACAAATATTAATATAACATATTTAGAGTATTAAAATGCAATAAAAAGAGGTGTGTCCTATACAGCAAGTGTAGTTATTTGACCCATAGCTGAGTTTGAGTGATTAGGTCACATGATCTAGAAGTTATTGAAGAAATATGCAAATTTTTCCATCAGAATATTAATAAAAAATATTTAGAGTGAAAATGCAATAAAAAGAGGTGTGTCCTATTCAGCCAGTGTAGTTATTTGACCCAGCATTGATTTTGAGGGATTAGGTCACATGAGCTGGAAGTTATTGAAGCAATATGCTCATTTCCCCCTACAAATATTAATATAAAAATATTTAGAGTATTCAAATGCATCAAAAAGAGGTGTGTCCTATGCAGCAAGTGTAGTTATTTGATCCAGCACTGATTTTGAGTCATTAGGTCACACAGGCCCGGACTGGCCATCGGGAGGACCGGGAGGTTTCCCGATGGCCTGGCCTGTTAAGTGGGCTGCTGGCCTGAGGATTTTTTTTTTATTATGTATGTATTGTGAACGCAACGCAATATGCTAATATTTCCATCAAAATATTCATATAAAAATGTTTAAAGTATTAAAATGCAATAAAAATAGGTGTGTCCTATGCAGCCAGTGTAGTTATTTGATGCATAGCTTATTTTGAGTGATTCGGTCCCATGACCTGGAAGTTATTGAAGCAATATGCAAATGTCCCCATACAAATATTAATATAAAAATATCTAAAGTATTAAAAAGCAATAAAAATAGGTGTGTCCTATTCAGCAAGTGTAGTTATTTGACCCAGCATTGATTTTGAGTGATTAGGTCACATGACCTGGAAGGTATTGAAGAAATATGCAAATGTTTCCATCAAAATATTAATATAAAAATATTTAAAGTATTAAAATGCAATAAAAAGAGGTATGTCCTATGCAGCTAGTGTAGTTATTTCATCCAGCACTGAGTGTGAGTGATTCGGTCACATGACCTGGAAGTTTATTGAAGAAATAAGCTAATTTTTCCATCAAAATATTAATATAAAATATTTAGAGTATTACAATGCAATAAAAAGAGGTGTGTCCTATGCAGCAAGTGTAGTTATTTGATCCAGCACTGATTTTGAGTCATTAGGTCACACAGGCCCGGACTGGCCATCGGGAGGACCTGGAGGTTTCCCTCCAGCTCCAAAAAATATTATGTATATATTGTGAATGCAACGCTGCGCAAATGTGGGTCTGACTCTGCCTCACAGAGGGTGACTGGCTGTCTACATGATGTGGCCTGCCGACATGGCCACTTTCATACAGATCATAATGCCCTCGATTGGTCTATGTGTGTCATTCAAGCTCGGGAAGGTGTGTGTATGTGTGGCGCGAGCGAGCGAGCGAGCGAGAGAGAGCGTGCGCACCGGTTACGTGTATTGTTGTTGTTAGCATCTGGTGCTAGCTAGCTGCGCTAACGGATATAAGGAGCTGTTTCAACAACAAGGTGGAGGGAGAGTCCTCTGCTGTCAGACTGAGAGAGATAACTACAGCTCAGGTGAGGTTAAGGACTCTCTGAGTGTGTTTAGATAGTTAACTCAGTCTAGGTTATCTCTGCTCGGTCTCAAACGGTTTGGTCATCATTTATGTAAACACATATTTCCATTTGAGGGGGGAGTGATTAGTAAAATATGCATGAATTAAAAAAAATGTTAACTAGGTGAAAAAAGGTAAGATAAACTTTAAAAACTTGTTGAGAGCTAAAACTAGTCTTTGCTGCTGTCTCAAAGAGGAGCAGGGGGGAGAGGAGCAGGGGGGAGAGGAGGGAGACAGGTGAGGCTGGTTCAGGAGCCCAGACACACTCACAACTATAAATGAACCAAAAACAAATAAATAAATAAACAAGTTTCAATGTTTTTTTATATTGGATATGGTATGTTATTGGTTATGGCCATGTTCTTATGATTTTATGATTATTTAAATGTATACAGTTCTGTTTCATATGGGTGTTCCCATAGATCTAGTCTCTTTATTTTCCCCTCAAAATGCACCAGATTGATACATTTAACTCCAAAATTAAAAAAATAATCTTACCGGGGAAGCATGCCCCTGGACCCCCCTAGAGGATTTGAAGTCTACCCCCACTTAAAATATGTTCACATGAATAGGTTCCTAAATAAATTTGCACATTTTTTAAATAGTAACCCATGTCCATGTGTTTATTATTGGGTAGTAGATTTAAACTAGGGCTATCACTATGGGCAGCAACGCTGTAAATATTCATAAATAAATCCAGAAAAATGGCACAAAACTGGTAGTGGCCTGGCTGGGTGTATAATTCCCGGCCTGACTTATTGTCCCAGTCCGGCCCTGGTCACATGACCTAGCAGTTATTGAAGAAATATGCAAATTTGCCCATCAAAATATTAATAAAACGTATTTAAAGTATTAAAATGCAATAAAAAGAGGTGTGTTCAACAAATGTATGCTCTAGAGTGGATTTGCTTCACATTCACACGATCGGGAAGCTGTCGATTTATTAAAAAGAATATTGTTCTTGTGTAATTGAAAAGTAATTTGTTGATGGTCCCTAAGTGAAAGCCTCGTTTCGCGGAGAAGATCTCCCTGTCGTAACGGCCCGTCCACACGGCGGCGTGCGTTGAAGCTTCAACGCTTCTGCCCATTCACTTTGAATGGGGTGACGTCACGCTTTGCCGAACTGCATTGCAAAAGTTGAGCAATGTTCAACTTTTGAAGCTTCGGCGGAAGCGTCAGCCAATCAAATCATATGCCAGTACAAGCTCTAGCCAATCAAACCGCGTGCTTGTGTGTCCGGGGCAGGAGATTCATGTGATTGGTTGTTGGTCGAGTTTCAGACACGCCCGCCGGCAAGCTTCAACGCACGCCACCGTGTGGACGCTGCGTAATACAGCCAGCAGCAGGGGAAACTGACGCTGCTGGCGGGTCCGCGAATGTCTGTCGAATATCCAATCTAAAACTAACTTCACAGCGGTCAATCCTGCAATCAAAATGTTCCTCAAATAAAAGTACAAAAGTATTATCATCAAAATATAGTTAAAGTAGCGACAGTAAAAGTAGAAGTACTCAGATCTTGTACTTGAGTAAAAGTAGAAGTACTCAGGTCTTGTACTTGAGTAAAAGTAGAAGTACTCAGGTCTTGTACTTGAGTAAAAGTAGAAGTATTCAGGTCTTGTACTTGAGTAAAAGTAGAAGTAACAGAGTGTAGGAATACTCTGTTACAGTAAAAGTAATGCATTCAAAATGTTCCTCAAGTAAAAGAATAAAAGTATTATCATCAAAATATAGTTAAAGTAGCGACAGTAAAAGTAGTCATTGTGCAGATTGGTCCATTTCAGAATATTATATATGATATGTTTTATAATGATTGATCATTAAAGTGTTCTCAAAGCTGGTAAAGGTGCAGCTAGCTTGAATGACTTTGTATACTGCAGGGTAGCTTTTGGGGATTTGGGGGAGGCGTGTGTTGGGATCAGGGGGTCACAGGTTCAAACCCCACTGCAGTCAGCATGTCGTTGTGTCCCTGGGCAAGACATTTCACCCCAAATTGCTCCTGTGGGGATTGCCCACATATTTGGATAAAAGCGTCTAACCAGCAGTGTTGGGAAAGTTCACTTTCTACATGAACTAGTTCAGTTCACAGTTCACAAATTTTAAAATGAACTAGTTCAGTTCATAGTTCATAATTCAAAATTTTGAACTAAAGTTCATGGTTTCAAAAATGAACTAATTTAGAGTTTATAGTTATTTTTTCAATACGTTGCTGCGAGCTATTATTTGTCAAAATGATTGCCACAACCCATATAGAACCACAGACAGCAATCAGAATACTGGCATTTCCATAACGCTTTGCTGCCGCCCATTCAGTCCACACTAGTAGCAGCTGCAGCTTTCATCTCTACAGTATATTTTCAAAAACATGAGGAAAAACGTGCTGCTTGAATGGTCTTTATTAAGTATAATAATCTAAATATACTTAAAGTACCAAAAGTGAAAGTAGCCATTGTGCAAACATATAACATATAAACATGTGCCGACATAACTCTGTACTAACACAACACGAGGTAGGAACCAGGCTGAGGTATGAAACTAAGGTTGTACCTCAAAGTTCAATATTCAAAGTGCAAAACATTTAAACATTAATTCTCTTTTCATTAAGTCAGTCGCATTCTTTTTTTTTCCTGACTTGTTTGCCCAAAGAACAAAAAGGTCTATAACTTGGGTGCAATATTCAGCCCAAATGAATGAGGTAAAAAAGGTAAAAAAATTAGGTAAAAAAACCCCAATAACTTAAAGAGTCAGTCAGAGTCCAAGGCCCATGGACAGTACTGCTATTACTTTCTGTCCAGTGTGAGTGAAAATACTGAGTGAAGATCTGTCACCACTGGTTACAGTTCAAATAAATAAGTCAGTACTGACTTTAACGTAAAACTCTTTTAAATGCTCATACGCCGACGCCGTAGAGTCTGACTCTGAGCGAGTGCTCTGCAGCTGCTCTCGGCTTCGTCCATACTAATTCATTCATTCATTCAATGCTCGCCGGTTCCACATTGTTTGTTGTGAGGAGTCTGATGGCGTACATTTTAGTGCGACAGCCAGGGGTGACAGGCGCGTACGCGTCACAGGCAGCTTGCTGTTGCCAGATTGGGTGGTTTTCCGCATTATTTTGAAGCCTGTTTACGGTGTGTTTTAACTGGGTTTTCGGCTGAAAGGCATATGAAATCTGGCACACTTTTGAACGCCGTTATAATACAGTGCTGAGAATGAATGCACTTTTGAACGCCGTTATACAGCGCTGAGAATGAACGCGTTCTCAATTACGTTCATCTAGCGGAAATACAGTACGTTCAGTTCACGTTCGCCCAAAATATGAACGCGTTCAGGTACATCACTGCTAACCAGTAACATGTAATGTAATGTAATGTAATTTACTCCAGGTGGAACTAAAGTCTGATTTAACACTTGATTATATTTCACATCATTCATCCAGATCTGTATAGTAACTAAAGGTATTAAATACATGTAGTGGAGTAAAAGTACACCATTTACCTCTGAACTGTAGAGGAGAAGAAGAACAAAGTATCAAAACATTGAAATACTTAAATAAAGTACAAGTATCTCAACATTGTACCTAAGTATAGTACTTGAGTTTATGAACTTAGTTACTTTACACCAGTGGCTATAAAGATAGAAAGACTAAGCCTCGCACAGAGGCATGAAAATACATTTTCAAAATGCTCAACAGTGCTGCCAAAATTATAAACTGACTGCTAAAGAATTAAAATAAATGCTTTTATATATTTCTATTAGATGTGACTCTTTGGCGTTTCTGTTATTATTAACACTGCTGCTTTAGTTGTTCTGACTGCTAAAATCCTCTGTTATTCCTAATTTTAAAGCCGATATTCCGTGGGGTCGGGGGGCTCGGATCCTTGTCACCTTTTTCATACCTGATGAGTTTGCATCCCTGTTTACACTTTACAATAAGGCTCCATTTTGGCAGTTATAAATGTTAGTAACTCATTCATAAATGGTCATAAAGAGATGCCAAGAAACATCAAGATGGAATGGGGGAGAATCAACTCAGTGAACAACAGATACCAAGGATGCTGGCTGATGAAGAAGACGAGGTAAGCTAGGTAGCCAATATAAGGCTTAGCTGTACAGATAAATGTGGGCTCACTATTTGGCAAGCAACCGGTCACAGTTGCCCTGTTTATCTCATGTCTTATAAAAGCTATTAATGATTTATAAAGTGTTCACAACCTAATTAATGAATGAATTACAAACTATTCGTAAACCCTTTATAAGGGTAGTCTTATTGTAAAGTGGTACCGAACATGGTACCTTGAAAATCAATGCATTCTAATAGGGGGTACATTTTACCCGTTGGCGGTTTTAGGTATACAGCGACCCCTGGCGGTTCTAGTGTTAAACACATCTTATTGATATTTCTTTAAAATGTCATTCATTTGCATTGAATTTGATATTGAGGTAATCAAAAAGTCAGAGTAGGTTACTGATTTCCTTATTTAAGGTATCGAGTAATTGTAGTATAATGCATTTGTATTGTCCCCCTCCCAACCCTTTATATGAGTTTATATGTTTGTATTAGCAATGATATATTCTTGGCACAGAAGCAGCAGAACATTTCACTTAAAAGGGTTAGAAATACTCCAGATGTTGTTGTTTATACGATACGATATACTTTATTGTCCCCGTAAGGAAATTTGTTCTGGACTCCGTCCTGCAGTTCCGCATACATGTAAATATACAAACATAGTAAATATTAAAATACATACACATATCATCACTCATACACCGTTTGAACAAACACAATACACAGACGCACATACTGACAATGGCGACCTATTGCACAACCCTCATGGCCAACATTTAAAAAGTATATTTAATTACATTTCATTTCATGTGAATGTTAAGAAGCTTAATGGACATAGGTAGGAATGAGTGCTTATAGCGGTTCAGCCTGCTCTTGGGAACCCTGAATCTTCTACCAGAAGGTAGGAGCTTGAATTCTGGGTGGAGTATGTGGGTGGGATCAGACACAATTTTTTGTGCCTGTCTAATAATGGACTGCTCATATAGGTTTTGGAGAGATGGATGTTTTTTAACCCCCATCATTTTCAGAGCAGTTTGTACCAGGCGAGCGATCTGTGACTTTGACTGCACTGTAAAGTTACGCAGAAAATACAATCGCTGTTGAAGTCTAGAGCACAGACCTTCAACATGCGCCTTCCAGCTGAGTGTACTATCTATATGAACACCAAGGTACTTATAGGAGCTTACCTGAGCTATGTGTTCATTGTGGATAACCACCGGCCTAAGGTCACCCACTGCCTTTGGGTCCCACACCATCTCCTCAGTCTTCTTCACATTCAGCACACAATGGTTAAAATCACACCACTGCACAAATCTCTCTATTTCAGAGTGATAAGCCGATGAACTGCTGCCTTTGTGCATTAAGCCAAGGATGGCTGTATCATCTGAGAATTTGATGATATAATTCTCGGGGTGGATTCTCGTATAGTCGTTTGTGTACAGTGTGAAGAGGACCGGGGGGCTCACACAACCCTGGGGGGCTCCCGTACTGATGGTCCGGGGCTCTGAGAGGGCATTGTTGACCCTGACGTGCTGAGTGCGATTGGTTATGAGGGCAGATAAACCTCCATTGTTAGTGGCAGGAGTGATGAGGAAAAGTAACCCTCGGACAGAAGATAGTTTGTTGTTTTCTGGTCAAATTGCATTTGCCACAAACATGTCATCAGTGAGAGATGAGGTGCAGCAACCTCCGAGGATGATTAGAAAACGTCATTATTCCCCAGCTGTGGGACACTAACTGTTTATGACTGTTGGTGATTCATTCCGTCACCGCAGAGTGTAACCTTTTCCTGTATTATCTCCTCTGTAGCCACAGAACAAGGTGCCATCCGCATGGAAAAATCTGTTTTGCCAATTGGCCTTCCTTAACTTCAGCTTTGATCAGGCTTGGGCTGCTGATGGGAGCAGAGAGCTGCAACCGGAGCCTCGGCCCTGCAGACGCTGGGATATCTGTCAGACAGCGGAATGATTTGTTATGCAAACCATTATTCATATCTGACAACATGCGGAGTGGCTAGTTTGGTATTAATGGCCCCTCACACTGGAAGGCCCTTATTGATGTTGACAGCCACACCTTCTGAATAGCTTGCTCATCTCACGGCCTGTGACGTGACTAATACATGGAGAGTGATGGGATTTTAATGTGTGTGTGTGTGTGTGTGTGTGTCTTTTGTTATATAATACATGCATGCTTGCACGTTAATGTAGTTGGATATTTTCTCAGAAATATAATAACCCTGTAATTCATCCCATACTACCATTGGTTTCTGATGTTTCATTTTATGGAATTATTTCAGCTGCATCTGTACTTGACATGTTTATTTATCTGATGATCTCATGTAAAGACCATCAACCAACAACTATTATTGTGTGCATATATCCAAAGTTGCAGAACTCTCTCTTAAGTATGACACAAAGAATCCCTTAGAAGGATGACACATTCAATGAAAGAGACTTTGTCACATTCAGATATCAAAGTCTATTTTCTTTATAAGATATGCATACTGCCCTCCCTCTTCTCCTCATTTTGTTGGTTTGACGGTTGAATAAATTGTCGAATTGTACTAATATTGAATTAGTAGAATAAATAAACCAAAAAACTGAGTCCAACCGACTACTTAATAGACTTTTAAATAAAAAGAACAGCTACTGTGCACAATTTTAGAATGTAAATAGCACCCTATGATTATATATTCATGTTGCTGTCTATTAAAGAGTATTCAAATGTATTCTTCATATTATATTTTTTTTATTCTATAGATATTATTTTGATATATGCCTTTTCTACTGTACATATGTTTAATTGATGCTGCAATAACTGTTAACAATGCAACAAAACAATTCCACAACCTGGGATGAATAAGGCATCCCTCCCTCCGTCCGTCCGTCCGTCCCTCCCTCCCTCCCTCCGTCCGTCCGTCCCTCCCTCCCTCCCTCCCTCCCTCCCTCCCCCTCCGTCCGTCCCTCCCTCCCTCCCTCCCTCCGTCCGTCCGTCCGTCCGTCCGTCCCTCCCTCCCTCCGTCCGTCCCTCCCTCCCTCCGTCCCTCCCTCCGTCCGTCCGTCCATCCATCCCTCCAAACTAAAGTTGTCCACAGGTCCTCTCTGTTACTAACAGAGCACTGTTTATTTTCTGGTATTTATTAATGCTCATCCAAACTCTGTCATTTTTTTCGTGCATATACCTCTTGGTACAGAATACCACGGCACAGAGTCTGGAAATAGTCCTTGTCTTGTGGGTGGCATATGCTAAATACTACAGTTCATTCAAACATAATGAACATATATATTATCAACAAACCAATAGATTAACTCCGAGTATATTCCATAAACACAACATAACAGGTTCAATTGAGGCCTTGGGGCCCTTTTTCTAAACTGTCCTATTTCAAATAAAGTTAAAAATGACAAAATATTTTTAAAAACTAAAAAGAATAATGGCCGCATCATTCTGAGTAAAGTAGACTTGCCTTGCATTTATAGGTTGTCTTAGGTTTTTTACACCTGTAATTGGCAAAACACATATATGTGTTTTGTCAATCCATCCAGTTAGGATGACGTGTTTAGATATAGCCTATAGAGTTTGTATATTGTGGTGAGAACCTTCTCAAAACTAAACACACAATCTTAAAATACCTTACATGTGAGAACCTTGGTGTGAACAACTGCAAAAAGCTTGCTCTCAAAAAAGAAAAAAAGAAATGAAATGGGTGCAATATTATTTAAATTAGCAATCTGATCTGCATCAGGACAAGAAAAAACAAAAAGCCTATTTTCTTCCCCTGTCAAATTTCCTCTCCCCAACAAGGCAGGCCCTGAAAGTGGAAGTCTGGACGTTCAACCCTGTTCTCTCCCCTCCCAGTGGAGATAGATAAAGGTGTAAAATGTGAATGTAATCCTCCTGAATGTGATGTTGTCATGTTTAGGAAACAAATGAAATAGCAGGATACAAGGCTCTGGCTTTGGCAGGGGTTTGTTCACGGGAAAATCACGAGGTTATCATGCCAGTTATGCAAACAGACGTATTGTTTGAAACAGCCCAGTGGCTGCATTGCTTTGTGATTTGAGTTTCTGAAAGGAGAGATATGGCCTCCCTCTTCCCTTTAATCTTTCCACGCTCCCTCCAGGCAGGGCAGGAACGCTGAAGAAAAAATATTATTTCTCTTATTTCTCCCTCTGCCAAGCCAAGGTCAGTCAATGCAGTCTTCAGAGCTTTAAACAAATTAATCCCTTACCTCTGGGCTGTGGGCACCATCTATCCACGCTGTAATGTGATAAGGGGACAAGGTGGAGAACAGGGACCCAGCAGGTGCTCAGTGCTCATTTCATCATCTGACACTGTTCCTTTTCCTATTACACACACACCTTCACAGTCTCCAAGGTGACTACGATACAGTTCCAAGAAATGGGAAAATGGCTTATTCTTTGCCGCTTATCAAAATCGCTCCAGAATAAGCAGATCTCCTGTAAATCCCTGCAGCTGCTGTGCACTGCACTGATACACCTACGGCAGCCTGGATCTCCTCAGGGCATGTGGATCTGAGGAGGAAGTGTCGCTGCGTCAGAGTGCAAATCCTTCACTTACACGCAGACCCCGAGCAAATGTGCTTTTGTGGCGAAGCATAGATTATGGCAGTTTCATATCTGAAGATGTAGGCATTAATGGGGCTGGATTGGAGGGGTTTGTTATGTGCAGTGGGGTAATGTGATGATTGTGAGCAGACAGTGATCCGGCTCTGCATTGTAAGTGAAGGAGAGAGCGCAAGGAAAATGAAAGCTCAGCAGAAGGAGGGATTGAATGGGGTGATGTATGGCTGTCTCAATGCCCTTATGACATTTCCATCAACCCATAAAGACTTAATGGAGGATGCATTGTCACACATGGAAAAGAAGGAGAGAGGCAGGAGGGATCTCGCAGGCTAAATGTATGAAAAGGGGGGTCAGGAAGGGAAGGCATTTAACAGGAGTATTGTCCTGTATAAAAAGGAAATTCTGAGAGGAGGATATTGAGTGTTGCGCCACAAAGTTACACGTATCTGTAATCAGATTATATTCGTCTGTAACGCAGTAATGTAACGTTTTACTGTTGATAACAGCAGAAATCACATTAGAGATACTCAGTACGAAATAATCGTGACTTGCGTTACTTTAAGGCAGGGGTGTCCAGGCATTTTTCACTGAGGGCCATTCACAGAAAAATATACGAAGGAAGCTCACTAGAGCAGAGATATATTACCTCATAAGGTAAGTTATAAATTAGCAAATTCATTCAAATGTAGGCATATTATTCTAAAAAGCCTACATCACAGCTCTCCATTAACAGGGTTTAATTACGTTGTAACAAAAAGTGTTTGGAGCTCATTCCAAAGTTAAACCCCACGGCCCCGCGGGCGGGGGCAAAACGCAACATCTTGCAAGAAACAGCGTCTGAGGGCTTCTTAACATTTAATAAACTATGAATGTGTCATATCCACTTAACGGGAAGAAACTCAGCTATCAGAAAATATTAACAATTCTTTGTAAAACGAAACCTAATGGTAATAACAAAGGCTCTGAATTAGCCCTGAGCGAAAAAATGCTAACGCACTTAGCACAGAACTCACTTAAAAGACCCTTATTACTTATCGTATCTGCACAAACACAATATCGATTAGCAAGCTGATTCCACAGATTCCAGACATATAAGGATCATCACTGAGCGATCAGAACTCGCGGTGAAATGACAACAAACAACAACAACAAAATTTGCTTTACGGGACCAAATCGGAAAATATGTCTTACCGTTGCTGTGTTCTGATCAAAAGTTGTGTTCAATGGCATTAAAACGATAACAATGCTGCTGAAGGTTAATCCATAGGTTAATCCAATGTGTCTGTGTCACTTTGAAATGATTTCTGATAATCCATCATTCATTTTGATGTCAATAACGGAGATTTCATATTAGCTGCTAAGATAGCTAGAGAGTATGACAGCTTCCGGTTTTGGGCATTCTGGCTACGCATCACTCATTCACCAATGCATAATGTTTAGATGGATTTTAGGAACTTCCCCTCGATTCTATTGGCTCTAACGGTTAAAAAGAGGTGTCAATCATCAAAATCGACCGACGGGGGCCAGAGATATGGAAAATGCAATGGGGTTTTTTTCTAAAACTCTAAAAAGGTCAAATGTCACTTATTTTGCATCAATCTTGATACAGGGTACTTATTATATGTTATAGTGTGGATTCCTAAAGCTTTTAGTCTACTATCCCATCATTCAAGGGTGGTTTCTTTCACTATAAGTAAGGTTTTTTTTTTGGACGGACACTATAATTGAATTTTCTTTTACTATGTTCAGTCTGAATTTACTTTAAAATAAACAAATCTATATTGATTCTGACTTTTCTACATCCAACTCACAGGTTTATCATTGCTTCGAGAAAAAAGATTATTAATTTAACCCTTTTAGAAGTGAAGATATATTCAATTGTTCTGGGAATTTCATTTTCGAGCCTGAGGCCTGAGAAACAGGCTCGGGACTCAACTGGTTAAAACTGAAGCTTCAGATTGGGGAGTGGGGGCGTGGTTTAAGGTCCGCAAAATTGGAGGACAGAAAAAACGAATCAAACGTCCCTTTTTCGCATAAGACTAAGCATAAGACTTCTTCTGAGGGTTGGCGATATGGACACTATTTAAAATTTGTTTCGCAAAAAGGAAAGAAATGTGAGGGTGAAGTGTAAACTGTGCCCAGGTCAGAAACGTCTTTCCACCGCTGCGAACACGACATCCAATCTTTCAAAGCACCTACAGAGGGCAACATGCTAGCAGCACAAAGCTAGTTGCTAAAGAGCCCGGACACTGAGTGCGGGGACGACAAGAACATGCTACGATCACCAACCAAGCTTCCAAGGCCTCATCGACAGGAAAGGAAAACATATTTCAAGTTATGTTGGTGTATAATAAAGAATTGAGGCTGATTCTCAAGGCCGATGTTCAAACAAAAACAGCAGAAACAGAGGTCTGTGTACAGTAACGTCTTCATTAGATTAAGAATTTGTGCTGATCCGGGCAAAAATGAGGTTTACCTTTATATTGTCATTTGATTTATGGTGCATCTCAGGTGATGTTACAGAGTAATACAAAAGTAACTAGTGTAACTTAGTACTTTCAGCAGTGAATCATTTATTAAAGTAAGGCATTACTTTTTTTTTTTAAATAACTAGCTACTAATAGTGTGTAATGCTGTATTTTTCTGGAGTAACTACCCCAACACTGATGATAGCACCAGAGATGGGAGAATTACTCAGATCTTGTACTGAAGTGAAAGTAGAAATGCCTGAGAGTAGAAATACTCTATTACAAGTAAAAGTCCTGTATTCAAAATATTTTGTATTAGCATCAAATATATGTAAAGTGCCAAAAGTACTCATTATACAGATCGGGCCGATAATCCAAATTATTGAAGCATTAATATGTTTATCGAGGCTGGTAAACATGGAACTCATTTTTATTATTTTATTTACTGCAGGGTAGCTTGTGAATTTACTCCAGGTGTAACTAAAGTCTGATTTAGGTGTTGATAATGTTTTATATCATTAATCTGCAAATCTGCAAAGTAAGATATTAAATAAATGTAGTGGAGTAAAAGTACACGATTTACCTCTGAATTGTAGTGGAGTAGAAGTACAAAGTAGCAGAAAATGGAAAAACTCAAGTACCTCAAAACTGTGCTTACGTTATTCAGTTTCTTTCAGTACTTGAGTAAATCTACTTAGTTACTTTACACCACTGTATAACACATCTCACCTCTGCACACCTCCCTCCCTTTCCCCAATATCTTCGCACCATCCTGGAGTCTTCATGGTGTGTCTGTCAGGGAGACAGATCGCTGTCCGCCGAGTGACGACGGAGTCTACTGCATTTCACGCTTCCTGCCGTCGCTGCTCATCAGCTGCGGGGAGAACATCAAGCGGAGGGGCTGCGGGGGGGGGGGGGGGGGGGGGGCACGCAGCCACTGATGGATGGCAGACAGCTTGAGGGAGCGTCACTCTTGCTCACTCATGTCTGCTGAGTCTGCTACAATCCCTCAGAGGTGTATCTTTTTTTTTGTGGAGATCAGCGCGCGGTATATGGGACCGGGAGGGCTGAGCTCAGATTGACAACGTGGTGATTGAGCAGCCGAAGATTTGTGTTGTTTTGCGCGTGAAAATGATGGCGTGGTGAGATGTGAACATGTGGCAGATGGAACGATTCATCTTTCTGGGTTTGAAGTGACAAAATCAAACTTAATGAGGAAACTATCCGCATGTACAAATTGAGTCAAAAGCATGTCAGCGGGAGCAGACGAGAGAGTAGTTTCAGTCACTTCTGTCACATGGTGCTCGGAGTGTGTGTGTGCATCACCAAATGTGCTGTTTTGTTTGTTAGAATTGTATGCATGTTGGCTATAGACCTTTGTTTATACATAAGACATGTGCTGACACATCGCTGCACTTGGTCCCAGGAAGTGATGATGAGTGAAACTCTGAGGAGGAGAGGTGTCGTCTGATTTGGAGGAGTGACATATTGAACATAAAGAGGTGTGGGATATTCAGGGTCTCGGAGTCATAAAACAACAGCGTGGAAGCCATCATTGTCCTCTCCACAGTCACTGCAGGCATAAATCTCTCGCCTCCGGGGTTTGGAGGAGATGTCACCTGGAAAAATGCAATGTCAAAACAATGTCATATCAGCAGTTACTGCAACACTTTCCATTTACATACACCAGGGAGCACATGTTAAAGGAGTAAACCATTCTGTATGACAACACCATTTTCTTCTATTTTTCACTTTCCTTAGCCCTGGTAATTAATATTCTGCTAAGCAATACATTTCTCTTTTCCCTGACTTGAACTTTATCTTAGTAGGGCTTCTTCCTTGTATCCAAAAAAGAACATGCAGTATAAACTATACTGTATATTCTATTCATTGCAATCTAGATGGATTTAATCTATGCAAGGGTACTAACGATTAGCCAAATCAATGCCACAATAAATGTTTGGTCAAGCCGTTGTCAAATTACTCTTCTGAGCCAAGAGCGAGTAAAAATGTTTGGAATGACCCCTTGATGAACACATTTATTTTGCATTTTCACCCGGAATTGTAGTTATTTATTACTGCGCACTGCTCCACTCCTCATGGCTACGCTATAGGGTTGGTTCTTATTGTTCAAAGCAGGTGTGTCGTTTTCTAACAATCTTTTAGGGAAAATCCAATCCCAAGTTACATTGGAAGTTATGACACACTGAACAATGCATTTAATTTATAACTCTTTCCAGTAACAGCCAAAAAATATCTGCCTAGTAAAAACCTATATTTCATCTGTTTTCTAAAATTGTGATAGTTTAACATGGTTTAACATATATTAATGCAAACTTACCCATAAACAAATGACTGTGTTTATGGTGTTTAATCTAGAATCAATGTACTTCATAGTGAAAGGACCAGAGTAGACAATTGAGCTACTAGCTAACATAGTGGAGCATTTAGCAGCTTAATAGCCTAATATTTATTCTACAGTGTTGGTAGAACTTAAAAACAAGTAGTTTAAATCATCGGATGGACACAAAAACGTTGCTTAATGAATGCTACAAGAACAAAGTCAGATGTTGTTTAAGGAGGCAGCTCATGGCTTACATGTCAGCTATTTCAAGCTCATATATAATTTCTCTGCACAGTCACAGTGCCCCCACAGGATGTTTGAGACAGGACAGAGACATTGGTCATGTCTTGATAACTTGGTAATCCTAGACTTGCAAAAATGTTTGTGAAACTTGCTGCCCAAAAACCTATGTTGACTTTAGTGATTTGAGGTCAAATGTCTAGCCTGGACCATCTTTGAAGTTTATAAATTGTGGGTAACAACCTAGCACAACCACCAAGATCCACTCCTATAGCTTCGATGTTGTACCATAGCCATAGCACTATGAAAATATGTTGCCAGAAGTGTTCTTTCTGTTAGTGGAGCTACTGTAAAAGTGTTTCTAGAGAAACACACGATACTCTTCAGCTTTAGGTCAACGACAGAAACGACTGAAACAGTACACTTCAGCAATCCTGTCAGCAAAACGTGATGCAAAACCATGTAGTAGTATATAAAAGGAGGTCTGTACAAGTAAAAGAAGACAAAAGGATAAATCCACCAGGGTTTCACAAGATAAAAGGCAAAACTCAATTAATTCTGCTGATTTGCTTGCCTCACTTCAAATGATCACTGCATCAGCAGAGATAAAGTTTACATGGCAGGCTTATTCTGCAGGTGTGACCTCCATTCATCTTGTCATTTCTGTTTAATTACCTCCACCATGCAGATAGCTGTGACTGCTTATGTATTCTAGCTCTTTCTCACCTCTCTTCTGTGCTGGTTTTGGCAGGAACTCCACTGGAAGCCGCGGGTAAAGAGCTAAGGGCTGAAGCAGGGCAGATGCGTGTTTTGACACAAATAGCATATGGACATGCTGAATTGAAGAAGATTCAACTTATTGTCATTACGTAGTACAGGTACTATGTAACTACGGTTAACGGTTAACGGTTTCTCTGCATTTGACCCATCCTAGTGTTAGGAGCAGTGGGCTGCCATTATGTACGGCGCCCGGGGAATGAATGCACGCAAAGCGGGCATAATTACTCTGGTGTGAACTTCCTGCGCATCTGTTCACTCTGAGTGGAGGTAGAGCGATGGAACACTGATGCAGCCTTCTGATTGGCTCCCTGCAGGTAACAAATGTCTCTGAGATTCCCACTGGCATGTGGGCTGCGTCTTCATCATTTAGAAGGTGAAATTAGTTGTATCAGCAGGGTTTTCATCGGAAACAGCAGATATTGGACGTTTTATATCTCAAATCTGAGAGACTTGTTGATGAGACAATCAGATAAAAGCCTCCTTCAGCGTGTGTAACAGAGCTGTATGATTACTGTGGGTCAGCAGCAGTAGATAGGCTTGGCTTTTGGAACAGTTGGAACACACACTGCTTCCAGCAGAGTACAGCTATATGTCAGCGGCTGCTATAGTTACACAATCGTGCATTAAACAGATTACCAATTATCCAGACTTCATCTCCTTCTGTTCCTGCACATCTTGTGGTTTGCTATCAGTAGACTTTGGCCAGGAAATCCAAATATAGGTGTTTTCTCAAGCAAAAAAAAACATGGAGATGTAAGTCATAGGGACCGTTCTCACGCTGGGAAAGGGTCCTTGAGGGTTGAGTTTGTTCCTGGACATTGCCTATATATCACATGCATATTGTTAATATAGCCAAGCATTTGTGTATTTTTTAAACTTGAACAATTTATCTATCTACAAGTAGCAATACAAATTGATTTAGCATACATTTGTTATGCCAACTTAGAAAGAAAAGCAAAACCTTGACATATTGTAAAGGATCATTTTATATTATAACAACTGGAATCATTTTTTATGTTGATTTTATTGACTTAATCTATTTACTAGCTTTTAGAATGTTAGTCACATTGTACCGAGCACATTCCAATGTTAGCTTGGCCCCAGGTTTGTACCTCTGATGTATTACCAATGCATTTGATGATTTTCCAGTTGAATTAAATCAAGAAAACAAAATAAACTATCTCTGAAAAACACAGAAGGTCATTTAACAACATCTACCATTGTTCTGAGGATATTTCCTGAATCAACAATCTGTATGATTATTATTACTTTGTTGTTTTGTTTTGTTTTGTTTCCCATTGTAAAGCGTCCTTGGGTTTCGTGAAAGGCGCTACAAAAATTGAAATTATTATTATTATTATTAACAAGGACTTGTGGTTAAAAGAGACTTTGTAAATCCAAAAAGCTGTTGTGCTGGTCGCTTAGCAGGTAATGCATGAAAGGACGAATTATGGCTAAGGTTAGCCTATTTTTGAAGGAGATAACTAAGGCAACCAGACAAAACCATAAACCAAACATCACTTCCTGTTTCAACTTATCCACCATTTGTTCTGTTTCAACGCAATAAGCTATAATTATAGCAACATTGCAAGATGCACTTATTTATTTGTATAAATACACAGCAAATCAACTGTTTCTTACGCATCATAAGATTACCAGAATCCTGTGAATCCGTCAATCCCCCTGCCTGTAAGGTACAAAGTGTTCCTCCACATCTACTGACACGGTGATGTCACAGCGGTGCACTATGGTAAACAGACAGTTTCACAGCAGGTGATCACAATGCCATCTTTTAATCCGAGATTCTAAACCGACTCATTGACAGTGAGAATGTTCCCTCCCTCCACTTCAGAATCCATTAGAGACAGGATGCTGATGCCCAACTGTTTTGCGTTTTTTTCTTCCTTTTCTAGTGTTTTTTCTCTCAAACAAGCTGGTACCTGCGGTTGCCTTCAGAAACGATGTAGGTTATATTTACTGAGTGATGTAGGATGAGTAGTGCAAATGTGGTTTGAGAGCGAGCTAGAGAGCTCATGAAGAAATGGGACTCCTATTTGATTTCAAGGATAAGAAGAACGAGATAGAAGATATTTAATTGGAGATGGATGGAGAGATGGATTCATAGAAAATGAAAAATACTGGCTACACTGTTGCACTCATTGTACAACCCAACAGGAAAGTGTGCATGCGTGAATAAAAAAAAGGGCAAATTGTGCTGATACGAAGAAAGCGTGACATTTACAAAGCACAACTCCGGCCCTCTGCTTCATCACAGAGTGAGACTTTGCATGCATGGCCAGCTGTATGGGATGTGAATCCATGATGAAGTGTACAGATGTCAGGCTTTTCTTGCATTCACATAAACGAGCATGGCTTGAAAGAGAAATCAGCAGCCATGCCTTCTGACTGTCTCCTCTACAGGGGATGAAAAAGTAGAGAATGACAAAGAGAAGAAAGGGAGCGGACAGAAAACTGAATTCTAATCAGATTAGATTGGAGAACAGAAGTGGTAATTAGCAACAAAGGCAGCGGACTGAAAGCAAGCAGCATGTTAAAACACACACACACACACACACACACACACACACACACACACACACACACACAGACAGACAGACAGACAGACAGACACACTGAGTTAGTGAGGGGTTTTCTTATTAACACTACATCAAATGTGCACATTTTACAGCTGGTCTGCCAAGAATAAGCATTGCCGTTTTATTTATGAGACATTCAAATTTCACCAGCTTTATTTCCACTGTGTTTCTGGCACTGTTGTTGGTACCAGGGCTCTTCAGTGCACCCTGATTCCTCAGTTGTAAACTCATGAAGAACTGAGAGGATTTATCAATCAGTAGTAACTTCAGAAACCTTTGGATTACGTCATGGAGAATACGTCCATATGTTACTATGGGATGCATTCATTACACTGGTGATCAAAGTTCAAGGTCACTGTGAACTCAAGCCTATCCCGTGTAATGCAATCAAATGCAAACATTTGGTATAAACCTCAAGGATAAATTTATGAGGTTTTTTGGGCGTCAAAGGTGATGGTCACTGTGACCTCACAAAAAATGTTTTTCGACATAACTTAAGAATTTGAATGCTAATTATGACAATTTCACACAAACGTCTAAGAGGATACAATTAAAGTAAAGTATGGTTATAAGTAATACAATTGTAAACAGACATGGATGAAAACTGCACCTTAACTTCTTCGAGGCGCCAAACAATCCTAATGTTGTAAATCCAGTTTGATAAATCACTGAATACAAATGTTGCGCTTATTACACTTTGTGAACACACGCCTAAGAAATTGGTCAGTGCTTTATATTAGAAAATACTGAGGGGGACCGAAGCAAACGGAATAATACAGTATAACATGCAAGTGTTTGTGTGTGTGCGTGTGTGTTTGTTTGTGTGTTTGACCAAAAAAATTACTTGTTAGACTGAGGCGTAGACTTTATACTACTAATAAAGAGCCAATATGTTGCTTAAAATCATGCTAAAAAGCAGGTTTGCATTACCTGAATGATATAAATAGTGAGATGTGATAAAAAATAAACTGTACCCAACTTGTCTCATTTCATGTGACCTCATAAGCTCCTCTTCACATCAGTACGGGTGTGCTTGTGCTTTACTGGAGCATACAAATATGGAGGACTCAAACCCCAGGAGAACGGGCTAACTGACCACAGTCAGAGAGGAAGGGAGACGTCAGGTGTTAGAGTCTGCTGGTTGGCTGCAGAGGGATGAGGGAGCATCTGTAGATCAAAGCACACAGACTCAGTCCCAGCCTGGGGGGGGCAAAGGGGCAGCAGTGTCCTGTCATCTGCCCTCACCAGGTGGGGAACATGGAGCATCTGGTCCAGGACAGCAGTGTTCTCTCTGTCCCAATATGCTCATTGATATGAAGTCTTTGTATGCAGCTGTGTTCTGATCAAATGCTCTGCTCTCCATGGATCACTCTGATACTGAAGAGTCACTGATCAACCACACTGCTTAGAATCAATTACAGTTGTGTGTTTCTTATTAACAATGTCATGTAATATGTATCAAACATTGTTTATTTAAAGTGCTTGTGACACCATCCCACCTATTGTTGTGCAATGCAATGTTGGGCTACTTGTCATCTCGAACCATCAGTTTAAAAATGAATTTGCGATACCGTATTGATAAATATCAATAATTTAGAATATCGCTGGAAAAGTCCTTCACTCAGTTTCCTTTTTCGGGACGAAGGCGGAAGTGCGTCACAAAGGGCCATATTTATTCTGCTCCCATTGAGCCAGACAGGGACAGAGGGGATTTGTCACGCGTAGAGATGGTTCGACGATGCGTTGTGTCTGGCTGTTCCAATACAGCAAATGAGGAACTTAACATCAGCATACATAGCTTTCCAACGGATGTCAAGCGTCAGCGCACATGGGAGAAAAACGTGCAGAACACA
Source organism: Dissostichus eleginoides (assembly GCA_031216635.1). Classification (NCBI taxonomy): domain Eukaryota; kingdom Metazoa; phylum Chordata; class Actinopteri; order Perciformes; family Nototheniidae; genus Dissostichus; species Dissostichus eleginoides. The sequence continues at coordinate 3,821,678 of CM062274.1, read as the reverse complement.
AGGGCTGGCTGGTCTGTGATGAACCCCACATCGACCTACATATGCAGCGCCCACTTTCTGGCCGAGAATTTTGAGGAAAGGCCTTTGTTGATGGCTGAAACTGGGATTGATTTTTCACGAAGACGGATTCTGAAGCCGTCAGCAGTGCCTACTCTCTTTCCCACGCCTTCCCAAATCCGTAAAGGCCCCAAAGACTTCGCCAACCCCCCAGCTAAACGCCCCCGAAGTGCCTACTTCGAGCAACAAGAGAAAACTCAGGTAAGAACAACAACCTTTAAACGTGATGTGTTTTTTAGGATACTCTGTGTGTTTGTGTGTGTGTGTGTGTGCGCGAGGGAGGGAAAGAGGATGATGGCATATGGTTCGAATCTGTAGGGCATATAGTCAATATCGTCTACGAGGCTATCACTATCAGATGCTTCATCCTCATATGAGCTCTCAGACACATTCAAAAAATTAAACTACAATCGCAGTCGGAGCTTGCTGCTGTGTGCGCCATCGTTTGTTTGCATACAGATACTGGACTCCGGAAGCGTTCGTGTTCCCTCTGTGACGCGGCACACCTTTTCGCGGGAGTTTAAGAATCCCAGAGCAGACCCAGAGAAGATCCAGAATATGGTCACATTGAAGGGCAGATTAACGGTTATCAAAGTACAAATTTTCAAAAATCACTTCAGTAACGGTTTCAAGGGGACATTATTTACTGAAATTAATGGTTTGGATGATGGGGGAAAACCGTGTCACAAGCACTTTAAGGACAACATATTTTATGTAGCCATCAATTTCTCAGAATTATGATAAAAATAGGCTTTTGATATTTGTTTTTTAATGAACATGCTGAAATAAATAAGAGTGTCTGACATTCACAGCATGAGGCTGGTGAAATTGGAATTGTATTTTATAATTTTTTAAATGTTGTTGAATAGAATGCAAATCAACACCACTTCCGTTGTAAAGCATATTGCTTATTTGAATTGTATTTATAAAATGAATTGCCTTGTCAAATGACTGAGAGCCACTCTTCTTCCTTATGCTTACCATTCTGTTACAGAGCATCTTTATACAGACGGAACACAATTATGATTATGGATACAGACACCATTTTGGTTTTCAACTGCTGGTAATACATTTACACAGAAGATATCAAAATAACTTTGTAATAAATAATGCAACGTCAAAAAGAACCGATTGAATCAAACCTTAAGAAGAAACCTCAAATTAATTGAACTGCAGTGTCAATTACTTCATAAACAGATTCACTGTTTTTTATTATCAATGGATTTGATGACTGTGCAATGCTAAGCTTCGTATCAATAAACTCACAAAGAACTACAACCAACATCTTAGCATTTTTAAGCTTGTCAGAAATGTATCATTACAATGGTAGAATGTATCATGACATTCTTCTGGATCTGTTTGTCACTTAGCCCCCGGCACATGCACATATAGACCCTAATGGGGCTTGAGCAACTGCCCTTTGCCTTCCTATGAGAATGGTGCCTTTTTCTATTGTACCTTTTTGTCACCCCAGTCAAGCCTGCCTACAGTAGTGTGGGACCTGCGCTCTGATTGGCTAAGGCACTTCTGTGTTGAAAACTCTGTGTAACGATGGGCTCTGAAACCATTGTTTACCCTTTGTGATCTGATCTCAGTCATGGGTTTGTAACCTTCCTGTTGTCCTCAGGTCATTTTGTATATCAGAATAAGGGGTTATTCTGTCTGATTGCAACAATAAATACATGAATGCATCTTTGAGCACTAGGAAAAGCGCTATACAAATCAAATGTATTATTATTTTTATGAATTGTTCCTTATTACGTTCTTTCCAAGAAATATTAATGATCACTACTTTCATTGAATTAGACATTTACATTTTTAGCATATGTGGTCTTCCGGTGACAATTTTGTAAAATCGGTCAGCATTCTTGTCTTGTAACTTTATATATAGTTGTTTTTGTTCAAATTAGTTCTATTGACCATAAATTCCAATTAAAGGAACACTTGTGGTAATAAGTCGAAATTAAGTTGGCTAAAAAAGTGTAACACTGATTTGGATTATGCTTTATAAACAGTCAAATTGGTAGGAAAAAATGTAACCACTTACACAGTTGACACGAAGACAACACAAAGGTAAATACATACATTAGAATATCACTTTAGCATTGTCACAAAAGTAGTCATTTGTAGGAATACCAAAAAACGTCACTGTGCCCTTTGATCAATGTTGGCCCCTGCAGTTGAGTAATTGTTTATGAAATATGCTTTTTTCCTTAACTTGAATTTACTAAAACAAAAGCAAAGTCATCACTTCACCCACCAGAAAACAACAAACATATCACATGGAAGGCTACCACTATTGCTAATTTAGTTAACTTAACTTTCAGAAGAATTTTCAGGCAAACTAACTGCCTGTTTGAAAAAATGTGTTATCTCTCAGAGACGTGTTCTCAGAGTAGGAGGATGTCCCAGGAGGAATCTGTTGTTAATAATCATAGCACCATATGCTCAGCTTGTATCTCCTCTGACTTACACTTTTTGTGGTTTCAAGAGCAGCTTTTAACTCTATATAAAGTGTTACCGCTACAACTCTTCCTGCAGTAACAGGGAGATTTCTACCGCTCCGGAGAAACATTTAACTTTGTCCTCCAAATCTGTTTACAGCACCACAGGAATATCAATTACATCCATAATCTGTGTCTCATAAAAACTCAGAGTATTGTTCATAATGTTGCATCGAGTATTATTTACTTACATGAATCATTCACATATTCTTGTCATTCTTGTTTTATGTTGTACTTGATTTTATTAGCTCATTCTTTGACAATATTCCAGACAATTCTCCGAGCTCAGCTGAAGAAACTGCTCACATTCCTCAGGCTAATTGCCTCTGCCGTGTCTTTCACCATTGTTCACAGGCATCATAACTCACTGTGTGGTTGCCATGGCATCCAGTGATCATTTCTATATTTTTGGCGACTTGACTGCAGCAACTTAATGAAAACGGCTCAGCTCCTCAGTTCAGAAACTGTGAAACATGCTTGTGTATGCGCCTGTGCCACAAATAGTGTATGCATGGGCTAAATAAAGAACAATAAAGATTGATGATGAGCTGTTAGGATGAATTTCTTTTGAAGCATTAGCTCTTTTAGCCTTGCATCCAATACATGATCCATTAGCAACATTAGGTCAAGTAAAATCAGACTCAAGTTTATTGCCAGATTACACAATCTAACATGCAAACTTATAAAATAAAAGACAATAAGTTGTAAGAGTAAGTCAAAATGATAACAATAAGAAGAAGAAAGTGTTTTTAAGAAACTATTTAGCATTAAAAAAGAATAAAGACATGTATTTACACCAAATGTTAATTAAAATATACAAAATAACCTAAAAAACTTAGGACAATCAGTATATAATATGAAAAAGTACAGTGTATTATATTTTAAAGTGGAGGGCTGTGCATGGCTCACAGTATTAAAAGAACCAAAAATGTAGGAACACTCTGCTACAAGTAAAAGTCCTGCATTCAAAATGTTACTCAAGTAAAAGTACCGATGCATTTACGTGTTATCAAAGCTGGTAAAGGTGCAGATAGTTTGAATGACTTTGTATACTGCAGGGTAGATAGATAGAAAATAGAGAGATACAAAAATGGTGTACAGTAGCTTGAAATTAAAAGTAAAATATATCTTGTGAGGTAATATTAGTAGGCTGCAATACCTAAGTACATTTTGTGCAAAAAAGGTAGCTTGTGAATTTACTCCAGGTGGAACTAAAGTCTGATTTAAGAGTTGATTATATTTCACATCATTAATCCAAATCTGTAAAGTAACTAAAGGTATTAAATAAATGTAGTGGAGTAAAAGTACACCACTTACCTCTGAATTGTAGTGGAGTAGTAGTACAAAGTAGCAACAAATTGAAATAGTACCTCCAGACTGTACTTAAGTACAGTACTTGAGTAAATGTACTTAGTTACTTTACACCACTGCAGGCAGGCGAGGTGGTGTGTCGACACATCTTCACATCTATCTTAATAGCAGGACAAACAGCACTTGATGAACACTTGCTGTTGAGTGAACATGCAGTCTATAGAGCAGCAGGGGGGTCTCGGAGGTGTTGTTTTCTCACAGATTAAAGCATTTGCTCTGTGCTGACAGACAGACCTATTTCAAGCCTTCCTCAAACACAGCTCTGACAGGCCGGCTGTCCTCTGGGTCTGTTCCCTCTGCATGGACCTTTACACTGCAAACATCCTAAAGGGGGCTCTTTGGGGGCATTCAAACAACAACAATGGCAGGGTATAAATCTCCCTGGACTTTGATAGCGAGACCTGACAAGGCTTATTTAGCTAACTATTGCCTCAGGGACTGTGCTGACATTGGCCCCTTTAGTCAAACACAGGCGGAGTTTTTAAGGCACGAATCGGTGTGACCGGCAGACTTTGGATCATCCATTTTATTCATTAAAATGGCCTCCTCCCAAAAAGGAGTTGTAAGTGAGACTAAACAATGCTCGCCTGCCAGATGGGTGACCTTTTTTTATTTTCAACAGGACACTGTTTGCTTTCGACATTAATCTGTTAGTCGCTTTGGATCATTAGTAACGTTTATCTTGTATCGGGGTGTATATCAAAGTGCACAGGACAAGAGTTTTTGTGTTGATGCCAGAGCCATAAAATAAGTGTAGAGCAACGGTCACCAAGTGGAGAGTGATTGCTAGAGAGAAACCATTAAAAGTGAGCTGTGCTTCTTTGCCTCTTCTGCTAGTTGTTTTACATTTCACTTTATGTTAAAAAAGATTTTCCCAACTTTATTTAGCAACAGCAACATTTTATTAGTTGTATATTGAATCAAAAACATTTCTCTTGTCGGGTTGAACATTTGTTTTGCTTCGATTTTCAGGACAATCACTTACAAAGACGAGAGAAGGTCATGCATTGGTTCTGTTTGCAAGTTCTTTCAGTCAATGTAAGAATCCAACACCTCCAAAAACAGGGGATATGTCTCCAAATGTCTCTTGAGGATGTATGGCACGCCTGCAGAGGGACCTCCTTTGGCAATTATTTTACATATATTCTATCATCTACAAACATGAACCTTCTCAGTATGAAAGTATGCTGACATAAGAAAAGCTGGTCATATTGACGAGGACCGGAACCTGTCTCTGTTTAAAGATGGACTTGGTCTTTGATGGCGGACAATTCTTACACCAAGAGACACACATGGTCAACATGGACAACAAAACAATACAATACATAAAAAGGATGTGTATCCATTTGTGAGTGAAGAGAGGGGAGAATCTGTTTGGATATTTTCACGCAGGTTTACAGGATAGGTTCGGTGTAGTATTGTGAATTCTCATTCTGTTGTTTTGTTTTGGCATTAGCTCAGCGGCAACAAGATATATATGAGAATTGTTGAATATATTTTATATACCTGTTCAGGTTGACTATTTTTTTAAGCTGATTTTTTAGACCTAGCCATTGTGGAATGCTGATATTTTTCCTACTTTTCAAGTTAAGTAATATTGTTTTCTAGGGGATAGTTAGGGCGACAATCAGGGGTGTTGTGATTTGTGTTGAGCATTTGTCAAATTGCAGAGTATGAAAAGACAGAAAAATGGAATGCTACAGCCGAGGAATGGGGTCCATGTAGTGGTTACTACCACCCAGAAATGTTGGATTGGTGGACAGATCCAGAGTGTGTGAGTTAGGCCTCAGTTGTGTTGAGCGTACATTCGGTGCATACTGTATATACCAAAGCGAATTCCTCGTATGTGTAAAGCTACTATTCTGATTCTGATATGTCTGGTATTTCCCATTATGTGCATTTTTGTCAGACAACTCACGTGACTCTTTATATGTTTATTAGAAGCAGCATATAGTTTGAGTTTGGCGTCTAGACTCGGGCCTCATCACTCCACAGATTTAAGTTTAGGAGAATGTGATTGGTTGGTTTTAAGAGGGACGCGGTGCTCGTCAATATGACCAGTTGACTGCCTGAACTAGCTTGCAGGATTCGCCCCATGTTGTGCTATGTTATCTCATTGAATTTGTGTTGAATATTATGTTGGCATAAGTGGAAGTCCAGTTTTTCCAGGATGTTATGTTTCATGACTCTTGTTTGCCACAACCCCACTCAATTCTAGTCACAAAGTAAACGTTTGCGAAGGTGATGAACCTGAAATCCCTGTAGTGCAACCTGCTGGGTCAAATGAAGGTTGCCTCTTTTTTGAAAGTACAGTATATTTCATCTTTGTATAATGTATCCGCCATTTCCAGTGATGAGACCCGTATTACTCAACATTAGATGAAATTATCCCACTGATGTCATATAAAGTACACAGACTGGAAGATGCCCCCTCAACTACTGAGAAGCAGCAAAGCCCTTCTCCTTGTTTCTCCCTGACTCTACTCCAGATGCGACTCCTTCAGCCTTTACATCATTGTTCTTTTCCTACCCATACGCCTAATTATATGCCTTTGATAAAGTATGAACAGAGAGAGGGACCCAGTTGGTGTGAACCCTCTAATGCCCCCTCCAGTGGCTCTCACATTGATCCCTTTCTCTGTGAAGCCGTCACAAAGACAGCACATGGGCTCAGCGTGGGCTATCATAAAAGACAACGGAGCACAAGTGGAAAATAAACTCAGAAAGAAATGATTTATTTTATTCAGAGGTGGGAGAAGTACTCAAAGCTTGTACTTAAGTAAAATAACTAGAGTGTAGGAATACTCAAGTAAAAGTCCTGCATTCAAAATATGACTTGAGGAATTGTACAAAAGTATTAGCATCTAAATATATCTAAAGCACCAAAAGTAAAAGTATTCATTGTGCAGATTGGTCCAGTTCAGAATAATATATATGATATGTTTTATAATGATTGATCATGAAAGTGTTCTCAAAGCTGGTAAAGGTGCAGCTAGTTTGAATGACTTTGTATACTGCAGGGTAGCTTGTGAATTTACTCCAGGTGGAACTAAAGTCTGATTTAACACTTGATTATATTTCACATCATTCATTCACATCTGTAAAGTAACTAAAGGTATTTAATACATGTAGTGGAGTACAAGTATACCACTTACCTCTGAACTGTGGGCTAGAAGTACAAAGTAGCATACAATGGAAATAGTACAAGACCTCCAGATTGTACTTAAGTATGTAAGTAAGTAAAGTACAAGTATCTCAAAATTGTACTTTTGTTTTAAAATTGTACAGTACTTGAGTAAATGTACTTAGTTACTTCCCACCTCTGATTGTATTACACAAGGCTGCCCAGCTCCTTACGGCACACGGCTGGCATGCTACTGCTAAGCTAATTGTAATCTAAACAGATCAGTGACATTTGTTGAGCGGTTAAACGGGAGCTCTCCCGGGGGGTGTTTATATTACACACAAGATTTATATGCTTACGATGTATTTAACCTGCTACAGTGACAGTACAATTGTCCGAGGCGGGCGCGTGGGAGGTGCACGAGTTTAAATTCCCCGAGTCGTTCAGCCTGTGAGGGAGGGAGGCTGACGGCGGGGTATTTGTTTTTCGTCAGCCAGTGTTTGGGTTGGCAGCATGTTCCTATAGGCAGAGCATGGTGGAAGAGGCGGGCAGGGGGGGGGGGGGGGTGGCTTTGGTTGTTTTAGCCAACAGGCTGCAGCGCCTCAGCAGACAGTGATTGGGCCGTGCACATAGGAGCTTCTCTGGGGGGGAATGTGCCAAGTGCTTGTCCATTATAGCAGGTTCTGTGCTCTCTCAAGACGTCCCACCCCTCCAACCCCCAACCCCTCACTCTCCTGCTCGAGTGCAGAGGGGAGGCAGCAGGAGTGTTGTTGACATTTTCTGAAATTGCCTTAAAGCATTTTTGCTCAGAGAGAGAGCTGGCAAAGGAGGACTTCAGATGGTGGATACCTTCAACTCAACTGAAGATATATACAGTAAACACTTAAAGACAAATCCAAGCATACACATATTAAAAAAAATGTGTTATCATTGAGAAAGAGATGAGATGATTGACATCCAACTTGCCTGTGAATGCAATACACAACTAGACCAAGATGAAGTTGACTAGCTAGTATAAAAAGTTATTTTTCTTTTCTTTACCAACACCTTTACAGTTCACTAAGTAATGCCATTCCTGTGTATTTTGTACACAAAAATGCAAATATATTTAAAGTAAGTGAAATTGTTAGGTGGCAAAATCAGAACTGAAAAGAGGAATTGTAAAATATAATAATTACATGAAATGTGATGCCTTTTTGTATTTTTAGATAATTGTCTTTCTTAATTGTCTTTGTTTTTTATTTAACATACATCAGGAACGCTCTTTTAGTCGAGTGCATGTGTAAATAATGGCTGAGGCACATCGTGTGCGAGATTAAGCTTAGCTAATATACTGTAAAAGGACAACATTTATAATCTAAACTAAGCCATTTTGACATTGATAATGAGCTATCTAGCTAACTGAGGAGTGCATTTGATTAATTCTTTCAGGAAGACATGGTGCAGACGTGTGTCCATGTTTATGATAAAACTAATTGAAAATTAGACAGCAGAGAGTAGGTCAAAGCAGACAGTCCCAAAAGGAAACTTAATGTAAGGTGGAGTTTAGATTTGGTGTTGTCATGAGTGAAATATACCTAATAAGTATTGAGTATATTGTATTTTCGGAAACTACAGAAAGGCATGTAAAGCTAATTGGCAAAATGTAATCATGTCACTTTATTCATTAGTCAGGACTAAAATATTCTCAGGTTATTAGAGAGCAAACCCACTCCGATGAGTGAATGTGATTGTCCTTGTAATTAGAACCAACAAATCATCAGTAGTAATGAACTCCTCTCATATGAAAGCTTGATGATCTGTGTTTATGAGTGCTATTAAAAATGTATCATATATCACATCATAGCTTCAGAGGAGATAGGGGAGTTCAAGTTTTTAATTATTTTTTGTCGGGTGAAATATACCTTATACCTTTTAATGTTATATAGGATCGATGTTAGTAATGGAAATTCTCATGTTGAACATCAAGATGGTTGTATGTAAAGTTGCCCATTTGACCGACAGTCTGTTACCCTGAAAACAAACGCTCTGAAGCAAAATATCTTCAACTACCTTATTACATATCCATCTACAAACCAATAGATGTCAAGTATAGAGAAACACTCCTCAGTTAGGTGATGATGACAGGGTGTAGGTATTTCATGTAAAGTTATTAGAGTGCTTGTATAATGCAATGTTTACCCAGAATGTACCAGATCAAATGTCATTTTTGTAACAAAAACACAAACTTCAAAAAGGTCCAGAGAATAGCACTTTCGGGCCACTTAGTTCCCTCAAAAATACGTTTTAATATTGTTACTTAATTTGTATGTCTGACCTTTAATGCACAGAGTTTGACACAAAACAGGTTGGAGGCAAATATGGTCCGAAATACAACCTACACACATGTGATGTTCTCAGGTCACATACAGAGGATGGACATTCAGAGAGGTAGGAGACATTTTGTATCCAGCAGTTGAAGCTTTGTCATAAAGTAATTTATTTTTTATGATGGAGTAGTAGTAGTAGTTATAACTTATATAAAACAACTTTCTCAATTAAACTGGAAGGGATTCTTGAATAACATCTATGAAACCGTGTCCAGAAAATGTTGGAGGATGACAGTTTATCCTTGACTTAAGAAACAGGCGTTGTCAAAAGAATCCCCTTCACCACCATCACTGAGCACTACTGTCCCCCCTTCCATTCCTCCACCTTCCTCCCTGATACTCCCCCTTGTTGATTTCCAGATCATGTTGCACTCTCACTTAGGAATATATCAGAAACGTTCTTATTACCTGGGTCAAGCCACGGGGTGCACCTCAAGTTTTCATCATGCAAATATATTTATGTTTTGTAAGGCATACAATACATACATATTGTGCTCAGTGGATGCATGCAACATATGTTCGAGAAGTGGATGATGGGTAAAATGACATGATTACTTTTGAACAAACACATGTAGAGAATCAAAAAATCATGAATACAGAGACAACGATCCAGTGAAGGAAACAACAGGCAGATTTTTTAAGTAAGAGGAACACGATGGTACCTCTGGTCCTGAACCTTTTTTGGGCCATGAAAAGAGCTGAACAAGAGGATGAAACCAGGACAGAGATGATGCATCACTCTGCGGCACCGAGGTCCATCTGGGAGGTCTGTACCCACGGCACACACTGAGGCTGTGTCCGAGGTCAGAGCTTGTTAGCCAGATGTGCCACTCTGTCCCCAGCGCTTATTCAGCAACACAGTAAAGTGTGCGTATGCATATTTGGGTAGAGGGGAAAAAGAAAGGATGACAGAAAGAAATAAACGGATTGAAAAACAGGTCACGCGTGCAGACAAATATGCACAGCCTGGAACACACACATTACATATCCACAGGTTCATCCCCACACACACACATTTGTACATGCACAGTGTGTCAAGGGGCTACTTTTAGCCTCCAAAGTAGGTTTATTAGACACACCACAGATGGACTATCTGTACTCTGTCCAACTGAAATCACTGTCAGTGTCACTCACTGCTAAAAGCAGAATGAGGTGGCAGATTGCAGATCGGCACACACACACTTTACATGGCCAGTTTAATTTGTAAGTGATGCAGATAGCCTCACCTAATTAGTTTTAGCATTACAAAGTCATTATTACCTTTTCACAGCCTGCACGGCCAACTATAGAAAGTAACTGAATCATATATTGGCATGATGACAAAATGCAGCAGGGACAGTCTGTGTGTGTGGGGGGGAGGACTATTGTGATGGAAAAACAATGAATGTTCGTAGAGCTGGAGTTTTGTGGTTTGGTCTGTGGGGAATTTTGAGGGTGTTAATACACACACAAACCACAATGAAGCCGCAGGAAAATTGATTTGCGTGATTGATTGGCTCTTTCTTCTCTCCGTCTCTCTTTTCTATCCTTTCAGCCAGAAACAGTATATGAAAGCACAAAGTTGAGGGACACATGTTCCATTTAGGTTAATCTGATCTATGACTGAACAGTGTAATACAAATACTGGAGGTAAATCGATAATAACCAACATTAACAATCATAAGAGCCACTACGTGCTTTAATTTCATTTAAAACTGTCCCAATTTCTCTCTATCACAAACTCTTTATTTTATTTATTCACATATTTACGTAGTGCATTCATATACTTAATGCAGCCTGGTTTATGAACACCAATGTATGTAAACAGCTTCAGTTATTTCAGGATTCTTTATTTCTCTTTCACAACTTTTCTTCTGACATCCAACATTTCTGCTTTCCTCTCACTAAAATACATAATGTGAAACATCTGATCATATATATTCAAAACACACTCATGTGTGTGCAGTGTTGTAATAGTACAGTAAAATAATATTTTTCTTCACAGTCCCTTATTAGCGGTTTTGCTTTGGAGAGGCTGTTTTTTACTAATATTAGTATGCTTGAACTGATTGGTTAACTGTTTAAATAGTCAGCCCTCTAGGTACGTTTTGTTTACAAAAGTCAAGCTCAATAACAAATAAAAATGTTCTGTCAAAGAAACTCATTCCTTTCAAACTGCCTCTGTTGACGTTTGATACAAGCACTCTCAAGGAGTTTTATTAAGTTTCCTAATTCAACACAATTTAATTTCTAAAAAAGAATGAGTTTTGGAAATCTTGACACTTAATTCAGCATGACCTGAATAAACACAAACAAAAATTATAATTTGTTTATTTAGCAAACAACTATTAACAGTATACCAGTGGAAGGCTTTTTAAAGTGCATGATAGATTTGATCAAATTAAAACGGTAATGGAGATGATGAAAATAAGGAAGACTTGTATTTAATTATACAAAGCTGAGATGTTCACGTTTTGTTGTTGAATGTCTGAAGCTTATGTCATAGAAAAACAGCTGTTGCTAACAAAGTGTCTAAATAAGACGACTTACTGTCATCACGGCCATCATTAGCCGCCTTTAGCTTAGCGGTGGTGACGTGAAGTCATGTGACCTAGCGTTAGCTTTTTACTCCTTGCGAATGCATTTAGGAGTTAAAAATCGTTAAGTGATGTTATAATGCGGAGATTATCCTGCTGAACAAAATGTGATAAGTATCATAATGGGGAGTTTGACAGAGAGCTTATTTTCTGCAATATACCGAAATCCAATGGGGATATCCCACTTTTGTCGAGGGAGCCCTTGCAATGCTAACTTCAAAATAAACAAAATATGTAATCACCACTCTATAACCCTTGTGTGGTGTTCGTATTTTTGTTACTCAGCCAGTGTTCGTGGGTCTGGTGGACCCGCTGCCTTTTTGGGCTCAATTCAACACAATCAAACTATTTTATGTTAAAAATACTCAACAGATGTTTACTTCATCCCAATTACGAGCAATATAAACCGCATATATGGTTAATATTTGCCCTTTTACATTTGTTTCTTTTTAGCAACTAGCTGATGCTCAGTCTCATCCTCTTCTTCAAAGTCACTGTCAGACTCAGAATTCTCAGAAATGTGATCCTCACATTCTGAAACCTCTTCCTCTTCCTCTACATCATCATCAAATGGTTCTCTCTCTTCCAAAATCATTTGCAAGGCCCTCTGAGCAGAGAATCTTTTGGCCATCTTGATCAGTTGTGATAAGGACCCAAACTGAAGAAGCTTTATTTATTGTGTCTTGCCCCAAATTTGCAGCTTGGATAGTGTGAACAAAATAAAGATTGGTTCCCGCAAGACATAATGCGGGAATGTTAGAGCAGACTGGTTTCGGTGCTTGAATGTATCAACAATGTTGCAACCTTGTGCAGGAATGGCAGGGGCAGAAACACAAAAGTCTCACACATACACACACACACACACACACACACACACACACACACACACACACACACACACACACACACACACACACACAGAAGGCCCAGACAGGTGCACAGGACCTACAATTTCCACACTTTTGTTAGCCCCGGGTCCAGTGGACCCAAACACACTGTACAGTATGTAATGTACATTTTGTACAAGTTGTTGTGTGTTGTAGTGAGCACTAATTTACTCATGTTACATAATTCACTCATGGAACTACGGTTTGGGGGTATTTTTCCGCACGGACACTTATGCTTACTGTACCTCCGGTGTATATACTGTGTCCTCCTTCCTTTCTCTTTCTCTTCTCTACTCGGACTGCAAGCCAGCAACATGTGCTTTTCTGCTCCTCAATAAAGTAACCTTTTGCACCTTCGATGCACCGCCTCCGACTCCCATCTCTCGGCACTACACTTGTGACCCTGATGTAAGTCTCGCAGAAGTTTCCGAGACTGGACGAACATGGCTAGAAACGCAGTTTTTCGCAAACTGCCGGAGATTTTTGGAGGCGTCCGTGGCTGCCTTGTGCGCACGGACTGAGGCTCGGTTCGCCCTCCGGAATGGCCGCGGACGACGCTCGCCATTTCCACATCGTTTCGGCACCGGGAGACAGCAAGCCTTCCGGCCACATGGAGACGATGCACCGCCTGCTAGGTACGGAAGAACCCGGCTCCTCTTTCATGGGACTGTTTCTTCGGGACATGCGGCTGCATGTCCAGACAGCGCTCGCTAACACGGCTAGTGTTGAGCCCCGCGCTTTAGCCGAAGAAGCTGACCGGTTCTTCCTGGCCACCCGGCGATTTAACCCTGAGGTGCTGGCCCCGACTCGCAGCGGCGCCTTCCCTGGTAGAGGCCGACGACAGCGACTAACGGCTAACGGCTTACGGCTAACGACAACAGCTAAAGGCTAACGACGACAGCTAACGACTAGCTGCTAACGGCTAACGACATCCATCGGTTGACATCCGACTGTTGACCCCTTTTTGTTTTGTGGTGCCGGAGAGGAGGTTCGACCAAGTTTGGTTGGCCTCGTGTGGATCCTCTCGCAATTTCGCCCACCTGTTTTTGATCGTGGACAGGACGACCCTTTTGAGCTTTTCCCTGGTGCCTGAGAGGAGGTTCGATCATGTCTGGTCGGCCTCGTGTGGACCCTCTCGCTTTTTCGCCACCTCGACGGCGGTTTCGGACGTCGCCCATGTTTTCATCGGCGCCTGGGTGGCGCTCTTCTGGACCCCGTCTCCCCTCGCCTCGACAGTTTCGGACGTCGCCCATGCTTTCTTCGGCCCGTGGGTGGCGCGCTTCGGGACCCTGTCTGGCCTCTTCCCTCGCCTCGGCAACAGCTTCGGACGTCGCCCACGCCTTCATCGGCCCGCGGGTGGCGCACTTCTGGACCCTGCCTGGCCTCTCCTCTGACCGCGGCTCACGGTTCGCCTCGACGGCGGCTTCGGACATCGCCCCGTCTGGCCTCTCCCCTGTCCACGGCTCCTTCCTCCCGGGGATACCGCTCCTTCCTCCCGAGGGCTTCGTGCCCGCCGCCGCTGTGCCCTCGCCTGCGGCCGGGCAGCGCTCCTCCCTGCTGGGGACCACCAGGATATTCACGCCCGTCCCCATGTCGCACAGCGACCCAGCTTTCTGCGGCTGGCGGATGTTTTCTTCATTCGCCACGACGCCTACCGCGGCCCCCCTGCGGCCTCCTTCCGACGGCCCGTTCCGTGGCCCGGCCCTCGCCTGCGGCCCCACCCTCCTCGGCCCCTGTGGTGCTTCCTCCCGGACGCGGGGATTGTGCCATGTTTGAATTCTGGGGGGGCTTGTGTAGTGAGCACTAATTTACTCATGTTACATAATTCACTCATGGAACTATGGTTTGGGGGTATTGTTCCGCACGGACACTTATGCTTACTGTACCTCCGGTGTATATACTGTGTCCTCCTTCCTTTCTCTTTCTCTTCTCTACTCGGACTGCAAGCCAGCAACATGTGCTTTTCTGCTCCTCAATAAAGTAACCTTTTGCACCTTCGATGCACCGCCTCCGACTCCCATCTCTCGGCACTACAGTGTATACTTTTTGGGTTATGTGAACGTATTGAGCTATTTTATATTTGTTTGAATTAGTAAAGCCCCTCAGCATCAAACATAACTCGTTCTCATTCTGATTTTAATGTATTTATTTAGCACTGTGTATTCTAGAGGTCATGATTGTGATGTTTGTGAAGAGGCTGAATAACTCACTTTAGAGAAGCACTTTGATTACGTACAAACACAGTGAAGAGGTTCCTGATAGAACATAATATATATACACAGATGAGTGTCCTGTTTGTAGAGAGGCTGAGAGTACACTGTCCCTGAGCCAGCTGCCTGTTCGGAGCATCTATCATCTAGTCCACATTTGTTTATGATGGCTTTGGCCTTGTGCTCCACAAACATGTTCACCATTCTGAAATGACCGAAGCCACACGATGCAATTCACCAAAAAGTACCTGGAAATTTGAGGGACCATAAAAAAACGAAAAGAGAAAGGTAGACAGCGAAAACAGAGCATTTAATGACATTTTCTCTTACTGGACCTCTTTGAAATGCAATTGAATACCCCTGCCTTATAGCAACAACAACAATAATAATAATAATAATAATAATAATAGCAATAATAATTGGGAGGGGGGGCGAGGCTGTTCTTATGTTCTCTGAGGGGAGGCTCACCTTCCCACACTTTGAAAACCCCTGGTATATAGTATAAACCAGACTAGCTTCGGCCCCTTGCTTTTTATCTATTTGGTCTACTTTTTTTTTTTTTCACCACTAACACCAACCGGAGTTGCTCTAACACTTTGTATGAATTAGTGTCATCGCTCAGTCTGACCGCCATATAGTGAAGAGGACGATCTGTGTACGGTCTGCTCAAACATATGAGTTCTTGATCATGGCCAGAAACAAGCTTCTCCTCCACTTTCAACAGTGACATCACCTGATCTTCTCTGAACTGTTCAAATATTTTTTCGACCCGAAGAGCTCAGAGCACTCACAAAAATGGCGGTTCGCTCAGAAAAGAGAAACGCGCTTTTTCTTGAGGCAGCATATGACGGCATGTGCTCACTTCTAATTGAAAACAACTGAAAAAATATGCTGGTGATTAGAGAAAGGAGCTATTTGGACAAATAACCAATGGCAAATGGCAGAAAGCTACGATAAGTTAAGTATTTTACTGTTTGTCATCTGCAATATTGTTCCAACAACTGTTAAATTAAATCAAAAAAGCAAATCGAAGTTTATTTATAGAGCACAATATCACAAAATGTGTTGTCTAAGTGGGCTTTACAGATTAACAAACATGAATGACTGTGCTAAAAGATAAATTAAATTATAAGAAAATAAGAAAAGACAAAATGGAATGTCAAATACAAATACAATATATTCATATAGAATTACAAAACATTATACAATAAAAGCAATAAAATAAAACAGCATAAAACAAAGGACTACGGAGGACAAATATATGGTAAGATTAAACCAGCAACCAACTATTTGCTTTTCTAAAAAGGAAAGTATTATATGTCATAAATGAAGATGGAGCAGTGTTATGTGGAGATCTGTATGTCTTCGTCCTGTCCGCTGCTCTCCCTGTAACGCCCTGCCTTGTTGGCTCTGTGGAAGCCCTACAGAGGGATGGAGCAACACACAGAAGAATGAAGTGCAACTTTCTTTCCCCCAAACAGACCAACTACGAGGATGAATACCACTTACAGTAAGTGCCTTTTCAGTCCAACTCAGCTCAGCAGCTCGTTTCATCTCTCGCCCTTTCTCATCTCTTCATCTCACTTTGGGGAAGATGAAAGGAGACTCTGGCACTGCTGTGAACTTTACTAGATACGAAAAATATATTTGTTTGTATGTACATGTTTGCCTCTTAATTGATTTGTACACATTGCTCTAATAACATTTTGTGGGTTCCACCTAAAACTACTAGAAGTGGAACAAATCCAGAAAAAATGCACCACGTTTCATGAAGGACAATGACTTTTGCAACATTTACTAGATCCACTATCAATGACTGATGAGGATATGGAATGCCGTTTAAACAAAGTTAAACCCTCATTCTGATTTGGCAACAGAGATCACTTGATGATGGGAATAGTTTTGGCAGTTTTTGCTACCTTGCACAAATGTAAATGACAAGTTTGATACCTCTCTGTCTGTCCATTCTAGCTACAGTCAGCAGCTAGTTAGCTAGTTTAGCATAAAGATTGGAAACAAGGGGAAACAGCTTACCTGGCTCTTTCTATATATTTAGCCTACTAACACCTCTAAAGTTTTCAAATTAACACCTGATATATTGCTTGTGTAAAATAAACTAAACATGAAGCATAAAAACAACAATTCCGTTTTTGTGAAGAATATGTTTCCGGCTACTTCTCAGCTGGGAGCAGTTACTTCCTGGAGCTGTTTGCCTTGAAATCCAATGTACCCCAATTCATGCAAGGCAAATTGAAAATTTATTTTGATTACTTTAGAGCAGGTGTCTCAGACTCCAGGCCCGCGGGCCAGACGCGGCCCGCGAGACAGTTTCTCATGGCCTGGTTGTTGATATCACGTAATAGTGTTAATCTGGCCCGCGCGTTTACGTTTGCGCTTTTAATTTAATTTTTGGATTGATCCCGCTGCTGGCAGGGAACTGCTGCGCACAGTTCCCTCGCCCCTCCCCCCTCCGAGGGAACTCCGCCACACGTCAATCAAATGCGCGCAGCGGAATCAATCACAGAGTGATCCAAAAGTGACACAGAGTGGAAGGAAAATATATCGCCCAGTCATTTCTTCATCAAAACTTTCAGGGAAAAGAAAAGTCGATGATGACCACAGAAAATTTCAGGAGAAGTGGGAGACTGAATATTTTTTTGTCGAGTACAGGGGAAACGCAACGTGCATTATATGCACAGAGAAAATCGCTGTATACAAGGAGTATAACGTCAAACGTCACTACTCAACTAAACATGCAGAGTATGCAAAATACCTGGGAGACGAGAGAGAGAAAAGAGTCACAGAGCTAAAAAAATGTCTATGGAAGCAACAAAATCTCTTCAAGAAAGGAAGCAATGAGGCTGATTTAGCAGTCGAAGCTATGTGGTGAGTGAGATGATTGCTAAGGCGGGAAAGCCGTTTACGGAAGGCGAGTTTGTAAAAAAGTGCATGTTGCAGGCTGCAAGTATAGTCTGTCCAGAAAAGAAGGGTCAGTTTAACAACATCAGCCTGTCAGCTAACACAGTGGCAGAGCGCATTTCTGACTTATCAAGTGACATATATGATCAGCTGTGCGACAAAGCCAAACTTTTCTGTGCATACTCTGTGGCTCTTGATGAGAGCACGGACATCACTGACACCGCTCGCAATGTATGTCCGTGGTGTTGATGACAAGTTTGAAGTGACAGAGGAGTTGCTGACAGTGAAACCAATGCATGGCCAGACCACCGCTCAGGAGATATTCCAGCAACTGTGTGATGCCATTGCGGATATCGGTCTGCCATGGAAGAGGTTTGTTGGAATTACGACCGACGGAGCGCCATCAATGACAGGGAGGAAAAATGGGCTGGTGGCACTTGTTCAAAGAAAACTGGAGGAGGAGGGTGTGGAGGAGGCTACTGCTCTGCACTGCATTATCCATCAGCAGGCCCTTTGCAGCAAATGCTTGAAGTTTGACAATGTAATGTCTGTCGTTGTGAAATGCATCAACCATATCAGATCCAGGGGCTTAAAGCACCGCCAGTTCCGTGCTTTTTTGGAGGAAATTGAGTCAGAATATGAGGATGTGCTCTACTTCAGAGGTACGTTGGCTCAGCAGGGGAAACGTCCTGAAGAGGTTTTTTGAGTTGAGAACAGAACTGAAAGTATTCATGCTGGAGAAGGGAGGGATGGCTGTTCCCGAGCTGAGTGATCCCAAATGGCTCATGGACTTAGCTTTTCTTGTTGACATCACGCAGGAGCTGAATGCACTGAATAAGAAGTTGCAGGGCCAGGGCCAGCTTGTCAGTGCAGCATATGACAATGTCAAAGCATTCTCTACAAAACTGGTGTTATGGAAAGCCCAGCTCCCTCAGAAAAACCTCTGCCATTTCCCAGCATGCAAGGCTCTCATGGACAGGGGCACAGCATTCAGTGGTGAGAAGTATGTTGATGCCATTGTGAAGCTACAGGAGGAATTTGATCAGCGGTTTGCAGACTTCAAGACACACAGAGCCACTTTCCACATTTTTGCAGACCCCTTCTCCTTTGATGTGGAAAATGCCCTGGTGTGCTTCAAATGGAGCTCATTGACCTGCAGTGCAATTCTGAGCTCAAAGCCAAGTTCAGGGAAGTGAATGGGAAAGCAGACAAGCTTGGACAGTTCATGAGAGAATTGCCCCCCTCCTTCCCTGAAATTTCCAGGATGTTCAAGCGGACCATGTGCCTTTTTGGGAGCACATATATGTGTGAACAGCTCTTCTCCACCATGAACTTCAATAAGTCAAAGTACAGGTCCAGACTTACTGATGAACATCTTCAAGCCATACTAAGGGTTTCAACTGCTTCCTCCCTCAAACCAAATGTGGCTCAGCTGTGTGAGAGGAAGCGCTGCCAGGTCTCTACCAGCAAGGAGTAGGCAAGAGCAACTGTGAATAGTTATGTTGTGAAGAATCGTTCATGTTAAGAAGATGTTGAAGAACTGTTAATGTTGTATTTTTAATACATTTTTTGTGGAATACTTGAAGCGGCCCAGACTTGCCCAGACTCTACGTCCAGCCCCCAGGTAAATGGAGTCTGAGACCCCTGCTTTAGAGTGTGCAGTGCTGTGCACCCATAGCAGTTAATATTAAATCAAAGTAAAGCATTCATGGAAAAGCTGAATATTTTTGAGTTAAGATAATAATCTGCATGTCAGGCTTCCCAATGGAAATGTTTAACATGTTGTCCTTTTGTATTCAGCCTATGTGATGTGGCAGGGAGGTGTTAACAGGACTTAGACAATCTCTCTGCATCTTGTATGAACAAATACAAAAACGTGAATGCATTTGAAAAGCAGCCTGCAGCGCTTTCTGGACGCATGCAAAGAAACTGGGCGAGTGGAGAGCATATGATCCAGAGGTACCGATGGTGTGAACTCTGGACCTGGGGCAGAAAAGAGAATCAGATGCAGTGTTGGAGGATTGTGCAAGTGATATGGAGGAGCCAGGGAGTGCTAGCCAAACTTGTTCAACCAAAGACCCTACCCCCAATTGTTCATCTGTAGATCTTTTGCTGAGCCCCAATCTGGCCTCCAGTAGCCCTCAGGTTCCTGGTCCACTTCTATCCACTCTTTCACATGGGTATCTTCTTGAAGGTGAAGCCTCCAGTGCAATGTTTGCAGAGCTGGAGGAAAAAGTCACCAAAGAAATTGAAGAGCTTGAGAAAAGGATGAACCGGAAAATGCAATAAAAAAAATTTTCGGTGGGCCTAAAGACACACTCGCCAAAGAAGAGACCATCATTTACACCAAGTGGGTCTGCTCAGAAGGGTGGCCACATTATCAGGACAGCCACTGCACATTAACGTATGAAAGATTTATTGAGGATTTCGAAAAGTTTGGACTGGATCCAGTCGAAAAGACAAGGACAAGGACAATGCATGCCAGCCACGGAGCCATGATGGTGACCTCCGCTTCTTCAACCTGAGGAGGAGTTGCGCTTGTGGCCAAAGTACCTGGAAAGCAAAGGCTATGCGCAAACAAGCATAAAAAGCATGATGAACAATGTTGTGCATTTCATCAAGCACATAACCAAAAGGCTACAGGCCGACATGACAAAGGAAGTCACTGTTCACCGCCAGAAGGTCTTGAGAAAAAAAGTGCCATCCCGGACATGTTTGTTCTGAAGAACCCTGAACAGCAGGCTGATCACATGCTGCTCATGGGGTACATTATGGGTTCCCTTACCATCTTATCAGGACAAAGATCGGTCGTCATGACCAACATGAAGAATGACAATGTTGCAGATGCAAGTTCTTGGAAAGGGGGCAAGAAATTCCATATCCTTGTCGATAAACACAAAATGGCAGATCTCACGGCCAAGCGGCCTTGGACGACGTTGAGTATGGGTGACTCACAAAACTCGACAGCACTTCTTGCTGGAGAGGTGGTGGAGACTTTCAGTATGTTTTCATACATTAGATAGAAAGCAGCTTGCCAACCCTCTGTCCTATTTGCAAGAGGCCTGGAAACATGCTGGAATTGACGGGCAGATCAACTTCGGCAGGATCCGGAGCAGTGTCTCCACCCAAGCAAACAAATATCTCACCAAAAAAAAACAGAGAGAGAATGGAAAAATCCATGTGCCACGATTGTTTTTATGTGGCTCTGCCTGACAAAAAGGCAGGATTTAAAACGCGACAATTAAGAATGACCGCCCTGAAGCGGGCTGCTGTTGATGATGAGGAGCAACCAATATACAATGACGAACCAGACTCACGCTCCTCATCCTCAATCGAGGATACAGAAGCAGAGCAAGAGACTAGCGCACACATCCACCCTTCTGCTGGTCAAAGAAAAAGGAGGATGGAGTTCTCTTTGATATCACCCTCTAAGAAGATTTGCAGCGTGGTCATCAACCGCTTGTCATTGCCCCCAGTTGAGCCGGCTCCAGGGGTATATGCCAGCGCCTTTGGTTGGGCCGGCTACAGGGGGTGTCAAGCGCTTTCGGTTGTAATAATAATAACAATACTGTTCTTTCAATGTTACTGCTTTTAAATGTTACTATTTTAAAATGCCGGCTGGCAGTTTTTATGGAGTGACAATTTTCCATAAGACGGATGGGGGTATGTCAGTGCCTTTGGTTGGGCTGGCTAGAGGGGGTGTGTAAGCGCATTCGGTTGTAATAATAATAATAATGCCCTTTAATATTACTTCTTTTAAATGTTACTGTTTTAAAATGGCTTAAAATATACCTTATTTGTATTTACATGTGGTAGGCTCAGGGCCCCGACAGTTGAGTTTATGCACTGCTTGTTTTAGTATTGTTGATTTATATCAGATGCCATTATATGTTATTTTTTTAATATATAATAATGCTCTTTAAAATTGCTTATGATAAAGCTGCTCATGCTTTATTTGGTAAAAAAGAAAAAAAAGAAAAGCAGCCTGCAGCATTATCGAGTTGCTGTTTCATTCTTATAACTGCTTCTTATAAACATTATATTATAAATACTATTTAAGTTTTGTTCAATTTTCAGATCCTATCACAGCTTCAGATGTGTCTTTTCTGAGTGTAAGTTTGAGTGCAAAACGTTAATTATGATTTGCTCCCTCAGGAAATGTAAAACTGGTAAATGTTGACTTCTATGAGACGTTGATGAGTTCATTAATTTTCACAAAAAGAGTAACAGGGAGAACAGAAGTTACTGGCTTCTGAATTACACTTCATTAAATGTCTACATAATACCATTTCCATATAAATAGAACTATAATGTAGTGAATTATTCGCCAGCTTTTTCTTCAGATTTCAGCCTCCCTCAGGGCCGGTGTTTTTCCACACCAAGACGTGCGGTGCCCCTCAACTCTTCCTATTTGTGTGGCTCTTTGCCAATCTAAATCGTTATGCTGATTATTTTCCAGGGATTAGAGGTATTTTTCCGGTCGAATGTAATGACCCCCGTATATTTTAACCTTCTTTTAATCAGTGGGGAAAAGGAACAATCAGTTACATCATTGAGATGGAGAGCGCTGGTTCCCCCCCCAAGCCAAACCATTGAGATTATTTATCCAGCATCGGAGGCCTGTCTGGTTTATTTTATCAGACTGAGTGAAATTCCAGCATCAGCCCAAACTTCTGCGGGACGGCGCGCCTCGTCTGGCCCGTCCTGGTCTCAACAGATGTTGAGGAGTGGATGTGGGGATGTGGGGGTAAAACCTTCTAAGTTCCTAATAGTGGAAATGTTTCAGACGCCTAGTAATGGGATCCTTTAAAGGCCTGCTGACAGACATATCCCCAAACACACGAATGGTTTGGTTAGAGACAATGCTGAGGAAGAATGGTAGCTAGGGATTGAGTGTATGTATTAATAATAAGATAATCATTTTATTACGTTTATAAGCTGTTGAAATTGCAGGGCGGAAAGAGCCTGTTGCGAGTAACACAAATGCATGTGTAAAAATCGATCAGATGACTACAAAGAGAGATAAATCAACAATAAATGCAACAAAAAAAACTCCACATAGATTATAGAGAAACATTTAATTACCAATAATTACCAGGCGTGAAACTATTGCTCAGTTCACTTATGACAGGACTGTTGTTTCCACAAAAAAAAAGAATCGATGAAGTTTAAAAACACGGATAACAGCGAAACTGGACAAGGCTGTGGCAGTGACCTGTCAGTCACAAGGTAACCCCGCCCTTATTGTCTATTTTTATTTAAATAGGATCACTATACAAAATTTAAGACATGCTGTTGTTGAAAAAGACCTGAAACTAGCCATTGAGACCATAAACTCATGTTTACAATGATTACTGAGGCAGTTGGTTCATTTTTTCATAGACTTCGACAAAACCAGACTTCTTGTAACCATTGAAGTTTTCCCCTGCTGGCTATAAGAGAGAATGCAGGTTTAAGACAATGGTTCAATACTGTATAACTTTTCAGTACATAGTGTCGAAAATATAAACATAATGTGCTGTCCCCGGTATATGTAGTGTATATAAATTAACAGCCAGATAAACTCCCTCCGTACAACAAGACTCTGAAGATGTGAATCCTTTGCCCACCGGGTTTATTGGTATAAGGATGGTGCGAAACTAAAATACACAAGACAAAATATAATCAATTCTTTGATTATTTTTACATGCACAAATGTGCTCAATGTATATAAATCAACACAGCTTTAACATTAATTGAATTGCCTCGTTATATTAACTCTACGCTTTTTAATGTATTTATTGTAACACAAGACTAAACTTAGCTGTAACATTACACATAGCATTATAACATTAGCAAGCTAAGCATGTTAGCTTCCACTTACCAAGTGTAATGAAAGCCTAAGAGGACCACATTATTTTATATACAGTATGTGTATTTGCTGTGAAGGGAAGGTTGCATGATTGAAAGAAAACGCAAACGTTGTTTTGTTGATGTTCTCCAGCCAGGGGCACAGTCCACACAGACATGAAGTGATTGGTTATTTCCCTTTTTACATTTATGTCTGATTTGCCTGTTGATTGCAGGAGCAGTAAAGGTTGATGAGAGGCTCAGGCTGGTCGGACATCTTGATTGGTGTCAAAGCCACAGGGCCTGACCAAAACACACACACACCTCGAATGAACAGTGCAAATACATTGGCATTATAACAATTCATCACTCGTTGTTTACAAATCAAAGCAATTCACTGAATTGACCGAGACTAACAAAAGGTAACTAATCACTGCTTTCCCTTCACACTGTTTAATTTCATTTTCTTTTTTATTCTTCACATGGTTGTATTAAAGGTCACCTATTATGCAAAAATCACTTTTTCATGTCTTTTCTAAATCAACATGTGTCCCCTCTGTGTAAAGAGATTCTGAAGTTTCAGGAAAAAAGATTCTCTCTCTTTTTGTCCTGATCCATTTATATAAAAACCTGTCTGAAAATGAGCTGATCAGATGTTGGCCACTTTATGATGTCATAACGATTTTTTGGCTTGTGTAACCCTTAGACCAGGGGTTCCCAACCACCGGGCCGCGGACCGGTACCGGGCCACTCAAATAGCTGTGAGTTTATCGTAATATTTGCAGAATTATAAATATATAAAAATATTTCATGATGTTTTTCTCAAAAAGTGTTTAATTTTCGCACCTATTCCAGTCATATTATTTAATCCAGTAGCCTAGTTAAACTTTCACCAAAAAACAGTTGAAAATGGCTTTTATGATGTTTATGGGATTCGGCGGCTCAGCCTAAGGCCTCTCGTGCGCACGAGAAAGTTACCGGTGCGCCAAGTAGGAAGAGGAGCACACAGGAGACAACCGTTTCATTGCAGACTGTTATGTTTATGTGGGGAAATGACAGTGCATACATTATTTGAGATATATTTCAAATTCGGACTTCATTTTAAGGACATGTCGGCCAGGGGTGTAGAGCTATTTGTTTAAGCACCGGATTGGCAAAACAGGAGAGTCTGTAAACCAGTTTGCCTTGATCTATGAATTCATGTCCGGGACTCTCACAGTATCTGCTGCCCACAGCTGTTTTATAGAAGGAAAACCTCCTTCACTTCATGAAATGGCTGCAGCATCAGGAGGCAGCGGGACGTGTAACTCCGCCTCTGAGAAGTGCAGCACCAGCGCGCCGAGAGCTGTGCCTTTTTACGCACCGCCTTCACTGTGTTTACCTTCTTCAGAACAGCTTAAGAGTGACTGCAGGCTGCTACGTGTTAACCACACACACCTCTACACACACACACACACACACACACACACACACACACACACACACACACACCGACACACACACACACACACACCTCTACACATATCGAACTGCCCGATTATTCCCCCTATTACTCGTTTTATGAAGGAGATGTCCGGTCACCAAGGAGCATGATGTGTGTGTGCACCGGAACGAACGACACTATCATAATATCTTCTGAAAACAAATGCCAGTGTCACACACACACACACACACACACACACACACACACACACACACACACACACACACACACACACACACACACACAGGCGACCGGACATCTCCTTCATAATGCGCCTTCTCCTCGTTTTCCCAGCATTCACTGGATTATCCGTAAATCATAGAAAGAAAAACAAAATGTTGATTTATCTGTTTTCCCATTTTGGTTTAAAAACTGAATAACGTCGGTTTTCCGTTTTTCTGAAAAACACCGGTTCTTTTTTTTTTTTTAAACGTTGTTAATATGTTTTGGATGCATATTGTTCTAATATGTGTTCAGGCTGTTACATACAATTAGTCTCTGTTGCTACCTGCTGGTGAGTAAATATTAAAATCAGTTAAAATTGACAACCGGTCCGCGATTTTTTTTTTAATGTATCTGCCGGCACAATAAAGGTTGGCAACCCCTGCCTTAGACAATAACTAACCAACTTGGTTGGTTATTGTCTTGGTTGAACCAAGGTAACCCCCCCCCCACCTTATCTCCTGAATCTCATCCTAGAGCATCATTGTGTTCTTTTTAACCAAATATCTCTCAGAGGGGCGTGGGGAGTGGCTCCTTTTTTTCATCTAAAGTAACAGACAGAGAATCAGCACTTTTGAAACAGGGCTGAAACAGAGGGGATTATGTGATGCTACAATGATCTGTTTGGTGTTTCAACCAAATATTTCAGAGACATGTTTTGTATATATCTGAGACCTATAATATATTGATGAAAAACAGTATAATAAGGGACCTTTAAACTATAATCAGCTCCTTGTTCCTGCGCTTGTTCAAATAGGGTTCCAAATTGATTCCTCGATCCTTTCCATGCCAAATATTGGCTGGTAGGTTTTTGATCTGTACCAGAGAAGTGTTAGATCTGTTTGATCTGTTCGATTAGCTTCCGACGTGGTGTCTAGACACCACGACCAGCGGGGGAGGAGCTCCCTTCGCTGTCTTTCTGTCTGCTCTGCAAGTCTTGCCGCTAATAACCCCCGAGGGGCATACTGCATACTTCAAAACACACTCCGAAGTGTGTTTAATTGCACTGGTAATTATTCTGAATGATAACATCACATGGCCTTCATAGATCTTAACTGGTAAGAAAAATAAAATCATTAATCTGTCAGTAAATAGAGACTTGCTTGAGTATAAAAATATCAAATTCTGCTGTTGAATAACACGTTATTATTTGTTCTCTATAGGAACCTCGAACAAGGCATTTAATTTAATTTTTTTACTTTTGACTGGCCCATTTTTTCCATAAAGTTATTTTTTTTAACCAAATAGCATGTTAACGGTATACAGACGATAAACATGCCCACATTAACGTGGCATTAAAGTTTTATTGTAATGTGTAATTTTTCGCTGTAGCCTCTCCCTGTCCTTCCTTTTTTTTATAGTGGGTGGCAAGTGATTGACAAGAAGCAGAGTGAAACATATGTGGCACTAAAATAAAAACAAATTGAGCAAAGTGACTATATGGGGCCAAAACAAACTTAAGCATTCATAGTTAGTCTCATGGATTATGTATCTCTGAGAGGAGGACAACATGTCCTTGTGTTTGAGTAACTCACAATGTGCAGACAGCAGCAGGATCAATGTAGGCAAGATGCAACATTTAAGAACACATTGGTATTGTCAACCTTATATATGCACATAGCAAGTGGAACTGTTTGCCTTGCATGATTTTCATTGTCAGTTCATTCATTATAACACATACTGATACTAAGCCGACCACTATAAATGACACTCCGATTGTAATGTTTGTGCTGTGCTTACAAATGACCTGACTTAAGTACCAGAGTCAGCAGGCATCAAAGTCCATTGGTGTCTCAATTCGGATACTTTCGTTAGAAGTCTACACATGTTGTGCACTGTGAACAACTATGCTGTGAGAGTTTCAAATGTGTGGTGGTTTTTCAAGTACACACAGGTGCCCTCCAACCCAGTCTCACGGCATTTCGTGTTATAGTCACGACATTTAATCTATTGATTCGTGTTCACCAACACGATTTTCCCCTTTTTTTCATGTCACACAGAACGATTTTAAAAGCAATGTATTTCTATTGGTAGTATGTTTCGTGCCTGCACCACATCTTTTTGTCCGGTCGGTTCTTGGAAAACCGGAAGCTGCGGGATTCATAAAGACATGTTCTTACTCAATATCAAGCCACGATTATTGTTTTTAATTTGTATAATGTCGGACTTGTTTTGCCGTCCGCGAGGATAAGAAATGGGCCTCAGAGCCTCAGAATACTGAAATCTGTGTTTTTTAAATCTTTTTTTCCTTCTAATTTGTTATTCTTTTCTAAATAAGAAACTGTTATTTACTCAACAATAACACACAATTATCCTTGTTTTTATTTATTTGTTTAATTCTATAATCTCTGGCTTTTTTTGCGTCCGACAGGAACTGAATTTCAAAATAAAATAACCGGAAACAGATACACACCCACTGAACTGGTTGCTCAGCTATGGTTGAAGCTCGGTAATTTGATTGTTTAGCCGCAATGCACGTTGGGATATGGTGTTAATGCGATATGAAATCCGAAAAACATAACATTAAATATTACACATCTGCCGTAGTTCTTTATTTATAGAGCCCTGATGAGAAGACTTCTAGACAAACTGGAAGAACTGCCACCGAAACTGAATATGTGACGTGGATCATAAATATATCAGCAATTAAACAACATCTTCAATTTCTCTTCACACAATACGTCTCCTTGCAGTATCAACACTAATTCGGCTGACTTTTATATTTGATCCAATTGGTAGATAGGTTATATTTACACCATAACGGTGCACAGCTGATAGAAAAGGACTTGTAGTTTTTAAAGATATTACTGATTTACTTTGAATATAAGAATGTAAATACTGAGTTGAGAGAATAGTCAGGGGTTTTGGGTGATGGGAGACACATCTATGGATTCAGAATTTCAATAGCTTACCGTTAAATGACGGATATACCTTTCTGTCTGTGATGTTTTACAAATCAGATATTAATGTGTAGAAGTAAAACATGTCAAATAACATAGCAATATCCTGTATTATGTGAAAACATGAATAAAACTACACATCTTCAGATGTTATACATACATAAGTGTCCTACACTACAAAGTTATTATGGCATTTAATGCTGTGTGTACTTTGTGTGCACCGCCTAGTGGTTAAAGCACGTTATTTAATTATTTTTTTAATATGTTATATTTGATGAAGAAAATATTAAGAGTACATACAAAATAGGGGGAAAGTAGAAGGTCAATGATAGAAATATAGAATATAAAAAATCAAGAAGATACTGTAAGTGATCTCTACAATAAAACAGTTTAGTGCCGGATGTACAAAGATATTAATAGGAGGATGTGCAAAACAGACAAACTAATTAACCTTTATTCAAACATTAAAGAATACTTTAGGTTAAGGTCTTCTTTTAAATAAGAAAAAAGCTTTGGGGGTATCTACAGATAAATATTAAGCCTGACAAAGTACTTAAAGTCTAATATATTGCTTTCCTGCAATGTTAACTATGTTGAAGCACTTATTTTAACTGATATTATACATATGAATTATACTCTTATGTATGTAGATAGTATAAGAAATGTGCAGAATATGACAGTTTAATGGTGGAGGTACACACATATTGATAGATGTCTTGTAATGCACTGTTGAGGAACCTGTGACCCAAGTTTTTCATTCATTGCATAACTTCACCGTAGTTGTGTATGATATGTCAATAAACCTTTGAAAATCTTGAAATCTTGAAAGGGATGTGCAAAATAGCCATTATATACAGTCTTTAATGAACTATTAGTAGAGAATAACGAGTAATGAATATACTTTATAGGGATCTGCAGATAAATGTTTAGTCTTCTCAAGCACCAACTATCAAATATCTCTCCTGATTGTTGGCACTTGACAATCACCTTCCCTGAATTTTACTCAGGTGTAACTAAAGTCTGATTTAAGGGTTTTTTATATTTCACATCATTAATCAGAATCTGCAAAGTAACTAAAATAAATGTAGTGGAGTAAAAATACCAGGTTAACCCCTGAATTGTAATGGAGTAGAATTACAAAGTAACAATGAGCTGCCATGTGGGTATATATTAATGCTGCCCATTATGGACACAAGCAATTTTCACCCATTTATTAATTATATGTTTTAAATTCGAGTCCAGTTTTGGATAGCCTGCCGTGGTTTCGTTCCATTTCAAAGAGCTGTTTGACGCTCGGCGTAACCTTGGCGCACTGCCACTCCAACATCCAATCCCAGAGTTTAAAGATTAATCACGGGGTTTTTCAAGCAAAGGGACTGTAGTCCCAGTCGATAGCTGAGGATTATGGGTAGTGTAGTGTCTTCGGCCATCCTAAACTCCGAAAAGTTTTTCGGATTTCATATCGCATTAACACCATATCCCAAAGTGCATTGTGGCTAAAACATCCAATCACCGAGCTTAAACCATAGCTGAGGATCTTGGGTAATCAGTTCAGTGGGTGTGTATCGCAATGATGCTCGAAATGTCCCTTATAGGCCTACGTCTGTTTCCTGTTACTTTATTTTGAAATTCAGTTCCTGACGGACGCCAAAAAAGCCCGAGATAATAGAATTAAACAAATAAATAAAAACAAGGATAATTGTGTGTTATTGTTGAGTAAATAACAGTGTGTTATTTATAAAAGAATAACAAATTAGAAGGAAAAAAAAATAAATAAAAAATACAGATGTCAGTATTCTGAGGCTCTGAGCCCCATTTATTTTCCTCACAGACGGCAAAAAAAGTCAGACATTATACGATTTAAAATAAAAACAATAATCGTGGCTTGATACTGAGTAAGAACATGTTTTTATGAACCCCACAGCTTCCGGTCTTCCAAGACCCGACCGGACAAAAAGATGTGGTGCAGGCACGAAACACACTACCAATAGAAATAAATTGCTTTAAAAATCGTTCTGTGTGACACGAAAAAAAGGGGGAAATCGTGTTGGTGAACACGAATCAATAGATTAAATGTCATGACTATAACACGAAATGCCGTGAGACTGGGTTGTGCCCTCACGGGAAGGGATAACTGCCCCTCTTGCTAGCTAACTTGCTAACTAAGAGCTGACTAACTAAGAGCTAAGAGCTAGCTAGCTAAGTTAGTCAGGTAGCTCAATAAAATTAACGGAGGGTTGTATTAAACACCAGTATAGTGGCATGTTACTTTAATAGTAAAAAAAAACACATGTATTCACACATTTTATTTCTAAAGTGCTGTGCTCATCTGTGCAACCGCAACGGCAGCTGGTTGCCCAACCTTTGATAGGTAGCCAAGATGGTGATTGTTGAGTGTGAGAAGTGTCCAGCATTCCACATTCAAAATGTTGACTGTTATGAGAGCAACATCCGGGTAATAATAGTGCATTTTGCCATACTTTGGATCGGGACACTCAACACATACAGAGGTGTGCAGTATGAGACACAGCACATGATAACCATGATCTGTCCCCAACCTTTAAATCAAAGTGAAACTGCAGAAAGAGCATATTAAAGGGCCCATGTCATGGCCATTTCTACTGATCGTAATTCCATTGTTGAGGTATACTAAAATGATTTATACTGTGCAATTTTCCAAACTCACATTGGTTTCTCATACAGCATCTCTTTAAAGTATGTGTATTCACCGGTATTCACTCTCTGTCCTAAACGGCTTGTTGGAGCTCCTGCCGCACCCTCCCTGTGAGCCCAGTGTGCTCTGATTGGTCAGGACGTTGCGAGGCTCGTTTCTGCGATCTGCTGCGAGGAGCGGACAGGCTTTCCGTGTCCGTCTCGGCGATACAGCGAGAACAAGCGAAACTCATCCTGAGCACACACAAACACTCACAGCCGAAGTAAAAACAATAAGTGTGGCTTGATATTGAGTAAGAAAAAGGTTTATAACGCTGTGAGAATGGGTCTGCGGAGAGCATTTCTCCGCGATCCCAACTTAGCAGCCCGAAAAACGTTTACCCATTTAAACAGTCGTGGTAGATACCTTGTTTGTTTTAAACATCATAAATACACAAACAACAATGAATACTTACAGGTTGTGTACCCGAATCTCCCGCTGGTCCAAACAAAGTAGGAACAGCATCGTTCTTCAGTGCCCTACGCTGTGCATATCCGGCATGAATCGCTGAAAGGTTTGGGAAGCTTTGTTTCGTGAAATGCTGGCAGAGGGTGTGGCCTCTGGGTATTCACACATCACAGTACCCAGGAAGTAAACAATGGAAAATGAGAAATCTCCAACGAGGCGTTTTGGGGAAGTCTTTTCTGTGTTAGAGTTTTACTCGCTACAGGGTGTACTTTGAGGGTTTTTGACTCTGCAGACGTTTACATGCATAAAAACCTTCATAACACACAAGGGGACGGGTAATAACCGGAAAAGCATGACATGGGCCCTTTAAATGTATTTTGGAGTGAATTGAAACATGTGGGCAGGGTATAATTGAGAGAGGGTTTGATCAGATTGTCCAAGGTGTGACTTTGCGGGCAAAGACGTTAACGTGCTGTCCACTGTGGCTGAAAGGATGATGGTGAAGATCATAATGGAAGTAATAGTTTGATTCCACAAATCACATTTGTATCAATGCAGTTATGTTATAACAGTCGATGATGAGTCATTAAAAATCATTTTACAGAAAGAGAAAAAAAGAGGGATTTAAATTGAAATGGCATGTGTGACATTTTAACACACTCGCTCAGGGGCACATAGGATGGATAGCATTAGCTGATGGCTCCATGCATTTCCCATAAATTTCAGCCTCGATCTGCCCTGTCTCAGTGTCCAATTCAAAATAGATATTTCACTAATGATTTTCCAGTATCCAAATGTCTGCATTTAACTTAATCTATCTGCAAATAGGGGAGGAGCAGCAATCTATTTGCTTGGCAGGGCAGTTAGGGCTGACTCTTTGCAGGTGCCGTAGAATTACAGTTTTTTTGTCTTATTTCTTCAGGTTTAGCAGCTGCAATGCACAATTACTTTTGTGAATATATCCCTGGTAGTGACCATAAATAGCAGTTTCCCTCTGCTGTACCAAGCATTTTATCTTTAGCTAACAAGACAGACAAAGTAGGCCAAGTGACTATTGGTGGAGCCTTTGGCAGCTGTAAGCCTGATATCTTTCTCAGAGGTTGAGACCAAAACAGAACAAAGAGAAGACTTACATTCATCAGATGAACATGAACTCTCACCAAATACAACTTTACAAAATAAAAATCTCATTTATTTGAAGTATTATCTTAGCCAAGCTGCTACAAAATAGTCAAAGAAAGAAATGCAGCTTTAACTTCCTTTATGTGAGTTAATTAGGAATTGTTTGACTTTCAAAGGAGCTATTGTCTAAACTCTATTGGACCTTTAATGCATTAGTCTTCCACTTCATGAACCAGGAAACCAACAGGCTCAATCTAAAAAATCCTCTATCAATTAACATTTGATCATAAGTAACATTGTCATAATAAATGCATGTGTTGGTTACAGCTTTCCATATTTACGACAGCAATGTAAAAGGGGATTGTACTTTGACTGTACGGGCCCAAAACTCTGCTTTAACCACTGTGTTATAGAAGGCACTAAAAAACACCACCACAGTATTGTGTGTTTTGAGGCTGCAGGATAAAGAAACCTGATTTGGTCTTGTTGGCATAATATCTGTATACTTCACATCCCGAGAGCAACAGATCCTAGAGATGGTCCGACACTTGAAAGAGGGGAGGCATGTCCCAGTTCGTGGCCTGAGCTGTAGTCTGTGAAAAAACAGCAAGTCTTTCAGCCCAGGCTAAAAGTACACAGGGGGTAAAAAAACAAAGTGTCAAACAGCAGAGCAGTGCCGACTGAATACTTTATGACTCGCAGAAAGGGCAGCAGCAGGTTCCCACCGCCATAGTAACAACTGTGAAAAATTCAATTCCTCCTGCCTTTCCCACTCAGAGTGAGGAGGATTAAGTCGGGGGGGCACACCGGGCTACCCGCTGGTCCCGGTCCCTCTCTCACGGGCCCCAACATACAGGAGCTTTTCAGAGGGCGGCCATTCTTACTGCTTGACTTATGCACATGCTGCCATTTAGTGACATCTGCACAGCATCCAGAAATCCGCTTTAAACTGCCTTTCCATCCGTCTCCTCCGCTGTTGTTGTCTTTTAATTCTGTCTCTGTTATTAAATCTAATCGGGATGACACATCTCACCTTTTTCATCCCTCCATTGTGCCGCGTTTTCTTCCCCGGCGTCGGCCTCAGCGAGCAGAACGAGCTCGACCTGTATGTTTACATTGGTGCCGAGCCTCCTCCCTACTGGGGTATTGATGTGGCATTATGGGGGCCTGGGACTGGAGAGTGAAAGGCTAAAAAGATGAGTTTTGCTTAAAAGACAGCAGCGTCCAGGGGACTACAGTTTGTCCCCCTCTGAGCTCTTCTTCAGCCTGGCAGCTAATAGAACTTGACTGGATAAGAGTGAAAAAAAGAGATTAACTGTACTGTGTTCGTGTGTGTGTGTGTGTGTGTGTGTGTGTGTGTGTGTGTGTGTGTGTGTGTGTGTGTGTGTGTGTGTGTGTGTGTGTTGTATTTTGCAGGCAACAGCATCCCTAGTGGTCATTCCCAGAGCTGAGTGCTGCATATGTTCAAAGATTTATATTTCTTCCTGATTCGGTTTCTACATACACTATAGAAACTGAAGCGTTGATTTAAATGTAATGTATTGTCACCAGATTTCACCGAACTGTATTATGTTAGTTAAAAGCAATATTATTAAGTTTAAATACAAAAATAGTAGGTTCAACATAATATGATTGCTTTCAACTAACCTATGTGAAATGTGTTGACATAATACACTTAATTAAAGTCAACGTTTCAGGTTTTTCAGTGCGGCTGTCATTCCCATGATGCAAACTCTATGGGATTAAAGCGACGTGTCCCAGTTCCACTGTCCCCGTGTTTGTGCACAGATTGATTGACAAGTCCCAGACTAGACAAGGCCCACGAGGCCGCTGAGACACTTTGATACTTTTCACCACAGAGACATACGTTGGAGGAGTGAGTCCCATTTCATTTGCCTTAGTGAATTTTTTCTATTTTGGGTCGTTCCTTTTCAATCTATTCATCTGTGGTTTATGTACAAATGCTTTTTCTTTGATTTGCACTCGTCTATGAATAAACAACCGTAAAAGGAAAAGTGGCTCAGCAGAGCATGTGCAAAAGGAAAGATGTAAGGTCACTCAGCAGCAGAGCATGTAAATGGCAGAGCTCATGTACAGAAATATCCTATGCATGGCCTGGATAGGTTAAAAGTACTAACAAAGTGAAATCATCCCATTTTAGCGTCTTTTGGACCGTTTAGAAGGATGCATGAGCGATGTTCCGAGGTATTAAGTATTAATGCAGAGATGCTGTGAGCCTCCATCTGCCTCGCCACTGGCTGGACTCTGAAATAAAAGAAACAGATGGAAAAATACACAACATCGACTGGAGAAAGCATTCTGCCTGTAGTGAGAAACACGTGTGTTAGACATGGAAGGTATACACATGTGATATCAGCGCTATATAAATCCCTCTAATAGCTGCTCGTTCCTATGGAGTGAATAATGTGCGGAAATAAAAGCTGGCTAAAAATACAGTCGTACATGTTGTACATTTGTCCGATTGCACTGATTTATTATTGATATGAGGGACAAATGTAACCAGAGAGAAGCAGGAGTGGATGCAGCAGTTTTTTGTAACTTACATGAAGGAATTTGTGTTTATTCTACTCCTGAAAAGGTCTTTACACCAGAATATATACCTGAGATGTTTTATTGAAAACTGGGGCAAAAAGTGTTTAAACAAAGACATACAAATAAAATAAATAACCTCTTATCACTTTTATTATATTGTCAGATGTGCTTGTACGTCTAAGCAATACATCCAAGTAAATGCCTTTGGTTTTAAAGTCATATCTGTATCCAATATATACAAAAATTGCTTATAAAAGTAACTGCTTTTGTCAAAATAAGTTGTGCACCCAAGGGTTTTACGGTAATGTTAAAAAACTAATAAAACTGGAAGTTTCTGATAAATATATATTTTAGAAATAAAGTGAAGTCCTCTTATTTCCCTACTGACTCTTTAAGGTGTCTTCTTCTCCTGATGACAGCTCGTGTTCTGCCTGTAAGTCATGAAGCTGAATGTTCTGATCTTCACGTGCAGTCTGCTGTCCGTCATGTTTCCCGTGCAGAGCTCAGAGCCAGAGAGCCGTATTCCTTTGAAATATTCTGTGCAGGTAACAGCGGAATCATCCATCAAACTGACACACAAACATTACACAGGAATTAGAGTTGTTGATATATTGTAAACCTGATCCATTGAATCCAAATAAAAGATAGCTAATCATGGAATTCTGTACACGCCTTAGAACAGGAAGGATTTGCATTAAACACATTGAATAAGTCAGTTAGCTGTCGTAGATATGTTCAGTTTTAAAAGTCACATTTAAACACAAGGAACACATTTGCATAAAACACAACCTCCTATTGATTCTTAATTTATTTGTATGTTTCAGTTTGATGTTATAAGGAAATAGTGTACAAATATTATGTAACGAAACTTTACAAATAAAAGGTAAAACAGAACACAGTTTATTTGTCAAGCAATAATTGTGTTTAATAAGTGTAAATACAAGTATTACATATCAAATATGAATATATAAATAAACATTATTAAACATATTTTGTCATTTGATTTAATGAATGTAAATTCATATATAATATAAAAATACATTGACATGTCGCTTAAAAAAGTTCATTCAAATCAAATACTTTTTGTATGGATTTTAATTTACATCCATTTTACTTGGTATATTAAATACACCATTTTGAGTATCAAATATAATTTGTCATTATGCAATGCGCTCAAATTTTTCACACAATCACTTTAAATGACTGCATACATTTTATTCAAAAAAAGTGATTTAGTCAATGTTCTAAGACAGTTGGCTGGTTTTCTACCCACGCGTCCTGGGTAAAGTGAAGTGACGTTCTGGATGGAAACTTTTTTAATCCAGTGATTTTTAGATGTATTTATTTACTACGAGGGGCAGTAATTATTACCCACAAACCCACTCGTATGGTTCCAAACTTTGGATGCTGATAATAAATATAAGGATTCAATGATTTGATAATGAAATATACAAAAGTAAATATGTAGTAAA
The DNA here is from genome assembly GCA_031216635.1 of Dissostichus eleginoides. NCBI lineage: Eukaryota > Metazoa > Chordata > Actinopteri > Perciformes > Nototheniidae > Dissostichus > Dissostichus eleginoides. The sequence continues at coordinate 3,784,959 of CM062274.1, read as the reverse complement.
CTGCAATGTGGGGGTTTTTAAGTAATTTGCTAAAAGACAAAAGTGTAGAAAAACAAATATGAAGGATTGAAATTCAATTTCCAGTTTTTGAAGGTTTGACCACCAAGACAAAGCCAGGGTTGTTGTTGCCCGGTGACCGTGATGCAGCTTTACGCAGCTTCATCTCTTCACTGCTGTCATTTATTATGCCCAATCCCCGCCGCCGGCCTCTACGGTGCCTGGAGGCTTCGTTCAAGGGTCAGGGTGTCGGGATTATCTGAGAAAAAATAGAAAGAAGGGTGAAAAACTGCTTGTAACCCCCCCCCTTCCTTCTCACCAACCGCCTCCATCCATAAACTTGTGCCAGCTGTTGCCTCGTGCTAAATCCTGCTTAAGAGAAACGGAGCTAAAAGGCCCAATCAAGAGCGACTGCACCGTGGGGTTAGAGCGCCCCCCCCCCCCACAGCGGCCGGGCCCGACAGTGCACCCCCCGCTCACTAACTCAGCTGTAGTCAGGTTTACTTCTGGGGGTCAAACTCAATTCACACTGACATACAATCAACTGACTTCCATTAAAACCCAACACAAACTTGACCTTGCCCTGCTCAAACAAAAAACTGAAATGAAACAAAATAAAGAGAAACTCTATGAATGGATTTTAAAAATGAATGAGAAAATATTTAACGTTTTCCAAATGGCCACCTTTTTCTTAATTCAAAATCCTTTAATAAAATAAAATCATAAGAAAAAAATGAATATATAACTAACAACATGTATAAACCAGGAACATTTTACCTACTTCAAAAAAAGTCTGTATGTACAAATGTGTCATTATATCAAGCTGTAAAAATGTCAATTATTAATATTGTTATGATACACACAAAAAATCATTAATGATAGTTAGTAGAAAACATTTTATTTGTTAAATATATTTTTTACATGGCTGCATGGTTTCCTACACACGGGTCCTCTTTTTTTGTGCTGCTGCAACTTTGTATAACTTCTGATCCATTGATTTTACTTTTTTGAGGGGCAGTAGTTATCACACAGAAACCCCTTCATATAGTTCCACACTTTAAGATACAGTTCATAATTTAATCATTGTAATAAATAATATAAGATTTCAATGACTCAGGAGATTCCAGAAACCTCAAATAAAGTCTAATATACTTTAAAGCAGCCCAGAAAAAATCATTCATAAAAAAAGCATGTACCCTCCATCTTTTTACCTCGCTCTCAACTTTTGGCTCGGAGGGACATGTCGAAGCGGAGCGAGAGAAAGGAGGAGATGGACGGGTAAAAAGAGAGGGAATCTCTGCGTGCATTTGCTCTGGTGGACATTGTTGTTGGGACAGTGGACGGCTGGGGGGGGCGAGGCTGGTGAGTGTTTGGGGGTGAGGAAAAGGCCCGTGGGACAGACACATCCCAGGTTCAGGCAGGGGTTAGTGTGGCAGAGGAGGGAGCTGCTCCCCCCCCCCAACTGTTCCTCTTCCTCTGCATCATCAGCACAGCCTCAGCATCAGCATCGCGGCCTGTCACGCAGATCTGCATCAGCACCGCTCAACTCTGCATGAACCCTGACGGCCCGCTCACTCGGTCACGAGCCCACGAGGTTTTGGGATAAGTTGTTTGTTTTTTAATCTCCAAAATCAGGGTGAAGCAGAGGCCACGCCGACCTGGAGTGACTTCAGAGGCGTCACGCTACGAAAACATCCATTTATCACAGTAAATGTCATATACTATTGAAAAAATATGACATGAATCATGGTTTTAATCAAACAAATATTACACATGTATTTTTAATAATTGTACAGCATAATACACATTATTTTATGAATTATTTTAACATAATAATGTTTACAGTATTGCCAATAAAAATGTGCACACATTGTAAATCATAAGTTATATTCTTATACCAAATAAATACTATATTTATATTGTAATATAATGTATTACACATCTTTAAATCATGAATGTTTGAGACTGGGTACTATTGTAGTTTTACATTAAAAAAATGTATGCAATACATTTTTAATTATTTTTGAATTATGATATTATTACTTTGACATAAACATCAGAACCACTACTCTACTAATTGAAGTTAACGTTTTTACCTGTTGTGAAGTATTACTCTTACAGCATGCTGTTGCACGCACACACACACACACACACACACACACACACACACACACACACACACACACACACACATGTTACATCTAGCCAAAAGCAACCACATATATGGAATATACAGTGTCGTGATTATATCTGGAAATATTCTATCAATTATTTGCTCTGAAATTGATAAAAGTTCACAGCAGGTTTAAGAGTAGTTATTATTTACTACATTAAAACAAATGTATATCATATAAATATTATATGTGTATGCGTAATATTTTTGCAAAATGTATTTCTATTATAAATAATAGAGATTAAGAATGGCAGAAAATGACATATATCTACAGATGAAAGTTACTGATTCTGATGGCCAAATGCTTTTCCAAATGAGTTATCAGCTGTAGTTTGATTTTATGAATTTAATTAATTTAAATTAAAAAAAATGTAATAAATGTAGCATTTGACAAATAAAATGTTTGATATGCTTGGACATGCTTAATAGTAATACATAAATGTAATGACAAGAGACATTAAATAGTTTGGGCAAATCAAAAGTATTTCATTAAATAATATAAATGTAATTTTAAACATAGATACATAATAGCAAAGTATCCATATGTATACAATAAAAGCAGAGGGACACATTCTGTTTTATTCATTAACAATTTAGTTAATTTTAACTTTGAATGAGCTTGAGTAATATTACTCTGCTATAATAAATAATTGGCTACATGTGTTACGATTGTATTAATAATATATAATAAATATGTAAACATATATTTGGTTGTAAAAAATAAAACACATTTTTGGTAATATGTTCAGCATGCAAAATAAACCCAACATATATATTTATATATTTGTTTTAATATATTATTATTATTATTTTGCAGGAGAACAATGACACAATCATGAATGTATTCCTTATATCATTTATTGAACCAGGACAGATCTCAGACTGTCTCGCATGTCTCATACAGCATCATTCATTATTCATACATAAATAACAGTAAAAACCAACAATAAGACAAAAACAACACATAAGTCCTAACTGCTTCTTTTTTTGGCCCTTTTATCTCACATAGTCTGGCAGCTAGACACATCAATTGTATAAGATCATTAAAAAGCTTGTGGAGCGATTACGTTGTTCTGACACGACGGGGGCAGCGGTGGCAGCCAGACCAGGCTTCAGTAATCTACTGATCTCCTCCAATCACGTGGCCTGATCTGCCCGGATACCGCCCATACACGTGGGTTCATCCGGAGTTCATGCCAAGTTCATCATGGCCGCCATGGCGAACGTTCGATGTCGGCCACACTGAAGTTAGTTTAACTACTGAACTTCCTGCAGACCGGAGAGGGCCAGCTGTCAGGAAGCCTTCAGCTCACAGCGCTGATTTCTGTCTCTTCTATTTCATATTACATTTTGTGACGTCTCTTTAACCTTCTTGTCGTGTTCGTTTCTCCCCCTCCCTTTGGTGTTCCCGGTCTGTTTTAACTGATCTTACATTAACACAAAAACCATTAATCATCACCAAAATGTGTGTTAAGCTGTAAACAATGTCTTACTGTGACTGCAGGAAATATACAAAGAACAGAAACTGATAGTGTTTTTCAAAATGAACCTGGTTGTTGATATATGGGTGTGTATCTGATGATGAACATAATCGAGGGTTACCCATTCATTTTCTATGGCGGTCATTTTTGATCGGAAACATAGGTGTTGACTAAACCTCAAAATTCAATGAAAGTAATTGCGATTTTTGTGTTCAAATGCCTACTGTGGAGGATATCATGAGGCCTTGAAGCAATCAAATGTAAAACACAATATTTATGATTGATTAAACTAAATCGGGTCAAATTTGACCCGATCACGACAGTGGGGTTAAACACACTAAGGCAATGTTGTACATTCCTCCAATCCTGATCTCCTGAAAAACTATTTCCACGTCATGAGCCACCACGAACACACACCCGTTTACCGGAGACCCTAACTGGGTAATCTGTGCTTGCCCTGGTTTGGCATGTGGCGTTGTGCTGGGCCGGTGCTGCCCTCAGCAGGGCGGGCAGCGCTCCATCAATCAGAACACACAGTCCTACATTAGACATTACACAAGGGGCCTTTTTTCCACATTAACGTTTCCCCCGTGGTGCTCGAACATGTGAAGCAGTTTGTGTTTCGTGTAAAAACTGTCCGTAGTCCCGTGTGTGCGTTTTCTCCCCTGAGAGCATTAAAGGTGTACTGTAATTCCTCGGAGGCCTCTGAAACAGACTGTGAACCTTCACCCTCTAATGCCGACAAGCATCGGGGCCACAGTGTGTTGTCATCATATCATTATGGGCTGCTTTACTCTCACATAAAGCTCTCTGGGATATTTATTCACTATCTAATCGTCCTCAACTCTTTTAGGCTTTGTCAACAACTAAATATTTGTGCCTACGCCACCAAAGTCCTGTTTTCGGTTTGTTTTGTTTGTCTGTATGGAAGCAGGATTACGGAAAAAAATGACTTCTCCCCTGATTTTTTGAAACTTGGTCAAAGGGTGTAGCAAGGTTCCAGGAAGAACAGATTACATGTTTGAGCGATCTGAATCACGGGGTGGAAATACACATTACTTATTATTTTGATTCACATTGTTAGGGTTTGAATACGTGCAATGAGCAGCATGTATGTTTCTGTTTTGTGTGTGTGTGTGTCAAATACATATAACAAAAAGAACTATACAAATATAAAAAAAAGAAGCCCATAAAAAGATGCTTAATCTTTTTAAAGAGGACTATGGGACGCCGTACTCTGATTTAAAACTCAGCCAAAAGCAACCATTCATTTGCTTTGTTATGCCAATGTGGTTTCTACAACCATTTTCTGCAATACAAATATTCTTACAGAAAAAAAAAGCAACCATTCATATCCAATATTCAGAGAGTAATAATTATATCTGTAAATAATATGAATACTTTTTCCTTAATGTAATGAAAGTTCACAGCATTTTCAGATTTATATAGAATTATTTTAATACAAATGAATAAATACATGATATATACATGTATGTATGCATACATACATGTTTATTTAAACTGTATATTGTATATTTATATATTTTTGAATATATACACGTTTATTTCATATTATATATAAAATATAAAATCAACAATTAACAATTAATTAATTAATTAATTAATCAACAATTAAGTGGAACAAGAAACATTTTGATAGAATATTTTAACTAATATGTGCATAACGTGTGCATAACTCCCATATTATAATACTAAAAGTTCATTTCAATTTTTATATGAAACCAATTGTTGATTTTCATAATTTTAAGTGTACACGCATGCAAATACATATCTGTAATACCCATGTATAAACCGTATATATACACATAGTACTACAGAAACCCCAACACAAACTTTACTTATCACCCAAACCTTGCCCCGCATAAAACTAAAACTAAAATACATTTAAAAAAAAAAAAAGCTTTATGAATGGCTTTGAAAAATGACTGAGAACATATTAAAGTTTTCCAAATGGCCACTTTTTGATTTTTCTTAATTCAAAATTATTAATAAAAATAAAACCAGGTTTTAAATTATTTTTAAATATTGTTTTAAAAGGAAACTTTAGAAATTTCTTGGTAATCAATAAATAAAGAAAAATACTTACAATACCCATTAAATATAATTATTGATCCATGTTTTTGATGATATAATATATATATATAATGTTCTATAGATCCGTCTGTAACAGATATATGAACACACCCCCTGTAAAGCCCTCAGACAGTTTGGTGTATTTGTATTGATCGTAAGTGGAGATTTCTGTGTCGGGAAACACTTGTTTGGTAAACAGCATTTAAAGTATTGTTGAAATCAAATACAAATAAGTCAATGTTACAGGTTAATTGGGTGAAACAATCAGTAAATATGACCAGAATAATTCCCCAGTTAACGACTTACTTTAAGAAAATGATTGGGTTTTCTAAAGTCTCATGTTTAGATCTGCAAATAAGGCCTTTTTGAATGCTAACCTTTGGTAAATGTAGAAGTTACTAAAATAGACAAAGCAAGTTACTTAAGAAATGTAATGTTTTATATTTATAAAGTTTTATTTACAGAAGTCTTTAAGAAGACTATTAAAGCAGAATAGCCAAAAATGAAAATGAAAATGTACCAGTTCATGAAAACACAGTTTCAAGTGTCTCTCGCCTTGAGTCCTTACAGCTCTGTCAAAGGCACATTTTTACAAGCGTTTAAAACTTTGCATTATGGGTAATATCACATCTATTACCAGGTTAATCACGCTCAAAACAACAGCAGACAACCTGACTGAGCCCTCAATGTCAACAAACCTGGAGAATGACGACCCCCGGTTTATGATATAGATAACATTTGGTTTTGATTAGGCCACCAGGTTATTCTCTATAGCATGACGTGCTTCAACGGCCAAACTCAAAGCAGCTCCATCAAGAGTACGCAGGATATTTCTGTAATGATCTGTTCCGAGGGGACTGATTGAGCCTCCATTGTGTTGGTTTGTGAGCGCCATCATCATATCTGCATCATCATATCTGTATCAAGGAGCCTGTCGCCCAGTACCAAGCTGCTATGTAGGTTATCTGCACAGAAGCGCTTTAATCCAACAGAGGAAATAAATAAGTGTTTAGGGAGAGGTGAGTGCTCGGTCAGCCCACACACTGCTCCGTGGTGTCACCGCCAGCAGCAGCCATTAGGCCTCTGCTGATCTAATGTGGAGCGAGTGTGCCGTCTACCGTACAGAGCGGGCGCCATCCCATCATACCGTCAGTCAGACTAATCGACCCCGCCATTAATCTCTGACATGGGGTGTCTGCACTGCATGGGTTAGAGGGAGAGGAAGTTTTGACGTATTTTAAAAACGAAAATGTTCGGCTGAAACAGCTTTGGATCAGGGCCTTGTGTTTGTGTGAGTTACAGAGTGTTCACTCATTCTGCCACAGCTGACTAAAGTTCATAATGCAGTCATTGACTTTTTAAATTCAGTATTTTTAATAAAATCAATTGTCGGTTGCTTTTAATATCTGAAGGGTTACTTTTCCACAATAAAACTTAACTTCAATACAGTATTTCAACATTTAAATGTATACAATACAACTTTTGATATTGAACAATTGATAACTATGCAAAAAATCGGCAGGTCTCCCTCGTAAAAGAGATCGTTGATCTCAATGGGATTTTTTACCTGGATAAATAAAGGCTACAAACAAACAAAAGCACATTTACTACAATAAAACTTTTTTAAAGTCTTTTAAAATAAAAATGTTAAATACATGACCAACTCCTCCATGGAGTAATGTCATTTAGAATTTGAAATTGGAATTAAAATGTGCTTACACTCGAATTGTATATGACTTGTGTTTGCTAAAGTATTTTATTTTTTCTCACAATGAAATGTAATTTAGAATTTTGCAATAAAAAATGTAAAAGCAATCAAATAGAAAAAATGTAAAAAATATTCTTTAGAGCGTTAACAAATTATATTATGATAGTGAAATTAAATAAACCACATTTTCTTTAGTTTTTATCACAATTAAATTTGATTTTGATTTTTACACTACATTTAAATGTTTTATTTGTTGAAACGAATACTCAAAGGTATATTGTTTAATTCTTCATATGGAAATATTTGTATGAAAATTAAACCGTACTCTTTAAGGTAAGATCAATTATATATTTAAAAAAATGAATATATACAATTTACAATTATGTAAAATAAATAGACAAATGACTTGTATCACTTTTTTCAATTTGTATTTTATGACTGACAAAAAAGGTCTCGGGAATTATATCAAATGTTACTGCATTGAATTTTATATGACAGCGGGAATGAGGACTATATGGATATATTTTAACGTTGACCTTGTGGCGTGAGGATTTTTAACAAACCTCTGCTCTGTCAGGATTTTTTGAATATAAAGCTGTTGGCTGTGCTTCCACACTATTTAAGATCAGTACCCCCCCCACACTACTACCAGGGGAAATGAATACAAAGGCAAATGAAAGGAGTCCAAGGTGTTCACCTGTTGAGTCCTTCTCCTCCTCTGAACAAGGTTAAGAGCCTGAGGCTGTCATTGGTATAAAGTGTGATTCTACTGCGTACGAGTTCAGGACATGGAAAAGCACCGGGGGGGCAGGGTGTCAGAGAAAATACTACTCCAGCCCTGCGATTGGAGTGTGGACCTAAAGCTGTGATGGAAAAGGGCAGAGCGGCTCTCTGAAATGCTGTATACCAATGCCACAGAGTAAGTGCATTACCTTCTCCACACAGCACTTTCAAGCCTTTCCAAAGCCCCTTCTGCTGCAATGTGACCAAAACACATCAAGAGGTGAGATTTGATTTGTGTGAATCCGAGGGTTCCAATGTGGCCCTCCATTTCTCAGTAGTTGTGTCGAACACACACGCCTGTCCCTCTCTGAGCGACCTCCCAGTGACCGGCCACGCTTCACTCCCACACCGGAGGACGAGAGAACATCTCCACTCAGAGGGAAATGCAGAAACATGTCGTTTCGTTTCCTTTTATTCTTGCAAAGTGTTTCAATTTCGCCTTGAGAATAAATGTTTCATGTTCAGTGACATTCAAGTACGAAGCCTGAACACCAATGACATACACATGGGGAAAAGTTTCAATGCAATTCCTATACTTCATGTTGTAGCAACTGGACATAAGTAAATTCACAAAACATATATTTAGAAGCTTTATGCAAATATGTATGATGTTTTAGTTGAGAGAAAACAACAAGTCCCTTTCCAATACCATGATGCTTGGTGTAGAAGAGGACATGTACCAAACATAAAGTAAAAACTACTAATAATTCAAATGAGTAATAACACCGCCAATTATTTAAATGCAAGACAAAATACCATACAGAGCTAATATTTATAAGGTTTCAATATTAGGTCATTTCTATAGCTCAAAAAATGTAAACTTAAATAATACTTAATATTTGTATATAGATATTAATTCAATAAGAGAAGTATAATGGCACTACTTAATGAGGTTTTTAGGAAACACAGTTCAAATATTAAATTGAGCAGCTACAACATTAATTTCCCATGAAAGCTATAATAGGCCTCGTTCATTAATTCTGGTACACCAAATTATAAACACAAATTAAATTGTTAAATACATACTGTACATTCATCGTGTATTTTTTCACTTTAATTTGAGCTTCATTAAAACAAAACTATTTAAAGAAAAGGGGAAATGTTCTATGCTGGGAAATAACACAGCACTGTCTGTACTCTTATTGCAATGTTTTCGTGGATTAATACTTAATGGAACATAATCCATGTATATTACGTACATATTGCAACATTTAAGAACCACAGACCATAAATATGCATCATGTTCTGAATTACATATGCAAAGTTAAGGTAACGTGACATTTTAAATCAATTACAAGAAGTGACTGTATGACTTTATATGATTGAATGAGAATCTTTTAAAAAAATAATTCAATCAAGTTTATCAGACATTTTGATATAGTTTAAAATGGGATATATGCATATATTTAATTCAGAAAAATATCTAAATTGCATTAATGTGCAATCCTTCCTCTTATACATGTACTGTCTTAATAATGTAACAAATATGCCTGTTTTCTGGCCTCCACATTACATCATCACCACTCATATGTCAAGTCATATGTTTTATCATTTATCACGTCTGTGCTCTTTCCACTGTAATGTGTCCAATGGTTATATGAACTGTAGTGTCCACCTGAGACAAACACAAACATACAAACATCATCATCTACTTATATCAAAATATGGGATGGAGGGAGATGGACTATAATTAAAATGCCCTATAGCTGAGGGCCCTGCTCCGTGGCTCAGGCTGGCCCACACACACACTGAGTGAACTGGCTTTGTGTGTGTGTGTGTGTGTGTGTGTGTGTGTGTGTGTGTGTGTGTGTGTGTGTGTGTGTGTGTGTGTGTGTGTGTGTGTGTGTGTGTGTGTGTGTGTGTGTGTGTGTGTGTGTGAGTGTGTGTGTGAGCAGAACAGAACACTGAGGCTCCACATACAGTTTGTGTTTTCCCGGCTGCAGAAACGTGATAGCGTGCAATCACAAAGGTATGGCTGTAATTTCTGCCTGCCTGATTATAATTGCCAGCTCGGCCCTTCATGATGCACACAGATCAGAACAACAGGCGGAGAGCCTCCGTAACGCCGTGTGTTTGCATCCACCTCCCAAACACAGCCTGATGAATCATCACCATGAGAAAAGGATGAAAGTACCAGGTGTATCAGTGTCAGGTCAGAGAGGAAATGCCAGTACTCCAGGTTAGTGTCAAATACAACACGTAGTTACTGAGTTATGATGAAATCTAATAAAACAGTTTAAGTGAGCAAAGAGTGGAAAGAGAAGTACTTCTAGAAGTATTATGGAGGGCTTGCAGTAAAACTAGCTCAACTGTATACAAAATAAAAATATATAATTAAACAAAAACAAAATTCATATAAAAAAATATAATGGACCTATCTGATGTCATATGATGTTGTATAAATATGTAATCATATATTCTTTAAACGGAAATTGATATTGCAGTATTTAATGTTGCACTAACGGTTAAACTAGTTCTCTTTCAATTTAAACTGTGTGATACACTACTTATTTTCTTTGCAAACAGTGTGACAATTAAAATGTAACATTGCCTCATATTTATCTTTATCTTAAAAAAATGCTCATCTGCCTTTTTCTCAAAACGTCTCCCTGATCTGCTGTGTTTTGCACGTCACCCTGCAGAGAGGCAGACATTTCCACAAATATAATATCTTTTAAATATTAGTAGAAAGCAGATGTAACGGCATTATTAATAGTACTACAGGAAACTAAATGAATGTTTTTGGTTCATCTTTTGCTAACTATCAAAAAGGAATTGGATCTACAAACATTCTGTGGGCCCTTCAAATTATTAGAGTGCATGACATTGCTACTGATGCTGTAAGGCAGTATTAAGATGTTATCCTTTTATGGTAAAACAAAAATAGTTAAAAATATTTTTTCTAATATTCTGGGGTTGATTATGTGACAACGCTGTTAGCCAGAACCCCTGTTTAATGGCAAAACACAGTAACGCTTAAAAAGGAATATAATATCAAATGTATCGTAATAAATGGTGCCACGATGAAGCATAGAGCATGCACACACGCAGCCAAATATTTCCAATAATTATAAGTAAGACAACACCGCGATACATTATAAGGCAATTGTGTAAATTTAAAATAAAATAAATAAATTCAATACTGTTTATAGACCTACGATACAGAGAACGTTACACAAAAAATACAAATGGAAAAATACATTATAGTGGCACAATGAGTGCAACACTGCAAAGTTCTGCAGGGTTAGGGCCAACACTGGCAACACTGGTCAGTATGTATAATATATTTTATATAATGTATAATATGTAATGTAATATAGCACAGAGGGAGCATCAACTGTATGAGGTATGAGTAATAGTAATTAAAGAGATGGCATTAGTAATTAGCAGAGATAAGAAGGTATAATAATATCATGGTAGTGGTTGGCAGCAGTATTATGATATGGTTAATAATGCTCTTTACATTAATGAAAAGCGTAGCATCAGAGTGGAGGGAAAAGGCAGCAGAGATTCATTTGAGTGGACAGAAGCTGGAGGGAGCAACTGAACAAAGATGGATTCCCAAGTTTCCGAGGATAAAATAGGTCAGCCGCTCCTAATGCGCCTGAACTTTTGACCTGCGTGAAGTGGAGCTACTGTTCCTACAAAACACTGACAAAACTTGTCCTGCCGTTATAATTTGAGTCTCGCCTCGTGAAGTAAAGCTGCGTTATATTTTTTTGAACAACTTCTACAAAAGCAGATGGTGCTGCTGAGTGAGGAGAAGAATCTCTGATAATTTACTGCTAGAGGTACAAAATAAGATTTAATTAGTTTTTCATTCCTGTCATTGCACAGAAATCTCTCCATCTGCGGCACTGTGTGTCACAACAGAAAGAGGCTTATGATTTTGTTTCCAGGGCTCTTTGCGTCACGTCTTTACGCCTCTGACCTCATTTCTGTCCGCAGCAGACTCCATTTAATACGAGCGGCTGCTCCGTGTATACAAGAAACAAGATGGCGGCGTACGGTACCTTGCTTCTCGCTCCTCTCTTGCTTCTCTTGTGTCTGTCAGACAAAGACTGAGCCGCCTTGAGGTTCCTGTCACAATTTCTACATTTTCTCTCCGCAGGACGTCCCACATTCCTCCGTGAGACTTTAACTACTCCGCCACCGAAGTGAATGAGAATAAACGAAACTCGAGTAAAGCTGCAGTTTATAACATCATATTTTTTAACAAAAAGCACACTTTGGGCTGTGTGCGTCCTGCTCTTGTTTGCCTGGCTGTGTCTTTTCGGAGAGCTATTTCCAGCCTTCGCTCCCTGTGTGCGGCGGGGCTCATAATATCACATTGCACAGCCGGTCTTGGCCAAATGTGAATTTTATACTCTAGTGACCACAGGCTTTTACACTTTCATTAGCTCACATTCTCCTCAGCAGTGCAAATGCCATGTCGCTGGTGAAGGGGGCAGTGGGGAGGGGGGGGGTTTGTGCTGAGTGAGCCTGATGGGGTGGAGGATTGGAAGAAGAAAGAGCTTCCAGAAAAGCAGAGTTTGGCCTCGAGGCGTGGGCCACTTCCCGTCCACTCTGAAGGAAACATGAAATAGGAACGTGGAGCACGTACTGCTCTCATCCACACTCAGCAAACAAACCAGACTTTTTTCAAATCATTATTTTACGGCAATAATTAATTATTTTGAAAATGTCACCCTCAGTTACACGGCGTTCCTCACTAAATCTGCCTTTTTGACCAAAGGAACGGTTGAAACTGAACAATGTTTTTGGCATTAATGAGCCGCCTCGTTACCATGCCCTCCTGAGATTCCTTTCTCCCGGAGTCCGGATGAGATATGACATAAACTCTTAACAGTGCTGCCTTTTTGAATTATCTTTTCTTTCTCACGCTTGTTTTCTGACTCCAATGTATTCAGTAAAATAAAATGAATCAACAAGAGAAGCGCAGTGTGTAAGGGGGGGGGGGGGGGGGGCTGGAGAGGAACGACAATGGTTTGTGTCAGCACTCCTGAGAGATGAAAGCAAATGCTGGCTGTGTCTTAAGCTATTAGGGTAAGAGTGGTGTTTGGCCTGCCCCCCCCCCCCTCTCCGCCAGACGTGGACGGACAGAAAACGCTGCCTCGCTCACAGCAGCCATTCTCACTCCGCAGAATTAACTTTCAGTGGGGCTGTGAAACTGCAACGTGTTTGTGTTACTTTGCCCCACCGTGTCCCTGTTTATCTCTGTCCGGATGTAACGACACGGTGACATCTCTGTGGTGATAGTCATCATCTTCCTGTCAACACATTTTGAAACCCTCAAGTTCTGCGAAAAGAGACAGCATGGAAGTCTTGGAAGGCGTTTGGAAGGCCGCGGCCACCGGGGGCGAGGCATATTCAAACCACTTCCTTTTCAAGGTTTGTTCCTTTGACTTTATTTTCTCCGTAAAGAGGAGCGGGTTCATGCAGAGGGCAGTGATTAGAGATTTGAATGGAGCTAAAATGGAAACATCTTCAGGGCACACTCTGACCTGTCAGCCTCTTTCTCCTCTGGACGATGAGTCGCTCACAAACACCCTCCCTCCTCCTCTAGCTCCAACTCCTTATCTCTTTCCACGTCTACATCCCTCCCTCTATGCTAGCCCTGCTATGCTAGCTCTGCCAGCTCACGTTTGGCATACAGCCGCCCCCCCTCTCCGCTGCATGCACACACACACACACACCACACACACACACACACACACACACACACACACACACACACACACACTCTCTCTCAGTCCATTGTGAGCAGCGCCGAAAGCAGCTTTGCTCTTTAAACTAATGGGCCGTTATGTGAAACAGACCTGATTACTGCCTGACAGAAGGAATTAAGGCCGTCCAGCGCCAGCATCTATGACCTGGCACAACCACTTAGGCTGAATTTTATTCATACTGCGCGCAGTAAACATGCATTTCATAAATTCAGGAGCAGGGAAAAGAATCAAAATAAAGACGTACGGCTTTCAACGTACTTGACTTTGATGGTATGTCATATTGATTTGACGGGATTGCTAGTAATTTATCAAATTAGATATGAGAAAGACGGGAATGGATTTTCGAATAAAATTCAGGCCATGAAGCATTGGAATCTATATTTATAGTTCCGTAAAAGCAGATGAGAGATGGTATTTGCTCATTCTAAAGCCAGCCTTGGTAATCTATAAATACAGGCAAAAAGGACATTTATTGTGAAAGGGTTCATTCTTTAAGAGAATATGAAGGATTTGGGATTGTTTTCTACAAAGTCAACTTTCAAGCTTGCATAACATGAAATACTTTTCACTGAAGCTTTGAGTTGTGAAATGTATGAATATGTATACAATTTATACATTTATACGCTTTCTTTGATCATGCAACTGGTTTGAATTGCTTTCTTTATTTACTGTCAAAAAACAATTTAAATATCCATCTAACTGTTGCACTGCAAATGGTTAAAGAGAGAGATGACATTATGAAGTATGCTTCAATAAATACGTTTATGCTAATATTTTACAAATTCCATTTCAATTTCATTTGCAGATATTGATTTTAAAAAATGCCCACAGAAGAGCTTTTATAATTATAGAAGGCTTTATTTAAATAGAAATACAGAATATGGTTTCTTTTAGACAAGCTTATAACATCTTTTCTGGTTATTTTTTTTGTTTGTTTGTCTTGCAGAAACGAGCGGCCCAATTGTTATGAAACTTAGTGAAAGGCTTAAGCATGGGCCGAGGAAGGACACATTAGATTTGGAGCGGATCAAAACCACGGGCCGATAGAATAATCATTTTTTCTCTTTCATTAACAGAGACGGCGGAGCTCGCTCTCCGGTGCTCTTCTAGATGTTGTATCTTGATTTAATCTGACTGTTGAATAGCCCTGCTGAAAGAGAACAGAGCAGATCATGTACTTTCATTACTGTACAGCCATCATCTATTTGGCCACAGGTCTATCAATATATCAAAAGTGATCTGATGGACCAGATGGAGTTTTACTCAAATTGTATCAGAACATGTAGACAGAGAGTGGAGCTCCTACTAGAAGAACATTGCTGTTTGTTCGTAATACACAGCCGTTATTAGAGGATGATAGTAGAAGTGCTCAAGGCTTAAATGTGGGATAACAAATAAGCAAGCAAGATGTTTTATTTCTGAACATTGCATTTGCTTGTAAGATAAAGTGCAGTTTTATTTCATAGTTTCATTTTATAGTACAAGGGTAAATGGGATTTCTGTATGGGCAAAAAAAATGTTCTTCCTGTCTTAGAAAAACCTTTTTATGGGTCCGCTTTATATTACTCAGATATAAACTGGATGGCCTTGGTAAAGGGCAGTTCTGGAACAAGGCTGTTTCCATAAGTGAAAAAGAAAATGTAGAATATATAAGAGTAATGTGTGTATCCACCCTGTTGTTCTGATCTCCTCTAAATTGTAACGACGTCATCCCCCTGCCAAGCCTACCTAGTTCCATACACAATTATGGAGAGTCATTTTCGTGTAATCATGTTGGCAGACAGACAAACAAAATAATTGTATTTAATTGTGTTAAAAATAAAAGTGTAACCTTATCAGTGATAATGACTATGTGATAACATATCAGACATACTATATGAACAATATCTTATTAAGAACATATTTTTGGTATTTCATTCTTTATTTTTCCATTTCTTAAAAATAATGAAGACATAAATAAATAAAAAATATTCCACATGAGAATGAGCAACAGTGATTCAGACTCATATTATTATTATATTATTATAGTAAATACTGTGACATAAAGCCCCAAAAAGAAAATGTAAGTAAACGTCTCCTGCATGTTTCCTCCGTGTCATTTATTGAGAAGCATGGGGGGTTTGCATATTCAGATTGACGGTGTTCGTAGTAAAGTTGCCCTGTCACATGAGTAGGCGGGTGTGTGGGTGGGGGGGAATAGCTGCACATTAAAGAGTTGAGTTGTTGGTCACATGCTGTCGCTCCCTATCCATCAACTCACTTCCACCCTGGTGAAGGTAGAGCTCGACAAAAAAGGCCAAGGTGGGGGGGTTGCAAGGTAAGGAGGGTGGGGGTAGGCGTCATGTGACCGCGCACGCTCAACCACCGCGGGCTGACCTCAAATCTGCAGGTGTTGAAGTGGAACTGATGTGACTCTGTGGTGACCTGCAGCCACAAACAATATGCTGCATTCCCTCACACAGAACACAGGTACTGGCTTTACAAGTTATAATTACACAAACAGTACATGCATGTGCACACACACAAATAGATGTCGTCATATATGACCCGAGTTAGTTTGTATGTTGAACAAAAAGCAGGAGGGGGTGCATGGGAACAGTGCTGTGTTGTATGTGTGCATGCACACATACAACACAATACAGACCAGTTTGACCTCACTTAGAGATGCCATGTTCCACAGTCACTCAGAAGTCCAAATGTTTGGAGATCTTTTCTGCAGCTGCTCGCTTTACAGAGCACAAAGAACAAATGCAAAAGGTCAGGCTGGATGGGACTTTTCATATCGAGGATGAAACATCTAATGAATCATGAATGAGGCTTGATGGGAATTGTCTCCGGTGCCATGAGCCCTACCGTAAAAATAAAGCACGATTACAAATTGAAATGTGAGAAGAATTCCAATAATATTTTATCATTGAAGACATGTTCAAAATGTAGCCACATGAATGTAATAAAAAACACAAAATTAGATTTGTTTCTACTTTTCATTTAAACGTGTAGCTAGCTGTCCTGTATCTTCTGGCTGGCTGCTTTAAAGCCTGAGAGCTCAGGTCTGCTTCAGTGAAACTATTTGAAATATTCCAGCCTTGTTCTTGCATTTCATTAGCTAACGTACTTACGTTTTTTTGCATACATGATAATTGTGGTTTCACAGGAATATCTTGCAGGCTTATAGTATAAGGCCTACTTCACTGCTTGTTGCCTTTAGTTTTATTAACAGAACAACTCAAACTAATTGTACTGGTTTACTAAATAAGATGTTGGATAAATAATAAATGCAGGAGAGAAACATCCGAAATGAAGTAGATACAAGGTGTGCAAGGTACTAGCTGGCATTTAGAAAGATACAGACACACACACACACACACACACACACACACACACACACACACACACACACAAACACACACAAACACACACACACACACACACCAACACCAACAGTGGACTCTTATACTGACTGAGGTGTGGAACACTATGTCTAAGCATCTCGAAAAAGAAAGAAAATGCTATTTTAAATGTTAAAAACTTCCATCTGGCTACACGCACACCCAGACGGATAAAGAAATAGTATTGTTGTGGCTTTTATGAATAAAGAAACAAGACACAACACTGCTAGCAAAGCTACAAAGATTCTGAATAGCAACCATAATAATTTTGAGAGAAAGAAAACATTTCTATTATTATTATTAACATGAACAAGCATCAGAAGAAACATGCAGTTCTAGTTATTGTGCTATTGTTTATGTGATATGCTGCTTTGCTGATAATGCATTCAACTTAGAACACTGTCAGTTAGTCCACGCCACTTTAAATGTGTAATACCTCTATTATCACTAAAGACTGTGACTGTGAATATTGTGTGTAATGTTCTGATGGTAAATTAAGCAGCACTGCCCACTTCCACAATTTTCTTAAACTTAGCTCTTTCAATCTACTATTTAAAAATGTTGGTGTACAATCAACTTTTTTTTTTCAAAATCCAGAGGACCCATTTAAAAGTATTATAAATTGTGTAAAAGTTTCAGAGCTTTTTGAATAATTTAGATAAGTCATTTCAACAGTTAAACATTTCATGAATATCGATCAACAATGGTAAATGGTATGGTCAACAACTGTAGAAAAGCTGAAACTGTTACATTTTCAAATATATTAAAGTTATGTCTGGTCATTATGTGCCTGTGGCCTGCAGAACATCGAGCTGAACAATAAAACATTACACTTTCTGAGCCAAGTACATATTTTCTGTTGGGCCCAAAATCATCTTACACCGGTGGATGTTATCCAACACAAACACACAGAATTTTGGTTAAATAAAAAAATAAGTGACAGATTTCCTATCCACTGTTGCAGTCCTGTAGCACTATAGTCACATTAAGGAGAATTACCTGACAGAGTAATCAGATTTTATTAATGACACATCTGATCGACCAAGCTCTGGAATAAACAGCCTGTACATGATCCGCCTCATTAATCTGCATATTGATTTTATCACTAACAATTCACAAAGTTAATGGGATAGTAATTGAATAAATTACCGAGGCAGCATGAAACCTCTGTGATGAAATCTTTGCTCAACGTTTAACCTAATGTAATAGAGTCAACAAACATTTCAATTCAAATAAAAATGTTATAATGAATTATTAAAGTTTATTGATTTACACAACCTTCCAGCTTGGGTTGTACACATTTAAGGGATATTAAGCATTTGTTAGAAATGATATAACAATGAACAAAAATACCATCGTAGGAACCAGGGGTCCTTTATAATTGCACATTTTAAAGGGTTTCTTAAAAATTCTGGATCTTGAAAACATTAGCTTACAATGTAGCAATCAGATCATGTGATCTGAACAAAAGCTCCAAAATAAAATAAATTAACCTTGTGGTCAGATTATTAAAAACCAAAAAGTGAGAGGTATTCAGCCTTTAAAATATTTTTTTAGTATCTTCTGTAGCTCTGCCGGAAGCTTTATCTAGATTTGAAAAAGTCATATGTATTTGCTTGGACTTCAAACGAAAAAATTGATTAACATAAATTGTTATGGGAAATGTATGGTCCAGTATTTTCTGGAGCTTGGCCAATACATCAGGATGTTTCTGCTTCTTTTATTTTGACAATTCTTAATTAAGGGTTAGAGGTTGGCCAAATTTCCCAATCACACAGTAACCCCCCCCCCCGGCCCCGCTGCTGGCTGCAGTCTCTGGATTTCCAGCCACAGACATCACAGTTTCCAGGCTCAGTTGGCGAGAGCCCCCCAGGAAAATGCCCCATGTTTAGAGTAGTGCTGTGTTTATGGTTAATGGACAGTTTAACAGTTGAAGTGAAATTCCCCTCCGCTCTGAAAAAGTGATATTTCAGGCGCCTCAGTGACGCACTGTGTCATTACTCTAAACTTTTCATTAGTTGAAATGTGTTTCATTTTCGGGTGTTTTTCAATTGCTACATTTCCTTATATACTGCTAGCTGCACTTTCATATATAATGAGATTAAGGGGAGCACTGTACAAACAGAACTAAGTTATTAGGCCGACCTTCCACCTCTCCCTTCAAACCCCTGTGGCTCCTTCTTTCATTAATTCCTGTTTATTCAGATGATTAAATCTGAAATGAAAAATGATGAATTCTTTAAATTGCAGCGTTATTTTAAATTAGGGCTAACACAGCTCTCTCTTTGTCTGTCTGGCATCTGGAGCGCTGGTTCTGTGGTTTGAAGTTTGTGTGACCAATGTTTGACAGATAGAGGCACAGTGACTCTGAAGGGGGGGTACAGAACACAGACTCAGGAAAATGCTCAGTACAGTTTAAGGTAAAGTTCAACCAAAAATGGAAACTGTATGTCGCCATCACCCCCCCTTAAAAAAATAGAAATGTTGCTGTTATAGGAAAAAATAAAACGGAGGATTCAAATTAAACCCTCCTTATTTTTCACACACACACACACACACACACACACACACACACACACACACACACACACACACACACAGTGAAATTTGACCTCTGCATTTAACAGATTCAGTACTAGGGGCAGTGGGCAGCTATTACACAGCGCCCGGGGAGCAGTGTATGGCACTTTGCTCAAGGGCTCCACTGCAGTGCAGGAGGTGAATTTGGGAAGTGTAAGTACCAGTCCACGCTGCTTAACTTGGTCTGTTCGGGACTTGAACCGGAAACCCTCCAAAACAGGGGTGTAAAACATACTGCCTGCCATGACTTTGCAGAGAGTAAAAATTACAAAGAAGACATTAACTGCAATTTCACAACTTTTATGTATTTTGTAAGTATACATTTTATACATTTTCAAGGCAGGGGGATAACTTAACCTTCTTCCTTAATAGTTCCCACTTCAGTTTGTCCTGTTGGTGTGTAAGGGTTTCTACACATACGTGGAAATGATTACTAGATCTTGACAAGTTGTTTTGATCATAAAGTAAAATATTATATTGAGCAGTTCCAGATACCTGTGACTACATGTTTTGTGCCTTTGTAGATACACTGTGATCTGTAAGTTGTAATGCACATGTGAAAATAATAAATGGAGGCATACAATTGTTGAAATTGCACTTATTTTTCTAAAGAAATGTCATGTTGTTCATAATGATTTAAAAAAATAATACTTATGTCTATATTCATTACAGGTGAACATTTTCAGAATGTACTTTTTGCACCAAAACAAAGGGAGCAGTTTGAAGTTATCATTATTTATAGGTTATTATGCTATGATTTTACTGGTCCGGCCCACTGTATGCGGCCCCTGAACTAAAATGAGTTTGACACCCCTGCTCCAACTCCTGAGCTCCTGCCGCCCCAAAATAGTCATACAATTGTCATTTTGAAACAACTCCCACAACAAGCTGAGTTCCAACTTATTAAATGGGGCGAAGCCTGCGAGCTAGTTCAGGCAGTCAACTCGAGCACCAATGATACATTAACACATGACGCGTCTCTCTTACAACCAACCAAACACAATCTCCTAAACTTGCCGCTCTATTTAAACTGCCAGATCTGCCTGCCTCTGCCTCGCTAATGCTGCTGCTCTGTCACATTGCTAATGCGTTCACGTGCTGCTGCTTGCCTGCTTCTACACAGTCACCCACGCGATCTTTAAGTTACCTGATGCGCTGTCCGTTGCAATGTCCGATCCCGGAACCGAGTCATCATCCTCGGTGGAAGATGATTGCCTCATCCCCGAAAAACAAGCTCGCTCAGTGCATGGATTAGACGCCACCGGAACGAGCCGCAGCTCCCGCAGCACTCAGAAACGACTGGCCGGCTGGCCAGTGCATCATATTCTCAATGAGCTATATGGTAACAACATACCAGTCCTGTCTGGCCTCAATCACGAGGAGCTTTTTAATTTCCTCCAAGCGAGAGAAAGTTCCGAGTTGAACGTCAGCACCGCTAACAAACCCTCTCTCCACAAAGTGTCAGCTAAGAGGCGCGTCGTCTCTCAACCAGCACGCAACTCACCACCAAAAAGGCAAAAGCAAACTGACGCCTGTATTCCCGAAGAAGCCACCATCATGTCCACCCTTCTCGATGTTAAATCAGCGCTTGAATCCTTTAACTCCAGGATGTATTCCCTCGAGCAAAACTCGATTTCAGCTGCCTGCAATGTAAACAATGCGGGTCCATCTTCCTTAACCCATGCTACTTCCGCATTCACCCACGCTGTGCCGCTTCCCGCCAACGTCACACCCCTGAGGACTCTGGGAACTGCAGTCCCAGCTCCAGCCATGGGTTCTAGCTTCCTGCCCCCTGCAGCAGCAATACCTGACTCTCTCAGGAATCACATCCTGGTAGGTAAACTATACAATTCTGTATTAAGCAAATGTTTAACTAGGGAAATATATTCCAGGGTCCAGTATGTGTGTATATAGGATATCTATATATAATTATATGTTGTTATGCTCTCATTGGCAGGCCATGATGTTAATCTGGTTAAAATACTGTTATGTGGATCTGAATCTGTCAAAAGATTTGTGGACTGCGGAGATTTTTCCATTCTGCTCAAAGATAGCGACCCAAGATTGTCAAAAAATCTCTTTGACAGAATTCTGTGTAGCTTTCAGCGTCTTTAGAGACATAATTTGTGAAATATATCCTCAGCGCAGAGGAGAGCTTGATACCTATCTTGCTATTATTTCAGACCTTGCCCTCTCATACGGCGGATCTCTTTTCTACGAATACCATAAATCCTTCTCTGCCAAAGCGGCCATGTATGTTCAGAGGTTTAATCAGAGAATAGATTGGTCATTAGTCGATTTGACCCTCATAAGCAGACATTTTACCAGACATAAAACCCTCGAATGCTCCATTTGTGGTTCCTTCTCCCACTCAACTTCCCTGTGCCCAAGAACTGCTCGGCAGGATATTTCCACCTCTTACTTTCAGCCACAGCCTAGAGATCAAATGTTTCACACTACAAATTGCCTACCAAAGAGAGAGGTATTTGTCCCCACAGGATCGAAGCACCGTCTATGCATTAATTTCAGCGAAAATGTGTGTGCATATCCTAACTGCAAATTCATGCATGTGTGTAGTTGGTGCGGAGACAGCCACCCATGCTCGGTGTGCCCCAGGAAGCTTCACTCTGGTAAATCTGGGAAACAAATATAAAGCATCCATCGTCTCCAATGTTTGTCCCAGCTCTCTCCAAGCTTTCTAATTACCCTTACATGTTTTTTGGATCTCCTGTATTTCGCCTCCATTACATGAGACCTGGTCTAGCCAAAAGCATTAAGCATACGATTCAGCTTGGTATTTTCTCTCTTTCTCCGTATCAACCTCCTCTGTGTCCTTATCCGTTAGAAATATCTGTATTCATATTTCTTTATTTTTCATTCGAAATCAGCAATCAAGAGCAAGTATAAAGCATGCTAGCAGGGATTCAGTTCCACATTAGACCTAAGATCCAGCGTCAGGAGCATCCTCGGGAATCCTTCAATTCAACTGCTTCTCAACAGCCGGAGAAGGCACGTCCTCCAGGCAATGATAAGATGGCCCTACTATTTCACTGTTGCTTAAAGTGGTTTCTAAGTTAAGGCAAGGGTGTTTCACTATACATGGATAAATTGTTAGAAGCAGTTTGGTAACGGCCGACTATGGATTTCTCAGGTGTGGTGAATATACACAAGATCTCTTTCCTTTTAATCCTCAGCATGATCTCACCTTTTAGTGTTTTAACTTCGGAAATCAGTGTACACATTGTTGAAATATTCAATGTCTGAAAGTTCTGGTCAAAAAACTCAAATCATCATGGCTAAGACTAACACTGTTTTATTTGTCCTTTATCTTTAATGCTCAACTTCCTGCACCATCGCCCTCCGACACATGGGTCTGCACCCCTGTTTATTATTGATGGCGGCAAACCCCTGACGAAATCAAGGTTCTCCTCCAAGCTGCGTCATCTCTGCCTAAACTGCGACCTGCCCAGATCGCTATTCCCTTCACTCATTAGGAATGGCGCAGCCACAACTGCAGTTCTCTGCCTACCTCAACCAGGGAATCCTGGGCTGTTGATCATCTTCTGCTTACCAGTGCTACGTCATGCTTCACAGAATGAGATTCTTTCAGCACGAACAACCATGAGCTCCTGCACTGCTTGGCGAACGCTTTAATGTTCAATAATGTATATCTGTTGAATTCTGTTATTGCATATCAGGTGGTTGCTGGATTAGATTATATATCAATTGTCGCTCATAGTGTTTGGGAAAAGCTCATTGTTGCTGTTTCCAGATCTAGACATAGAAGTCTCAATAGGTAGTATATTCCCCTCAAAGCCGCTGTGCTCGAGGGGGGGGATCGGCACTGGTCTCTCCTAGGCCTACACATAGCAGTCACTAGGTAGTATATTCCCCTCAAATCCACGGTGCTGAAGGGGGATGGCTTTTCGGGCTGTTCCCTGGCCTTCACATAGCAGTTTCATTAGGTAGTATATTCCCCTTAGACCACGGTGCTTAAGGGGGATGGCTTTTCGGACTGTTCCCGGGCCTTCACATAGCAGTTTCACTAGGTAGTGTATTCCCCTCAAAGCCACGGTGCTTAGGGGGAATGGCCACGTGGCAGTTTCGCCAGGCCCTCTACTATCAGACTAACGTCTACAGCGTCAGGCTCTCAGTCCATGCAGTTTTGGTGGATAGTTATCTAATCTCCACGCAGTGTTGGGGGATAGTTACAGTATCTAATTGTTATGACCTGGCTCAAAAGGCCACAACAAAGAGGAGACACACCATATCAACGGTTTAACAAAAGATGTTTATTAAAGCAAGTGGTTCAAATTAGCCAAATTAATCAAGTGCAAAACAAGTAAAGCATGAGGTATGAACGTCAGTGGTATCAGTAATGTAACTGCAGGGTGAGGATTGCATGAACATGTATGTGTGAGGGTGTTGAAGTGCACAAAGTAAAACAAGTGAAATAACCAATAATATACTCAACCGAACCGGGTGCCTGTATGAGAAAACAGAGACAAGACAGAGAGGAGCAGAGGCTTTAAATAGCTGCAGGGCACCAGACCCAGGTGCCCTGAGTTACTGCAATCAAGGTAATCACGACAGCACAGCCACACCCTACCTAGATGAACCCACAGGGGCATCACATAATCATCACTCAATGTTCTTTGTAAATCTGTGGAGTGATGAGGCCCGAGCCTAGACGCCAAACTCAAACTATATGCTGCTTCTAATAAACATATAAGAAACACGTGAGTTGTCTGACTGAAATGGGGCGAAGCCTGCGAGCTAGTTCAGGCAGTCAACTCGAGCACCAATGATACATTAACACATGACGCGTCTCTCTTACAACCAACCAAACACAATCTCCTAAACTTGCCGCTCTATTTAAGCTGCCAGATCTGCCTGCCTCTGCCTCGCTAATGCTGCTGCTCTGTCACATTGCTGATGTGTTCACATGCTGCTGCTTGCCTGCCCCACCACCACCCCAGCTTCCACCTGTAGGCTTGGGGGGATAGTTACAGTATCTAATCATCACTCAATGTTCTTTGTAAATCTGTGGAGTGATGAGGCCCGACCCTAGACGCCAAACTCAAACTATATGCTGCTTCTAATAAACATATAAGAAACACGTGAGTTGTCTGACTGAACTACATTTCCTTAATAACTCATACTGCCACATTTTCAATGCTGAAGTCGACTGCAGCATTAAAAACAAATGCATTCTGTTTGCAGGAAACAGCTCGGCCAGCATTTTATGAATGTTAACATCGTCTGCTGAGGACTGGAAGCAAAGAGGCAGAGAGTCTAATCGGTTGTGCCATAGTGCTGCTTCAGTGACAATGGGTAACAGATTGGCTGTCAAGTGGCATTCTGTGCAGTTTAAAGCATGCAACAAATAAGTGGTTGAACTAATATCTCAGGGGCCTGCAGGCTTTATCTAATCTGTCATAAAAACATCTGCACATTTACTGGTTGGAGGCTTTAGAAAAAGGAGATAACTAAAACCAGATTGTAACCAATTGAATTTCACTTAAACTTTACTGTGTGTTTAGAAAAAGATGTGTGGACAAAGAATCTGCCTAGCAACACTGGATTAGTCAGCAAATAAAAAAAGATGATATAACATGCATATGCAATCCTTTCAATTTGCTGTCTTTACTGCTAAAATATGGTTATTCAGGAGTTGGAGGATACCAATCCAGAGCTAAAAGTAAATACTTATCTTATATTCAATATTCATTCAAATGGACACAACTCCAAATGAATGCTAACGTTGTTCTTTGTCTATTTGCTAATCAGACTTACCCTTTTTTCTATTTGATTTAAAGAAAGTGAAGAAAATGTTCTCACCTTCATAAAACCAGTACGTCATCACCAATGAATATCTTAATGTGTTTCTTTGCTGACGTGATGAAATGCTTCAGAGGTTAAAGGTTTTCAAACAAAGATTATGTACGGTTGTCATGTTTAGGATTTATACAAAACCAATTGTTAAATAAAAAAAAAACTAGCAGACTGTAACTTGGTTGTTTTGGCTCTAAACTGCCAACATTCTGTGGAGCCACTGTTGTGGAATGAATGGCCGCATGCATAATGTAAGGTTGTTGTTCTCTAATGCAGGAAATGCCCACGGTGGTTTCCTTTTTTAAGAAAAGCTGTCTAGAAAGAAGATGGATAACAGTTCCAGACAGAATTTTGAACAAATAAATGAAGTCACTGTGAATGGAGACTTAGTGTGCGATCGAGTTTGAACACTCACAGCCTGTTCACACTGTTGTCTCGGCAATATTAAAAACATTATCATTTTAATATTGTAGCTTATCACATGTCTTAAATATTCAAATCTGATTAGCAATTTGGACGTTCCAGATGTCGGCCATTTTTTGCTGACCACTGCAAGGTGGACGCTCTGTTCAAGGGACTACAATGTGTGCAGTCCATCTTTTTACGTCAGCTTTTAATAACAAAAAAAAAATTCCATGGAATAATCTTTTAATATTTACTTTTATATTTTTGGAGAGCACCAAACTTTTGATTCACAATGGTTAAACTGTCCCCAGCATAGAACATTTTAAAAAGAGAAGAAAAAGAAAAGACTGCAAGAGAAGGAAAGAGGTAAAAGACAGTGATGGACGTAACAGAAATCAACAGAAGAAAGACAGGAAGTAAACACTAACAGGAGCAGCAGAAGAAGACAGACAGGAAGTAAACACTAACAGGAGCAGCAGAAGAAGACAGACAGGAAGTAAACAATAACGGGAACAGCACAACAAAACAGACAGGAAGTAAACACTAACGGGAACAGCACAAGAAGACAGACAGGAAGTAAACACTAACAGGAGCAGTAGAAGAAGACAAGACAGGAAGTCAACACTAAAAGGAACAGCAGAAGGACATACAGGCCGTGTTTTTAGCCGTGTAATAAGTGGGATAATGTGCAGTGAGGCAGTCAGAACTGTTAAAAAGGATCACAAGCAGGAGCAGAAAATGAAAATCAAACACTGTCTGCGTCTGTTTACATTTTTTTTTTCAATGGGTGCCAATGGACTGGTTTGCGTTTGTGTGCTTATTTGAGGCCAAAGCACACAAATATCGCCTACCCAGCACTGCTTCAGTATGACCGCCAAAACCAAAATGCAAGCCTGCATTCTACTTCATATAGGTTTAAAGAAAGACAAAAGAAAAGAGCATTAGGGGAGGTTGATTCAAGATTCAAGGCTTTATTGTCATCTGCACATTAGCTACAGTGTAGATGTGGCAATGAAAAACTCACAAGTCACAGTCTCCTCCAACAGTGCAACATGAATATCTGCAGTAATACAATGTACAGCAAAACCAACAGAGTGTGAGGCTACGCAGGACTAAATGCTAATAAAAAAATGCTAACAAACTTACAATGAAAATACTAACAAGCTGATGTTTGGGAGATATGTTCAACGTCACAGTGTAGCATGTTAGAATGCTAACATTTACCAGTAAGATGATGAGAGTACCATTAGTTCTGCAGATATTTCGTCAAAAACCAACATTAGGTACACCAGATGAGAGCACTAAAAGTTTTAATTTGTTTGGATAAATAATCTCGAAACCATATTATCTGTCCCGATGTCGATCAAAACATAAGCTGTTAAGACAATTATTCACTAAGTTGCACAAGAGGAAAGGGAATCGCCGACATCAATTCGACGATGAATGATTTTTCCCCTAAGGACAAATAATGACTCGCCTATACAGCTTAAAGCCTGATGTTATATTCCTAGAAACCTTTGCCCTCAAATGTGTGGGCAATAAAGATTTCTTGACTTTAGACATTGATTTCACCACAGTTGCTTAACAGATCGTTATCATTCAAACTGCACTAGAAAAGTCCCAACCCAGTCTCAAGGCATTTCGTGTTATAGTCACGACATTTAATCTATTGATTCGTGTTCACCAACACGATTTTCCCCTTTTTTTCGTGTCACACAGAACGATTTGAAAAGCAATGTATTTCTATTGGTAGTGTGTTTCGTGCCTGCAACACGTCTTTTTGTCCGGTCGGGTCTTGGTAGACCGGAAACTGTGTGGTTCATAAAAACATGTTCTTACTCAATATCAATCCACGATTATTGTTTTTATTTTAAATCGTATAATGTCGGACTTCTTTTGCCGTCCGCGAGGAAAATAAATGGGGCTCAGAGCCTCAGAATACTGAAATCTGTATTTTTAAATCTTTTTTTCCTTCTTATTTGTTATTCTTTTCTAAATAACACACTGTTATTTACTCAACAATAACACACACTTATCCTTGTTTTTATTTGTTTAATTCTATTATCTCGGGCTTTTTTGGCGTCCGTCAGGAACTGAATTTCAAAATAAAATAACCGGAAACAGACGTAGGCCTATAAGGGACATTTCGAGCATCATTGGGATACATACCCACTGAACTGATTACCCAAGATCCTCAGCTATGGTTTAAGCTCGGTGATTGGATGTTTTAGCCGCAATGCACGTTGGGATATGGTGTTGATGCAATATGAAATCCGAAAAACTTTTCGGAGTTTAGGATGGCCGAAGACACTACACTACCCATAATCCTCAGCTATCGTTTGGGACTACAGTCCCTTTGCTTGAAAAACCCCGTGATTAATCTTTAAGCTCTGGGATTGGATGTTGGAGTGGCAGTGCGCCAATGTTACGCCGAGTGTCAAACAGCTCTTTGAAATGGAACGAAACCACGGCAGACTATCCAAAACTGGACTCGAACAGGACCAGCGCCCCCCCCCGAACTACACATGCTGGCTATTGTGTTTCGCAAAATGTTCTATGGGACGTCTCTACTGGGAACGTTTTCGTTTTCGTTGGGCAGCATTAATATATACCCACATGACAGCTCATTGCTACTTTGTAATTCTACTCCACTACAATTCAGAGGTTAACCTGGTATTTTTACTCCACTACATTTATTTGAGTTACTTTGCAGATTCTGATTAATGATGTGAAATATAAACAACCCTTAAATCAGACTTTAGTTTCACCTGAGTAAAATTCAGGGAAGGTGATTGTCAAGTGCCAACAATCAGGCGAGATATTTGATAGTTGGTGCTTGAGAAGACTAAACATTTATCTGCAGATCCCTATAAAGTATATTCATTACTCGTTATTCTCTACTAATAGTTAATTAAAGACTGTATATAATGGCTATTTTGCACATCCCTTTCAAGATTTCAAGATTTTCTAAGGTTTATTGACATATCATATACACAACTACGGTGTAGTTATGCAATGAATGAAAAACTTGGGTCGCAGGTTCCTCAACAGTGCATTACAAGACATCTATCAATATGTGTGTATACCTCCACCATTAAACTGTCATATTCTGCACATTTCTGTATCTACATACATCTTATAAGAGTATAATTCATATGTATAATATCAGTTAAAATAAGTGCTTCAACATAGTTAACATTGCAGGAAAGCAATATATTAGACGTTAAGTACTTTGTCAGGCTTAATATTTATCTGTAGATACCCCCAAAGCTTTTTTCTTATTTAAAAGAAGACCTTAACCTAAAGTATTCTTTAATGTTTAAATAAAGGTTAATTCAATTTTCTGTTTTGCACATCTTCCTATTAATATCTTTATACATCCGGCACTAAACTGTTTTATTGTAGAGATCACTTACAGTATCTTCTTGATTTTTTATATTCTATATTTCTATCATTGACCTTCTACTTTCCCCCTATTTTGTGTACTCTTAATATTTTTTTCATCAAATATAACATATTAAAAAAATAATTCAATAACGTGCTTTAACCACTAGGCGGTGCACACAAGGTACACATAGCATACAATAATAACTTTATATTATTAGTGTAGGACACTTATGTATGTATAACATCTGAAGGTGTGTAGTTTTATTCATGTTTTCACATAATTTTACAGGATATTGCTATATTATTTCACATGTTTTACTTCTACACATTAATATCTGATTTGTAAAACATCACAGACAGAAAGGTATATCCGTCATTTAATGGTAAGCTATTGAAATTCTGATTCCATAGATGTGTCTCCCATCACCCAAAACCCCTGACTATTCTCTCAACTCAGTATTTACATTCTTATATTCAAAGAAAATCAGTAATATCTTTAAAAACTACAAGTCCTTTTATATCAGCTGTGCACCGTTATGGTGTAAATATAACCTATCTACCAATTGGATCAAATACAAAAGTCAGCCGAATTAGTGTTGATACTGCAAGGAGACGTATTGTGTGAAGAGAAATTGAAGATGTTGTTTAATTGCTGATATATTTATGATCCACGTCACGTATTCAGTTTCGGCGGCAGTTCTTCCAGTTTGTCTAGAAGTCTTCTAATCAGGGCTCTATAAATAAAGAACTACGGCAGATGTGTAATATTTAATGCAGCCGAACCGTGTATTACAATGCCGTTATGTGATGACTTTCAAAGAGAAAAGCAAGCACACTCGGATTAAAGTATTATTTTCTTTTTTTTAAAAATGTTTTTCGGATTTCATATGGCATTAACACCATATCCCAACGTGCATTGCGGCTAAACAATCCAATCACCGAGCTTAAACCATAGCTGAGGATCTTGGGTAATCAGTTCAGTGGGTGTGTATCTGTTTCAGGTTATTTTATTTTGAAATTGAGTTCCTGACGGACGCCAAAAAAGCCAGAGATTATAGAATTAAACAAATAAATAAAAACAAGGATAATTGTGTGTTATTGTTGAGTAAATAACAGTGTGTTATTTAGAAAATAATAACAAATTAGAAGGAAAAAAAGATTTAAAAATACAGATTTCAGTATTTTGAGGCTCTGAGCCCCATTTCTTTTCCTCACGGACGGCAAGAAAGGTCTGACATTATACGATTTAAAATAAAAACAATAATCGTTGCTTGATATTGAGTAAGAACATGTTTTTATGAACCACACAGCTTCCGGTCTTCCAAGACCCGACCGGACAAAAAGACGTGGTGCAGGCACGAAACACACTACCAATAGAAATACATTGCTTTTGAAATCGTTCTGTGTGACACGGTAAAAAGGGGAAAATTGTGTTGGTGAACACGAATCAATACGTGTAATGTCCTGACTATAACACGAAATGCCTTGAGACTGGGTTGGGACTTTTCTAGTGCAGTTTGAATGATAACGATCTGTTAAGCAACTGTGGTGAAATCAATGACTAAAGTCAAGAAATCTTTATTGCCCACAAATTTGAGGGCAAAGGTTTCTATGAATATAACATCAGGCTTTAAGCTGTAGGCGGGTCATTATTTGTCCTTAGGGGAAAAATCATTCATCGTCGAATTGAAGTCCATAACAATTTGAACTGTGAATATTGACCTCAAGAGTCTTCTACAATGTTAGTTTATAACTAGATAAATATGACCCTGGGAACATATGACATTTGTCTTTATTGGCATTTTTTGTTTTAAATGGAATTTGCTCAAAAGTTACATTGTCTCCATTTAATGCACAGTCTGGCAGTTGGAGTTGTACTTGGATACATTTAGTCCAGTTTTAAAGGTCACCTATTGTGCAAAATGCACTTTTTTATGTCTTTTATACATAAATGTGTCCCTGATGTGTAAGGAGACTTACAAAGTGTCAGAAAATACAACCCTCTCTCTTTTCCTCCGTACCCACATCTCTAAAAACGGGGGTACAACGGAGCTGATCCAGATTTGCTGCGGTCATGACGATATTACCAAAATGTGGGCGGGCTTTACGTTGAACTCCTGGCAATGTCCCTCCCCAACCTATCGTCCCCTATCAGAAACGTCGCTGTATCAGAAACAATGCGTGACGTGTTTTGGGAGTAATATGGTCTGTGTTTACATTAGCAAGCATCGCTAACACTCAGAGCTAACGCTGTACTGGAGAGAATACAGCAGCTCGGTTACATTTAAAGGGCCAGACCCAGAATCAGCACTTTAGTAACAGGGCTGAAATAGAGGGGTATGAGGCATGCTACAATGGGTTATCTGTTTGGTCTTTTGAGCAAAACACTTCGGAGACATGTTTTGTATATATATATGGCCCTATAATATATTGTTAAAAAATAGCATAATGGGTGAGCTTTAACCCTTTGGAGTCGACCGTCACGCCGGCGTGATCAGATCACATGACCTGTTCAAGCCGGTGCCGCATAAAAACAACAGTCCGGACAACATTTCCGTGTGTTTCCGTTGAAAGTACTGGCTTGAAACTATATGCCAGTCTTTGTTTCATGCAAAAAGACCCAGTAAACACGGAGATATGATGATATAAAGTTAATACAAATATATTTCAAAAGTATGAAAAATGGAAGCACATATTTTAATATCTTCGCCGTATTTTATCATTTTACGAAACGGAAAATACTGGAAACTGTAGATCCTGCTCAACAGGATGTATTTACCAGGGAGGGGGTGAGGTAATCAGGTAAACGGAGTGATACGAAGCCAGACGAAAAGAGACGAAGAGGGACGAAGTGGGACGGCGGGACCCGAAGAGAGACGGCGGGAAATGGAGAGAGACGAAGATATACGAAGACAGGCGGTGGGAGACGAAGAGAGACGGCGATTGAAGTAAAGTGACAGACAAACATTGAGAATTTAGATATAGTTAGATAGATTTAGAGTTTTGAAGATTCAACTATGATGAAGAGAACTCTGAACGTGAGTCAAGCTATAAGCTTGTTTTTTGACATGGAGGAGGAGGAGGAGGAGCCTGTGATGTTGCCCTCTGTGTCGTAGTTGACAGAAACTGCTTTGAAGCGTGGCACAGATAAAGACAGAAAAAACTGATTTTTGTACATAATGTGTATATATATATATATTTGTATTATATTTATAATAACACTTTTGCCATATCAGAATGAAATCCCATGTACATTATTTAAGCTTTTAAATGTTTTGAACGCCTATGGATACACCTGTTATTTGTTCATAAAATTTGTATATAGGTTCATGCTACCTCAATCGAACTTTCACATTATCATAGTGACATCCCATGTATATATTTCCAGCTTTCAAATTGTTTCGTTGTGCATGTTTGTGTTACCTATATAAAAAATAATATAATTTTCAAAATCCGTTTTTACGTTTTTTTTTTTGTGATTTTGGGTCCAAAATGTTCATATAGTATCTCAAAATGAAGAAAATAACTATCAGGTTATATAGGTGAGGTTGTCCTTAAAAAAAGATACCAAACATTGACATGCCAAACATTTCTTAATGGGGTTTAGTAAGACAAATCAAAAGTATGCGAAAACGGCCAAATAAGCCCAGGACTCCAAAGGGTTAAGTAGTTTTGCAATTTTTTGTGTGACAAAGGTATGTTTTTTTGATACACTCCCACAAGGGATATTTTTTTTTAATCCATCATGTTTCTAACTATCAATATGGTCATTCTGAGGCGATTATTTGCAAGGTAAGAACTATAAATATATTGTTGTTTTAAAAAAAAAAGGTATAACCAAAACATTATTCGGAACAAAGGAGAGCACAGGAACAGCAGATTTGCTCAAAGCTTCCATCATGGGAGTCTATTCTATCTGCTTCTGGTCTTTCACTCTCTATTTACAGAAACAGCCAAGTGAGGCTAAGCAAACAGCTCCTATAGTACTAGGATGGGTTAAATGCAAAGTACATAATACATTTAAATAAAATCAACATTTGAGCATGTTGGCTTAGATCTCTCCGAGTCACGTTTAGTAAGAAAATTGTGTTGCAAAATTGTGCAAAACTGCAACCGGTGGAGAGCTGATCGGACAGCTGGAAGTGGAGATGCTATAGTAAAACTCAGGTAAATCGAACCAAACACACTGTAAATGTCCCATCAAATTAAAATACGTTTTAATTTGATGAAACAAATCTCATCATGCATTAGACAAATCAGATATTTTGTTGATTAAAAATTGCTTTTATTGCATGATTTGTTTCTCTAACGATGAGGTTTTATACTAGTCTTTATTTATTCAAGGTTTATTTCTGCTGTTACAACCTTCCTGTAAACAGTAAATCCTGTGCTGTGTTTACACGGGAGGCGGAGGAATTTCCCTCTAAAACTGTCTGTTGCAAACAGCGTGACCTCAGTAAATCCAACGGAATACATAATCATCCTCTGTAAACATGTCTGCTTCTATTATTTGTGTTATCGGACCTTAATAGAGGAGAGCAGACACACAAGCGTCTGATGATAAACAAAGAGGAGGAGGAGGGAAATGTTTCTAAAGGCTAAATCTTCACCAACGTTTGTGGCATGTAACTAGCAGAATTATTGGGTGACCTTGTAATAGACATAGATCAATGTCTACTTGCAAGTTTAGTTCGCACTAACATTAAGAAAGGAGTGTCAAGTGAAGTGAATATTGTGTCAAGCAAAAATATTTGCATAGATTCTGGAATTTTCAATGAGGAAGAAAGAGAAGATTCATTTAAAGGATATTTACACACACAAAACCACTCAAATGCGTAATGCATGGACCGAGAAAGACAAACAAATCAATATAACACTGTAATATTACTGATATGATTCTCATTTATTCATTTTATTAACATTTTAAAATTGTATTTATATAATTAATTTGACTTTTTTTATTTATCTGAGTGTTCCAGGGTATTCTCTGAATACCTTGAAGGCCCTGACGGTTCACCACTGATGAAAATGTATTAAAGTGAATGAATATAAAGTCAAGAATGTGCATTTCCCGTTGATCTTCTTTTTATTCAAGACATTAATGACATACCAGGACATAGATTCACACTTGGTCTGGCTAACATGAACTGCAGAAGCTTCCTATTAGCTTCAGCGAGCACTTTAATAAAACGTTGACTAATGTCCCTTTTCTGTAACTGAAAACCACTTTATATGACAAGCTTCTTCTTACATACGGAACATTTATTTGCCAGCCTTTCTTTCAGCAGCAGCTAACACACAGGTAAGATGATTCTCAGCAGGTGAAACCATATTGTTCGGACATTTTTATTCCACACGAAATCTAGCAATACCTGCTGGGAAAGGTTTTGTATTTTGGTCATTTCTGCTTTACTGATAGTGATGACTTGGAGAGAGACTATCATAACAAAGACTAAAAAGCCCATTTCTTTGAGCAGATCATCCGGACAGACAGCGAACTTTTATCGTCCTCCTCCCTCATTCCCTTTCAGCTTATTCCTACAAAGTGTGAGAGCAAAAATCTGCCGCTGGGTTGTAATTGTGAAAAACAATATCTAACGTATACATAGTAACACAAACACATAATAACATCTAAAAGCTGGGCCAGTCTGTCATAAAACAGCGGCAATACGTTGTCGCTGAGAATCAAATATTTTTCTCACGGGTTTGGAGACTAATCCAGAGCTAATGGTCTAAAGATTATATTCATCAAATGGACACAACTCCAAAAAAATGCTAATGTTGTTCCTATTCAGTTTTTTTTCCAATAAAAAATGTATGCTTCCTTTTAGATTTGTTTTCTATTTGATTCACATTGAATACAATGTGTTATATCCATAAAGCAAAGCTGTTTAAAGGTAATGTTGTAGGTTTATATATTTCCATCCATTTAGGGTAACAAACAACACCAATAAATACAAAATGTTCAGTAAAAATACTGTAACTTTATTGTCTCTAGACTTGCTCATTGTCAACATTCTGTAAAGCCACTGTGTTGGAATGAATGGCCATGCATAATGGAAGGTTGTTGTTGATCTGCTGTAATGAACATGTTCAGGCAGCAGAACTAGCAGAGAGGAATAGGAAGGGATAACTATTTCATTGAAAATGATCACTTAAGTGGTATTACATAATAACGGAATTTAAGTAACCCACGCATGCTTTGTTGATCTTTATTCCGTCTCACAATTACATTGGTCACATAATACTTAATAAGCTAGGATACATATCTCAGTGCATTACTTTCCCTTGATAATCAAACAGTGGAGGAAAAAAACCTGAGCTGAACTTCCAAAAACATTAGTTTTAACTGGCAGAAATTCACCGCCTCTATAAACAGGATAAATGATTTTAGAGACACGTCATCTAAGTATTTTATAAAGCTATGTGTGAGCCAATTTCCTTTGCCAAGCCCCCCCCCCAGGTGGGAGAGACGGAGGGGGCAAGTCACGGTCAGTGCAGAACTGTGTGCACACTTTACACTGAGTTTAGAATGGATTAGCATCTCTACACACACATGCATACATATATCCACCTGGGTAATTGATGCAATTTTCCATATAAGCTTGTGCACACATGAGCTGGCATTAATAGACAGAGCTGTGGTTCGGTGATGAGGAGGAGCAGGTGCATGATGGGAGATCAGCCTCCTGAGCTCCGGGGGCCTCACCTCACATGACACTGCTCTCTGTGCTGCTCTCCCTCTTTATTCTCACACGTTTGATTGGCATTCATTGTATTTAAATGGGCACACTGAGCGCTGTATTCTGATGACTCGCTCTGGATGAATCCCTTAGTCTGAGGCTCCCTCCAACAATGCTAATTACATGTGTATAAAAAGAGAAAAGAAGATCACCCAAGTGAAAACAAAACAAGACAGTGAACATTAATTATACAACTCATAATTAATGATACAATATATTGTAATAAATTAAAAAAATTGAGAAATATACATTTGACAGTATTTGCAAATGCTTCAACTGAACGTTAACAGGAATGTTAACATAAAAATACAGATGTGTAAACTGTAAAATTATAGAATAAAGTCAGCATTTCTCAGTGTTTACTGAACTGTGTGGGGTTTTTTAAACTTGTTTTGAACATGTTTTAACCAGTTGAGCCTGTTTTCCAGGTCTCAGGCTCGAAAATGAAATTCCCAGAACAAATGACCATAACTTCACTTCTAAAAGGGGTAAATTAATAACTTTTTCTCAAAGCAATGATAAACCTGTGAGTTGGATGTAGAAAAGTCAGAATCAATATAGAATAGTTTTATTTTGAAGTAAATTCAGATTGAACATAGTAAAAAAATGTAAATGATAGTGTCCGTCCAAAAAAAAAACATTACTTATAGTGAAAAAAGCCACCCTTGAATGATGGGATAGTAGACTAAAAGCTTTAGGAATCCAAACTATAACATATAATAAGTACCCTGTATCAAGATTGATGCAAAACAAGTGACATTTGACCTTTTTAGAGAGATTTAGAAAAAGAAAAACACTTCTGGGGTCATTTGGGTGCATTTTCCATATCTCTGGCCCCCCTCGGTCGATTTTGATGATTGACACCTCTTTTTAACCGTTAGAGCCAATAGAATCGAGGGGAAGATCCTAAAATCCATCTAAAAATTACGCATTGGTGAATGAGTGATGCGTAGCCAGAATGCCCCGGAACCGGAAGCTGTCATACACTCTAGTAGCTACCGTAGCAGCTAATATGAAATCTCCGTTATTGACATAAAAATGGAATGATGGATTATCAGTAATCATTTCAAAGTGACACAGACACATTGGATTAACCTTCAGCAGCGTTTTTCTCATTTTAATGCCATTGAACACAACTTTTGATCAGAAACAGCAAAAGGTAAGACAAATTGTCCGCGTTTGCTCCTCAAAGCTACGTAGTGTGATGTCTGGTTTTGCTTCCCATGTCGCGAGTTCTGGTCACTCAATGATGATACTTATATGTCTGGAATCTGTGGAATCTCAGCTTGCTAATCAATATCTTGTTTGTGCATATCCGATAAGTAATAAGGGTATTTTGCCTTGGGTTTTGTGCCTTAGCATTTTTTCGCTGAGGGCTAATTCAGAGCCTTTGTTATTACCCTTTTGTTTCGTTTGGCTAAAAATGGTTAATATTGTCTGATAGCTGAGTTTCTTCCCGTTAAGTGAGTATGACACATTCATAGTTTGTTAAATGTTAAGAAGCCCTCAGACCACTGGCGGCACATATCAGACCCGGGCCGGGGGGCGGGGCCACATGACCGGGCCCTTTAAACCCAATAAAGCTTGACAAAAATATCGGGAGTCCGGGGTGGTAATCTGACGCTCGTGCGTAAAAAGTCGCTCAGTCAGTAAGATTACAATTTAAAACAATGTTTGAAAGAAAAGTAACTAAAGAAAAGGTGTAATATTTAAGATTTCGTTTCTACAAAGGGTATAGAAACGAAATATATATAAGAGATAATAATGATATAACATGACATAAAGTCCAACAAACCACAAGGACAACGAAAACTTAGCCTAATAAAATGTCTACATTTCTGACACACCATTCACCATGGACAGCCAGCAGCCACCATGAGAGCAGAGCAGTGTAAAATTGGCACGGCGGCCCATACATTCACGTACAAGTAGGCTACTGTACAAATTAAATTTGAAGTGTACTCACCACTACTTGAAGGGTACTCGGCGAGCCTTGCGCTCCGCGAACTCGTCCACAATCCGCTGTATGTCCAATTTCTTGGCTCGGTCACTTTCGATGGACAGCAAGGCCAGTCCACTCAGTCTCTCCTGTCCCATCGTGCTCCTCAAATAGTTTTTGATGAGTTTTAATTTGGAGAAAGAGCGCTCGGCGGTTGCCACGGTGACAGGAAGAGTCAGAAATAAGATGAAGGCTGTGCAAACCTCACTGAATGTAGATGTTACTGCTGGGTTGTAAACAATGAGCATTTTTACCAGATCCGCGACAGATTTTAGTTTTTGTATTTGGTCCCTGAAACAGGTTCTGAAAGAAAGCAGCTGGCCAGGGAAGCTGGCGGCGATGTCCCGACTGTAGTGCTCTATAAGCCGCTGGGCAGCTTGGTGTAAATCCTCATCCTTTGCTTGCAGTAGTGTGTTGGGGTGAATTGCCTCAAACATGTTCACAGTTGCATTTAAGCTGGTGAATCTTTGGGACAGTTGCTGGATGATTATATCGAGACATGCATTGAAAACGGTCACCCGAAAGTTGCTCTCTGCGTCAGTGAGGCGGCTGTCTTCAGAAAGTTCATCAAAGTGTCTCTTAACTTTCCTGGCCCTGGTTGTTTCAAACTGTGTTTGACTTCCCCATTTAGTAGCCAGGGCAAGAGTGGCGGACTTCGCCTCATCAAATTGTCCCCTATACTCCACCAAAACACTGATGGCATTTTGCAGTAGAGTAGATGCTTTGAGAATATCCGCGTCTTTTGCTTGCAGTAACTGTGAAGCACAATTTATGCTTTCCAAAATCTTGGTCTGCATGTTGACCAAAAATAGAAAGCGAAATTTGCTTATGGCATTCTTGAGTGCACTTGCTTCATTGCGCTCATCCTTTTTGTCACTGGTAAGGGATATTTTGACGAGGGCTTTTATAATGTCTCCATATCTGTGCCTTAACGCAACAAGCGCATCATGGCGAGATGACCAGCGAGTGGGACATAAGCGTTTTAATGTGATAGTTCTGCTCTCTGGCGTCATTAACTCACTGAGCAATGCCCATCGTTTGATACTGTGACCAAAAAAGTTGTAGAGCGTCTCTACAGTGTCATAGAACTGCTTCTCCAGGGACATTTTTAACAGAGTCGTTCGGGGATGAAACACGGCTGGCAGTGGCAACAACTTCAGGTTCATCTCCCGCAGGAGGAGGAGTAGGGCGAAAAAAATATCCATCTAGCTTGGACAATTTGGCTTTTCCTTGGTCCTTTTTATCTTTTTCTTTGCGTTTTGTAGCTCCACTTTTATGTTTATAACTGCTCATGCTTAGGCAGTGCTCTGTTGAATGACAAGTGATTGATGATGACGTTGACGTTCATTTACGTATGATGTTGATGGACGGCTGTTTATGACGAATTTACCCAAAATACATTTGGAGACAATAGAAGGGATTCACTTGCAATTTTTCATGTTTTAATGTTAAATGTGAGTGTGAAAATAGCAGCACAAGTTCAACTCATATTATAGGCTACAATGCTTTATACCTAATATGACCACGAACGTCAGTGCACTCAGTGGCGCGAGGCAGCAGGGCCCGCCGGCGAATATCTCGGGGGCGGAGCCTGCTGCCTCGGCGACGGGCCCCCATTGGGTCCCGACCGTCCCGGGCCCGGGGAGCCCTGCCCCTACAGCCCCCCCTGAAGCTCCGCCCCTGCCTCAGACGCTGTTTCTTGCAAGATGTTGCGTTTTGCCCCCGCCCGCGGTGCCGTGGGGTTTAACCAGTGGCGAACCGTGTCTATCACAACTGGACCTTCTGTAGACACACACACACACCCCCAGCCGCCCCCCCCCCCTCGGCATTATAATGTCCGTCTTTTCACTGTATTGTTGTCTTGAAAAGGGTACTCACAACAATTCCGCAACAACTTCATCTTCACCTGTTGCACTTGCCATTTCAACGTTAAAAACAATAAAACGGCATGAATTGCTTCGTCGCATTCATCTAGATCCTCTGTCTCGAGCCAGTTAACTACCGGGCCTTCTAGAGTACCCTGGAACCGAGGGACACTCTGAGAGAATACGCCCATTGGCTACAAATCAATATATGATTGGTTGATCAAACTGTCAGTCCAAACGTACGCTCTCATTCAGTGCAACGGCCAGGGCATTCTATCAAGGATATAGAATACCTTGGTTGAAGGATATTCTACCCAGAGACCCAGAACAAGATCTGATTGGTTGCTTTCTTTTCTAACACAAAACCACTGAAATGCGTAGTGCATGGTCCGAGAAGGACAAACAAATCAACGTAACACTGTAATATTACAGATCAACAACACAGATACGATTCTCATTTATTCATTTTATATACATTTTATTTATATAATTAAATCGATTTTTTTGTTTGTTTTATCTGAGTGTTCCAGGGTATTCTCTGAATACCTTGAAGGCCCTGATGGTTCGCCACTGGGTTTAACTGGTTTGGTGATTTGCACCGTGACGTGTACGCCTAAAAGGTTCAAAGGTTAAAAAAGTGCATCAGGTTTTATTTATTTGAAGAATTTTAATACAATCGTACTTATAAGGATTCATATTTGATGACTTTTTGACAGGAAGGGGAGGACTCTGACACAACGGCCCCATCTCCTCCCATAGCAAGAAATACAAATGCTATATATTTGAGTTGTCTCTTTTTGTAGTTGTTTTCTGTGACTTTGTGATATTTTATAGTTATTTGTGTCTGTGGTTGTTTTGTCTTGTTGGGAATGCTGATACTCTTTGTGTCACTTAGTAGTCTTTCTATCCATCTTTTCAATGTGTGGGTGGACTGCGTCTTTAAGTGACGCACTTTGGCCATTTTTACACTTCACCACTTTATAGCACATATGCACATTTCCACTATTTCCCTAAGACCCCTTTTAGTAACTGATTGCAGTACCCTGAGTTTTATTACTGGTGTATAATAAAAAGTGTGCCCATCAGCTCAGTTCCCGCTCTTTAAAGACTCCCTGCTGAGCGACATATTTCCTAAACCTTCACTGCACTTTGAATTACAGACGCAGCTCATTTTGGACATTTATAACCCAGTGCTGCTCTGACGCTTGTGATCTTAGAAGTGCTCACGGAGTAGAATACGATTAGAAGTCCCTGCACGGTGACAGCAGTCATTTCCCAATCACTGTTTCAGTTGAAGTCAAATGTATTTGTAATGAGCCTTAGTATGCAACTTCACAACTTGAGTCTATTTACTTTTGAAAATAAAAAAGTATACATTTCTTTTATAGATCTTGTACAACCCTCAGCACTTAGAACTCTTGTAAGTTTGGCTATAATGTGTAATATTTAATGTTTATCTGTAGTGTAGTATTCTGACTCATACTGCTTACTTGATGATATGAATTAGGACTGTATTCCTATGCACTGCTCTAATATCATTACAGCTACAAATCAGTTTAATGCCAAACTGCCAGACAGAAGACTTGCTCACGGATTGACTCTTGGCACGCTCTGGGAAAAAGCATTATCTGTGATTAAAAGGATAATTAAGTAAATATTGAAACTTTAACCACTCAGCGCAACCAGTGGGCCAAAACACACTTCGGCAGCAGTTGACAGAGAAATAGAAAACAGTGTGAAAATATGACGACAGTGTATCCATATGTTTGAGGGAACTTACTTTTTTCATCAAACTAGATTCTAGTTTTGATGTTAGCTAGATTCTCAGCTAACAGGCTAATTAGCTTCTTAAAGTGACAGCATGAGAAAACAAGTGCGGTCCTCTTCCTGTCAGGTTACCTTATAACAATGTCTTCTGAATTCCAACATAAAACCTACCTATAAATAATAAAAAAATGCATTCAACAAATTAAAGTATAAAAGATAAAACTTGGGCATTTACATGTTAAATAGTATGTGCATGCCCTTTCTAATAGTGTTTTGTTTTTGCTGTAACAATGTAAATGTCCCCTCTGTGGGACCAATAAAGGTATTCTGATTCTGATTATGATAAGGGATTTCTGCAATTAGCTCCAAGATCTTGTCAGTTTAAGGATTATTGACACTGCATACACGTCATTAACATCTCAGACGGATCCCATTTTCAATGCCTGACACAGGAAAAGCGTGTCTTCCCAGTTTCAGACAGAATGAAGGGCGTTATGTTTATTTTTTCATGAGACCGGACAGTTGCATGCTGTTCGGGGTCACAGGATCGACGTGGCATCTGCAGAAGAGGCTGTGAACACTCCATTAACACGGAGGACGGGGCTGCCAGAAACACTTCCACAGAACCCGCGGATGAAAGCCAAGCAAGTAATGACAAACAAATTAGCCCGGGCTACACGGAGATGGAACCTGCAGATGTGTTCACCGGCCGCTCACAGACATAAAAGCTGTTGTGGCGTCCAGATTGAATTACGGGTCATTTGCACCGCAGCGCCAGGGCCCCGTTTTCATTTGACAGACCAGGGCCGTCAGACAAAAGATCCACTTTATGAGCTCCGTGCTGAACATGGAGAGCAGATGCTAGGCAAGGTGAGTTTTACACACCTCAGTGACTCCTTAAGCCCTCGATCAGTGAGCAAACTGCTCGGATTTCAACCATTCTGCTGCAGCCAGCACTACAGCTCTCTATTATAAAGCTCATGGTGTGAAAACAGGTGCATGGATCACACACACCATTGTCCCGCCAGGTGGACAGTTAGGCCATGTCTGAATATGTCAATGCTTTCAGGATATCGCTTGAATATGATATATTTTCCAGACTTTCAACTAATCCAATTACAATATCTGCTGTATTTGGGCCGCCGTATAGCTCATATTCTGCCCTTACTAGAATAGGCAAGTTTAAGGACTTTTTAAAAGTGCCAAGCTCCTCCAACAATGCAACATAATATGTATATAGGATAGGACATAAAACAATACACATTTTGGCATTACTAAGATGCTTTCCCCCTACTTCTACTTTCCTAGACTTCCTAGACAAGTTTCTCAGGACTAATTAGGCAAATAAAGCACCAGACCAAACCTAAAACCACTTTATGGCAGTATAAAATGTTCCTCTTAGTCACAATGTCATTATTTCATTACCGTGTGCAGACAATGTGGTCACTTCCAGAAAAGCAGAAGGTGAGTCATGACAGGGTGAAAGAAGAAAATGGAAAAAAAGTGGAAGCAACTGCATGTGACACTTGGAGGTCACATATCACAAGTTTTTCTGCAGGTACGAATGCCTCTGATGAGGGAACGGGTGAGGCGGCACGCTGTGGCCCGCTCACACCTGGAGCTGACGACAGGAGACGTCTGGGAAAATTAATGAGGTCAGCCATTTTGATCGGTTAACAATATTATTCCGCAGCGTGTGGGCCGGGCTGTTGTCTGCCGGAGGAGAGCAGCACATGACATTTGCCTAATTAACTTGTGTCGCCGGTGACGAATCGGACCTTCACCATCAGTTTAAGGACCTGCTATTGGCAGGCTGAGCCGGTGCTTAAGTCATCATTAGAAGAAAAAGACGTTGGCTACTTTTCCCCCAACCTGTCATATTAGAATTCCTTTTTATCTTATGGCTTCTTTAGCATTGGCAGAACAGCTGGCAAGGTTTAGGATGAGGGCAGCCGAAAATATTACCTAGTCGTTGTATGTTCCTCATTGAGGTATGCAGACAGCGCTGTGTCACTGCGGCCTGAATGATGATGAGAGAAGAGAAGGATTTGAATGACTGAATGACTGAATGATGAAACTTTCTGGAGAGAGAGAAAGAGTGCTCTGTTTCTTTATTCAATTGCGTTAATAAAGCAAAACTTTATTGAACCTTTAGTTCATTTTCTTAATCAGCAATAAAATAAATATTTAAATGTGTTACTTATGTGTTGTTTGTCGTAGCTCACAGTTTATTGAAAACCTTTTCAAATGTGTTTTCATTTTTCAGTCTGCTGACACTGTTTGCTGCAGTGGGAAAATATGTGGATGCTCTTGGGAGAATGGAATGTTGGTAGCTTTTTCACATGCCACCATGAAAAAAATTAATAAACAGCAAAAATATTTACAGTTTTAAAAGTGATTTAAA
This sequence comes from Dissostichus eleginoides, assembly GCA_031216635.1. NCBI lineage: Eukaryota > Metazoa > Chordata > Actinopteri > Perciformes > Nototheniidae > Dissostichus > Dissostichus eleginoides. The sequence goes on along the minus strand of CM062274.1, from coordinate 3,740,620 downwards.
ACAAAAAAGCAAATGACATTTAAAATCACAATAACTTGACCTCAGTGTCTTTTAGTTGTTTTGCCTAGATTTGCACTGCTCTGAACACAACAGCTTTAACCATCAATTGACCTAGCATGACCATGAACTGAAGTCCATCCATCCATCCATGCATCTACTCCCGCTTATCTGTGGTCGGGTCGCGGGGGTAGCAGTTCCAGCAGAGAGCCCCAAACGTTCCTTTCCCTGGCCACATCAACCTGCTCTGACTGGGGGATCCCAAAGCGCTCCCAGGCCAGCGAAGAGATATAATCCCTCCACCTGGTCCTAGGTCTACCCCTCGGTCTCCTCCCAGCTGGACGTACCTGGAACACCTCCCTAGGGAGGCGCCCAGGTGGCATCCTTACTAGGTGCCCGAACCACCTCAACTGGCTCCTTTCAAAGCGATGGAGGAGCGGTTCAACTCCGAGTCCCTCCCGAATGACTGAAATTCTCACCTTATCCCTAAGGGAGACGCCAGCCACCCTGCGGAGAACACCCATCTCGTTCTCTTGTATCCGCAATCTCGTTCTTTCGGTCATGACCCATCCTTCATGACCATAGGTGAGGGTAGGAACAAAAATGGCCCGGTAGACAGAGAGCTTTGCCTTCTGGCTCAGCTCTCTTTTCGTCACAACGGTGCGGTAAAGCGACTGCAGTACCGCTCCCGCTGCTCCGATTCTCCGGCCCATCTCACGCTCCATTGTTCCTTCACTCGAGAACAAGACCCCGAGATACTTGAACTCCTTCACTTGGGGTAAGGACTCATTCCCTACTTGGAGTGGACAGTCCATCGGTTTCCTGCTGAGAACCATGGTCTCAGATTTGGAGGTGATGATCCTCATCCCAGCTGCTTCATACTCGGTCGCGAACCGATCCAGTGAGTGCTGAAGGTGATGAAGCCATTAGAACCACTGCAAAAAGCAGTGGTGCAATCCTTAGCCCACCGAACTGCAGACCCCCTCCCCCACGACTACGCCTCGAAATCCTATGAACTGAAGTGATGTAGTCTAAATCAGTGCATGATCCACCAAGACAAGTAATACTGTGATTGGTGGTGCAGAATGTGACTCAGGTGTTCTACTTTAGCAATTTAAGTATTCAAACATGCGATTTAAGGTCTTGTTGAAATGAATAAATGTCAATAACTGACTGAAGAGTAGTCAAACTTACTTATGCCTTGTCAATCTTTGGTAGAGCAGGTGGTGAAATATAATTTTTGAATTTGTTTAAATTGTGAACCAAAATGCTGCAAAAAGGTGCCCAGATCCTAAACCAAAATCAGCCTAATGGAGTGAAAAATGTTCTGACTCGGGAGAGCAACACTACCTTGAGTGATGGGACTGTACAGTATTTTACCAAATGAACATCATGCTGTGTTGAAAAAGGCTTAAAACTAGCGATTGAAACAATACACTCATTCGGAAAATGTTTACAGAGGTAATACATCAAGTGAGAAAAACAATCAGACTTATAGACAAACCCTTGGGAGTTGCCCTCCGTTAGATATTATAAATAATTCAGCTTAAAGCAGCCCTATTATGCTTTTTGAGGTTGTCTCTTGCCCGTATTGTCTTCTTTAGGTTTTGGTGCATGATAATGGTCTGCAGAGGCTAAAATTCCTGTGTTCCCTACAGAGGGAGTGTCTCTCCCACACACTCCCCCCCTGCCTGAAAGGCCTCCATTGGACTCCTTTGGACTCCAGTGTTTACTTCTGGCACATAGTAACACTTGCGCGTCTATTGGCTAGTGCTCAAACACATTGCACGTGATTGGCTAAGGGGCGGGACATCTCTGAGCAGTTGACCAATCACAACAGAGCCGGCCAGCTAACCAATCAGAGCAGACTGGGCTCTGGTTTCAGACAGAGGGTGAAAAGAGGTGCTGCAGCACAGCAGTATGAGAAAAATAAAGAGATTTTTGAACATTAAAGCATGGAGACATGTCACAGTAGAGACACTACATACTAATATGAACCTGAAAATGAGCACAATATGTCCTCTTTAAAAGTAATTCCACATTGACTTCACTTTTCAGACCTTGATGTTTCTACTTGTATAATTAAAAAGTGTATTTAATATTTGAACAAACCCTTTTAGACTGAAGAAGAAAGGTTTTCCCTTCTCATAACTGCAGTTTGAATATTGATTAAAAAGAGAAGCTCTTATACATACAGCTACTTCATGTTGCCATTTGTAATTCCTGGGATTACCCATCAGATTGGATTTTGAGTCTCAATCAATCCTGGCTTCTTTCACGGCCCTGTGTCACTGCATCCTTCGTCCTTCATTGATTGATTCATTGAAGGAGCAGATCATCCTCCTCCTCCTTTCCACAGTGTGTGCCCCTGCTGGCCCCTGATTATCTGACAGGCCCCAGCTTCATAAAGCTGATTGGAGTGGCAGACCTGCGCTTCTCAGCACTGGAGATGTCCCCTTTAGTGGCCGTAAATGACAAGCTGACTGACAGCCGGGGATTTAACCCTAATTACACCTGGATAACTGGAGCCAAAACATCGCATTTATAAAGAAAAGACCTCAGCAGCGCAGCCTGTGACTTCATTTAAACTGGGAATACTTTTCTTCAATCTCCCCTTTATTTTATTTCCTGTCTCCAGGGTGTGACAAGTGCCATGGGGAGAAAGAAAACAGCAAACTTATGTGTATCATTGAAATTCAATAAACGGGTGTATGGGGCAGAACAAGCACAAAACCCTGCGGTGGCTGTGACAGCTTGGGGAACAGATACTGAACAGAAACTGGTGTTAGGGCTGTCGAGTTACGGATGACCAAATTCCAAATCTTTCCCCCCAGTTATCGTATATCGATGTAAAATGGAATCAGTGGAGCTTAATCTGTCACAGGCTCCTGCTGCTAAAGGAGGCTTGCTTCTGCAGGGGGAATGCTGATTCACAATTTGAGTTGTTATTCTCTTCCTCCTTCCCTGTGTCAAGGACTTCTCTCTTTTCTCTAACCTCTCTCTGGGTCTCTCAGGTTCTGTTGGCCTTTTCTCTGTTCTGACAGTCTTTTTCTCTTTATTTTGGCACCTCGCACCTCCATACCTCCCTGCTCTCTCTCTCGTTGTTTCATCTCTGGCCGTCCCTGTGGGGCAGATCGCAGCCTGGCAGGGGCTGCTTTATTGAACAGCGTCTCCTCATCTTTCTTTTTATCGAGCGGCCCCACCGGCAGCGAGCCTGGCAGCCTGTTCCTTTTGCACCTCATTTGTCTTCATGTTAGGGCGGCTCTTCTCTGCTGGTTTCTGACGGACAACCCACCGCGGGTGGTCACAACCTGGAACATCAACACTGTGCATGTAGAAACACATACCAATACATTAACATACTGTACCTGTAGAGGCTGTAAAGGAAAGTGCTGGAGCAAAGACTCAGATCACAAGGAGAACACAGAACTTGATGGCAGACACTGAAGATGTATTGGTTAGGGCCAGAAAACTGACGCTGACTAAAGAAGTAGAGTGATAAACTGGGTAAAAGGCCTTGGTAAATATCTTTCTCAACAGAGACCAACGCTCTAAGCCATTGAGGATCCGCTTTGTTGACGTAATTGACAAACTCTTTAGCTTGTCAGGTGAATAAAAAGTCTGATACAAAAGTCTCAAATTTAACACTCAGTCCATTTATTTTCCATCACTGTTGTCCATTGAACTTGCATCCGATTCCATCACCGTACAACAAATGACAATAAAAAAGACTTAGCTTAGCTTCGGCAGTCAAACTTTACCTCAGCGTCTGTACCTTTTGTTGTATTGTACATAGACTGCAATTTAGAGAGGTAAAGTCCTGGCAATATAAGTGCATAATATTGCTGGGGGTAAGTCATTTGCCCCTAACCAGGTATGTTCTAAGCTCCACTTGGCAGCCCTCACATGTCCCGGTGGTACTCAGCTGCACAGATGTGTAGTTAGGGGCATGTTGCTGCTGACTCCTTAAAAAGGAAGCCTATGTGGAGCTTCATGCATAAAAAAGTACTGCACATAAGCTCACTAACAAGGCCTAGTGTGCAGTCCACACCGCCACAGACTCCCACAGAAAAGCTTGTGTGAATCCCATGAAAAGTTATGAATGACACTGTAACGACAAAGAAAATCGTCTGGGAGAAAAATCAATTTAGAAAATTGCTTGAATTCTTGCAGGCCTGTTTCATTGTCATTAAGAGATTACACAGGAGAGGGGGTGAGATGAATGTCTCCTTGTGCTTAGGGGGCAAGAACATAGCTTATACAACAGCCTCAGAGGGCTTATTAATTTTGTCTCTGTTCCACCAACCTCTGGTCATTTTCCCTGCTTGTAAAGCCACAGTGAGCCACAGACAGTGAGGGGGGAATGTGAATAAAACCCCTCAAGAGAACTGTTCTCAAACTCTGTAGTGAACAGATGTTGTCATTATCTTCAGCCAAGATGGGCACAATCTGTGAAGTTCGCTCCCAGTCACTCTCTTTCCCTCTCTTTGTTACATCCAGGCTTTTGTAGCCCAACAGCAGCTTAAATTAGATCACTGTCCAGTGTTTTGCTCTGATTATTAGCTCATAAGCTACTGCAGGCGCTCATGATCACTGAGGCATGAGTAGAACAAGATACAGCACAGAGAGTGACTAGTTGTCATGCACAAGTCATCCTATGGCCATCTGTTCCAGCATGTAAAATCACTCTGTGTGAGAGCCTAGAACATATCCCAGGGTACCGTGCATTCAGACACCAAGGAAACAGAAACAGTGTAACAACTTATTAAACAAGATTTTACACAGTCATGGCTGAACTGATGAATTCATGACAAATCATGTTGCCGTATAAACAATCTGAAAAAAATGAATATTTTTAGCTTCATGTTGGGCAGGGTATCACTCAAAGCATTTCATACCACTACCAATACAAGTACCCTTCAACTAATACAGATACCAATAGAGTACATCCTATGGTACATTTGTTCCTTCTTCATTTGATCATGTGAATGGTAGCACTGTGCAGCATATCACTACCACTCCCTATCCAGATGATTTTTACACAAACCAACGTTTGAGGTTGAATGAGTGTACAAACCTTGTCAATGAAGTATTAATCAATATTTTTTTTGTATGAATTTGAATACGCGACTAAGTAAAATGCATGTCATCAGGGCCTCCCTATACGCAGAACACGTGCAGTGCGCAGGGCCTCATGTTGCGCTGGGGGCCATATCTATCTTAAATCAAAGAATGTTTGAATATTGGCTGACAGTAAAACTATACAACTTGTCTTTCTTTTTTTCTAGATCTGGGTTATTATTAAAGGGATCAAAGGCAATCTCTCAACTGTTAGGGTTTAGTTTACACAAAACCTTAAAGGTAGTGTGTACGATACCCAGCCTTTTCGCTAAAACATAATGTACAGGAAGATACAATATAGTTATTTGACTGAGTATTGAAAAGAACGAGGATGAGAATTTGATGCTGAGTGAGTTTTTTACAACTTTAAACACTCCCGCTCATTGGCCCCTGACATATTGTATAGTATGGTCCATTTGTATTACTGTTCAGTCATGCTCCATTTATACTGCAGATGTAAAACGTAACACTGACAGATAGAAAGCTTTACACACTCCTAGTATTTATATCAAAAAGTTTAAATGGTTTTCGCACGTTGCTATTGCATTGCATTGACTGGAGCAGAGTGATGAAGGGGGGAGGAATGCCAGTCAAGGTGTTTAGATAATGTCCGGAGCTGCAGTCTCTCAGTATGACATGTTGTTGTAGCCGGCGGTGTATTCCATCAGTTGTGAGTGTGAACAAACTCCTGATGCAACACAACGGTGTGATTACAGAGTAACATGGTTTGGGGGTGTTTGAGGTCATACATGTTAATATGAGCGTGCACTGACTGCACACTCTGGCAGTCATGAATATTGATCTGTGTGTATGGAGGTGTGAGGCAATGTGTGTGTGTTGTCAATGTGTGTTAGTTAGTAGTATGTGTGGGTGTGAAGTATATAAATGTATGACCGTGTGTGAGCTGTGTACATGTTTTTCCCGACTTGTATTTTCAGGGTTCCCGTCTGGCTTTTGGTATATTTCTTATTGGTTATTTTACAGAAAGGATAAAAGGGCAGTATAAAAAATGAACTAAAACGGAAAATATTTCGAGAAAAGAAGACTCTTACTGAAACAGCCTGTTAGTGAATAGTTTTCTTTGAGGTTTTGTAGATAAAATGTCTCTTTTTTCGAAGATACAACAAACAGCTGTGTCCTTGTTTCTATGCCAACTTCATTCTAAGTGTCATGTGCAACAGTTCTACCTTGAACAAGAACAAAACAGACAAAAGAGCCGTTTGCATCGCTTTCAAGCCTTCCAGCACTATGAAGTATATATATATGGAATACAGTTTGATGAGAAGCTGAGCATGAAATGATTCTTTTTGTTTGGCATTTGTTTTTTAGGGTCGGCAGTGTTGCACTGCTAGTTAACCACCATGATGTCCACTGAAATATCACAACAACTGTAGGCTGGATTAGCGTGAAGTATACAAACATTAGTGTTTGTGTTGTTTATAAGAAGATTGTGAATTTTATTTCTATGTTTTAGATTGTTTTATTTTATATTTTTCAGTTAGGTTTCCCGTGGGAATACTTTCCCATTGCACAATGTTGTTTTTTTTTAAAAAGTTTTAACCATAGAAAACAGTACTTCGAGGGGTATTATTAATTTGGTACTATTTAGACCCGCGGCGCCGTTTTGTTTATTACCATGGCAACACTTTTCCGATTTTTCTGTCTTTTCATTTTTCATTAACACAAAGTACAACTGAAGCTTAACATTTGTGCCCAGTATCTGGTCAAATTCCCAATGTATTGGACAAATTAAAATTGTGACCAAAGCATAGGGATAGGAACATTTGTAAAGTGGTGAGCTACAGGATCACTTTAGTTATTAAGTCATCCTTTGGGATGATGGTAACCGTGTGTAACATTTTGAGAATGTTTGCACTTTAGATTCGGTCAGCATCCTGAAGTTAACATTTAGCTCAAAGAACTGCTGGCATGGCTGTAGATTTGTATTTCAAATAAAACCTTTCTTTCAAGGAAATAAATAACTATTCTTTCAGGAAAATAATGATATGTTATAATCTCAAAGTCAGAGGGAAACCACCAACACTTTTCCCCAGTGTGACCATTCAAAAAAGTAATATACATGTCTGCCTTCACACTTGGCCGGATGACACGTCATGTTTAATGCCGTGCCAACCCCTGTGGGTGTGAGATCCCTCTTTAGAAGCCACACAATGATAGTGATCAATAACAGTCATGCTAGTAGTGACCTGCACGCCCTCAGACCACTTCCAGATACATCAGCGTTCTACTAACAACTCCCCAGCTTGTTATTGCCTCCCCTGGGCCTCCATGCAGTCAGGAGGGCTGAGGGCAGCTATAGCTCCATACATATATCTGCAGTGGGAGGTGGAGTCTGAAGGTGACAGACGAAGTCCACAACTCTCCAAAGTGGCTCAAGGTTGCAGATCGCCCTGGAGGCTCCTCAGCGAGCGGGGGAAAGGACATAATGACAGCTGTGAAATGAATAGACCCACACCTAAAGTTCCACGCCAACGAGGCAAAGAGCTGTGTGCTGGAAGCTTCTTTTTGACAAAATTATAGGATGGCCTCACATTTTCAGACACCCTTCTATGTTTGACATGAAATGATGCGCCTTCTCATTTTGGATTGACGTTTATACATTTATTTGCCTGGCATTTGTTGTATTTTTCTGAAATCAGGCAACTCGAAGAGGTTATTTTCATACTTACTGTCCAACTTCACTGTCACATATACATATTTTAGCACTAGTTGGGGTCTGTTGGTGTGTGTGAAGCGCCACTCGCTCTATTTTTTCTTCCTTCATTTATCTTTTAAGGGATTATGGAGGTGTGATTTTCTCTAGTGAAGAAGAGGTGAGCAAGCCATTAGGCGAGTTATAAATGATATCATGTGAGCTTAGCACTGCTAATGCGCACCTTATAGCCAGCTTCTGATTGTAATTGTTCACTAAGTTGCAAGAACGGTCATTCATCACAACTTGGTCAGTGCCCTGTGCACATGTAACAACATTGGGAGGGGGGGGGGGGGTTGCAAGGTTATGCTTTGCACCAGCAATGTGACAGAATCCTGAAGCTCATTAGGCCTTGTGCTGGTCGGCACTTATTTGAGGGGCATTTGGTGTCTTTGAAAATCCAACAGTGCATTTTTGGTGTAAATGATGACCGGCTGGGCTGGGGTCAAATAAAAGAAAATAGATCGTCTTTCGTTGACCTTGATGGAAAACGTCACAAGTTCATCAAAGATGTGAAGGAGAATTCACAAGCATATATATACAAGAGGAACATACAATGCAGTGCTTAAAGAATGTATTTTTTTAATACATAGAGAAAGGAGTAAATTGCAAAAGTCAGTGCTTCCTCAACATATCTATATACAGAATGACTGCATTATTATGTTGTTCTTTGGTAAAGGATGGTCCAGTGTACCCTATGTAAAAGAGATAAGCATTTTGGCATCTTTCCTTAGCATTCAGAGAATTTTTCAGAGAATTTCAACACGCTTATCTTGGCTAACACTTAGATTCTTCCGGGTAATTTCACTCCTTTAGGAATTTTCCTAAGCAAAAAGACTATTCAACCGTTTTTTAATTGGCTGCATGCAAACAACTGGTCATCCAGTAGACTGTACCCCAGAGCCAAAGACAGCATCAGTTAATCAACCCTCAAACATCTTAAAGTTAGACTGCTAGCAATAAATTGCCCCCTCCTCTCCCTTGATCTTTTGTTAGAAGTAAGGAATTATGACGGTCAATAAAACCTTTTTCAAGTACTTGTCGGAGTCATTTTTCATTGTTTGACCTTGGTTTGAGGTTGGCCTAATGACATTAATAAACCATAAGACTGGAGGAGGTTCCAATGCTCTGATTGGGCTGCTTGGTGTCAGTCAAATCTTGTACACTGTTATCGAGACAATTTCCTTACATGCCAGATCAGAAGATGCTTATACCTGTGTGTTACATAACTTATTATACACACGCTCAAGCACACTTACAAACTCACACACAAACACAGATTGACTGACTTTTGTCCACACTTTTCATCATCCGAGTAAATAAAATAAACATCTTTGTCTTCGATGCTACTAGCTGACTGTCTAATATGAGGAGAGGTACAGCCTGCTAACAAGCTTTGTTTTTGACCAACAATGATTTCAGGATCATGGTTAATCCAGTGTTGGTCTTAAAGCAGGGGTCTCAAACTCAAGGCCCAGGGGCCAAATCCGGCCCGCGACTTCATTTTATGTGGTCCTGCAAGAGCTTGCAAAGAATATAATACGTTTATTATACGGTTTCATGCCACTTTACAGAAGCAGGTTGCCCATAAACTGCATGTCCCACAATGCATCTCGTTTTGTGACATGCGCACTGAAGAGACTTGAAATTATTTGCCCTGGACTTCTGCTTTCAGACGTAGTTAATTACTAAGTTATTATCCTATCCGATAATAATCCAATTCAGAGGCAATAATGTCATATAATACATTATTTATATATATATTATATATTTATATAGTTACAACCGGCCCTTTGAGTGCAACCTTTATGCGAATGTGGCCCGCGATGAAATTGAGTTTGATACCCCTGTCCTAAAGGGAGGTGAGGGGTACTATGCCCCCAACATATTAAGCTTTGAGCCCCCTCTTGAAATAACTATGGCTAAAATATTGTCAGCAAACTTTAAAGGCCTATTTCTCAAAATCATTTCTTGGTAACAGTTATGTTATGTTTTGCTGAGTATTTGGAGAACAAACACAAGAGGGATATCATTGGAACGCTCAGAATCTCCTCTTCTCAACAGTGTTTGTAACTCAAAATGTGTTTCGGGGTGAAAGCTCACATATTTTGTGATTTAAGTTGTACTTGTTGTAAAAAGGACATATATAATAATCGTTTAGTAAAATGACAAATGTATAGGAAAATGGTCAGAAACCAAGCCCTTATTAGTCCCGGCAGTGGCTCAGTCTGCTGGTTCAAGTCCCCGAACAGACTTAGAAATGGAGTGTGGTCTGATACTTGGAGTGGGCCATGCCGTCGTGCCCTTGAGCAAGGCACCAGAACCTTGCTCTGTGTATTATCATCTATACATTTGTATTTGCTTTAATTTTTTCAGATGCCTTTTAGTTGCCAAAAACACAACACAAACGTAATGCAGTATTACAAATGTCCAGTAACTGTCTGGTATAGTATGTTGTTTATAAAATGCTTTTCTTTAAGTCAATTCCTGTCTGTCCACCTTTCACTAACTTCTTAAAGAAAGCGCTGGAGACAACCTGCGTAGAAAGACAAAGACTAGATTTAAGTTGAGATAAACACACAGTTGCATACACACACTAACCAACATTCAAACAAACAAATCAGTGGATAATGCTGGCCATGCTTTATGAAGTCAACCTTGGAATACATTATTTTGATTTGAATTATTCTCTAATGTCCCGAGCTTTGCTGGAGACATTACTGGCTTTACATCATTAGCAAAGCCAAACAAATAAACTCTGAGAATCATGGGCCTTCAGGGGATGTACGGCTTCACAAATGACTCAGTTTATCTACAATATTTAACGTTTCTGTAAATAATCCACGTCCCCTACAGTTTCAAATGTAACATTAACATCGGTATTATTTCTCTCAGGGTATAGAGTTATGGAAATGATCGCTGGGCAATGAATGAATGTCATGAACAGTAAACCAACCTGATTATGTATCTGCGTTCTTTAACATTTCCGTATTAAGCATATATAACACAACCCTATGATTTTCCATTGAGATCAACTGAAGGTATTAAAGGTTTCATGATTGACCTTTTGTAGTTAATGCTTTAATAATATGACTATCCCTGCTCTCGTGTAGTTTCCTACCACATCTTTGTTTTTGCCATAGCCTATATTGTATGTAGAGGATGGCAGTCAATAAATCATATCATCCCTTGATCATAAATTAGCTGTTTTTCCACTGGAAATATTAACAGAAAGAGCTAATACAATTAGGAAGGTCTGTTGAGTAAATAATATTAGTCGGACCTACAGAAAAATGCCCTGTCCATTTGAATCATATAGCAAACAATGATCTGAGATTTGCCCAAGTAGCCAATTGTTTAAAGGTCCCATGTCATGCTTTTCCGGTTATTACTAGGGATGTAACGATACGAAAAACTCACGGTACGATAATATCGCGATAACAACTCCACGGTACGGTATTTATCGCGATATTGAATAATAAAGGGGAAAAAAATGTAAATTCTTTTTTTTAATTTTTTTTTTTAATTTAAAAATGTTTTACTTGGAAAAATGTTCTTTATTAAATAATAAATCTGATTTTTACAGCATTTTAGTAGGATAGCAGTATTTTAAAGTGTCAAAAACAAAGTGACAGTAACAGACTGGAACAAGAAAACCAGTGTTTTTGTACCTAGTACTACCAAACAAAGTAGGCATTTTCTTTGTGCCACTGCACCTCACAAATAAACAAGGACATTTAATAATCAGACCCCGCAATAAAATAAATCAAATTTCACTTTAGTTTTTCAAGTAACTCAACTCAAACTCACTAAGTCACTCACTCAGCGTCATCAGACAGGTTTTTAGGAATATGAGCATGTCCACATTTCCAGGTAGAAGCTGGGATGTTTGGGCGTTTACAATATCCCCCTGCTGTGGAAAAAACTCTCTCGCTTGGTACTGATGTTGCTGGGACAGCAGTGGTCGCGTTAACCGAATATTTTTTTTAACAATGACGGAAAAAATTGAAAGCAGTCTGTCATTTTGACAGATTAGAACAAACTCGGAACAGCGCCAAAGTTTCCCCGCAGCGAGGCTCTGGTGTTATGCCGTGTTATGCATGCCCTCCAAAAGGAAATTATATAGTTTCCAAACCGTACTTTGCCGTACAGATCATTGAAATGTCTGGGAGTTTTTGCTTTACGCTGTGCGCGCTCCCGCGAGGTGCATGCATATCTCGGTGGGCATGCATAACACGGCATAACATGTGCCCTGTAAATACCCTGTGCCCTGTAAATACGATGTCCTTTTGTGTTCTGTTGTTTTATGTTCATGTTGTAACCTACTTGCTGCCATGTTGGACAGGTCTCTCTTGAAAAAGAGATCGATGATCTCCATGGGACCACCTGGTTAAATAAAGGTTTAAAAAAAAAAAGGTGTTTAAAAAAAAAATTTAATTTTTTTTTTTAAAAATCGCGGTAGATTTTGTCAGTCTCACGACGGTATTGGGACGTTTATTTATCGCGATACCGCGATATTCGGTATATCGTTACATCCCTAGTTATTACCCGTCCCCTTGTGTGTTATGAAGGTTTTTATGCATGTAAACGATCTGCAGTCACAAACCCTCAAAATACACCCGGTAACGAGTAAAACTCTAACACAGAAAAGACCTGTCTATGCTGCCCCAGAACGCCTCGTTGGACATTTCTCTTTTTCTTCCTGGGTACAGTGACGTGACCATACCCAAATGGACCCATTGGTTCAAATGGACCAATCCGTGGAGCTCCTCACACACACACACTCTCGCAGCAGCGAAACTGTGGCGCGCTTACACTGTAGGTGCGCCGCGTTTGGGGGTGCGGGTGCTAGTGGAGCCTCGCAGATGGGGGTGCTGCAGCCCCTCAGCATCCCCCCCTTCCCGCGTCCATTCACGATGTCTCGCTGTCTCGCAGACCCCACGCAGCAAGCAGGAAATGAACCCAGCTCACACTCTCCGCTCTTCGCAGCAGCGAGCCGCGCAACGTCCCGCCAACACGGCACCCAGACCCCACGCAGCATTCTCATCTGTTTGTCCTTACTGGTGTCATTTTCTGGTTGCTAACGCCATTGTAACACATAATCACTGATGTTCCGCTGTAACGGTGGTGGAATCATCAGAACAGAGGGGGCGGGCTGACCAATCAGAGCACAGTGGGCTCAAAGGGAGGGGGGGGCAGGAGCTCCAACAAGCCGTGTAGGACAGAGAGTGAATAAACATACTATACAGCAGTGACCATCAACTGGCGGACCGCGGGCCACATCCGGCCCGCCAGACATTCTCATCCGGCCCACACGGCGGGGGTGACTGTGGCGTTGGCGGAGTGGTTAGTGCGTTTGCCCCCCACTCATTTTTTTTTATACAACGTCTCGTGAGTAATGTGCAGTACCGGAGTCCAACAGAGAGGCAGCAGCTGCGGGACAGTAGACTGCGTACTGCGTAGCCTTCCCTGCCCTGAAGAAGAAGTGATTGGATAAATGTTGGCCCACGGACAAATGTAGTTGGTGATCCCTGCTATACAGAGGTGCTGTATGAGAAACCAATGTGAGTTTGGAAAATTGCACAATATAAATCTATTCACCTCAACAATGGAATTATGATCAGTAGAAATGGCCATGACATGGGACCTTTAAGGTAAACAGTAACATTACTTTTCAATACAATATTCAAATATCTCTCATCTCTTTTCCTCTATGACTGTAAACAAAAGAAAACTGTCCAATAAATTAAAAAATGTTAACGATATACTGGAACTATAACTCAAATTACATGATCCATTCCATTAATGTCAACAAGGTTCTAAAGCAGTACTTCATTTTGATTTTTTTACATCAGTATCAGTAAACACAACATTGATATAATAGCTTTTAAGTTGATATGGCAAACATGTAAGCAAACATTTACAATCTATCTAGCAAATACGGAGCAACATTCGAATTTATTGAATTTTTGTCACTGGTCACCGGCAAATGTAAGTCTATAATGCACGCTCTCTCTGTCTGGTTTCTGTCAACGTATCAGACAAATATCTGGATATTTAGCTGCTTGACCGGTTGGTTTTGAACGTCTGAAAGTCCGGACCAAACCTAGGTAGGTGTGAAAGGCTCTTAAACAGCACATGTGTACCAAAAGCAAAAAGGAATGTTCAATACTGATAATAATTCTATATAGCTGAGGAGAACTGGAGAGGTGTAATGCCTAAACATTTTAAAATTAGATTTGCCCTGTCTGGCTGAATAGTTACTGTTGTATAATTGCCTTAATTTCATTTTCATTTTCAAACCTAAACATAACGTGACTTGATGATATGACAGGTGTTGTGCACCGTCAAAAGTGCTAAGTCAGTCATGTTTTATGTTGTTATTCTTGTATTGTCTTTCACTTCCTGTTTTGTTTTGTCACGTCTCATTTCAGCCTCATTGACTTCCTTTCCTAGTGTGTTCTCCCGCACTCATCAGCATCAGCCCCGCCCCTGATTGTTTTCACCTGTGCCCTGTTATCTCCTGTTTATATTCCCCTGTTTCCCTCTGTTTGTTGTCAGTTCGTCTTGTCCTGTCCTCATGCCAGAACTCTGCTCATCAGCGTTTGCCCTTTTTGTTACATGCTATATTCATGCTCCTGAAACTTATTGTAAGTTTGTTCCTCACGTTGTGAGCGATTTATGTTATGCCTATTTGAAGCCTTTTTTGTCGCCTCGATTAAGAGTGTTGTTTTTCTTTTTGTATACCTTTTTTGGCAAATAAAGTATATTAATTATACTTTACCTCTGGCTCCCGGGTCGTGCATTTGAGTCCTTATGTCCTTGTGTATCCAAGTTTGTAACAACAGGTTTAATCATTGTTAAATCATCTATTGGAAGAAAAGTGGGAAAAAAGTCAGAAAGCTAGCAGTTAAGGGTGATATAAGTGAAGAATGGTGGGATGACATTTGTAATTTTGTTACATAAATGTGCTTTTAGAATCCAGTATAGCAGTCTCAGTGTGCAACCATAACAAGAACAGAACAGTCAGACCATCATCCAACATGCCAGCCATGTAGCGTGATAAAGAATGGTCGCTCTTCAACATTGTCTGAGTAGGAGATGCTTTGTTAATGAGACGTAATGGAAGTGGAATATAAACACACACTTGTGGGGGGCTACTGGGATGTTGTATTGTGCCTCACTAATGGAGGATGCATTTTAAAAGCAACAACAAACAGCATGGTGGCTGTTTACTCGTTCTTCCAGGCCTCTGAAGATGATCCGTGTGATGTGGCCGCTTGAGGCAGAGTGTGGAACTGTAGAGCTGTAAAGATGTGAGGATCAGGCCTATGAGAAGCCGAGACGACACTGTCATAATGACATGCTGCTGCCATCCCACGAGACACAGATCATCCTATAGTGGGGTCACTCCCACAGAGACTGCATGCTTTTATTTTGAAAGGCGGCAACTACGTGATCACCCGAACATTTCCGAGTGATACGAGAAGATTTTCGTTCGTACCGGAGGAGTGTTGGTCTCCAAACTTTTTTGAATTTGTGTTTCAAAAGCAACCACAAAAAAACAATACATTACATTAAACAGCACGATTTTTATTTTTTTTATCAAAGAATTAACATAAACAGACACACTGAATTGTCATGGCCAACCTGATACCTTGTTGAAACATAAACTGGATAAACTAAAGATGTTTCCACACTGGCATAAGGGCAACGCTGTTAGGCAAAGCTAACTAGACCTCAGCCAATTTCCATGTTCAGAAGAAGCTGTAGCCATAGTTTTAGCGCTAGCCCTACTTATGGCTAAAGAGATAGCCGGAGTCACAACTGTAGCTTTATAGCCTTAGCATTAACTATCTTTGTATCCACAATCACAGCCCCAGCCAGATCCTTAGCCATAGACACAAATAGTGTTTCAGCACACAACCCTCAGCCAATCATAGCTGTGGTCACAGCCAGACTGTAGTTACTGCTGGGGCCTCCTCTGAAAATATGGATCAGAGGGAAGCAGAAAGTATTTCAAGTGATTTCTAAATTTATCTTAAGGAATTGTGAGTATCATAAAAAAAAATGGAACAGATTCCAACTGTGACCCCCCATCAGGAGCTTTTTTCATAACTGAATAGGATAAAAGTAAAATGTTAGTCATCCAAAAAAGTGTCATGTGACAATACAGACATGACGCATTGCTGTTATATATTTGTCATATTTATTGATGATGATGATGATGATGATGTCAGAAGTTTTTAATATGTGGTCCTTACTTCCTACAATGTGAATCTACTATAATCCAAATTGATTACTGTTGGACATTGTTATTTCAGCAAGTCTTGTGTGGGGCATCTCTGAACTCAGCACGCTTTACTCTCTGATTTAAAGATGAAAAACATTGTTAATCAAAAATATATACAGTATGGGTGCATTTTGAAGAAATGTGGCACTGTGATTTAACAATGGGAACTACTTCAAAGACTTAAAACATGTGATGTGGAAAATGTAGTCGAAACAAGGGCAGATGCTTAAAATGTGTGATGCACAATATCTACTTCAAGTGAAGCGCACACACACACACACACACACACACACACACACACACACACACACACACACACACACAAACACACCCCCCACATTGTCATATCCTTTAACAGCAGTGGGCATAAATGCTTGATGTTATGTGCAAGTGAGAGCATGAGGATGAGCTTTTACCAGAGGTGCTGCCAGCTCTGATGAGACAGGAGGAGCACAGAGGAGGAGCAGAGAGGAGGTACCGACACGACTGCAGGCGGCTGGAGCGCTGGAGCGGGCGGACTGATGGGAACACAGGTGTGATCACATGTCTACACACATGCATCAGGGATATGACTTTATGATTGATTCATCTTTTTATTAACGGAGTAAGATCATTTAAAACTGTGACAAAACCTTATATTAAGTAATATTCAGACTAAATTAATATAGCCGAGTCAACAATCAAACCATTGGCAGATTTGTTTAGGCTCAACCAAAAATTCAGTCATGATCTAGTCAGCTGTGTTACTGTTTATTTGATGAAGTTCATTTGTTAAAGAGGCCCTATATATCGCTTTATAATTATTATTTTTACTCGCTGCTATCTCTTAGTAAGACTATTCAACTAATGTAACACAATCTGTAATAACTGTGCAATATACTGTATACTTCACTGTTATCTGGCTGCTATCAAACTACTTTATATAATGTATGCACACTTCCAACTATCCGGCACTCATTTGTGCATGTAAATGGTCCGCAATGGCTACAATTCATGTGTTCCTTCCAGAGAGATCACAACAGAGCCGCCAGCTAACCAATCAGAGCAGACTGGGCTCTGGTTTCAGACAGAGGGTGAAAAGAGTTGCTGCAGCACAGGCAGTATGATAAAAAAAAGCTTTTTGAACATTAAAACATGGAGACATGTCCCAGTAGAGGAACTAAATACCAATATGAACCTGAAAATGAGCATTATAGGGCCTCTTTAAATTAGGCTTGGGAGCATGGCCACTCCTCAGCCTTACCTCTTTATTTTAAAGGGGCTCTATTATGCTTTTTGGGGGTTTTCCAGTGCAAATGAGAATAATAGGGTCGCTTTAAGACTTGTCATACTTGGCCAACACATCCAGCCACCATTTATCTTCGTTCTCATGACCCACCCTCCCTCTCCCCTCTACTCATTCAGTCCCCTATCTTAGCCACATTCCTCCATGCCTCCACCCATCAACCCCTTCATACATGTAACCCTTCATCCCTCACTCCCCTCAGCTCTTCTTTCTCACACACATTCCTTAAAAATCATAAATATAGAAAATAAAAATATACACCATATAACATCTTACTAAAAGTATCTACATATACAGTACATAATATTTGTACTATATATCAGATATAGGGGCTGCTGTCTGCAGTGACTCGCTCAATACTGGACCAATTTACAAAATACCAAAAGAGCCATTTTGCCCCCTTTTCCACCAATTTTTTTTGTCTGGAGCCGCAAAACATATTTGATAGCTTGATAGCTTATAAAATTGTATATATTGTTACACCATAGACAAAAACTACAGTTTTTTTGCATTTATTATTTATTACATTATAGAAAACTGTTTACCTCTAATAATAAACAAAGAACTCTTATAAGGAGAATTAAAAAAAAATACACAGGCCTACTTTAAAATAAATCAACACAGCACTTGGGGAGTCCTCTGCACATTTGAAGAAAATGAATATAATTAAAATGGGCCCACTTATATATAAATAAAACATATAGCTGCACCCTAAAAAGAGTTAACTGATTGAATTATGACTGAAGATCGTCAGCTGTCTTCCTCTTCCGTGTTTTTCCTCCAATACGTAAAGGCTGCAGCACCTTTGACAACTTCTCTCCACATATCAAACATACCGGTAAACCAGCATCGTTTGCTGTGAAAGCAGATAACTCTAACCACGCAGAATTAAACCCTCTGTGTTCCTCCGATACTTTTCTTTTATTTGATTTATCCATAGTTCGCTCATCGAGCCAGGGGTCAGGTTATTCGCCTGTTATTATTATTGTTGTATGTTTTGTTTCTGACATGTTCAATAAATTGACTAAACATTTTTTTTTGAAAAAAAACCATGAGCCTGAGTCTTCATCATGTCTTCACCATGAGCCTGAGTCTTCATCATGTCTTCACCATGAGCCTGAGTCTTCATCATGTCTTCACCATGAGCCTGAGTCTTCATCATGTCTTCACCATGAGCCTGAGTCTTCATCATGTCTTCACCATGAGCCTGAGTCTTCATCATGTCTTCACCATGAGCCTGAGTCTTCATCATGTCTTCACCATGAGCCGGAGTCTTCATCATGTCTTTATCATGAGCCTGAGTCTTCATCATGTCTTCACCATGAGTCTTCATCATGTCTTCAACATGAGCCTTAGTCTTCATCACGTCTTCACCATGAGCCTGAGTCTTCATCATGTCT
Source organism: Dissostichus eleginoides (assembly GCA_031216635.1). Classification (NCBI taxonomy): domain Eukaryota; kingdom Metazoa; phylum Chordata; class Actinopteri; order Perciformes; family Nototheniidae; genus Dissostichus; species Dissostichus eleginoides. The sequence continues at coordinate 3,721,811 of CM062274.1, read as the reverse complement.
TCACCATGAGTCTTCATCATGTCTTCACCCTGAGTCTGAGTCTTCACCATGAGCCTGAGTCTTCATCATGTCTTCACCATGAGCCTGAGTCTTCATCATGTCTTCACCATGAGCTGGAGTCTTCACCATGAGCCGGAGTCTTCATCATGTCTTTATCATGAGCCTGAGTCTTCATCATGTCTTCACCATGAGCCTGAGTCTTCATCATGTCTTCACCATGAGTCTTCATCATGTCTTAACCATGAGCCTGAATCTTCATCATGTCTTCATCATGAGTCTGAGTCTTCATCATGTCTTCACCATGAGCCTTAGTCTTCACCATGAGCCTGAGTCTTCATCATGTCTTCACCATGAGTCTGAGTCTTCATCATGTCTTCACCATGAGTCGGAGTCTTCATCATGTCTTCACCATGAGCCTGAGTCTTCATCATGTCTTCACCATGAGTCTGAGTCTTCATCATCAGCCGGAGTCTTCATCGTGTCTTCATCATCAGTCTTCAGAGGGTCTCTGTGCTCTCGAAGATGTCCTGCCTCGTTCCTGTGCCTCAGACGCTGTTTCTCAGTAGCTTTAGGGACTTTTATTGTCAATCTTTTTAATTTAAAATCTTGTGTTTATTTTTATTTTTTTTATTTATAATATGGTGAAACTTCATTACCCCCCTGGGGTTAATAACGTATTCTGATTCTGATTTGATTCTGAATAGTGAAGGATAAATGTGATATGATTGGGTTGAATCATAAGACTTGAACTGTAGATATTGAAAAAAAACATACGAGTAGAATTCAGCACTGAGGTCTGATGTGTCGAGTTTCACATAAGTCACAATGTCAAAGAAAACATGTATCTGTCTGTGAGAGGGACAGAATCCCCTGTCCCTGGCTCACAGTCGGTGTGTGTCCACATGCTCTTTAACAGCGATCCAAGGCAAAGCAGCCATATCCTGCAGAGATTAGACATATTAAAGCAGCACTTAAAGTATATGGACCTGATTAGCCCCGGTAATGAAATCAAGCCTGACACCACAGTTCCCCTTTATATACACACACACACACACACACACACACACACACACACACACACACACACACACACACACAGTGCACACTCATCCTTCTACCTCTGATCTCCCTTCCCTTCGCTCTCCACCGAGCCTATAAAGCCAGATACCAATCTCTCTTTTTTCTCTCTCTTTCTCTCTCCCCCTTTCATTCTCTCACCCTGCAGCACATAAGCCACCTCCTTCTCCCCCCCCCCCACCCCGCTACTCTCTGTCTTTCTCTGTTTTCCTCTCATTTCTGGAGTAAGTGTGCTCCCTAGTGTTGTCTACATCAATGAGAGGCAGACAGAGCAGTGGAGGAAAGGCTTTCATTACACTTAGATAGAGAGACATGGTGAGAAGTGCATTTTCACAATGATAAAGAAGGCATTTGGAACTGTTCAAGGGAATCTGAATACACATTGGTACCTTTAGACCTGTTATCTTCTCTAAATAGGTTCAGTCTCGGGTTCAATTTGTTGCAGGATTACCGACAAACTAGTGGCTTGATTTTCATGAATCTTTTTTTTTTTTTTTTATCGTTTATTTGAATAGGGACAATGCACATTAATGAACACTTAAGATAAATAATGCTTCAAGTGTAAATATGCCGGATTTTAGCTTTGAGCTAATTTCCATCCGTAGTCCCTGACATGACATTTATAAACATAGCAAAAAATAAATACATGATATGCAAAAAGAGCAAGAGCAGCATACACAAGTATTTATGACATGGTAATACAATATAGCAGCAACGACATATAAAGTGCAAGAGATGATACAAGAGCTACATAAAGTGTAAGAGGAGATGTATTAAAGTGCATTTAGCGGTGATTGCACATCTGTTTGTTTCTCAACCATTCTTTGAGTTGAACTTTAAAGCTATTGAGAGTGGGACAATCCCGTATCTGAGTTGGGAGGCTATTCCACAATGAGCTGCCTTTAATGGAGAGTACATTTTGACCAAAAGTGGTCCGTCTACGATGGACTTCACAGTCTCCTCTGGTTTCTGACCTAGTGCAGCGTCCAGTCACTGGACACTGCACGCTTTTTTGTGAATGAATTCCCCTAAGGGAGGGGGGGCCAGTCCATGTAAACATTTATAAAAAAAGCACATACTTTTAACCCTTGTGTTGTGTTCAAAAGCTGTTACCGTTCATGGTGTTCGCGGGTCAATTTTGACCCATAATTTATCTCAGTCCAAAACACACAAAAAAAATCACTATCATCCAATATTGTTTTAACTACATCATAACTAACTTATAATGCATTCATAACCGTACAATCCTGTTGTAATTTAATGTTATGGCCCAAAACACATCACACCACATATTGCACACGTGCATAATGTGTTCAGGTTCAAGTGTTAGTGTACATATTCTTTGAGAAAGGTCGAGTTCACGTGGGGGGAGGGGGGCAGAGGGAGGGGAGACCAGGTGCATGTTGCGAAAGCTTATTGTTACAGTTGATGAAGGGGGTGGGGCTGGGGTGTCTAAAGTGAAAGATGAATCTTGTTTGGGCCAAATTTGACCTCGTCACCCAAAACAATTCTGCTGGGTCTTCCCAGACCCGAACACCAAATTATACACTTTTTTTAGACCTTTAGACTTGGCAAAAATTGTCATTGTTTTGTAGTGTTTATATAGCTGTTGTGGAGGATATCATGAAGCCTTGTTCCGATAAAAAAAACTAGAGCGTACAGCGTAGTTATTATATAATTTTAACTTGAAACGGGTCACGGGAGACCCGAACACAACATAAGGGTTAAAAGACTTACAATTGTCAAAACTCAAGAAATTGTGTTTATCAAGGATGGTACAGTGGTGGTATGAATATAGCTTTCTGTCAAACACCTGAATAGCTCTCTTGTACAGCTGTTCTATTGGTTTCAGGTTTGTGGCACAAGCAAACGACCAGTTTGTAAAACAGTATTCAATGTGGGATAGAATCATACAGTGGAGGTATGACTTTGCAGCATTGACAGTTAAGAAGGGTCTGATTTGTTTAAAATGTTGCAAGTTGAATTTAATAGTATTGGATACTTTCTAATCTAGATGTAAAGATGTAGCATGGGTCAAGGCAGAACATTTTTCTTTTGTGAACCAGATTTGATAGATATACACATAATATTTTATTCGTGGAAACAGCTTTGTTGGAGGTCTGTGCTTCAGAGTTCGCTTCTAGTTGCTCACTGTTATCATTCCCCCTTTCTTTTCTGGTGAGGAAGGTTTTCCTTTGCCAACACTTGCACATCTTAAGAGTATAGGTGAACACTGTCAGGTTGAAAATGCAATCCAAAGTTCCAAAGCTGAGACGTCGCAAAATATTTGCCTTTTGGGATGATGGGAGTCAGATTATTGTTATTATTATCACAGAATCCCAAACTCTTGCTGTAAAGATGCATGCTTTCTGTCTCGTATGACGAGACGTATAGACTATTTTATTAGGATAATTCTCTTTCAGTGCACCTCACTTCATGTTTACAGTTGTGGAAGAGTCATCAGTGTTTTTTCTAACAAAATATGACTTATAAGTTTAAACTAGTTGAGAGAAAGTTAAAACATGGGAGAGTCTCCGTTTGTCCAGATGTAATGAGGTCAAAGATCCTGCAACGGTATCTGCAGTTACTGTATGAGGAACTGAACGGGATAAAACCAGTAATTTTCACACCTGGTTGGATAGGTCCATTTATATAATATAATATTTAGAATGTGCAATCTGATACCAGCATTGGGAAAATTAATGGTTACCTAGATGCTGGGATTCAAGTGTAGGTTCATCACTGGTGTTGTGTCTGGCCAATCATTTATTCTTACCCATTACTTTGCCAGAACGCTTGGTTTTGCAGTTTGATTTTTCATTGGGTCGGGCTGTGTGTCCCTTACCAGAGCGGCATATTGGGGTCCTTTATTTGTGTTCTTGTACATGTAAAGCCCAGAACATGAAGGCATTGATTCCTCCATATCACCATGCAGAAAGCCAATAACTGTGTCATACTGCAAGTGAGGTAAAGTTGCAGAGATATGTTTGACCAAACTGTGTGTTGATAATTTAAATATAATGTCATCATTTGCCACCAGTTTTGGAAGATTAAGACTGCAGTTAACAAAATGTAACAGTCCTTAAAGAAAGTGAGGTACACGTTAATACATTGATGACTAACATTTTGTAAAATAATAGATTTTATTATGAAATTCTAAATGTAATTTACTTTAAAATGCACCTATCATGCTATTTTTAGGCATAATTATGGGTCTCAGATATATACAAATATATAAAAACATGTCTATGATGTGTTTTTTTCAAAATACAAACAGATCATGCATTTTAGACATCCGGAGCTAATGCCTGATCAGAATTCTACCGGAGATAAAGTTAAATTCTGCTGTGATAAAACGCCATCCTGTTCTAAACCACATCAAGGATTATTTATGAAACAGTATGGAGCTCAAATTATTTTTCTCTTGCGGGTTTACCACAAGGTGAGTTCTTTTTTAAATTTCCTGCTTTTTAAACACATGTGCTCTCTAGTACAGGTTAGCTCTGAGTGTTAGCGATGCTTGCTAATGTAAACAAAGACGAGATCACGTCCAAAACACGTCAGGCATTGTTTCTGCAACTCTCTGTGGGTCCACCATCCAAAATTACGTAATATCGGCAGCAAATCTGTATCCGCTCGTTGTACCCCCGTTTTTAAAAGATGTGGGTACGGAGGAAAAGAGAAAGGGTTTTATTTTCTGACACTGCTTGAGTTCCCCGACACACTGGGGAAACATATTTAACATCAAAAAGTGCATTTTGCATGATAGGTCCCTTTAAGTTAATTGTGATACATTAATTTATTTTGCATACAAAATAACTACTAAAGTATTTAGAATGAGCTAATTTGACTACTGCGCAAATCATAATTTTTGTAGAAACATTTAGAAAAAAGGACTTTTACTTTTATACTCCACTAAAGACTTAAAATGGGTTTTAAAGGTTCTAAAATTGTCCTAATTTTACAAAAAGCTGTTTGAGTGGATTTAAGGTGGAGGCTGAGCTGTTTCAGGTCAATCTGAATAGTTTGCTCATACAGAGAGGGATTTCATGTGTCAATAACTCGTTGTACATACAACCAGGCATGCAGGTATTAATATTAGTTGTGCATTAAATATACAGAATGCACAGAAAAGAAGGTGATTGGACATCAGAAGACAGAATAATTCAATGCAAATGAAAGTCGACACTGTCGATAAAGTAAAGTGAAGCTCATGAATAAGTACATGGAGCTTGAATGCAGTCATGTGTCCAAAGTGACAGCGCATATGCTTGATAATTAGCTCAGTGCAGCAATCCATAAAGTGACCCAGTGGAAGGCACACACTGTAACAGCCTCTATATGTGTTCACATGGATCTACACTGTACTGTACATACATCAAATCACACATGAATGCATTCGCACAATCACGGACACACCAATCAGATCAGCTGTGTGAAACGAGTGTGTGTCACGTTGCACTCCGACACTATTCAGACTCACAGCTGCACTTGTGCTGAAAAGCAGTTTGTCGTCAAGGCTCTTTATTTGACAGCTGTTCCAAAAAGACTGCAGTCCTATCTATTGCTTTTTTATTATCTACATTCACTTTTTTCATCATGCTCTAACACTTGGAGGACTTAAGGGATAAGGCAAAGAGCGTATCAGTTACTCCGGCACAGTGAAAATGCATGTAATTCTCTCTATAACCCTATTGTTAATGGAAAGTGATAGGCCAAACCGAAGAGCCACCCGGTGTTGGCCACATATCTCTATAACTTATATAAAGTGATGCTCATTTGGACGCAGCTCTCTGCAGGTTTCATCCTTTCTAATTTAATTTTGACCTTTCCATAAATTCACACCCATTTCCCAGCCAGAGATATGGAGGAGAATGATCTTTAGTATTTTAAATTGAAAGGTTGTAATTGAAAGAGCACCTGTAGCAGAGAGGAGAAATTATAGGATGTCCATTTTTAACACTGATACCCCTGAGAAGCCCAATGATCGAAGCGTGTAAGGACATCCTGCACGGCTCGTTGCGAGGAGAACACCCCAGCTACTCCCGACCGCTCCGTCAGCGCTCCCCTGACATGTAGAACATTATGTACACAATACAGGGTAATGGGCTTTTGTAGTTCTCGGCTATGAATTTGTGCCCAATAAGTGGGGAGATTTAGGAGGGACGGTTCCATCGTCGCCTTTTGCAATTAAGTAAAGCCACACAGCAGAGCGGCTGGCTCTCGTTCCCCTGCCACACAGGAGTAATTTGAGAAAGCAGGCCTTGAGGCTGTCCTTTAACAAGCTCATCCAGATCGCCACAGAACGGCACTCTGGAGTCAGCTGGCTTTAAGTGGCTGCATTTCATTCTGAGGACCAACTGACAAACATACACGGCCCCACTTAAGATGTGAAAATATCAAACTATATGGCATCCGTAGGAATCTGTACCGCCCAAATGGAGTACTGAAGGTTGTCAACATGGAGGATTTCTTGTCGAGACGTATCTGCCAGAAGGAGCTTTTAGCATCTAGCACAGAAAACACTTTTGCTCCTGACATCTGTGCTGCAACTTCTTCTACTGTTCTCATAGGGTGATGTGGTCTTTTCAGCGCTGTGTTGAGGTCTTGTGGATTGATACACAGTCTTATTTCCTGCTTGTCATTTTTGTGTGCTGCCACCATAGATGAGACCCAGTCTGTGGGCTCAGTAGCTGGTATAATGACACCTATGTTTTGCATGCGGTTAAGTTCAGCTTTAACTCTGTCTTGCATTGCAATAGGAATGCGGTGGGCAGGTCTAACCACAGGTTGTACACTAGGATCAACTGTCATGGATTAAGTGATTGGTAGTTCTCCAAGTTCATCATCAAACAGGTCTTTGTACTGCATGAGTGTCTGTGTGGTGAAATCCGTGTTGCTTTCCGTAGTGATCTGGTGGACATCCTTGCTCAATGTGACAATTCCCATGTCCACGCATGCCCGAAATCCCAGTAGTGGCTGCACATCTTTGTTCACTATGAAGAAAGGCAACGAATGGGGCTGCTCCTTTAAGCAGCAAGACAGTGTGACCAGGCCTTTGGTCTCAATCCTGCTTCCTCCATAAGCAACAAGGTTTATAGCAGTCTCTTGCTTCACAAGTTGCTCGCCATTGGTCACTTGTGTGAAAGTTTCTTGAGACAACACATTGCATTTAGCTCCTGTGTCAACTTTCATTTCAGTTGGTATGCCATTAATGTGAATTGTAACAAATCCTTCTTCTTTGTCTTTAGCTTGAGGATTAACACTATCAACACGTCTTTCGATATCTACGCCATCCACGTAGAACGTGTCTTCTCTGTGTGTTGTGGGCTCTTCCACTGTTACTTCATGTACAGACTGTTTAAAATTATTTATATTTGAATGACTGTAGCTGCGTGGTTTAGACTTGCAGCATTTTTTGTAGTGATTAACTTTTTCACAGTTATGGCACTTTTGCCCGAAAGCTGGACACTTTTCTCGCATAGCTGCATGGCTGCCTCTGCAATTATTACAGTTAGAGATGCTCTGGGAGTGAGCGAGTGACTGTGGCTTTGGCTGATACCTTCTGCTAGAAACAGGTCTCACTGCATCAACACTGGTAGCTTGAACGGCTAACGTCCTGCTACTTTCCTCTGTCATTTCGTGTATACGGCAGACTGAAATAGCTTTAGCAAGTGTCAGTTCACTGTCTCTCAACAGAGTTTTTCTTAAAGAGTCATTGATTATGCCACCTACTATTCTGTCACAGATTAGCTCCTCAGCTAAGTCTCCAAAATGGCAACTTTTAGCTTTTATCTTGAGATCGCTGATGAATGACTCAATGCTCTCACCTTGCTTCTGATTTCTTGAATGAAACTTGTGCCTTTCCATTATTTTGTTACGTTGAGGGTTGCATATTTCACGGAATTTCCGTATCAAACAGTCCGGGTCCTCCCTTGATTCAGCTGGGGAGATCACCGCACCGTCGGGGCCTGGCGTGCGCACTTCAGCTGCATACATAAAGGATCGTTCACGTTCAATGGCTTCGGGTCCAGCGAGATTGAGGAGGATGTAAGCCTTAGTCCTGGCCGCCTTGTCTGGATGCGCTGCGGCGATGAAGATTTCATACTCCCTCTCGAAGATCCGCCAGCTCTCCGCGACGTTTCCTTCAAACATAAAAAGGGTCGGGACGGCGAAATCATTGTAGCTGGGGCTAGCGTTAGCCAGCTAGTTAGCGTTAGCACGGTCCGTGGAAAAAAAATTCTCCAGACGAGAGGAGAGGCTCGTGCCGTCTTCTGACCGGGCCCGGCGCCATGAGGGGGCAAAAGGGGGCATTGCCCCCTCAGTTGTATTCTTTGCCCCCTCACTTTGAGCATCATTCATCCATCGAAAAGTAAAATAAATGTCACAATTATTAAATAACTTTAAATAATTACTTCCCCCAATACACGTTACTATGTTTAGATCAGATATGTGGGCAGGCAGTCAAGCAACGTGTAAAAAAGCCTCAACCCCAAGTGAGTTTGTTAATGAATGTTAGCGTGTGTGCTTAGCTGTAAACACAGTGGGATGGGGACCAAAACGTCCCCGTTTTCCGGGCAAAGTCCCCGTTTTCGGTGGCCGGTACCCGGTTGAAACTCCCGAAAATGTTCCCGTTTTTGAATGTGCGTTAAAAAACATAGAGCAAGGTGAAATAAAATGTTACATGTCAGTAAAAACAGAGTAACAGTGTTGTGCCTTTTTGTAGCGTTAGCGTATTTCTTCTTCTACTACTTCTTCTTCTACCTCTACTTCTTCTTCTTCTACGTCTACATCTTCTTCTTCTTCTTCTACTTCTAATTCTTCTTCTTCTACCTCTACTTCTTCTTCTTCTACTTCTAATTCAATGTACCTGCCCGCAAAATATTGGACAAAAGAAACTCGGCTAGTAGTGTCAACTAAATCCATAGTATTACAACAAAAGTGCTTTAAACGAGGTAAATTACGAATGTATGTTCTCAATCGCCAAGTGTGGGATTGAATATTACATTAGTTTAGATTAGATGTATTGTCCCCAGGGGGAAATTCATTTCCACAGCACTGTGAAAACTATATGAAATCGACAAAAAATAAGACAGACATCTACAGATAGCACCACACATGATGGTTACTTGTTATTATTTAGGGCTGCCTGTATGGATCAGGATTTTGCAAGCCCTTTTACTATAATAATAATATGTTGTGTATTATATAAACCGTATTGGTACAATGTAGTGATGGCAGTTTGACACTGAAGCTTCGAACGGAGCTTCAACCCTGGACTTCCTATTCCATAGAAGCAGTGATTCGAAGCTTGCTTCAAATCACGTGACATATGACGTCAGAAGCAGCAACTGCTTCATTTCCTGAATGAATCACCTGACTGGTTCGCCGTCCAATCAGGTGATTCAATACACTGCCTCGTCTCTATTCTGACTGGTGACAGGTTGAAACAGTTTCGAATTTGAGCGCTTCAACACTTTATAACCGCTCTAAACAATGCGCAATGTGTGGGTTGTTGTCGTAGTTTGCGTTGTTGCTGTTGAGTTGTTGCTGGTATTGCATTTGAATTGGATCATTATAGAGCAAGCCAGGAAGAAAGATAGGTCGTTCTGGCTCGGGAAACACTTCGAAATGTGGAGAAGTTTTGAACAAAAAGACAATTATGAGTAATATAAAAACAGTTCAATTGTTTAAGGAATAGATAGCCCAGTGGATAGAGCTGGCGGCCCGAATGCTGCGATGTCCTCCGCGCAGCTGGTTCAAAGCCCGGAATGGATGAACTTTTAATCATTGCTTTTCAACTTTAATACTTAATAACTGATAAAAGGCCGTCTCCGCCCAAAAAAATGTCCAGCACTCTCTAGTCTCTTCTCAATAACCCAATACACACAATTATCAATCTTTAATTGCAAATAGAACATGATATTCAGTCTTAGTGTGTGTGTGCATCGAATATTTTTCAAGGCAAAGATACGTTAAACCCACTGCAGCCTTGCACTTCGCCAGGAGAGGTCGCTGTAACTGAAGCTTCGAGAAATGAACCTATTTCCGACACAATTGTCCAAGAGGTTCGATGCTTCATTCAAAGCTTCATTTTGCCATCACTAGTACAATGAGCTAAATCTAGTGGCGGATTGTGGAACATTGATCTGATTTTTCTCATGGCAGTTTGACTCTAGAGACAAACCAGGGGACTGTATGTTTAATCTGTGTCTGTCCATTTGGTGTAGTATTTGATCCAATATTACATTTCTTTTATATATTAGTCACTTGCTTATGATTTGCCAGGTTTTAGGCCTTGGTTTGAACATTCAATCCTGGAAATAAAAAATCACCCAGATTCATTGTTCCTTAATCCTGATATAGAGTAGATAGTAAGTAAGTAAGTAAATCTGCATAGGAAGAGGAGTTAAGGGATAGAGGAGAGAAGGTTATGGTATAATTACAGAGCCTGTCAATTTATACATTGAGGAAATCAATGTTAGTCTGTTAACCAAAGTGCAGCCATCTGATAATGTTCTATCGTTAAAGATCACAGAACAGAACGAGAGGGGTCAATCTGGAATACAAATAAAGAAGCAAAGAGACTGTAGAGCAGTGAGAAGGAACAAAGCTTGGTGTGTCAATTCATTACATTGACAGTATTTTCGTTGTGAAAAAAAATCGCCCCCTCGGATTTTTTAACAGCCCTCAGTCATTTCATCCTGGAGCCGGGCCTGCTTCTGACACCATGTAGAAGTTGTTGATACTTCTTAATAACTGCATGTGTGTATGTACAAGGAATACACAATGCATACACTGTAAAAAAAAGTCCGTGAAATTAAAAGGGAAAAGCTGTAAAATCACGACATCAAAAAACTGTAAATAGAGAAACAATGAAGCAGTGTTTAATTTACAGTAATATTTTGTAAAGTACTGAAACAAACAAAACTGTTAAATTCACATTAAGAATATGTTTAAATAATTATATTTCATTGTATAATTTACAGATTACTGTGGTTTGAACACAGAAAAACTGTAATACATAAAACAATACAATACAGTTAAAATTACAACATGACAGTGTTAAAATCATGTTTTTTATATATTTTTTCATTCTTGAATATACTATAATATACTTACTTCTTATTTCTATTTGTTTAATACATATGTTTATTTTTGAAATTGGAAATAACCCAGTACTGAGATATTCTTGGAAATTAAATGAGAATCCATAAAACACCTGACGTTTGGATTCTGGGGCCGACCCATGGGCCGACCGGCTATTTGGAGTGGAATGCAGCCCATGGCAGACAGCCGTGGGCTGCATTCCAACAGTAATCGAACGCGCCACTTTTTGTGTCTTGTCTTTTTTTTAAATTGGGACAGCCTTCTCTCGGCGGTCAACGAAGGCAGCCTCCGAAGGAAACGGCCGCTGAACTGAGACACGCCTACTGAGCAGTAGAGTTTGTTTCTGTTATTTCATTGGACTATTTAATTATCGCGGGAGCAGCCACTTTTTGCAGGTTAACGGTTACGGCTAAATGCGCGGCCAAGTCGGTCTCAAGTCTGCCTGCCACGGACCACGGAGCTGTGTGCACATGAGCGGAGGATCACATCTGTAGCACTGGTAAGCTAACCGTTTATTTTCTTCAAACTTCAATTATAACACGGTGTGTTGTCAGGACAATACTAACTTCTGTTTGTGATTGAGTGCATTTTGCAGCAAAACGCTGAGGGCTTATGTTCTGCATTGCATAGGAACCCCAGTGTTTTTTCAAATGTGTTGGCGCGAACTGCAAGCAAACAACGGTGTGTTGTCAGGACAATACTAGCTTCTGTTTGTGATTGAGTGCATTTTGCAGTCATAGTTATAACGTCTACTGACCGGGAGTTAATTTAAATAGTCTGGTAACGTTATTGAAGTATCATGCTAAAAGCTGAACTCTTTATTTTCGTTTAATTCATGCTGTTGTGAAGCGGGGGGTTTGAAGCTACATCTGAGCGGGTTCAAAGTTAACGGGCAGTCGTGTTAGCGTGCTAAAAATGATTACCTGCCGTTTTTGCAGGTTAACGGTTACGGCTAAGTGCGCGGCCAAGTCGGTCTCAAGTCTGCCTGCCACGGACCACGTGGAGCTGTGTGCACATGAGCGGAGGATCACATCTGTAGCACTGGTAAGCTAACCGTTGAGGGGTTATGTTCTGCATTGCATAGGAACCCCTAAAAATGATTACCTGCCGTTTTTGCAGCAAAACGCTACAGACTTTGAAGGGTTATGTGCTGCATTCTAGAGTGCATAGGAACGAACCCCAGTGTTTTTTCAAATGTGTTGGCACGAACTGCAAGCGAACATTTTGTACTTACGCATCTTTTAAAGCTCACTTTTATCGGATTCACAATGTGCCTGCAGCCACTGCTAGAGCCATTGTTACAGATTTGAAATGTGCAATTTCGTTATGTGCGCGCCAATTTCAAACAGTGAAAGAACTTATATCCCACTTAAAAGATCATATAGTGGAGGGACGACCTGTGTTATGTCCAGTAACTGGTTGTACAAATACTTTCACTGTGAAATCGTCATTTACTGCTCATATGTCCAGAAAACACAGAGCATGTTCTGTTGATAGCATAAGTGACATGTACAGGGAAGCCATTTCTCCGTGTTCTGCACATGAAGATGCTTCCCAGAGCCCAAATGATGCAACAACAAATGAAAGCACTGATTTGACACAGCATTTCAATGAGACCTATCTTAGGAATGTATGCTTATTCTACTTAAAATTGCAAGGGCAGCTCCTTCTTCCAGCTTCAACAATACAGACCATTGTCGAAGAGATGCAAAATGTGCATGAGTTGGGACAGGATTACATTTTAAGTAAACTACGTTCACTTTTAAAAGATGACATGTCTCTAACTGATGATGCTATTGCTAAAATCTGTGATTGTGTGAAGGATTCCGATCTGTTCTCAGTCTGTCACCAGGGACCACTGAGAACAACATATTCAAGAGCTCAGACATTCAAAAAGATGTTCAAATACATAGAGCCTAAAAAAGTAACATTAGGAAATGATGAAAATATGACACAAAGGTTTGCTTACTACATACCTCTGAAACAAACAGTAAGTGGCTTATTAGAATCAGAATTTTGGAAGAATTCAATGTCACAGCAGTCATGTGAAACAGACTCAGATGTTTTTGGTGACATAAGTGATGGACACAACTTTAAGTCCAACCAGTTCTTCATTGAAAATCCAGGATGCCTGAAGCTAATTCTGTACCAGGATGCTTTGGAAATTGTCAACCCCCTTGGCTCTGCTAGGAAAAAACACAAAGTTGTTGCAGTCTATCTTTCTGTGGCAAATCTACCTGCTCATGTGCGCTCTAATACTGATCACATGTCCCTGGTTTTATTGTGTGGAGAGAATGACCTAAAACAATTTGGATTTGCTAAGGTGTTCTCAGAGATGTTAGTGGATTTAAAAGATTTGGAGGAAAATGGAATAGTTACAACAGTTGGAGACATGGTCAAAGGGGCTCTGTACTGCATTGCGGGTGATAACTTGGGTTCACACGGTATTGGTGGGTTCACTGAAAACTTTAGTCGTTCAAAGTACTTTTGCAGGTACTGTGAAATCACACAAAGTGAGTTTAAGAGTGATGATCCAAATGTATGTGGGCCACAGCGCACACCCGAAGGTTACGATTCTGCTGTTGCTGATCTACAAGTTGAAGACAGTCCACACATCAAAGGCATAAAGGCAAACTCTGTCTTCAATGCTCTGACATCTTTTCATGTTTGCAAGCCAGGTCTCCCACCTTGTTTAGGCCATGACATATTTGAGGGTGTCTTATCCTACGATGTTGCACTGTACTTAAAGTATTTTATTAAGAAAAAGAAATGGTTTACATATTCACTTTTGAACCGGCGCATAAAACAGTTCAAGTACAAAGGATCTGATGCTCTCACTAAGCCCTGTGCTGTCAACTCTGACGTATTCAAGCTCTCAGGTCAAGCCATTCAGAACTGGAATTTGTTAAGATTGCTGCCTGTATTAATTGGAGACAAAGTGCAAAATCCAGAAGATGATGTGTGGCAGTTGACTCTCCAGCTTAAAGATATTGTTGATCTGATTTGTGCACAAAAGATTTCGTTGTCACAGGTAGCCTATCTTGACATTACAATCCAAGAATATTTGGAAACAAGGAAGTGTTTCTTTCCTGAGAGTCCACTAAAACCAAAGCACCATTTCATGAGACACTATCCGGCACTCATCTTGAAATTTGGCCCTTGATTAGAGTATGGACAATGCGTTTTGAAAGTAAACACAGCTACTTCAAGAGATGTGCCAGGCATTTGAAAAACTTTAAAAACATCTGCCTAACTTTATCCGAAAGACATCAGATGTTTCAAGCATATCTTTCAGCTGGGCCAGGATGCAGTCAACTTCTGCAAGTCAAAGACAGTTCTACTTTTTACTCCAGTCTTTACAGTGATTCAATCAAACATGCAGTGAGAGAGTTTGGCTTTTCAGAAAACAATACTAGTGTTTCCACAGACATACAGTATAAAGGTACATCATATAAAAAAGGGCTTTTCCTTGTGTCCAAAAATGACGAGTCCATGGAGTTCGGAGAACTGCTCATTATTTTAATTCAAAATGATTCAGCTGTGTATTTTGTGATGGATATACATAAAACTGACTATCATTCTGAATACCACCTGTACTCTGTGACAAAACAGAATGCAAGGTTGCAATGTGTTAACATTAACGACTTGGTAGATTTTTATCCGTTACCATCATACATTGTTAACGGGCACCAAGTCATCCCGCTGAAACACAGTGTGTTGTCAAAATAAACACGATATTGGCTACTGTGGTGTTGAAACCATTCTAACAATGCACATGTATGCTTGGGAAAATGATAAAATACTATTTGAAAAATATTAAAGTGACAGCAGTTTTTGTTCTGCAATGTACAGAAATAAAAAGTATACATCCTCAATCACACCCTATACTCAAATTAGAGGTTCCTCTTATCTGTATATAATGTATGTACAGTATTACTTGACTAAATGTCTAATTATCTTTGTCTTTCATTTGTAATTTTGAAAACCGAAAAGTGTCGTTCTTCCATGATTCCAGAGATGACAGACATGGAGCAAACATTTATACGCAGTGCCATCACTGAGGTCTTGCCTGACCTTCCAGAGATGACAAAAGATATTCTGGAAGAGACTTTACAATCCCTTGGGGTGGAGACCTATGAGGATTTCCAGTTTGTTAATGAAGCAGATTTGCTGTCAGCTTTGAGGCCAATTCAAGCCAGAAAAGTCCTTGCTGCTTGGAAGCTGAGATGTATGTATACTTGTGACTATTTTAGTACAGGATGCAACCAGTGCCCAAAGTGGCCTGCATAAAAGATACATCAGAAATATAGAAACATTAAAACTGTGTTCCTCATAACTCTTTTTGTTAATATGTGTGTGTTTTGCAGGCCAGACTCCTGAATCCAGCAGCTCATCTGTTGGTGGCTCGCCAGGACCTTCTGCATCCTTGATGTCCTATTCACCCAGAAGTTCATCCTCAACCTCTTCCGACAGCTGCAAAAGGCCTGATATAGACTGGATGGATAGCTTTGTGATACCGTGGGATAAGTTCCCAGAGGAACTGATGCAGACACTGGAGAGAGGAAAACGACCTAGTCCACAAATGAGAAGAGAGATGGTACGGATTCTGGTGTGTGAAATGAAGCGAAAAAGTACTTGCTTAAGTAAAATACACACTATTGAAGTTGCAAAAAAGATAGTGGCAAAGTATCCTACGTCTCTTCAAGACATAATAGAGGGAGACGTGATCGGGCCAGGGTATCACTCTCTGGTCAAGCAATTGCAAAATAGGATAGAGAATGTGAAGCGATCCACGACCCCAAAAATAAGAAAACGAAAGAATGGCACCGACGAGTCAGACACAGATGAAGTCCCTCCAGAACAGAGAGCAGCAATCCAGGACACTTATGGGTGCATTAAATGGGATTTAAAATTCCTGCCCCTTGGAGAGACCGAAGAGAGCCAGCAGGAGAAAAAGGAAAAACTGAGGGTGATGTCTAAGCAAACTGATGTAAATCCAGAGGAGGTCAAACTTCTAATGAAGTCAACGTTCTACACGCAGCGTAAACAAGTCAACCAGGGGACAAATATAAAATCCCTCCTGCAAGAGTGGCCGTTTTGGTTCGACGACCTTGGCATGGCAGTCCACTTCAAGGAACTCACAGGAAGTGAGCTTCAAGAAACTTTCACACGGAATTTGGATCTGAAGGGGAAACGACTCCTGAACTACATGAATACGGTTGCTGTGTACAAGAGCAAAAGGTTGCTACAGGCTTTAACCAAGTTCAAAGTGATGAGAGGAGAGCTAAGTGGTTGTTCTGAAGACGTCAAAGACATGGTGCTGCTTCTACTGTCCTACTTTGATGAGAAGGAAGACACGATGTTCTGTTATGTGGAGGACACATGCCTGGCAGGGGAAGTACAGATGGACCAAGTTCAGTTGACTCCCACCATTGTTGTGTGTGGTAAGTAAAAACCTTCACTACTTTTTTTCTGTTCTTTCTGCTACTTCTTTCTCTCTTTTCTGTCTAATTTGAGACATTTATGTTGCACAATGTTTTTTGTTACTGTAAGCTCGTAAAGGGCTAGTTTGGATGCTTATGGATACTTATCCATAGTCAGTGTATTACTTGCATGTCTTTGGAGGAACAGGCAGGAGTACGGGTACGTATGTAAAGCTGTGGATGGGTGCAGCAGCGAAACGTATTTTAGCCACCTAAAAATTCAGTTTACATGTACGCTATATTTAGAATATTGTCACAAATGTACCCTGCTGCTTCAGTCCCTATCAGAAACAGACTGTATAGCTGTCTGACAGCAAGGTAGAGCTTTGAAAATATTCTTTAATATAGCATACACTAAGAGTAATATTGTTTTAGTTTTTTTGGCGGCTTAACTATGTCCACAGCAGTGCATTGCTTAGCTGTCTGCTGGTTCTCCTCTCTGTTTCTCCAAACTGTAGCTCCTACAACCCCCCTTCAAACAATATGAACTATCCCCTAAACTATCCCCTTTATCTCCCCTTAACCTGCAAATACACATACATAAATTTTTGTATTGATGGTGAGAGCAATTTAACAGACCTTAAAATGTAATAACATATGTGCTAAAATTGTTTTGTGAAATGTTTCAGGAAGACAAGTCTTGTTTTAATTTAGTTTGAATTGTGTTTTTCTTCTTTTTTAGGACGATCATGCTATTCTTCAAAGCGATACATGCTGAGTGTGGATCGAAACATAGTACAGGACAACATCCCCTCCTTGGTTTCTGCCCTGTCCATGATGTTTGGGAGCTATTATTGCTTCAACATCGCCTACCCGTCAGAGCTGGCATCCACCCTGGAGTTTGTCCAGAGGTATGTGTTTTTTGGGATTGGTTTTATCCAACAATTTATTTTATTAAACTGCAACAAATCTAAAGCAGCTGCTTCAGTGAATTGGGGGTTAAGATAATTGTCATTTTGGCTTCAAAATAATAAGATTGATGTGAATTTTTTTGTTGTTAGGCAAGCTATTTCATTATTAATTCTGTTGTTTGTTTGTATTTCTATTTTAAGGTGTTTTTTCTCCATCAACCCAGAGAAGGGCACCAAAGTGGAGAAGACACGCACATCCCGTCTTCAGGTGAACCCGAGAGTCCTCACCTTGATACAGGAACTTTCGGACCATGAGTGGCGTGATGTCTGAATATGGACAGTAAGATCAATGGCATGTGGCGATGTGCCCAAGTTACAGTTTGTTTGATTGTTTAAATCATAGTTAAAATTTGAAGTGCCTTTTTTCTAATTAAATTGTTCCTTTAACTAATTTAAAAAAATGCAATATGTAACTCTCAAAATGTCTAACTATTCTTTTAAGGTCATTGTAGCCACTCTTGGGGTTTGCTGTTACAAAGTGAAGTTGCTTAAACAATCTTCGGTTGGTTTATGTGGATGTAAAAGCTCAGGACATCACTGTTGAGTGTAAAAATGTTGACGTGTTACACTCCACTGGGTGGTTTTGTTTTGTTTTTTGTTTTATAAACATTATTTCCCATAAATCATTTGTAAGTAACCTCTCAACTTTGTTCAGCTTGAAGTTTGTTTATTGTGCAGCCTTAGTTTGTATGTTTTACCAATATGTATGTTGAGAAATGACAGATGTTTTTGATCACTGCTATTATATATATATATATATATATATAATAAATTCTTGGAAAGGCAAGTTCTTGTTGGAATTTTTTCAATTTTTAATACAGTGGCTCTTGAGGTTTATCTAGCTTTGCATTTTTAATTTTAAATGCTTAATCTGTGTACCCTGGATTACATTCTTCACATTTCTGGTAATAGTCAAACATATATATACGAAGGCAGTGTCGTTTAAATGAAATCTTTCAATCTGACTAATGTATAGGAAAAACATTTTTTTTCCACTGAGCAATAATCCTTACAGGCGCTTTTATACTATATATTTGAGATAGATATTCATAGAACAGTTTTTTTTGCATTTTAATTGTAATAAATAAATTTTACAGAAAATTTTAATTGCAGTAGTTAGATGTTGCTTCACCGTAAAACTCGTCATTGCTACGGCAAAATACACTAAATTATACACAACTTTTGATTACAATTTGCGGGAAAATTCAGTTAAATTACAGCATTACACTGATGCTTTTACAGTTAAACAGTGTTATTTGTTTGGTATTTTTCTGTAAAATTGAATGGGATTCAATGTACAATAGACAACAACTGCATGTAAATCTTACTGAAATAATCAGTTTAATAGCAACGTGATCATGCTAATTCAGCAGAAAAGGGCTGTTGAAATTACAGATTTAAAATGTAAATTACAACTGTTTTAAACTGTAAAATATACACGTTGTTCTGTAAAGTTGTTTACAGTTTACCATACTTTTTACATCATTATTCTGGCAACAAAGCTGCCAGGTTTTTACCGTAAAAACAACGGTTTTTTTTTTACAGTGTAGGCAAGTTGTGGCTTTATTTATGACCACAGCATGTACAGTGAACATGTAGCCTACGTTGCATGCCGACTAACTGAATGCCTAATTACCTTAACACATCACCGGGTGGCGCACTAGCTACAGTGGCATGCAAAGGACAGACTTAATCATATGAGAATGATCTACAAAAATGACATTTATAATCCAGAAACTACAGCATGTGAGTCTGGTTTTTTACAGGCGAGTAGCAGTACTGCGCATTTGCAATGGGACTTATTTGGAAAAAGCTGCTGTGGGTTTTGGTTTAAACTGTTTCCACAAAGACTGCCACTGTATTCTCAAAATGTGAAAATATGAAATATATATATATTTTCAATTATTTCTACTTATTCAATTCAATATTACAACTGAACATTTATGAAACAGACATCGAAAACAGCTAGAATAGCTTATTAAGATAATAGCCTTTCCGTTAATCATCAAGTTTCAAGGATTTTGTTCAGGGACCCAAATATCACAGCATGTTAACGGACAAATTAGGAGTCAGGCTTCCATGTCTGTACGTATACACATAAATAAATGAAATTCTGTTTAAACATACACACACATATGTATATCAGGGTTTCCGTTAGCTGGTAATTACCGGTTTTTAGCTGGTAAAATGTATCAAAAACCGGTCAATTCAAAACCTGACGGTCAAAATGTCCGGTAATAATTAGGGATGCTCCGATCGATTGGCCGCCGACCATTATCGGCCGATAATTACTCTTAATAGTTTGATCGGTGCTCTCTATAAAGGCCGATCAGGAGAGCTGGATCTGATCGATATGGACATATACGCGAGTGAAGTATAACCGGACGCGAGAGAGAGATCAGATCAGACACGCAGCTCTGCATGATCACCTGAAGCCCCGCCCACTGTTTAGCTTGCTGCATGAGAAACTGACGGGCTGTCAGGAGAGAGAGGGAGGGAGAGGGGAAAAGAGAGGATCTGTTTCTCCCGTGTTAATATTCAAAGTTAATGTAACTTTTGAATAATGTACTTCATCTACTACAAGTAGTTTGTTTGAATGTAATAATTATGTTGTTTGTTGTTTGTGGAATCATTTATTGAAAAATGAATCTGAATTTTTCGATCTGTTACGATTATAAACTGAAGCAATATAAAAAAGAGCCCCATTAACTGAGTTTTAAACATCAGCATATCCGGTCATAGTCCGGTAATTACCTGCTAACGGAAACTCTGCTACACAATTCTTATTATTATTATTGAAACATGACCGGTAAGTTTCAAATTTGTCCGGTAAAATAAATGCTTTCCGGACATTTGAACGGCAAGAAAATATCCTAGCGGAAACCCTGATATAGGCCTATATATATATATATATATATATATACACACTCGTGCAAATATATATTTACACTTATATATTCACACATTTCCAGGGCGAAAATGTATTACAATACCAAATCAGTGAAAGCAAAATGAAGGAAAAAAAGGAGGAAAAGGAAGTATAGATGCCATTTTTACACGCACGCATCATTACTGTGCTTTTGCAAAGGGACTTATTTGGAAAATGCTGCTGTGGGTTTGGGTTTAAACTGTTTTCACAAAGACTGCCACTGTATTCCAAGGCAGCTGGCTCTATGTGTTTGTCAGCTGGCACTCAATAGTACCATACATACATGCACAGTCACACACATGTGACAAATCTGTGAATCATAATGTCCTCTTTTGCTCCACTCTGTCTTGCTTTTCTCCAATGTCCTCCATCACAATTATGGGATAAAAGCAGCCGAAAAGACAAATTGCAGAGAGAAAAAGAAGAGCAGAAAGGGAAGTGGCCTCTTGTTCTACGTGAAAAGGAAAGGGAGCACTCCACCCCAAAAGAGAGGTCCATTTGATTTGCAATTACCCCCCCAGATGATCAGCTGCTGTTTGAAGTTGATTGGCTTCCTGGAGTCTGCCGGGGGAGAAAGTTGTAGAGGGGCTCTGACCCCTGCCGACCTCAAGGCAAGCACCGCATGACCTGGGGAACCTGGATGAGCCCCATGTGCATCAGTCATGCAATCCATCCTTGTCAGACGTTAGACAACAGATGTCTCTTCCTGTTGGCTCCATCTTACCAACCACCCCTTGACCCCGCCACCACGCCAAGCAGAAGACGCAGAGAAGCATGTCGCGTTAAACGGAGCATCAAAGATACATCGGCATACACAAAAAGAGACGTGAGTATACAAAAGTAAACATGCTGAAACAGAAGAACCCACACATGCTTGGACATCCTCTAACAGAACACACATCACTTACAAAGACCTTTTAAGAGCCCTTCATCGAGCAGCTGCGTCAGACACAAATCTGATTGACCTGCCCCAGCCAAGCCCCATAATGCAATATAAACTTAAGCCCGGAGATCACCACTGATGGAGCACTAATGCTATCCCCCTAGCTCAGCAGATGACCAGGGTGTGGATTTGAAGGGCAGATTTGATTACCTTGTGTTAGTAATTGGCTAATGTGTGAAATTGGGAAGAATGTGATAGAGCCAGAGGGTTGGGTCAAAGAGCAGAAAGGGATGTGACACTCTATATTCCAACAGACATTAAGTTGATACGTCTATAATGACTAAAAAAGTGTGAAAGCTTTTGTCATTTATGTCGGAAAACAATACCATTGTAAAAACATAATTCTGCAATCTGATGTGGAACCGTTGTTGTCTTATTCATCTTTTGTTTTGGCTTTCTCTACCAGCGGCATGCCAATAAAATACTCTTTGCAACCAAACTTTACTAAATTTGGGAGTGGAGAGAGGTAGATGGGAAATTGAATGAATTCCTGGTGCCTTTTCAATCTCAGCTGTCTAGTACATGCAGTTTCCCCCTCCAAGAGCCGTCATTTCCCTCAGTCAATATTAATCTTTTACTCGTGACATTTGAAACATCGCATTTAGATTAGATTCCTTGATTTGTTTCACAGTCTGCCCCACTGTGTTGTTTCATTCTTCATTCTATTTTTACATGTTTTAATACAGATTTGTTTGCTCTCTGATTGTGCTGCTGATGAAGCAAACCACCGGGGTGTATTCAGAAATAATGATCATTAGAAATGTCTACTTCATTTCAATGAGAAAAAGAAAACATGTAAGTGTAGTGTGGAGAAGGATAGATAGATAGATAGATAGATAGATAGATAGATAGATAGATAGATAGATAGATAGATAGATAGATAGATGAATATATAAATAGATAGATAGATAGATAGATAGATAGATAGATAGTTTTTGTAAAACATATTAAACTACACTCCAGATATTCTGTCTGACTCCAAGCAAACGCCATTAACTCGTCCATTCCATCAGCCAGTGATCCTACATTGCCCATGATGAATGGGGGAAGACGTGGCATATATCTCCTTTTATCTATAAATCTGAATCCTGCTCTCCTCCTTTGTCTCTGCGGTTTACCTTGCATTCGCTGTGCCCTTCGATTTCAGTGCAACTGTGGTGTGGACAACAGCAGCAACTCATCAGCAAAGAAAACTAACAAAATTATATCTGCAGGAAAGTTTAGAGAGGGCACAGAAAAATAACAAATAAGATCAAATAAGAAAGTTGAAAATAGTAAAAATCTAGCAGGAGTAACTGCAACAGGCTGCATGCATGGTTGGCGCATTAGCACAATTACATCATTTGGGTAATAACAGGGAATGTGTTAAACTGTTTTTTTAGCTCACCAGTGCAGCACATTTGTAACACACCTGCTAACGGTCTGATGCCATTCAGCTGGGACAATAGTTTGGGGGTCTTGGTGTAGCAATCAGATTTCCGGTCCAAGGCTCCCAAACAGTAAAATATCCTAAGATATTTTAACCCTAACCCATCTTCTAAAACCTGTACTGAATGTCAGCTTCAAATATTAGGCTGTGCAATATATTTGGACAATAAGTGGGCACTTACACAGGAATGATGAGGAAAATGTATGCATCAGCTTTTATCCACTAGAGGAAAATAACTAATACGGCAGAACATAATGATGACAGGAATCCGCCCATACATCAAAATGAGGAACAGTGTAATTTCTTCGCTCATCAAGCACCAGTGACCCTGTGGATGGGAGAACTTTATTACAGCTGGCACTTTAGTGAACGCCGCAGAATAACATGCCTGCATATCACAGTCTCAGGAAGGATCTAGAATACCTGTTCACCACACACACTAACACCAGACGGTGGGACACAATCCAAATGTCACATTAATGCAGTTATGTGTGAAATTAGCATAATACAAATAATACACATGCACTGCTAGATAATGAAAGTAAGGATGTGTCATCATAGTTATTTTTCCTTTATTGGATACAAGCCGATGATGCATTTCCTCTTCGTTCCTATATAAGTGCCTACTGATTGAAGATTGTAGATTGTAGATGACATATATGTTTCACAACATGTGTTAGAGTGAAGATCAAATGATCAGCCTCTCTTGTTGGTCAATTAGTACACCATCTAACTATCTAGAGCTCACAAATAAATCTCCGTTTACAGGCATCATATATTATAGAAAAAAACCCACTGGACGCTGCACTAGGTCAGAAACCAGAGGAGACTGTGAAGTCCACCGTAGACGGACCACTTTCGGTCAAAATGTACTATCAATTAAGGGCAGCTCATTGTGGAATAGCCTCCCAACTGAGTTACGGGATTGACCCACTTTGAACAGTTTTAAAGGTTAAAAGAATGGATGAGAAACAAACAAACGTGCAATCACCGCTAAATGCACTTTAACACAGGGGTATCTATAGGTTACTAACGTAACCCCAGTTCTCAGAGTGACATGAAGTGAGATGTCTCACTATGGGATGCGCCTCAACGCGTATGCATCAGAAGCATCAATCTCATTACGCCAATCCTGATTGGCTGGTGATCTTGACGACTACGTCAGGGAATCCACCCACCCTTTAAGTAGCTTGCGCTACGTCGCAGCGTCATTCAAAATAAGCACCTCTTCTCGCTTCGCCTCAGCAAGAAGGGCCGTCTGGTGAGACATCTCACTTCATGTTACTCTGAGAACTGGGGTTACGTTAGTAACCTATAGTTCTCATTCATAACACTCCGTTCGATGTCTCACTATGGGATATTGAGACTCCCGTATTGCTAGACATGCTTATCTCGAAAATCACCAAAACAAAACAGTACTTAACAGGTAGAACCCTGTCCCAACACGGGGCCCAGCACTGCACTTTCTTTTCTAGTAGCGAGAGAATCTCCTGCTCTAGAATGTGAGCCGACTCTCCCCGGGCTTGTGAATGCACAATGCCCGAGAAGTGAGGGGGGGTGACAGCGAATTGGAGTCTGTAGCCCCGTGATATCGTTTTGAAAACCCAAGCAGAGCTTGTGAGCACCTTCCACCTTTCGCTTCTCAGAGCGAGTGGAGATGTGATCACTTCCCTGTTGTTTGCTCTCTGTGTCTTTATTGGTTGTGTTATGGGGCCCTCTAGTGTCTGAACACGGTGGTATCCCAGGCTGACAACCTCGGTCGACACTGCGCATGCGCGCGGCGATGATGCGTTCACAGACTCGGTTACCGTCCGCATTCTGAGAGAGGCAACAGCCACTCTCAGAAGTGGAGCAGTCACCTGACTGTTTATTGTTTTTATTGTTTTTCTTTTCATTATTTTTGACTGCGCCCTTGGCTTTAAGCCTGGAAACGACAGTGGAAAATGTTTTATTAGAAAACAAGGACATGTGTTTGTGTGACTTGAACGAGCAGCAGAACCTGCTGTCTTTGACGTGAAGTCTATCTCCCTCATGGCGCGAACTTGAGGATGACGTTCTGACATCACTCGAGGCGGCGGGAAGATGGGGGCGTGGTTGCACCCCGGAAACACATGAGCATTGAACACGTGTGGAACACGTTCTGGGGCTGGAAAACAGGGAACTTCCAGCTCTTTCACCGAGGAGAGGAGGGAAGGCTGTCAGGCTGCTCTCTTCTTTTTCCTCACCTGATGGCCGAAGGTCTGGGCCGGCTGTGCCTGTGCGGCTGCTGCCGGAACCGGGGACTTTCTTGGCCAGCTCGTCCTCGCCTCGTGTCTGGGCGGGAGACCCGGGGCGGGCTGTGGCTTTTGCCGTTTCGGGATCTTGAAATGGGAAGGACGTGAGGCAGCCTGAGTGAAGGTCTGTCGCGGGGCCGTTGGAGGCGGCGGCTGGACCTTTCGGGGAAGACAAAGCTGGAGAGCCTCATCCTCCTTCTTTTTGGCCTCACACCGCTGCTGCATTGAAGCCAGAGCGGTGCCAAATATGCCCTCGGGGACAATTGGCATGTCCAAGACGTCCTCTTTTTCCCGGTCCGGAAGGTTCGTCAGGTTAAGCCACCTGGCTCTCTCCTGCACCACCATCATCCCCAGCGATTTGCCCGTGGCTTGGACTGCACAGCGCTGCACACGGAGGCAAATGTCCGTGATCGCTGTGATTTCGTCCCACACGGCAGGCTCAGGTTTGTTCGTCATGTCCTCACAGAGCTCCGCCTGGTAAGCGGTCAGCATTGACGAGACATTGAGCGCCCTGACGGACAAAGCTGCCGCTTTGTAAGCCCGTTCGGTCATTGCTGACTGGAAACGGTCTGCTTTTGTCGAGCGTGGGGTTCCTGCTAGGTGCCGAAGACAGCCGCGGTTGGAGGTGGGCTGCCACAAGCGGCTCCATAGGCGGCATGCGGAGCAAGCCGAGCTTCTCCATGCCCTCAAAGTCCAAAGAGGAGGCTCCCTGGATTGGGGCCTTGTTGCTGAAAGGGCGGTCTCTCCACGAGACAGACACCTCGTCCAGCAGCTCTGGAAAGACTGGGAGAAGTTGCCTCGTCATCCTCGCGGCTTGGGGCAAGTTCTTCCCCTCATAGCGAGATCTGGAGGTCTCCTTGGCTACTTCAGGCCAGGGGATGTCCAGCCTGGACGCAGCGCGTTGGCACACGGCCTGCAAGTCCATGCTGAGGCGGGGCGAAGTTGGCGCGCTTTCGCCTGGGGGAGCGGACACCGCCTCCGGCTTGGCAGCCTGAGCAGATGGGACGAAGATGTCATCTTCGTCTGAGTCGGATAAGAGGAACTCAGAGGTATCCTCTTCATCTTCCTCCACGTAATCCAGCTCCAGGACATCCTCCGCGGGTGGAACCACGGTGAGGTCCAGTTGGGAGCCCCAGCTTGTCACAGCGCGGGGCTCCATTCCCGCGGCTGCCGCCGCCGTTGAGCCCCAGCTTGACACAGCGCGGGGCTCAACTCCCGCGGCGGTCGCCACCATGCCTCGATTGCCGGCCGGCAAATCAACAGGCATGAAGGGGTCTTGTCCCGACAGGCTAGCTTGGCGCTAGCCGTCGGCGGAGGCTCTTGGTGGTGAAGCGGGCACAGTGTCCGCACGAACCGGGGGCGTCGATAGCCTCCTGGGCATGTTTCAGCCCAAGGCAGGACGAGCAGACCTGGTGTGAGTCCGTGCTCGAAATCTTGAACCCGCAGCCGCAGAGTCGAGCCTCCGAGCCTCCGAGCCTCCGTCTCCTCTGGTGTGAGGGAGAGAAGGGTCCATCCTCGCTCGCCGGGGTGTCGACGTGGAGGGACAAACCAGTAACAGGTATGTTACCGTTTGAAAAAACAAAACCTTACCGTTATTTAGGAAGAAAAAACGGCGGGGCAGATTTTAGTATTAACTGGTGTGTTAATAAATCAAATCTTGTGCGAAGCAAAAGTAGCCGGCAAGCGTCCGGCGACCGAAGGTTAGCTTGTGGTTCAGTCTGTGGACAGTTAAGCTTGCCCGGCTACTGATATTTTTGAGATGTGCTCCGAAGCGAGAAGAGGTGTTTGAATGACGCTGCGACGTAGCGCAAGCTACTTAAAGGGTGGGTGGATTCCCTGACGTAGTCGTCAAGATCACCAGCCAATCAGGATTGGCGTAATGAGATTGATGCTTCTGATGCATACGCGTTGAGGCGCATCCCATAGTGAGACATCGAACGGAGTGTTATGAATGAGAACTCCTCTTGCACTTTATGTAGCTCTTGTATCATCTCTTGCACTTTATGTAGCTCTTTTATCTTCTCTTACACTTTATATACCATAGCTGCTATTGTACTGCCATGTGGTTAATGCTTGTATATGCTGCTCATGCTCTTTCTGCATATCACGTATTTATTTTTGCTATGTATATAAATTTCATGTTCTTAAATGTTGTATGTGAGGGACTACGGATGGAAATTAGCTAAAAGCTCAAATCCGGCATATTTACATTTTGAAGCATTAATTGTTAAAAATGTTCATCAATGTGCATTGTCCCTCTTCAAATAAACAATGAAATGAAATGAGTGCAGTTGACCGCATGTTATGAATAATTACTGAAAAAAACAAATCGATCTCATCAGTCTGCGTACAAATGACACGACTTGGAAAAGTCGTGCAATAGATACGCAGAAGTCCGATTTTGCGTGCATATTATACGCTGATATTGCACCTCAAACATTAAAACAAAGAGCTCTGTGGCTTCAGGCTTGATCGCCGTTCAAATGACAGTTTTAATGTTTGCGGTGCAATAAACGACACAGCAGCTTATTGGGTTATGGTTAGGGTTAGGGTTAAATAAATGGCAAAGATATGTAGAAAATAAACGTATTTAAGATACGTGATACGTGCATAACCAACGTGACGTGGGAGTATCATATGCACGCAAAATCGGACTTCTGCGTATCTATTGCATGACTTTTCCAAGTCGTTTCATTTGTACGCAGACTGATGAGATCGGGCTGAAAAAAACAGTCATTTTGTGAGGCTTGTCACTGTGAGTTGGCTGTTACACAATTTTTTAATAAACTTTCACAGCTCACAGAGTCAGATATAAGCACAGCTGGCCGGCCCTCGGCGGGCATATTTCCTGCGTGTGGGGGGAGGCTACGTGACCAGCCGGTCTGCTTGGAAAGAACTGAAGATAGCTTGCGGCTATGACCGTTAGCTTAACATCGTCCCTCTCCTGGACCTCTCCTCTTCACGGGGGCAGTGCTCACTGCGCCCTCTCTCCCTGGAGGGAAGGGTGATAATAGGATATATGGCCTTTACAGATGGTAGTTTAGATTTTAAAGCATCCACAATTCTCGTGTTGGCTGTCATAAGATATCTGTGGTTGGTTCGTTTGCCACAAAAACATTTGCCAATTGTTTGCTGAATTTTGCAGATTCTTTTTTATGTTTCAGTAAACATTTTGTTAATAAAAGATAGTTTTGCACTACTAATTCATCTTCAACAACTATTTTAAAGTCTCCCATATGTTGCCAAGCAATGTATCCTGTCCTTTATAAGTGGTGGCAGCGCTACACTCTGACAGTATCAAAGTCTAAAATGATTCCTTTGTGAGCACAGATAACAAATACAGCTCCCTCTGCAGCTACTTATCTTAAATGGGTTTCAAACATAGGCTATAAGACTTAACAAATGCTCTTTATTTGTGATGCCTGAACTTCTTTTATTACATGGCTTAGTTGAATACTCGATTCTGATTGGTCAATTCAGAACACGTGACACGTTGTTAATCCAGTAGTGAAGACCGCTGTCAAGCACTTATTGACCGTTGTTAAGGACGCTCACATCAGCAGAAAGAAGTCCGGTCGATTGAACTGTATACAGCCCTTCATGCTGATCAAGATGACCAGTAGATGACCATTACATGTATGTATGATCTGTATGTGTAATGTGTATTTGTAAAGCGCTTTGAGAGTCATTGATAAAGCGCTATAATAAATATAAGGATTATTATTATTATTATAAAATCCCTCCGCTTCGCGTCGGGCTCTCTGATCAGCCTGTCGGGTGTTCTTTTCCCCATAATGACCGCCTCGCTGCACATTATCCCTTACATATTCAATACAGTATCATTCTTAGTGAAATCACATCAAACGATAATGTAAGTTTAAACTTGAAGTTCAAAATGTACAGAGAACTATAAGCCTACTGTATAAGTGCAAATACTTTTAGCTCCTTCTAACTTATTGTTTTGTTTTAACAGCAAAGTTAGCGTATGGTTCATTCTCACCACTTTCATTCCCACATTCATATTAAATCACATCAAATATGAAGAGATCTCTAAAACGTTATGCTACCTTCCTGACAAATGGCAGACAGACAAGCTAGAGGAGATATTTGGAAATCTAGCATCTAAGGAGTTTTCTCTAGAGTCAGTGGGGACCAAACCCAAACTTAAAGCAGAAATATTGACTTACATTCATAATATCATTAATAATATTTGACCAGAGTTTTACTTTCATATGATCATGCCTGGTAAATGTAGTGTTAACACATTTGCTGCAGCTGTTCCTTAAATGTCTTGATTGACGGAGGAAAGTGGGGCGGCCCTGGTGTGAACTTCTAATGTTTCCCCTCCGTGTTTCACAGGTAATACGTGGGTGAATAAAGTTCAACACCGATTTCAAACTTTAGCTCCAATGAA
Organism: Dissostichus eleginoides; assembly: GCA_031216635.1. Taxonomy (NCBI): domain Eukaryota; kingdom Metazoa; phylum Chordata; class Actinopteri; order Perciformes; family Nototheniidae; genus Dissostichus; species Dissostichus eleginoides. The sequence continues at coordinate 3,692,242 of CM062274.1, read as the reverse complement.
TGCTAAATAAATAGGATATTCTCAGAGGAATGTATTCCAAATACCACAGAGGAAAGGATCTGCTGGCACCAAATCAAACACATTTTATAACAGCATCTAAAGGATCCATGTGGCAGACACACACGGAGAATTCAAACTGGATGTATTCTTTTTTCTCTGGTTCACAGTAGGAATCCCATCGAAACAGCATGCTGAGCGTGTTCAGGGAATTCTGTGATTTACATTTTAACACATTCTTTGGTTTAATTAATCCATGATTTTTGGAACTGAATAGGATTATTCATTTTATTGTAATCATGATGATGTGAGTCAGACAGTTAATATACAGATGTCTGCGTTGCTTTGTGTTACTGCAGCATTTAGCCATGTTACGTGCTCTGAACAGGTTGTTCATCCCATGCTTTGAATACCCACACCTACAGAGGATTAATACAATAATCTCCCCACGCACTGTTTCTCACTCACACATATTGGATTATACCTGGTTATTACTGAAAGTGTTCTATTTTTTCTGTGTGAGAAACACAACACCGTCGAAAGACAAATCATGCATAAATAGATAGTTAAGTCATCTTTTATGTTGGTGAGTATTTTTGTAAGAGCAGCATGTATTATATTATCATTACACTTTAAATGTAGGCTACATTTAGATCAGTTTTCAGAAATAGCAGCAAGACAAAATGAATCCTTAAACAGTCTACTGACAGTGTATAACGGTGCATTCACACTGGACATAGAACAAATATTTGCCTTGTGTTACCTCTGCAAGTATTACGAACTGGCGAGGAGGCGGGATATATCTCCATGTCACCAAGCTACCAACAATGTCTCATCGCTTTTGTGCTTTGTTAATGTTGAGGAAGTCCTAGATACATCAGAAAACTAAATGGTGTGTATAACATCTGAAAACACAGCTCAGTGAGAGCTGTACTCAATGTCTCTAGGAAGTCACAAGTCGGCGGAATCAATCTTGTTAACTTAACTGGTAAGAACCCAAATGTAACATATTTTGTCTTGATGTAATTGCAATGAAGAGATTAAAAGTATGCTGAAATAATTACATTATAATACTGTTGGGAACATACTGCATGTACGCTTCCAATATCAGAGTAACATGATAACAAAGGCCCAACTGTAGCTGTGTACATGACAGGATGTATGATTACCTAGAAGAGCATCAGGACTGTTTTAGGCATATAATAGCTATGTGATTAACATGATGATTCAGGCTCTATGGAGATAGACATAAATTATGTCAAGCATGATCATTTCTGACGTGGGTCTTAGCTAATCTGAACTAACAACCCAGTCTCACAGCATTTCGTGTAATAGTCACGAAATTAATTTAATCTATTGATTCGTGTTCACCAACACGATTTTCCCATTTTTTTCGTGTCACACAGAACGATTTTAAAAGCAATGTATTTCTATTGGTAGTATGTTTCGTGCCTGCACCACGTCTTTTGGTCCGGTCGGGTCTTGGAAGACCGGAAGCTGTGTGGTTCATAAAAACATGTTCTTACTCAATATCAAGCTACGATTATTGTTTTTATTTTAAATTGTATAACGTCGGACTTTTTTTGCCGTCCGCAAGGAAAATAAATGGGGCTCAGAGCCTCAGAATACTGAAATCTGTATTTGTTTAATATTTTTTTCCTTCTAATTTGTTATTATTTGGTGCAGGCACGAAACATACTACCAATAGAAATACATTGCTTCTAAAATCGTTCTGTGTCAGAATACTGAAATCTGTATTTTTAAAATCTTTTTTTCCTTCTAATTTGTTATTATTTACATTGCTTTTAAAATCGTTCTAAAATCGTTCTGTGTGACACGAAAAAAATGGGGAAATCGTGTTGGTGAACACGAATCAATAGATTAATTTCGTGACTATAACACGAAATGCCGTGAGACTGGGTTGGAACTAAACATTGAATACTGCTTTATATTCCTCCATCTTGTGACTGTGTAACTCCCTCTCTTGGGAGAGTGGGGTAAGTTGAGCCATTTTTTTGTTATACTATCCTCTAAGCAAGGAGAAAGGACACATAGTAAAATAAAAGCACACACCTATAATTCAGGATGTCTCCTATCAATGGCAATGATAAGAATGAATATTTGATAAAGGGCAGTGAAAATATTACTTCAAAAAAAAAGTGGTCTTGTGGCTCAACTTGCCCCAGTTTAGGGGTAAAGGTCCTTACACACCAAACTGACACCAAAGAACACCAAAGAACACGTCCCGACAGAACGACGCCTCACGTCGCCTCACTTGGCCATGTTTCGCACTGGAACACACCGCAAAGACTTCAGCCGACGGCCAAGTAGCACGTACGAACTGCGCATGCGTGAGTGGCAAGAACTCTCCTTACCAGTAGGCGGCGGTAGTGTGTATTCGTCATTCAAAAGAGGCAACAACCAGAAGACAGACTGCGTGATACACCGAGAGAAGAAGAACAGACTGCGTGATATAAACAAACAACAAATAGCGTGTGCGTTCCATTTTCACTCTACAGCGAGAAGCTCATGGGGCTTTCCAGAACCTGTGTCGAGAGCTGGAGTTAAATGAAATCTCAGATTTGCCTTCTTAATAGTTTGTTTGGGTCCCTCACTTCCGTTTTGCTTCTGATGCACTGATTCGCTAAGCTGAACAGCCAATCAGAGTGATTTCTTTGGCCGACGGCCTTTAGCCGACAGCCTCCCGATTCAACATGTCGAATCGGCGGCGGAAGGTGTCGGCACGGCCGAAAAGACACAACGGTGCAGTACACACCAAGACACACCAATCTGAGTAGGGCGACACGACGCTCATAGATGGCCCGACATCTATCGACATCTATCGACGCCGAAAATCGGCTTGGTGTGTAAGGACCTTAAGTTGATCCAGGTCAGGGGGTAAATTGAACCACTGTTGGGTAAATTGACCAATTCATTTTTTCCAGTTTAAACCTGGGCATACCTACAACAAATCTTAAAGGTGACTTTAAACAATAATATTTTAATATAAATTTCGATTTAATTGATTGATTTTTTTTGTTAACGTGTTAAAAGGAAAAGTAAAGGTGATACAATTTCATACATCTTACCAATCAAACACAGGGTAAATTCAACTTCAAATGTAGCCTACTATGAGCTCTTATTATGAACTGGGCCTACTTTCATTCCAGCCTGTCCTCCTACGAAAAACGACCAAATAGGTCGATTGTTCAGCAGCTTATTACGACCCATAGTCACGTTTTAAAGTGTAGCACCTCTAGTGGTCGTGACCTCAAATCATCTTCGTAATATCTATCAAACTATAGATCCTACACATCCACTGGACGTGGATTCTGAAAGTACAATATACACTTCTCGCTAGAAATCTAATCAAAAAGCATTTTAATGGCCAAACTATCCTACAATTTAGGATTTTCCAGAGAGGTTTATTTGTGAATATACGACCCTGCGTAGCGTTTGCATTCAACAGGAGCACTAGAGGTCAAACACTTTAAAACGTGATTATAGGTCGTAATAAGCGCTTGAACAATCGACCTATTTGGTCTTAATAAGGGCTTGAACAATCGACCTATTTGGTCGTGAGTTGGAGGACTTGTTGTTTCATTCTGCTACTCCAAATTCCACCCATCAAGGTTGCAGGGAAATATTAATTGTTGCTCCCTCCGTGCAGTTCCTCCAACCTTTTTTGGTTGAGGTAGCTTCTTCAGCAGATCATGTTGTGGGAAAAGTGCCACATCATTTTCTTTGAAAGAAAAAGTGGGTTTCACCTTTGCAGTGCTCCCTGGGATTCTTCGGAGAAATCTTGCACTAACTTCATCTCCCTCAATTTTCTCAACCATTCCAATGTAATTGTAGCACTTGCATTTGGTTTGAAATGTTACGATGACAAAGTCACCAACTAACAAATCTGTGGTGTCTGTTTCACCTAGCTCACCCTCAGAGCTCTCATACTCTAACGCAGTGGTTTTCAAACTGTGGGGCGCGACCCCTGGTGGGTCGCGGAGGTACTGCAGGGGGGGCGCGGGAAGATTTTTTAAAAATTATTATTATTTAATTGTAAACAAACACTGCTCGAAAATATCTCATTGGTCAGAGAGCTGTGGGCATAATGCTGCCTTTTGCAACATCCTACTTGTGTGAGATAGGCTTTTCTGCTGTTGCTGCCATCAAAACGAAATACAGATCAAAGCTCAACATTGAGAATGAACTGAGAGTGGCAGTCTCAAAACAACAGCCCCGGTTTGAGAAGATCTGCAAGGGAAAGCAAGCACACAAGTATTGATAGGCTATGTGTGGAATAGGAATGGTAAAGTGATGTGATCGTTTGCAACCTGCAGTAGAAATAGTAGTTAGTGTTCATTAATATATTTTCCTTAAAGACATTTTAATTTAAAAATCTACTACTCAGGGAAGAAGGCCTACTAGTTTTAATTAGGCCAAATTAATTCACAGTATCTATTACAAGCAGTTTTGTTCATGTGTAATCCATAATAACATATATAATTATAGTTATATGGGATGCGTGTGGTGCAGTGGGTTGTGCGTTGGTGTTCGGATCAGGGCTCACAGGTTCAAACCCCAGTGCAGTCAGCATGTCGTTGTGTCCCTGAGACACTTCACCCCAAATTGCTCCTGTGGGGATTGCCCACAGTATTGAGTATGTAAGTGGCTTTTGATAAAAGCGTCTAACATGTAATGTAATGTAATAGTTGGATCTTTGTATCTTCTTATTATTAGCAGAGAAAATGTAATGTTTTTACAACAATATACAATTAATCCTACCAATATAGATGGGAACCGGGTTGGGGGGTCCCGAAAATATTTCCAATTACCCAAGGGGGGACCGACTGAAAAAGTTTGGGAACCACTGCTCTAACGTGTCATCATATTGGAATGGAGCATCACTCTCTTCAGAGCTGCTGCTCACTGCGATTTTCTTCGTGGTAGGTTTCTTGTGGAGCTTTCCTTTTTTTTCTTTGCTGTTACTTAGCATTTTCCCCTGCTATTTATTTTTTCTCTCTTCATGAGCCCTCTCAATTGCCTGCTTTTCAGGTGTATCAGTCAATATTCTGGTCTTCACCCGCTTTCACTTCGTCTGTGCCCTGGGATGTGAACTCTTGGGTAACGGCAGTATTTTATCTGCAGACCCATATGCAGTGTGGCTAGGTTGCAAATCTGTGTCATCTGGTGAAGCACATCCAGGAGTGGAGCTTGATGGAAGCTCAGCAGTTATGGAGGTCGAGGCAGTGGGTGGATCATCTGCAGCGGGTGGATCATCTGCAGTGGTTGTATGATCTCGAGCGGCAGACTGTAACTCAGGGTTTGGCCTGTCTGACACCATGGATGGCTCAAACTGCATCATGGAAGATATCTCGGTTGTATGGGTAGATCCCTGTGGACCTGAATCCAGAAATGACATTTTGCGGTGTCATTGCTGACAGGAAATCCTCATTTACACATCGGGCAATATTGTATATTGAGGCCTGGATTGGATCTCATCCACCCATCGAGAGCTTTATTATAGTAGGTCTTGAATGGACCATACACGGTCTTGTCCAGAGGCTGCAAGCGATGGGATGTGTGAGGTGGAATGGTGAGAAGAACAACACCCTTGCTCTTCGCTATATCAACTGCCCTTAGGGAGATATGAGCCTCATGGTTATCAAGGATGAGTAGAATGGGATGGTCAGGGGAGCAGTTAGAATGCTGAATGAGATGTTCGAGGAACGTAAAGGTCTCTTCATTGATCCATCCTGATCTGGTGGAGGTACCAATAGATCCTGGAGGTGCTCCTGTGATATAGTGGTCTTTATATCTAACCCTTGGGAAGATGAACATTGGAGGTGCTGCATTCCCAGCAGCATTGACCGCACACACAACAGTCACCAGCTCTCCTCTCTCAGCTGATGTGATGGCGCCCACTTGCTTTTTCCCTTTCTCTGTGACAACCTGCTTTGGGGTCTGCACTGTAGCGACACCAGTTTCATCAATTGTAAATCATATTTGGAGGGAATGTATGCCTGTAAATCAAAGAGAGGACATTAAATAAACAGATCAGAATAATTAAACCTTACAGGTAGGCTAACGAAAAATGATTTGCAACAAAATAGCACTAAATAGATATTGTTGTAAATGCGGCTAGCAAACACATGCAATGCACTATGAATGTTATCAAAAGTAAATTCTGTCACCTGTCCATCACTTTGCCCAGATTGTCAAATAATTCCCCCACTGTAGTTTTATTGAAGACTGTAGCCCTTCCCATGGATGTTGCTTCAGGCATACGACAGGATAGATGATGGCGTGCCTTAAAGTTTGTGAACCAATCTCGACCTAAAAAAATACAATTTATTTGTTCAAGATAGGCCTACTGTATTAGCTACACGAGATCATTTAGCCTTAGTTGACATACTAAATCATGTTTTCTCTTGAACACCCTACCTGCACAACTAGTCTCCCCCCAGTTGTTGGGGACAGGTATGTTGTTTCTGTCTCCCAGTTCAAATGCCAGTTCACAGCATGTCCTTGGAGTAAGGCCATGGAACTGGTCAGCCAGTTTTTTTATGTGGTCTGCAAGCCCCTTTCTATCTCCTCTGTGAAGACTCTCTTTGCCTGTGCTGTCCCACTGTACCCTACTGTTTTCACTTCCTTTTCCTCTTTCTTTTTAATGTATCTGCGTAGGGTTGACCTGTCAATTTCTCTCTCTTTGGCCACTGCTCTAATGGATTTTCCACACTTGACCTCAGCGGCTGCTCTCTCAATCTCCTCAAGGGGTGTTGAGCCCCAGCTTGTCTTTCGGTTGTATGTTCTTGGCTTGATGGCTTGTCTACACTGTTTAAAATATGAAGGAACAAAATCTGTTGTTTAATACTACATACAATTTCAATTTAAGACTGTTTACACTTAACTTAATTTGTGCCTCATGGTGGGGTAAGTTGAACCACCGGCTCAACTTACCCCAAGGCCCGTGGTTCACTTTACCCCATAGCCACCATTTTAGAAAAAATAGCCTAGCTTAAAAATTCAGAGTCATCTTTAGCTTAATGATTCACATGGTTTAATACGCTGCCAACACATCAACATATACAATATGCGTTTTTAAACCTGGATACATTTTGTTTGACATGACAGCCGAAATAGCTGACATCTAGAAAATGTACTTTGACAAGCAAAAAACGTTTTTTTGTAAAAATGTTTACTTACCAGACCACAATGAGCATCTCTCTGTCACAGCCAAAGAGAAATGGGAGGAGCTTGCATAATTTCTGGTCACGTGATTACAACTATAGAGCATCGCCTGGTTACAGGGGTGGTTCAACTTACCCACTGGCTCAACTTACCCCCTTCTCCCCTATATAAGCATGTGAAGGACACTAGTTGTACCAAATGCTCTGTATGTGATGACTACTTCCATTCTTGAGAGGATAATAAATACATGTATCCTGATATTGAAGCTCAAATACAGTATACATATATATAGTAAAAACCTTGAATAAATGCTATGGCCAGTGTGTTTGCAAGAAGATGAGAAAAACCCTTTTAAAATGTTGTTTCCTCAATGGAGGTGAGATTGATCAGGCTAAGCTAACATTGTAGCTGCTCTATAAACACTCAAAAATAATGTAGTGTGGCATAAATAAAGTAACACTTTATTTGACATAAGATAGACTATGTCTAGCCTATGGTTTGTTCACATACATATATACACATTGATTTCCGTCGAATGTCAGATACAGATATTAGGTACTGTAGAGCGTTGGGTACCGTTACCCATAGCCAACAGTTTTTTTTCTTCTGATTTAACATTGAGACGTCAGTGATGACAGGCGGAGAATCTCAACACTGACTTGCTTTCGCAGGAAATTATCATGCAAATACTTTGTCACTCGCTTACCGTTACGGCAGCTATTGCTTTATCAGCATCTTTGCATTGACTTTATCACGGCGCGTGAAAAATGTGCTTCGTGTCCGGGGTCAACGCACCATTAAATACTAGAGTTATTAGAGTACCAGAAAATAGAACTTTGAAGTGTGCACCATACATGCATGTGCACACTGTTTAGAGCTTCTTAACACCAGTGGTCTGCAGTGCTCAGGGTAATGCTGAATACCCTTAAAAGTTACTTCATAAATGTAACTGTCTGTTAGCCGTGCTGGATATTAAAAATACATTATTTGCAAATTACAAGAGTTTTAAAAGACACAGACATTGTTTATTATTAACATTGTTCAGCTTACTGCTTTATAAAGTAATTTTACTACTTTTTTGTGACAGCTTTTGTAAGGTTTTGAATGTAAAGGGTCTGAATACTAATTCCATCACTGCTTGCAGCAAGCAACATACAAGCCATAAATAAAACAAATAAACCCCTTGAGGCCTAGGCTATATGTGATTTGTGTTATTGGGTTGTATAAATGAAAAAATAAATCAATTGACTGAAAAATATCCCATCAGGAAAGTGAGATGTCAGCCTGAACAGATTAATATGTGAGAGGAGAGACCGAGGAGGTGACAACAAATCAATCGTTCAATGCATTTATGGGTGGATTTCTCTTTTATTAATTTAAAAACAATCCCTCAGTTTACATGAAGCATCATGTAACAGAGAACATCAGTGTACGTGATATAGGTGAAGACCGAACAAGCAAAATAAAAATTAAAGAAGGGATAATTTGCAGCCATCCGCTGTCTGTGTTGTTTTTCAATGACATTATCTCACTTATAACATGGCTACATACTGAATAAACCAACACAAGTGATCTTCATTATTTTTCTTAGAAATAATAGCCCGTTCCACTGTGCACTAACGGCTGTACTATCTTCTTCTGCTATTCCCTTTAGTGTTTACTTCCTGTCTGTCTTCTTCTGCTGTTCCCTTTAGTGTTTACTTCCTGTCTGTCTTTCTCTGCTGTTCCCTTTAGTGTTTACTTCCTGTCTGTCTTCTTCTGCTGTTCCCTTTAGTGTTTACTTCCTGTCTGTCTTCTGTTGTTTTCTCTGACGTCCAGCGCTCTGTCTCTTACCCTCTTTCCTTCTCTTATTCTTTTTTCTTTACTGGGGACAGTTTAGCTATCGTGAATCCAAAGTGTGGTGCTATCCACAAATAAAAGAATGAATAATCTAAAAGTATTCCATGGTCTTTTCTGATGGATAAAAACTAATGTATGTTTGTTGTCGACAGCTCGCGTTAAAAGCACCGACTTCTTTCTCCGGATTGATAAGACTGTACATACATGCAGCGGTCTTTTAACAAATTTAGCAGACCTCTGCAATGTCAAAATGTACCAATCAGAATTGAGAATTCAAGCCATGGAATAAGACTTGTTAATATGATGGTACATAACAACTCACTCCCTGTTTATCACACACACACATTTATCTTGAGGCAAATATTTGAATGATTAAAGATGGTCATCTTGTTCAGAGATGATGAAGTGCCTAACCTGGAGGACTTTTGAAAGTTGTACTGGGAGGAGAGATCTTTAAAAGCACAGTGTGTTTGAACAGATTGCCAAAGTGTTCCCTTTGGTATACCATGGTTTTGTGTTATAATCTCTGAGGGCTTTAGGTAAAGAGGGATTTATGTGATGAAAGATTGGTCCTAAATAGCTTGAGTACAGCCTTATATCTGTCTTAACTTGTTGCCAAATCGTATTTGTAGACACTGATTAGGTTTCATGTTGTAATGAGGAGATGATTTAAAGAGCAATTCACTTTTTTTAGGTGACTCTGTTAAATCGCTTCTATAGATGGGTGGGCTTGCTCGGCTTGCCATGTCCTTACTGCTCTAATTTGTGCTGCCTAATAGAAATTAATAATCAATAAGGACTTTCAGTCAACATTTTTCAAGAAGGCTATATACTTATTTAAAAAAAACAAACATGTATTTCTTGTTCTCTTTCAGTTTTTTTTACGTTGTCACACAATATTATTTTATCTCTGCTTGCCACCCACATGTCTCCCTTCATCCCCCGCTCCTTGTCTGGTCTTGAGTTTGGCTTCTTCATGTAAAGCTGCTTTAATGCCACGGCTGAATGTGACTTTTCCTGCATCTCAACCAGTAATTGGTGATATTATGCTTCAAGTTAACAACCTTTACATTCATGTTCCATGCTGGTCTGTAAACACCTTTAATGAGCGAACAAAAAAGAATGTGAGCATTTTGTAACAACAACCTGTTGACAGGAAGGCTGCCTGCTGCTGGCTTCATCATTACAGAGAGCAGAGAGGAGAGACTCATCTATACGTGTTGAAGGTGTCGGTTTCATAAGATCTGAGCAGAAATGCCCACACAGAAAAAGTTTACAGTAATGTACCCACCTTGAAGCACATGCACGTACACACATACGCCCAGTTTGAGTGTACCGCACACGTAATTCCCTCTTTCAATCTACAGTCCATTCAGTGTAACAGTGGTGTGCCTGTGTGTGGGGTTTATAATAATAGGTTGTCTTGTTGGAGATGGGGGGGGGGTTGACAGTGCAGTACAAGCTCACTGATGAGGCCCGCTGAGAGACTAGCAAACTGCCTCATCTCGCTGAACAGCCTCACTCTGTGCAAAGGGACTTGATGACAGAAGAAGTGATTCATGGTTTTCTCGTTGGCTTTCCAGTGCCGATTCCTCCATTTCCCCCCTTTGTGTCTCTCTTTCTCCCCAACTGAGGCTGATGGTAGCAGGACTGGGGGGGGGGGGGCTGTTTTTTAAGTTGCACCAGATGGCAACAAACTTTCATTTTTCATTTTGATTGTATATGAAACGGAGGAAAAGTGATCGAGGGATGTTTGACATGTGCTATGATTGAAGCGGTTTTATTAAGTGCTGCGACATTAGTTGATTAATAGGAGGCAGAAGAGGGTTCCAGATAAGTAAATACCTGCAACTATTTCTTCAGAGTGTGTGTGTGTGTTTTCTGACATTGACTTTGTGATGGCAGGTCACGTACATCAACATTTGTTTCCTATTTCCTGGATTTCGGATGATGAAGACGTTTTAGGTCTCAAGCTGCTTCGAACGCCTCTCTTAATTAAAATGTCCTCGCTAAAGAAGATGTCAAAGGGTCAAATGTTTCCTCCCTCACTTCCTTTCAGCCACAGCCTGGGACACACACATGGAAAGGTCCATTCAAAGGTGGAGCTTTGAACTTTAGCTGCCATCGCTGGACAGAGCGCTGCTGACAGCTTGTTCATAAAGTTGTGCGTGAGAGCGCTGCATGCTCACAGCCGCTCGCTTGATTTATTAGTACTGTGCCAACAGCCGCAACACATTTGTTATCCCGCTCTCCGCATAAGAGCCCATTCATTACACATTAATTAGTTGTTGATAACAGCCCCTGTACTCCACAGCACAATACCAAAACACTGGAAAGATGGTGGAGATCGGGTTAGCTAGCAGAGTCCATGTTGACTCCGGGCCTGTGAAAGTTGATCACCCATGCACTTATCTGTAGAGGCGGCTCCACTGGGGCTTATACTGTAATGTGTAAGTCATAAACACAGGAAACAGAGAGATGCATTTGTCAAGTAAGTGCTAATGGCTTAAGAAGCTTTCATGCGTGACCTTTGCCACACATAAAGTATATTGAAAAAATGTTAACCAGTAGGGAATTTGTTGTAAATGTACTGTCAACATGTATTTGGCAGGCAATTACCCAAACTGTGTTTTCCAGTCAGGGTTACACAATATGGCTCAAGGTTGATTAGACTTCACTTAAAACTAAAGATGAATTTACTGACACAGAGTTATTTGATAACAAGAGTTAAGTCTACAGCTATACCAGCGACTGTAAAATGTTTGGCTCAGTTTGAGGAAAAGTTGTAAATCACCAATATGGGTATGCTTTATCCTCTGGGGATCAGGAATACCCTATACATTTCAATAGGAACTTAATGTACCAACCATCCATAGAGCCATGCTGCTGACATATCTTTATATGTAACGATCATGTTATGAAACTTAAAGTAGTAGTAGACCTTTCTAGCAGAAGACAACTGGAGTCTTCGGAACACAGTTTTTTTAGAGAGCAGTCAGGTGGTAGCATTTGAAACTTATTTTTACCTTTTAGTACCTAACGATTGGCATTTAATGAAGGATCCCTTGCACCAACTAGATATTTTTCCTTTCACTCCCTAATGCCAATATGCTGGACATACAGACCCAGTCAGATCATTGTGTTGCCCTGGGCCCCTCTATGTGCTTTTTACTGTTTTAGACCTTGACATGTTTGTTTTTCTTCAGAACACACCATTATTCATACAAGTTTAGACATGATTATAAATCTATGACTACGGTACCTTTGAAGTAAGGAGTCTGTGATCTGACAGGATACACATGGTCCCCTCCTGTCCACCTGTCCTCTGAAATCTCAGTCTGAGACTATCATCAGGGCCGGGCTGCGTGCCACTGTAGACCCTGTCTCTCTGGAGCCTGGATCCTGGATGTCTACGCATCCATTCTCAGACATCTTCACATCTTGCCTGATACATATGACACTCATTATAGTCAGTGGTGAGCCGTCAGGGCCCTCTAGGCCCTCTCTGAGGGCCTAAGATATTCTAAAAAATAATATTTGAAAACATTAAAAAAAAACATTTCTTTTTAAACATTATTTTTTCCAATATTTTTTTAGTTATATTTTTCATTAGTTTTACCAAAATACCTTAATTTAATTGTATTTAAAATAACATTTCCAAAGAAAGAAATCCTTCGAATCTGCCTGATAAATCTAATCGATAGATTTCTGATCGATAGATTTCTGATTAGCATAAGTTTGTTCATGATGGCTCATGTCAGTGATAGTGATGACATCGTTGCGAAATTATTAACCGAGTCATTTTCAAGATTGAGTTACAATGATAAACTGGAGTGGCAAAGGATCAGCTGCATGACCCGCCATCAAGTGCTTCATCCAAAAGGACAGGAGGATGGACTTTGTGTTTAAGTGATTTGATCATCAAAGGTAGGCCTAAGTCATTTTCAATGTGGGCCGCCGTGCCGACTTCATTCATTTTGAATTGTTACTTGGCTGTGGGTGCCCTGTCATGATAGGTGTTTATATAAATGGTGTTGTTTTGTGTGGTAGAGGGTCGCTCATTGATGCGTTTTGCACCCCGGACCGCTGTTTTGATATTCCGCTGAAGTATACGCTGTGACGTAATAACTCTTCCTTTTTTCTTTTTTTTTAGGGAAGGGGGGGGTCAGAGGGCCTAGGTATAAAGGTCACGGCTCGCCACTGATTATAGTTAAAGTATAACGTAGGGCTGTTAACGTTCACGCTCGCGATTATTCTGAAAACCTTAATGCTATTTTTTTAAATCAAATAAGGCAAATTAATCGTATTACCAGGTTTGACCCTTACTTTTTTCCATAATTCCATCGCAGATGTTTACCATGAATGACATGGCAATGGAAGGCCAAAAGAAGCTGAGAAATTGGCACAAGTTACATTTATTACAACACCACAAAAGTAAATGACTTTTTTTAAACTAGTGATTATATTACGAAGAGCTGTATCTGATGAATACTTTGAAGATTTACTGGCACGTCTAGCACCTTTTTCTTTAAAGAGACAGGACCAAAGTAGGCAATAAATACAGCTCATCCTGATCTTACCTCTAAAAAGATTTTAGTAATCTGCTGAAAGTCAACTGCCAATAAAGGGTTTTATATCTCCTATTTTAAGCAACAAACAAATGCAACTGTTGTATACACAAGGCAAAACAGGTATTTACAATGAAAATGGCACTGTTTTAAACCTCTTGACAGTTTTAGGGTTTTTTCTGCTTCTGTCACATTTAGTTGAATGTGGCCTATAAAGAAACAACACGTCATGGCTAGAAGTAAAGAGGATTAAAAAGGACTGTGTGGAGGTAAAAACAGTTGTAATGCCATCAATCAATTTGCTGAATTTATTTGGTATTTTTTCTTCAATAAAAAAAACATCAAAAAAACCTTCATACACTTTTCCAACATGTTCCCAATTACCCACATAGTAAACAATATTTGGGAAGAAATGATGCGCGAAAATTTGATATTTGTTTAACTATTTACAGCCGAGTCATCCATGGATTCATGGGTGTGGTGAGTGCAGACATTTGTTTTTATAGGTCTGGTGAGTGCACACTTTTATTTTTGGCAAAATTGTAAAATGTAAAATTAAATCATTTAGATTTGGTTCCTTTTGGGAATGGTATTATTCCAAATTCATGATTTGTTCAAGGTAGTGCAAGTTTCAAAATCCACTGACTATTTTTCTGTTTCTGGCTAGGATAAATTGGAATATTTGGGGGATTTTATTGAACAAAATGTCCTTCAAACCTGCGAGCGGGATGTGGGGTTCAGAAGGAAAACTCTAAGGGCTGCACTGTTGTTTCTCAGGTCTCGTAAGAAGATTAACTATGATCCAGAAGTGGCTGATAGATCCATAAAAGTGAAGGTCCGTAAACAGTGCATAAGAACCTGCATTGTGTTTAGTAATTAAATGGATTGCACACATAAATTAAATCACCTTGTGACTGTCAGTTACTGGCAGAAACTCATTTTAGTGCATTACCTTCATGTCAGAGTAGTAAATCACTGTAAAGCATGCACACTCACATCCTGCTGTGATGTACAGTATCAATACCCATCACATTAAACCAACATAATACTGTGTTGATATAGGAATACTTTAGCATTCAAATATGCTTTGGTTTGACATTTCAGGTCCAATGAATATAAAACCAGTGTGTTTCTCTCTTTGCTTATGTTTGTTCCTTGATATCTATCTTTCAAAGCATTCAAGTTACCAAAACCTATGGTGAGTTCACACCTCAGGCTCCAGTTCCTGATTGGAACCAATTTGTGGGTGATCATTTGTTGAATTTTTCCAACTGGGCTGAACTATTTTCATGAAGGCTAAACTCAAACAGTTCAACAATTGTAAATGTCATGGGGAAGAAATATCCTTTTTCTTAATAGTCCTACAGCAATATCCAATATATCTAGGTAACAATGGGGCAACGTCAGGTTCTGGTCATGTTGGTGTTGACCTGGAGCACATACAGTACCAGCAGACTTTAGGACATCACTCATCAAAACAGGAAATAAGAATGCATTTTTTAAGAAAAAATATTACAAATAAAAAGAAACACTTATTTCCATTGGTTCGAATGCTTCCATACCACAGAAGAAATAATTGTTCACTGGAAGCGGTCCGAGGCGACCCCTCATGGCGGACTAGTGAGCGCATGTTTGGTCCGTCTGACTCCAGCGTTCACACAAACCCACCGCACCACACAAAGTGAGTAAACCCTGCAGGGTACGGTTCAACGACGCTAAACAAGGCTAGCGTGAGTGCGCCTTTATTGGAAAATGTGTCAGACATGCTGAAAACAGTGAACTCTGACGATGATGGTCAATTCTCCCCCTTCCTTTCTCTACAGCTTTCAAATTGTGCGGTGCATGAGACGGTTGTATTGGTGTGCTAGTGCTTTGGGATTTTGAGGGGGTCATTTAAAGTGCATGGCACATTTCCCCTGGCAAAGATCAAGGGGTTAACTTTTATCCGAGGGGGGCGGAATTGTGTTGGGACTAATCTGCCACAACCCAAAAAGGAAAGGCCAAATCAAAGTGTCTTCATGTCCCCATTCTCTTCCACTGATAACGGTTGTCGGCTAACGGGTTAATCGGCTTTCATTTTGAGCTGGGTTTGGGAAAACATTAGTCCTCAACAATAACATTTGAGATGATTGACCCTGACTTCCAAGCGCTGAGCCGGAGGTGTGAACATCAGCTGGCAGGACATCTGTGAGCAGACATAGCACGACATGAAGTTCGCCGAAAGGGAAGGAAGCAGTAAATGCTGACAAAGGGATGCCAAAAAAAATCGGTCATCGAGAGGTTTTTGGGTCAATCTCAATTTAGTAAAGATTTAGCTCAACATATTTTGTCAACAATAATAATAATACACTTTCTGCCGTCTGTATTCTTTTACATGTGTACACGAGAATCACGATCACATTTTAATATTTCGCTTATAAAGGGTTCATTCAGAGTTCAAATTAAAGTGCACAATCAGATCATGATTTTTAAAAGAAACTGTGAATATGCATGCTCCACGGAGTTCAGTGGGCTACTTTGCCTCCAGTAAATATTGCATTCTCTCTCGCTCCAATTAAGACACGTTAAGAGGCAGAGTCCAGACAGACTGCCTCTCACGCTCGATTCAGGTTTATTTTGTTTGAAGGAAGATCAAGAATAATCCTTTTTGCAATATAATTCATCTAAGCATGTTATCTCTTAAAATAAAAAACTAATTGAAGGTATATGGATGTGTTTTCCTTTCAGTTAGTTATTAGACCTTACTCACAGTCACACAATATGAATATTATTAATATTTAAGATTCAGCAGACTAATTGTGGGCTCCATTGTCTCCTAACTTCAGGTTTGAGGCAATAACACCATGAATGTGGACACTTCTTTTTTATTTATTTAAAGATTCCTATAATGTTATGTTCAAATCAGGCCTTCTCCTAATACATATGTGCTTAGTTACCATTGTCAGAAGAGAAATCTAAACATTCCCTAAATTCCAGTTCTTTCATTTTGATGACAAATTAGTCAGTTTGAATTTTGAATATATTTTTGTATGACTCCGTACATGAGAATATACTGTAAACAGTGATAACATAAAAAAAGAAGTTTTTACAATGTCTTTTTCTCCGTACAATTAGTTATCAGACCTTACTCACAGTCACACAATTTCAATATTATCAATATTTCAGATTCAGCAGACTGATGCACAGTGATCATTTGGGGCTCCACTCTCCTCTATCTCCATGTTTGAACTCTCCCTGCTGCTGTCTGCCGGTGGCGGTTATTGAACCCTTCTTCCTCTTCACAGCGGCCCACAGGAGGACTATAGGAGGTCATGGCAGGTAGCTTGTTCCTAGGGCTTTGACAAATTGGTGAAACATTTATAGCACAGGGAAAACGGCTCGAGTGTGTCTGTCTGAGCGGAGTCGGAGCGCCGGGCCCCGCTTGTCACTCGCACCGTCCCCCAGCAGGAGCACCAACAACAGGCAGAGACAGACAGACAGGGACTCTGAGTGCCCACCATATTATTGAGTGCAGTAATGTGGGGAGGAAGAAATTCAGTTTGAGTGCAGGAATCCATCTCATGCAATGGTATTTTCTTTTGAGCTGAATACATACAGATGGTAGGCAATAACACCGTTAAAGACGACACAAGAGTTTTCAGATATGTTATGTTCAAATTAAGCCTTCTCCTACGTGCTAATTTGCCATTGTCAGAAGATAAATATAAACATTCCCTTAAGTCGGGTTCATTTTAATTTTGATAAAAAATGTGTCCATTTGAATTATGAATATATTTTTCTATGACTCCATAAGTGAGAAAATACTGTATTTATTGTAATGCCTTCATTTTTAAATTATAACTCTTAATGTGTGTATATGTATATATGTGTCTATATATCTGTATGAGTATGTGTATGTATATATTTATATATATATATAAGTAGGTGTTCAGGTGTGTGTATGTATATTATACTGTATATGTATAATTTTTATGTTTTATTTTTTGGTACGGTACTAAATGGCATTACGATCACCTTGTTTGTATCACACACAGAACAAGATAAAACATATATTTTAAATATGCTGTCATGAATTTAATGTGATTTAAATCAGGCCATGAATGATTTAGGAGAAATATATATACACAAAGTTGTTAAAATAAACATAACATTATTTTTTTTGCGAGTCTGACCCGCACTGAGTAGCTCAGAATCCCTAATAGCCTGGCTGTACATGAAGAGTGTATCAGCACACATATACTGCCATGGTTGTTGTGATCAGATTTTGTCTCTGTCAAGTTTTATGTCAGTGATTGAAATGAATCATGTTTTACAAGTGTGCCCGGATGAGTCAGGGCTGTGAATCACAGTCGTACAGATTGCTCAGGATGCTGATTGTGGCAAAGCAGTTACGAGTGGATGCACTCACATGATGAAGCCATCATGAGAAAATGAAAGGAAGAACACCGTCCGGGCATGTATGAAACATGAACCACACACACTTCCACCTATACACACACTCCTGCCCGCAGCTGCTATCCATCAGGGTCAGTTCAGCACTCGGAACACATTCTCCCGTCATCATTTATCTGGACTCCTTCACTGAGCTCTGCGACTTCACATGCGAGTCAAGCTCATTTCTCCACCCACTAATCCCTCCATTCTAATGCTTGTCCACATCGGCTTGGCCACAGTAAACCGATGATTAATGATGTATTGATTGGACTGTTTTCTAGCACCAAGCCAAGGTGCTGAGTTGACAGCACACTTGCTTATCTGAGCCACCCAGCTTGCCAGAGGAGAATGTTTCCTGCGGGAAAATGAAAGCTCGGTACATCCTGCAGAGCTGAGACACATTTGTACACTTTTATTTTCCAACTGAGCCCTCAGATAGAAACCAATGTAACAAAGAAAAGAAATGTGTAATGGATGTTGTGTATTACTTTGTCAATTGAAAATCTTCTCTGTGTTATTACCCGCTGTGCTTTTCAAAAAAATATTGTACAAGCCCCAAGGTTTCCAATATTAGCTTATAATTAAAAACAGAATAAATAACTTAACAAACTGAGAATAATTAATGAGTTAACAAGGCTAAACCTTTACAATGATACATTATTGTTTTAATCTTTACAAAAGTCTGCTTTTATTTTATTCCCATTTTGCCCGTTCAAAGTCTTAGGTGTGTTTAAAATCAACCCCTAATTCACTAATTTCCTCCTAGTATATGATAAACAATTATTGGTTCCTTCAAAGTGTGCAGTGAATTATGACCTCAAAGACTTTTTAGTTTGCATAAACACTTTCAGCTTTTGTGTCTTGTAACTGTAATGAAGGCATCAATTAAAAGTGGTACTTTGCATTGTGGGATACTTAGAAAATAGTGGACATACCATGGACACTGAAATCACTCACTCCACTATAGAGTACATTACAAGATTGTCATTTTGTAGTCCTGTCTGAATGTCAGCGGCTGTGTATAGTGCCTGATATCATTTCAGTTGAGATGATGCCTCCTGCTGGTCAGGTGATGCTCCATACTGCTGTCATTGTGCACGAGTACTGGAAGCTGAATCAAAAATCATTTTGGCTCAGAGGGGATTACAATCTGCAGAAGTACAGCACCCTATATCCTTTTACCCTGCATCTTTCTCAACATTATACGCCATGATATTCATTTTTAAAGGTGAAAAGGTGAGGTTAAATGTCATTGCCTAGTATACTGCAGTGTGGCTTTATCTAAAATAATCTATAATATATTTATTGTATTGACTAGTCTTGAAATGTATAAATGCATCATTCAAAAAGTGATTATTTGCATTCTGGGATTTTTTGCAAAAATAGTGTACATGCCATGAAAAGTAGCTCTGTCTGGAATCACTCACTCTGATAGGGAGTATTATAAGTTTGCCATTTTATAGTCCTTTCCAAATGTCTAGTGAGAACTATTGTACCTAATATAGTGGACAACAATTTCCATTGATCCTTTTAATGTTGCATTTTTCGAGCTCAATAATATTTAGAGTTTTAGAAAATTTCCCAGGATTTTCCACCTGCTTTTCATCACGACACTGTGCATACTCTTTCCACCTGCTTTTCACCACGACACTGTGCATACTCATCTCCTGGCATTTTGAAGAGTAGATTTTAAGCAGGGAAGTAAATTACCTGTATGGAGATTACATTTCCATCTAATGTTCACTTTGAGGCAAAATTGGAATCTTTTCCAACTGCGCAATGTGAAAGAAAGTCAGATTGTCTCTTTCCATTACTGTTTCCTTTTTTCCCTCTCACTCACTCAATCTAACATTTTGTATTTGTCTGAGTCACACTTCCTTTCTTTCCCCGCAAACCCTCCTTCTCTTTTTCATGACCCACGTGTGCTATTTTAGCAGCAGCCTATTACCCACTCCACTTCTACCTCCATTGCTCTCCTGCAATCTGAACACTCTCCCCCCGTATCTCTCTCCATCACCCTTTCATTTACCTTCTCACCCTCACTTCTCCACAAACACCTCACTTCCTTGTATCTCTCCGCTTACGATCCGCTTTTTTACCTTATCTCAGATTCCCTCTGTGATTGGCAGATAAGTATCATTTTGGAGCACCTCCACAAGTCGCTGCCTTCTCATTTCCTGGCCCAAATGGCTTTTCCGCCTTTTTGCACTGACAGTGATCACATAGAACATCACCTGCACACGGCATTGATTCCTATCTTCTCCACAGATACAGTAAAAGAGAAGGTGTGATTTTGAGAGTGACACACTCTACTCACCTTTATAGGATGCTGTTTTCATGTACTCTCGCTTCCCTCCGGAAACGTGTTCTCTACTTTAGTTGTGTTAGGAAAAGGTCAGAGACATTTTCTCTGAGTACACTGTAGGGAAAGATACAATGTGGAATCTGTGACATGACATGAAAATGTTTTTTGTGAAGGCATACAGTGGCTGTGTATAGTTCCTGATATCATTTCAGTGGAAGATGCTACCTGCTGGTCTGGTGACGTCTCCATACTGCTGCCAACATGTTATTCAGCTAGGAACTGGAAGCTGAATCAAGGGAAGTTTGTGTTGATCAAACATGATTTTTGATTGCAGGGATTTACAATCTGCAAAAAAGAACCACACCCTTTATCCTTTTACCCTGGATCAATCCGACTTCATACAGCATTTTGTAAATCATAATTTGCATTAATATAAGATTCACTTTAAGTCGCATCAGGTAAAGGTGAGGCTAAGTGTTATTCCTTTACTGCTGTGTTGCTAAAATAATTTTCTAAAATAATATAATGTATATAATTGTATTAATGATATAAATCTGTAAAATATCTAAAGTTTTTGATAATTGAAGTACAGTAAAAACAGTTGAGGAATGTTATTAGGTACATTTATATTTTTCTCCACTGCATTTATTTTAATGATTGAGCTACTAGCTACTTTGCAGATTTGTATTAAAAATCTAAACCATTTAATACATTATTATGTATAATAATAGGTTAAGCTATTAGTATACAAAGTAATTTAAAATAAACCCCACTTTGACCAAGTTCAAATTGAAGTGATCGCATTACCGCAATAATAAATAAAATAATCATAGAATTCATTATTACTCAATTACTCAATAATTATAATACAATATTTAAAAATATATGGTGCTTAAATGAGCCTTTCTGCATAATGGGTCCTTTAACTGGTACTTAAAGTAGTTGTGGGTTTAATTTGAGTATTTTCTTCTTCCTAGGCTTTTGTTTGCGAACCAGAAGAACAGAATATCAACTCAAAGGGCATTATGGTGAGTTCTGCATCAGGACCCCATGCTCTGCTCTGTCTCGTGGAGGAGCCACAGTCCAACGCTGCACTTACTCAAGCTGTTCACTCACAACCTTACGACCAACTTGAGAACAACCATCTTTTTCAGGTATGTCTCACTCTGCCCTTCTGTTGTGCCATAATTTCCCCTCAGCCAGGTCTCCAGTGGACAATCGTCGTGGTAACAAAGACATTTATGACACAACTGAGAAGCCTCTACAGGTTTACGGAGCACGCTCAGCTCTTTTATTGCATTATTACAGTCCTGAAAGCTACATAACATAGTCACCATTAAACAGTGGTGTAAAGTAAGTAGATTTACTCAAGTACTGTACTTAAGTAAACATTTTAAGTACTTAATTCAACTTAATTTGTTGCTTCTCTGTCCTTCTACTCCACTACAATTCAGAGGTAAATGGTGTACTTTTACTCCACTACATGTATTTAATACCTTTAGGTACTTTACAGTTGTGGATGAATGATGTGAAATATAATCAAGTGTTAAATCAGACTGTAGTTCCACCTGGAGTAAATTCACAAGCTACCCTGCAGTATACAAAGTCATTCAAACTAGCTGCACCTTTACCAGCTTTGAGAACACTTTAATGATCAATCATTATAAAAAATATCATATATATTATTCTGAAATGGACCAATCTGCACAATGACTACTTTTGCTTTTGGTACTTTAATTATATTTTGAATACCTTTTTACTTTTACCTCAGTCACATTATGATTGCAGGAATTTTACTTGTAACAGTATTCCTAAACTCTGGTACTTCTACTTCCACTTAAGTACAAGATCTGAGTACCTTTGCCACCTCTGCCTTTAAAATGCAGAGGATTACAGAGTCACATGTGCTCTTACTAAACCCCCAGGTTGTGTTGTCTCTTGTGTATCGGTGCAGCTGACATGTTTAGGAATGTTCTCTTCAAAGTTGTCCGTGTCCTCTCCCTGCTCTGCCCCAGCTGAACCAAAGCTGTGAATCCTGTCAGCTTTCCAAGTTGTTCAATTACAACTGCTCCACATTGTCACCTTGACACTAATGCTGCCCAGGGCCCGGCTCCAGGGGGGGGGAGTCGGTCATTGTGCATTCAGATGCTAGATCGGCTGGGGACAAGATGTGTGGGACATCTTTTATTCAAGAACATATACAGTTCAAAAACTGAAACATTGACTTTAATTAAATGCATTTTGTGAACATTTATTAAGAGAAGGCCTAATATTTTTTATTCAAACTTAATATTATTGCTTTCAAATTACGTAATACAAACAAACAGTTATGTGAAATCTGTTGACATAATTTAATTAAAGTCATCGTTTCAGTTTTTTCAGTGCACGAACATCATGTATTTTGTATACAAAAACACTTCACATCAGGGGTAGACATGATGAAAAGTTATAGAAAAATACATTGAATAAATAAATAAAAACAAAAAATACAGTTTCATATTTCAGATTCATTGTTAAATACGCAATTAGTGTTGATTGCCCTTTTATTAAGAATCATAATGTTTTAAATACTGTTACTATATTGTCTTAATTCTTGGTCAAAATGTTCAAACTTTGTTTTTTTTATGAATAATTGTAGGGCAAAAGAATTGTTGTGGAATTTAACAAAGTACATTTACCTTATTCTCCACTTCATTTATTTTACAGATTGAGCTACTAGATAAATTGCAGATTTATGTGATAAATAAAAAATTTAAATCAACACATTAATGCATAAATAATAAAAATACAATATTTTAAAAATATTTTTGCTTAAATGTGCGTTTCTGCATAATGAGTACTTTTACTTAAGATTTTTTTAAGTTTATGTTGATGCTAATGTATCTGAACTTTTACTTAAGTATATCTATGTTGAGGGACTGAAGGAAAGATGGATTCAGGAATATGGAGAATATGAATGTGAGAAGATAAAAGCAGGGTAAAGGCAGAAACAGACAGTGAAGTAGAAGGAGAGTCAAAAAAAGTAAGATGAGAGATCATGGGGTAGAAAAAAGGAGACGAAAGAGCGTGTTGAAATCAAGACAAAAAGATCAAGAAAGGCCAAGCGAGGGAGAGAGGACAGGAGGGAGATTGAGACAGGAAGACGGAGTTATCTGTCATTTAGTTCCGGATGAGGTCTGATTGTAGCATCCAGAGAACTGATGCTCGTCTCAGCAGACTGCCGCTGTTATCATTCAGAGATTCAAAGGTTGTATTGACACATGCACAGTAGCTATATTGTATTTATGAAAATGAAAGTCCCATGCTCCTCCAACAGTGCAACATAAATATATTAAGATATAAAACAATCAAACTAATTAAAACAAAATTAGGGCAAGAAGAAACGGAGTACAAATAAAATAGTGCAAATTATGTTGCAAAGGTGCAAATAATGCAGATGAAGTAAACTATATACATGTCAAATAAAATGCAACAAGCTAAATGTTGCAGAGAATGTAGTAAGTAAATGCAGGAGTCTATATGTAAATAGAATCAGATACAAAAGAACAAAATGTAGGAAATAAATACTGTACAATGGAATAAATACTGCTTGTAGAAATAAATCAAAGTGAGACATGCAGTCAATGCCAGGTCCTTTTCTTTGTAAGTCCAGTGTTATGCCTCATTTCATCTTGATGCATCCGCAAAAGATCACAACGCCGTAGTGATGTCACACCATTATGCAGTATTCGGATCCTGTTTGTTGGGTTTTAGTCTTTCCCCGTACCTGTAACCATGCTAAGACCAAGCTGAGTTTTCTATTCCCTGCCCCCGACTGTTCGGACAAAGACTGGTTTGCTGAGAGAAGTACATGTATTTGTAAATCTATCATTAACGTTAAAAAAAATCTGCTTTTTATCTACAAACTTCACACAGTGTGAATGCTTCTTCGTTTTCTTGTTGCATTGCAGCCATCCCACTATACAATATATCATATATTATTATTTTAAAGTATCAAAATGGGCATTAAAGTTTGCACAGTGTAAACTTAATCAAAGCATGACAGATAGCAGGCACCTGATGCAGCTGCTGGAAACATTTCTGTTACAGCCGGACAGACTGTTGATATGTAACAGTTAGAAATGTTCTAGCTCTGCTCCTCTGCTTTTTCCATAAAACATACATTTATCATTTTTTTTTATGAAGATCACTGAAATACTGAAACGTTGACTTTAAAAAGGTTTTATGTCAACACATTTCAGATAACTTTATTAGGTTAGTTGAAAGCAATATGTGAAATCTGTTGAAATAATACATTTAATTAAAGTCAACATTTCAGTTTTTTCAGTCAAGCAGTCTTCAGAGATTTCAAGGGTGATGTTTAGGCAATACATCAAATCATTTCACTCAAAGCCCTCATAAGGTGATTAGCATAATCACTTGGAGTCATCCGTTTGGGACCATGAATGTCTGTCAGAAATGTCAAGGCCATTCAGAACCAGAACGATGGACCAACCATTGGACAGACAGAATGACACTAACAGAATATCATTTCAAAAACATCCTGATAGCCATAGGATTCAGATACAGTAAGCCGTATTGTGAGGTGTTCTACTGTGGCATGCAAACTTAACAGTTTTCATGCTGGGTTACATGGTACAAATTCAAATGTTGACAAATCTAACTTATCTGTCACTTAGACTAAAATCACTGACCTGAGTCGGGTTGTCATAGTTACGGCTTAGCTGAAATAGCATTAGTATCAAAGACACAATAGTGGCCTGCCGCCTGACACAACATGGCAGTCATCCTGTTATCTGGAGAGACAACCCAATTCAGTCAGAAGTCAAAGGCGCTTGGCATACCCAAGAAAGAATGAGAAATAGAAATGGATGTGACATCTTCTGCTGCTGCTGTTCCCAAACACAGGCGTGTATTTTGACGGCACTGTCAATCCATGTGTATTGTTTTTTTTAAAACCCAATAATAGATATAAAGGCCTGAGGTAAGAGGGAATACTTTGTTTGTTGAATATGCAGTCTCTTGACCCAATAAAAGTAGGTGTCCATGTGTTTTGTATTGATATTTTGTGAATAAAATATGGGTTGCTTATTATAGGTGATTGTATTGACCCAATTAAGGAGCACAGATGGCCCTTCAATAATCGACTTAACCCTTCCCAGAATGCCGCAGGACCAAACAGCATCTGCCAGATAAAGGCCAGAGCTGAGGGTGTGACAGGGTGAAGGGTGTATTATCTGTCCTTCATCCAACACTTCAGCATGCTCTACTGAACTGTCTATGACCTCATCTAGATCTGTGAGCCAGTGACCTTCAGCCCTGGTTCTATAATGGTACCGTCACCTACAACAAAGATCTGTGGGAAAAGGGTCACTTCTCATACAACAAGGACACATGGAAACAATAGGAACTAGCTTCGAGGTGCACATTAACTATGTAGGAAGCTTTATTTTCTACTTCCCAGGTTTTATAAAATAATCACATTGGTTTTCTGCATAGCCAACCTTATGTGATTGGCAGTTGGTGCATTTCCAAGGCCTAATGATTCTTCAATCACATTTTGCAATTTAGGTCAGTATTTTATTAATTCAGTTGCTATTGTGCGTGATTTGTTCCCAACTGTTAAGACAAAGGGTTCTGCTACATTCGGATCAGTGTTTCCAACTGACTCCCCCGCCTCAGGGTATCATGGGTAAGTTGAAATACGTAAAGCTGATGGCCGTAACAGAACACATTCGGAACTTTGAGGATTTTATTGGAACAATATTATTAAAACAAACTTTCAAATGGTCATATAGATCATCTAGATCAGTGGTTCCCAATCGGGGGTAGGGGGACCCCTAGGGGTACTTGAGGGGATTGCAGGGACTACGTAGAAAGATTAGGGATTGCAATTTATTTCCACACAACATTTCTTTTTTAAATCCATCTCGTAAAGCATGTTGTCCTGCCCCCAGAATTATCAAGGCTTATGAAATACAGGCAAACTAAAGTGTCCTAATAAATAGTAGCCAATGCCTGGTTGCCCGCAGGCAGCCAATGAGTCGCCTGCAGGGGGCGTTCTAAGAATAGCAGGAGTCATCGCTAAATAAATACATTTTCCCCGTGAAGCAAGTGTTTTGAGGATCGGTAAATTAAATCCAACATTCAGAGTTAATTTCCGACTCCGACCACTTTGCTGGAAGAAATATTTGAAAACTTCTAAACTCTGTCTGAAATGGGTCTGCTCATTCAGTGTGTGTGTGTCAGCAGAGCGACAGAGTATGGTATGATGTCATAGGGTATGATGTGATGTCATATGGTATGATATGATGTGCTGGGCGGCTATGGTGCAGTGGGCTATTGAGATCATCAGATCAGGGGCGCTGGGGAACACAGTTTGAATCCTGCCTTGAACCCCACTGCAGTCAACATGCCGTTGTGTCATTGGACAAGACACTTCACCCTTATTTGCTCCTGCGAGTATTGTCCACAGTATTGATGTATTACATATATGTAATATGTAATGTAAAGCACCTTGAGCACTTGGAAAAGCGCTAAATAAATGTAATGGATTATAATTATGATATGGTATGATGTGATGTCATATGGGATGATATGATGTGATTTGGTAAAATGTGATAAGGTATGATATTACAGTATGTGAAGAGCCTGAACCAGAAAATGTCATCATATCACCCCTGTTCTCATTTCATTGCATTGGCTCCCGATTCACATAAGATCAGACTTCAAGATTTTACTGTTAACCTTTACAATCTGATATGGACTAGCACCTCCCTATTTATCATCATTAATTACCCCGCACATACCTACCAGGCTCCCACGATCCCATAATGCTAGGCTCCTTCCCATCCCCAGAAATCACAAATCATCCGTAGGTGGCAGAGCCTTTTCCTTCCGAGCACCTCTCCTTTGGAATTGTCTTCCCATTCAGATACGATAAGCTAATTCCATTGATTCCTTCAAAAGCAAACTCAAAACACATCTCTTCGCGTCTGACTTACCCTAGTACTCTACCTCTATGCACAGTACATTATGATTTTTTTTCAATCCAAAAGGCACACAAACTCTTGTCTTTATTGAAGACGATGTAATTAGTGTGTGCACTGGGCCCATACAGTTGAGTTCCGCCTTCTTTGATTTCTAAACTTTAAATTAAGAACATAAAGTCATTTTTGGAACATTTGAATCATTTCAGAGTCCTTGAGGAAGCCTAAGACCTTCTGAAGTTGAGTGTGTCTAGTTTGTGTGTGCTAATTTATCAAATAACTTCACAATTTGTGACCCAACCATTGTTTTTCTTGAATTTCATAAAGGTACAGTAATGGATGAGATGAAATTAATTGGCAAAAATGTAACTTGAATGTTTTTTACATTTGTTTTAAACGTGTCTTGAGTATTATACAACACAATACAGTATACTTATGTAAGTCATACTGTAACACACTCTCAATCACCGCCACCCTGAAGTTACATGTAGGAAATCATAGATTGAATAATTTAGCCAATGAGTTATTTATTTGCTTGAGAGAGTCAAGGTATTGCAACGTGACTTATGTGTATATGCACATCATCCTGTGCTTTTCTCCTTTCTTTGTATAAATAAATGAATCAGCCATAAATCCAGGCAGGACAAATGTGAGCAAACTGCACACATTTTTCCTGTTTGTTCTCATTCAACACGTTGATATTGTTTCATCACTTAGCAAGATAAAGTGTGTGAAGAAGAGGTATTACCTCAAACTGCTTTCATTTTCACCCAGAGGCACCAGTAGATGGATCCTTCAATAAGTATTGAACTGCACCTGCTTTGTGTCGTTTTACTTCCTTACTGAGGAAGACTGAATTCACCGCTACGAGTCTCCATCTGTTCATCATTTTTCATGTAGACTGTGTGGTCAGACTCACTGTGTATACAGTACCAGCTGCCATGTGGGATGAAGCCCATTAAATTGGTTTCTTATGTCAGATATTTTGTTCCAAGAAGCACAAAAGGAAAGGAAGTGAAGACGGATGCTGGCTTATTAAAACATTGCTCTTGTCTCTGTTATTTTCTTTCATACTCTCCTATTCATCATTCCTCTTCAAATTCATTAGGTGAGTCATTCGGGTCTAGAATAACCTTCAGCATGCACCAACAGGCCATTGTCTCACGCCTGGTGTTAACCAACTCTACATCCAATCAAGTCTCTCCATTGACTTTGTATGCAGCCGAGTCTACTTACTGTATCTTGCTACTTTTAAACAAGGACACAGCCTGCAATCCAAGTTCAGTATTGTTAAAATGTCTTCCTTCTCCTACTGTAAGATTTTATAGGACAATGCTAACTGCCCACAGTGCTACAAACTATGAGACATGGGCCCTCGGGGGCAGACAGACCCGGACCCCGCAACCTCTCCCACATCGGAGCAGACAGACAGACTTTAAAGTTGTTTAGTCTCATTTAGTTTCTGTTTTGTGTCTCTTTGTAGTCTTGTTGTGTCACATTGACATTTTCTTTTTTCAAATGTTTCTTTTATTTATTTGAAGTTTCTTTGTTGTAATTTCTAGTCTGTCCATGATTATTTTGCCCATTTTCCAGGATGTTGGAAGTCTCTTTCAGATCTCTTTTTGTCTCTTTGCAGCTATTTTGTACTCAGTGTAGTCTTTTTAATCTTTATTTTGTGTCATGAGTATTTTCCATTGCTGAACTTTATTTGAGGATGTTTAAGATATTTGCTTAAAGTTTTGTAAATGCTCAGAGACCGAGACACACATGTCCTTGTCTTGTTCTTAAAGTACCGTGCACATTTTGACAACATATTTCACTTTTTAACGCCTGGATATTACCTTGAGAGCACCACAGAGACACAATTGATTTGTTTATATATTTATTTATTGTTTTACCTTAGCAGTCTAACCCTTTCATTGTCCTGAGAACTACATTTGTACATTAAATATTATATCAACAGGCCTTTAAATGACAACCTTTATTATTATGACTAGAGTAGAGTTGTGACTTGAATAAGAAATTGTATAAACAGGTTTTTTCTTTTTATCAGGCACTCAGAACACGTTTTACCATGATCACCATATTAGTCATCAGTAGTATCAGTGTAATGAGAATAGTGTTAGTCATACAGGTTATGTGGCCATATACCAAAGTATGTTTACCTTTGAAAAAGTCATAGGATCACAAGCACAACGAGTGCTGCCAATTTTATTGAAATCTATCAAATACATGTTGAGATATTTCATGAAAAATAACAACTCATTGGTCCCCAAAATAAAAAGCCAGAAAATCATTGGGATGAATCCAATTGGTGTTACTCAGTTTGACCAACATTGTCTCATGCGCATGACCCGGCTGTTGATCGACCTTTAACCCCTGCACTACACTATGATTGTGCTGTAAGTAGTAGGTTTATATCTATACATTTTTTCTTGATAAATTGTGTTGCCTATAATGTTTTCCCACACACACAGAAAGAGACAGATGCCACCAACACAGCATAATGTCCCGCATATGGCATACCATCGTAGACATGCAGGTCTGACACCCGTAGGCAGGAGAAAAACAGCCAAACAAGAAGATCACAGCTGAGTCCGTGTTGCCTTGAATGCAGAGGTGTAAAGTCACGAAGTACATTTACTCATACGAGCATTTTGAGGTACTTGTACTTTAGTTGAGTATTTCCATGTTATGCTACTTTGTACTTCTCTTCACTCCAATTCAGAGGTAAATGGTGTACTTTTACTCCACAACATTTATTTAATACCGTTAGTTACACTGAAATAACTGAAACATTGACTTTAATTAAATGTATTTTGTCCACAAATGTCAGGGTTCTTTGCTGATTTGGATGAATGATGTGAAATATAATCAGCTCTTAAATCAGACTTTAGTTCCACCTGGAGTAAATTCACAAGCTAACCTGCAGTATACAAAGTCATTAAAACTAGCTGCACCTTTACCAGCTTTGATAACACTTTAATGATCAATAATTATAAAAAATATCATATATATTATTCTGAAATGGACCAATCTGCACAATGACTACTTTACATTTGGTACTTTAAGTATATTTTGATGCTATACTTTTCTACTTTTACTTGAGTAACATTCTGATTGCAGGACTTTTACTGTAACAGTATTCCTACACTCTGGTACTTCAAATTTTACTCAACTACAAGATCTGAGTACTTCTCCCACCTCCGCCCGGATGTATAGAAGAGGGACATGTTGGAGAGAGCTGGAGTGAGTTAAGAGAAAATAAATGAGGTCTGCTTGGTCATGTATGGTGTAATGTGAAAGGCGCTAAATCAGCAGCAATACTCCCCTATGGCAGCGATGGAGGTGCTGCAAAGAGAACGCTGTAGCCTACTTCTTAGATTAATTTTGCCTCGTAGAGGGAAAGAAACAGGGCACCTACTGTACAGCGTGTGTTTGCCAAATTGCACACCTATAGGCCTATATGAATCCAGCTATAAATATACACTCAATGCAAGCATGGATGCACATGTGTATTAAATAATTACATACCGGCTAAAGCATGCATGGAGGTAGAAGCACAGAGAGAGAGTGCTGCAGTCCAAAAACTTGAGTTTTAAAGACTTTGATGCATTTTGGCTTTGCTGGCTCCAGCAGTTGGCATTTATCAAACACTACAACCTGAATTGATGGCTGATCTATTAAAAAATGTTCTGTTTTTTATTCAAAAGACAATTGGGGAATAAAATCCAAAGGGGGAGCGTTTGAGAGGAGCTAATTAATTAAACAGAGTGCAAAAGTACAGAGTCATCAGGATGACATTAAAGTGCTATCAAACTGTTAACTTTGAGAAATTGTTTCAGCACTCTATTGCGAGATTGTCCTCACACTCTAAATCAAGATGAAGACTGGCAAGAGATTTAGTGACATCCATTTCAACAACAACATAAAGTGATGAGATACGACGTGACAGACACTAATGTAAGACCAACAAGTCCTCAAACTCATATGACCAAATAGGTCGATTGTTCAAGCGCTTATTACGACCAAATAGGTCGATTGTTCATACGCTTATTACGACCTATAATCACAATTTAAAGTTTTTGACCTCTAGTGCTCCTGTTGACTGCAAACGCTCCGGAGGGTCGTATATTCACAAATAACCCTCTCTGGAAAATCCTAAATTGTAGGATAGTTTGGCCATTAAAATGCTTTTTGATTAGATTTCTAGCGAGAAGTGTATATTGTACTTTTAGAATCCACATCCAGTGGATGTGTAGGATCTATAGTTTGATAGATATTACGAAGATGATTTGAGGTCTCGCCAGGAGAACGTGTATATGCGGCAGCATATACACATATGTAAAGTTAGCGTCAACCCTCACAGGGTGAAAACAGTATTTCCGGTCTCGAAGTTTTCATAATAAAACCGTATTATCCTCACTGTCAAATGATTTTAAAGCTATATCTGCACTACTCATCCACTAAAAAACATCAGTTTATCCTTGTTAATTACATGAAATTCCTTGTTTTAAATTGTGTACACTGCTTTTGTGTTTTTCCCATAGGTTTTTCCCTTTCGATTCTGAGACACATTTCTTTTTTCAGAGGTTTTGATACTACCCATAATCCTCAGCTATCGTTGAAGCTCGGTGATTGGATGTTTTAGCCGCAATGCACGTTGGGATATGGTGTTTATGCGATGTGAAATCCGAAAACATTTTTTAAAAAAAGAAGAAAATAATACTTTATTCCGAGTGTGCTTGCTTTTCTCTTTGGAAGTCATCACATAACGGCATTGTAATACACGGTTCGGCTGCATTAAATATTACACATCTGCCGTAGTTCTTTATTTATAGAGCCCTGATTAGAAGACTTCTAGACAAACTGGAAGAACCGCCGCCGAAACTGAATATGTGACATGGATCATAAATATATCAGCAATTAAACAACATCTTACATTTCTCTTCACACAATACGTCTCCTTGCAGTATCAATACTAATTCGGCTGACTTGTATATTTGATCCAATTTGTAGATAGGCTTTATTTACCCCATAACGGTGCACAGCTGATAGAAAGTGACTTGTAGTTTTTAAAGATATTACTGATTTTCTTTGAATATAAGAATGTAAATACTGAGTTGAGAGATTACCCAGCTAGCGGGGAACGTTCTCACAACTTTGGCTAACGTTACCTACAGGTTCTAATAATGTTTTAAAGAAACGTTTTAATCTGATGTTCAAAGAACCTTTTTAGGATGTTTATTATTTAAAATAATGTTCCTATAAGGTTTAAGGTTAACTAAGACATAACGTTTTAACTGCAACATTCAGAGGATGTTTTGAAGATGTTATTGAGGCCTGAGATGACAGAAAGTTTTTTTATAAAACGTTCCTTTAACGTCATATGTTAACAAAGGTGGAACGTTTTGCCTGCAACATTCTAAGGATGTGTTTTGGACGTTGTTGGGGTAACACATTAAAGATGTTCTTTATAAAACGTTCCCTCAATGTTACATGATAACAAATGAAGAACATTCTCCAAGAAACATTCTGAAAATGTTTTCAGGATGTTATTCTTTTTTTATAAAACGTTCCTGTGATGGCAAATATTAACACGGTCATGGTCAACATCAGATTTATTTCTAGAGCGCTTTAAAAAACAAACTTGTTGCATTTGTTTGAAAAGGATGTTTTAAAAAAAATCTGATGCCACCATAATTTCCTTTTGAAAAAAACAAACAAGCACGAAATTCATGATAGCAAATTGATGTAAGCAGATATTGCATGTTTGCAGTGACATGTGTGAATTCCCAGCTAGACATTTTTGTTACCATTCATTGTTCACGAATGTTTTTAGCGGGACGTTTTATTTTGGTTCCCAGAATGTTCTTCTGAAAGGTAGGATAACGTTCTTTAAAAACATTATTGAAATGCTTGGTGATAACCTTAAGATGTTTTTGATAACCTTCTTAAGATGTTTTTGATAACATTGTTAGAACATTATTGTTAAGAATCGTGGAAAAGGTAGGACCCAAATGCAGACTACAAAAAAAAGGTAAAAGGTCTAGAAACAAAAGGCGAGCTTTATTTTAAAAGCTGATAAACACAAAAACATGGCATGAAAAACACAGGTAGCGCAAGGTAACAATAACACCAAAACTGACCGTGACCAACATGGAGGGAGACAGGAAAGACAATGAACCGACAAGGCACACAGGGGAAGACAAGACTAAATACAAAGAGGGGTAATCACAGGACAAGACACAGCTGGGTAAGGGAGGCAGAAACACAAGGGCAACAGGTGAACACAATCAGACAATCAGACACAGGAGGAAAAACACAGGAAGGAAGACAAGAGACAGGGAGAAGAGAACAGCAAAATAAAACCCATTACAAGACAGACAAAACTAAAATCCGGAGGACGGGTCTGGGTCGACAGCCCAGAGGCAAGGCAGAGGAACAGGAGGTGGTCTCGGGCGGACGGCCCGGGGGCAAGGCAGAGTTCATGAAGGGGGTCTCGGGCGGACGGCCCGGGGGCAAGGCAGAGGAACAGGAGGTATTTCGGGCGGTCGGCCCGGGGGCAAGGCAGAGGCAGAGAAGCGGCTAAGGCCGCGGCGGGCATAGTCAGGGAGCCGGGCACAAGGACGGACCGGGCTCGTGGCCGACTGGACCACCGGCGGAATAGGATCTGGTGTTGGCAGGAAATCCGGTGGAACCCCCAACGAAACAGGACATGGAGTAGGCAGGACCCTCAGCGGAACCCCCAATGACACAGGACATGGAGTTGGCAGGACCCTCAGCGGAACCCCGAACGACACAGGACATGGAGTTGGGATTAGAGAAGGGACTTGAGAAGGGACTCGAAAAGAGACTCGAGAGGTGACTTGAGGGAACTCGAGAGGAGACTCGAAAAGAGACTCGAGAGGGGACTTGAGGGAACTCGAGAGGAGACTCGAAAAGAGACTCGAGAGGGGACTTGAGGGAACTCGAGAGGAGACTTGAAAATGGACTTGAGAAGGGACTTGAGAGAGGACTCGAGAGGGGACTCGAGAAGAGACTCGAGAGGGGACTTGAGAGAGGACTTGAGAGGGGAATTGAGAGGAGACTTGAAAATGGACTCGAGAAGGGACTTGAGAGAGGACTCGAGAAGGGACTTGAGAGGGGACTCGAGAAGGGACTTGAGAGGGGACTCGAGAGGGGACTCGAGAGGGGACTTGAGAGGGGACTTGAGAGGGGACTTGAGAGGGGACTCGAGAGGGGACTTGAGAGGGGACTCCAGAGGGGACTTGAGAAGGGACTTGGAAAGGAATTCGAGAGGGGACTCGAGAAGGGACTTGAGAGGGGACCTGAGAGGGGACTTGGAGAGGGACTCGAGAAGAGACTCGGAAAGGGACTCGAGAGGGGACTTGAGAAGGAACTTGAGTCTTGAGTTGGCGGCACCCCCGAGTCGGCGGGACCCCCGATGAAGAAGGGATTTGAGTCGGCGGGACCCCCGACGGTGAAGGAGCTAGAGTCGGCCGGTACGCCGACAGGCCATGGGGGGCTGGCATTGGTGGAAGAGCCAACAGGAGACGAGGAGCTGGAGTCGGCCGGTACGCCGACAGGACACGGGGGGCTGGCGTCGGCGGAAGAGCCAACAGGAGACGGGGAGCTGGAGTCGGGACCATGGCTGCTGGGGCCGGTACTGGAGCCGGAACCATGGCTGCTGGGGCCGGTACTGGAGCCGGAACCATGGCTGCTGGGGCCGGCACTGGAACTGGAACCATGGCCGCTGGGGCCGGTACTGGAGCTGGGACCATGGCTGCTGGGGCCGGAACTGAAGCCGGGACCATGGCTGTGTGGGCCGGCACTGGAACCGGAACAACGGGCTGGAATCCTGGCCTTGCATCTCTTAGAGTTCTTTTGGAGAATCCGTGGACCTCCAAACGCCAGGCGGGATCCCGAGAAAGGGTCCGAGAATGGAGACTGACACTCAGGGCTGCGCGAAAAAACTCTGAGCCATTCAGGCAACGAGCTCCTCAACCATGGCATGTTGGCCACCTCCATTTGTGCCTTTTTGAGGGCAGCCTCTTTGTCCCTTTTAGCCGAGGTTCTACTCCACTCAGCATGATGACACCGAAGAGAATAATCTAGATCAAACAGATCCAAGTCAAAATAATAAAAATCCGCTGGGTCCATACTTGGTCGGTTCATTCTGTTAAGAATTGTGGAAAAGGTAGGACCCAAATGCAGACTACAAAAAAAGGTAAAAGGTCTAGAAACAAAAGGCGAGCTTTATTTTAAAAGCTGATGAACACAAAAACATGGCATGAAAAACACAGGTAGCGCAAGGTAACAATAACACCAAAACTGACCGTGACCAACATGGAGGGAGACAGGAAAGACAATGAACCGACAAGGCACACAGGGGAAGACAAGACTAAATACAAAGAGGGGTAATCACAGGACAAGACACAGCTGGGCAAGGGAGGCAGAAACACAAGGGCAACAGGTGAACACAATCAGACAATCAGACACAGGAGGAAAAACACAGGAAGGAAGACAAGAGACAGGGAGAACAGAACAGCAAAATAAAACCCATTACAAGACAGACAAAACTAAAATCGTGACATAACATAGGATCGTGACAATTATGCCCTACTGTTCTTAAAATGTTTTCAGCGGGACGTTTTATTTTGGTTCCCAGAATGTTCTTCTGAAAGGTAGGATAACGTTGTCTAAAAACATTCTTAAAAAGTTTGGTGATAACCTTCTTAAGATGTTTTTGATAACCTTCTTTTTTTTTAAACAATATGTTTATTAATTTTTCATTCTTTTAAACAACAAGACACACCATACCTTACAAATACTTACGGCAACAAAACATTAAAATAAAACAAATGATGTGAAAAACAGAGACAAAGACAAGGCAGGACATCATTACAAAAATTAAATGAAATTGAAATATAAAAGATATAATAAAAATAAGAAACATTAAATTAAATAAAATTTAAAAATAAAATAAAACTGGGCAGTAGCAACATTATCCTAAAAAGTGTACATAGTCACAGCAGTTTAAGAAGTACTCTACTTTTCCATTCAACCAGATCGCTCTCATGGATTCCCATTGTTATTTCTTAGCATGTTTGACACATTAACATCACCTAACAGTTGAGTAAATGGGCCCCAAACCCTATCATAGGTTTCATTTTTCCTTTTCAGAATATACGTTATCTTTTCCATAGAACAGCAATTACTCATTTCCCTCAGCCATTGGCCCACATGTGGCCTCTGAGTGTTCTTCCATGACAAGGCAATCGAGCGTTTTGCTTGGAGTAAACACATGTTTATGAGATTCTTTTTATTCTTTGTTATGACTGGGATGGAGGGGTAAAGTCCCAAAATAAACAATTTAGGATCAAGAGGTATCTTAACATCTCGCATTTTGTGAATTATTTGTGAGATCTCGCACCAGAAAGTTGCGATCTCTTTGCACTCCCACATGCAGTGAAAAAGTGTCCCTTTAGACGGTTCACACTTAGTACATATATCTGGAATGTTATTATTAAACTGATGTAATCTCACAGGTGTTATGTACGTGCGCATCAGCCAGTTGTGTTGTAGCAATCTTAATCTGGTATTCTTAGTTTGTCTATGTGCCTCAGTACATATCACACCCCAGTCATCCAAGGAAATATCCTCCTGTATATCTCCCTTCCAGGCGTTAAGCCAGTCGGTAGAGGATTCAGTGGAGTTAAAAACCAAAAAGTCATATAGCACTGAAATAAGCCTTTTCCCATGACAATTTCAGAGATCAATCGTTCCAGTTCAGAAAGTGGTGGGGGAGTTAATAACTGGTTGCGGGATGCAGTTATAAAGCTTCGTACCTGTAAGTATTTATAAAAACTGCTATTTGAAAGGCCAAATTTAGTACGCAACTGTTCAAATGACATCAACGTTTCATCTTGAAACATATCTCCTATTTTTGTTAGACCTTTCGTTCTCCAATGATGGAAACCTTGGTCCATTCTTCCTGGTTTAAATTGGTCATTTCCCCAGATTGGGCTAAAACGGGACATTGACGATTTTTCCCCTAGCACATCTTGAATTTTATACCAAACATTGATCATATTCAATACAAATGGGTTAGATGTTTGTTCCCTGAGCTTTTTAACATTGGCAGAATACATGTATGAGTTAAGTGGCAATTTAGGGGTAAGTGAAAAGGCTTCAATGTCTACCCACGCTGGGACTGGGTCGGGGGAGAAGTAATACATTATGCTGCGTAATTAGGCGGCCCAGTAATACCACTGGAAGTTAGGAAGTTTGAGTCCTCCTCTGTCATATGGTAAGTATAATAATGTCAAACGTAGCCTGTGTCGTCTATTATTCCAAATGAAATTCAAACATGTTTTCCTCAATTTAGTGAAATGCGATAGTGGCAAGGGTAAAGGTATGTTTTGAAACAGGTACAATAGTTTTGGAAGGATATTCATTTTCAGTATATTTATTCGCCCTATTAAAGAAATTGGCATATTAGTCCATCTTTCCAGTGATTTATAAATTGATTCAAGAGCAGGATCATAATTGTTTTTTAAAAATGTTCCCACATCAGGCACTATATGTATACCTAGGTAGGTAAGTTGGAGTAAGTAGGAGTCTGTTGAGTTGAATGAGGACACATGGTCCATAGGATTGCATCTTTCTTTTCCATTCAATAACATTATGGAGGATTTTGCATTATTCACCTTATAACCTGCAAATAATCCAAACGTCTTAATTACATTTAGTAAAGCTGGAATTGAATTAGCTAAATCCGTGAGGAACAAAATGACTTCGTCCGCGAAAAGAGCTATGCGATGTTCTAGCTGTCCCAACCTGACACCTGAAATATTCTTGTGTGTCCTGACTGCTATGGCGAAGGGTTCTATGGCGAGTGTAAATAGGAGGGGTGACAAAGGGAAGAAAACATTCCGGCCTTCTGGACATCACTGGAGATACTTTCTTTGATTAGACTACCAACAGTTTCTATTATGGAGTTAACAGTAGTTTTGGAGAGTAGGGTGATGAGAGACCCTCTACCTTTTGTTCCACTGGATTGGTGCAATTTCTTGCTCTTCTCTACGCAATCATCCAGATGCTCTTTTAAGCAGACATCATACTTTCCTAATAAAAGGATGAGCTCCAAAAAGTTACCGTGGTCCACGGTGTTGTCAGCTAGCATATATGCTCCCTCATTCTCCACCTGCCTGTAGCTTAGCCCCCTCTTCCCAAGCACTTTCCCACATCCACCACACGCTCCAAAACCTGACGTCTCTTTCGGACTTGTTCCCTATGAGCAGACATCTGACTGCCAGCAAACATGCTTTCGATGTCTGCTTTAGAGCACCGTAAGAAAAAAGCTTCAGCACAGGTTGAATGTGTAATGCTCTTTTCGTGCTCCTCTGTACGCTGGTGTGCGTGCCTCCAATCTGACATTCCAGTTATAAATGTGCCAGTGTTAGTCCTCTTCCCAAATGCCAGACATACAAAACAAAACAACATATGACGTCCCTTGCAATATGTAAGCCACTTTCTGCTGGTGCCATCTTTCCAGGTGAATACCTTCTGCACAACTGGATTTCTGGTATGTTGTTGTGAGTGCTGTTCTAAAAACATCTGTAACATAGATGGCTCGGGGCGGGCAAAGTAATCTATGTCCTCCTGCTCTTTGCTCTCCTCACTCTCGCTGACACTCTCCTCCTCTGGGGATGCTACCTGGATCAACACAATGATACAGAATTAATGGATTCCCTGATAGAGGTCCATACAAATTGACATAACAATACCACACAGTTAATGGTCAAAACTACATGTGTGCCTCAATTTTTTATCTAATTCTATATTATTCATTCTATATATTGTCAATCAAAACTACCACAAAAAGCTGACTATAAACATTTTGTTCAGGTCCCAAAAGACCACTGTTGCCCTTATAACCAAATAAGTAAATAAACTAAACAAAACAAGCTGCCAGCTGACAGTAATTGTTCATGAATGGTGGTTAACAAAATAATGACATTCTTTCAATGAGACAACGTATCAGAGTCCCATTAAGCTATATTTTAACTTGCCAGGGAAAACCTAAAAAAGCCAGCTTACTAGCTTGTAGGCTAACGAATGTTTCTCTTATAATATTTGTCTTATTAGTGCTTCATCAAGGGGATATTAATGGGTTCCAGAACTACAGAGTATCATAACCTTAATAATAATCTGTTCCTAATTTTCTTAGCTTCTGTTTACCGCGAGTTCTCCTCCCTCTCTCCACTCTCGCTGATCTCTCTCCCTCTCATCATCTTCCTCACCACCAATATCGGCCACGGGTGCTGAAGATGGACCTGCACCTGTACTAAACATGTCGGTTATTTTGACACAAGCGGCAGCATCAGCACGAAGGGCCTGCTTTTTTCTTTCCCGCAATTTTTCTGCACCCCCTTTTTCGCTTGGCCTTCGTCTTCGCCTTCTCCATTTCTAACTCAAACTTTTTTTTTTCTCGAAAAGAAAGGCAGTTTGGCTTCAACAGCCGGCTCACCTCCTGGGGGCGTGATTTAATGATGCACACTGAGCGGCCCAAAGGGGGAGGTGATTAAAGATTTGATTGGGCCGGCCCAGTGTCAATCACTAAAAACATTTAAACAGAGGGCTAGTCTACCCGTCTTATGGGCCGGGACTTCAGAAAAAAAAAAAATGACGTGTCGGCCCAAAAGGCACGTCGGCCCACCGGGAAAATGCCCGGTATGCCAGATGGCCAGTCCAGCCCTGGCTCAGTCAACAGCGATAACTTTCGAGGGGTGGACGTCTGCCCATTATTTTGAGTTTGTCCGAAGAAAGGACAGGAATGTGACGGTGAGGTGCAAACTGTGTCCAGGACAGAAGCTTTTATCCACTGCTGCAAACACAATGTCAAACCTCAACAAGCACCTGCAAAGACAACATGCTAACGTGAAGCTAATAGCTAAGGACCCCCGAACCCAGAGTGAGGATGTAAACAGGGCCGCCCCCTCCCGCTCCCTCCGCAAAATGAAGCACACTCCGCAGTCTGCCTGTAGGGGGGGGGGGGCGGCCCTGCGAGTAAAGTAACGAGTAATGTAATGAGTAAAGTAACGCGTAATATATTACTTTTTTTGAGTAACGACCCCATCTCTGCTCGTGAAGTATATTTAACACTGTCCGTACGTTATGAAAGCCTTGTCTCACTTTAACAAATCCATTTTGATCCATATCTATAATGACAGGGAGAACAGACTCCAATCTACGTGCTAATACTTTGCAGAGAATTTTAATGTCCGAATTTAGAAGTGAGATTGGACGGAAAGATTGGCATTTATGGGCTGGTTTGTTTGGTTTTAAAATAAAAATTATTATGGCCCCTCTCAATGAGGGAGGGAGTGACCCGTTTTTATAGGATTCCTGAAGCATTTCTATAATTGGAGTTAAAAGTTTCCTCTTGAATTTCTTATAAATATCGATTGGTAGTCCATCAGGACCAGCTGCTTTGCCAGCATTCATGGCATCAATTGCTTCTATAATGTCCTCCGTTGACAAATCAGAATCCAGGTTGATTTTTCTTCATTTGAGACCCTTGGGAATTTTAAATTATCCAAAAATGAAGCGTCCGAATTAGGCGGAGATTCTGAGGAATATAACGTTTCATAGAATTGTCTAAAGGTTACATTTATTTCTTCAGGAACCACAGTCACATCTCCCTTAGAATTTTCAATTGCATTAATAGCTCTTTCTGATTGTAGCTGTTTAATTCTCCAGGCCAGAAGTCTACCTGTTTTTTCTCCCTGATCATAAAAATTATGTTTAAGCTTCAACAAGCTATTCACAGCCCTCTCAGCAGATATTTTATTGTATTCAGCCTTAAGAAGTAATAGTTCCTGATGTGGGTTTTCTGAGCTATCCATAAATTTGTCTTTCTCTAGCACTTTAATTTTATAATCCAGGTCTTCCAGTTTTTGACGGATGCGTTTTAATTTAGGAGACGTAAAACTTATAATCTCTCCTCTCAAGAAGGCTTTAAAAGGCTTTTAAAACTATGTGTGAGTGTTTTTGTTTCAGTCTACTAAGTACCTGCTTCACTTTAGTTAATTTACCCAAGCCCCTGCAATTCCAAGATGTAACCTTCATAGATTTAGACATACCTCAATCGAACATATATTGTGTTATATAGGTTGTTCAGTGACTGTAATAGTGAGTGGATAAACGATGCTGCCCTAACAAAATACGTGTAAAAATACATATATTCTAACACATAAAACTGTT
Organism: Dissostichus eleginoides; assembly: GCA_031216635.1. Taxonomy (NCBI): domain Eukaryota; kingdom Metazoa; phylum Chordata; class Actinopteri; order Perciformes; family Nototheniidae; genus Dissostichus; species Dissostichus eleginoides. The sequence goes on along the minus strand of CM062274.1, from coordinate 3,650,651 downwards.
TTTCATTGCTTGGCCTCAGATATACTACACATAGTAAACAAGTCTCTTCAATCAGGTGTATTTCCACAGGCACTGAAAACTGCAATAATTAAACCGCTCCTAAAAAAGCATAACCTAGACGAAACCATAATGAATAACTACAGGCCAATATCAAACCTTCCCTTTTTAAGCAAATTGATTGAAAAAGCTGTTTTTCAACAGTTGACTAATTTCATGTTTTTAACTGACGGTTTTGATGTGTTTCAGTCGGGCTTTCGACCTAACCACAGCACTGAGACTTCACTTGTTAAGGTCTTAAATGACATCCATTTGAACACAGACAGTGGCAGAATATCAGTGTTAGTTTTATTAGATCTCAGCGCTGCCTTTGATACTGTTGACCACAACATATTGCTAGACCGTCTTGAAAACTGGGTGGGAGTTTCAGCAACAGCTCTAAACTGGTTTAGCTCCTACTTAAAGGACAGAACAAACTTTGTCTCAATAGGCATTACAAATCAACCCTGATAAATATGTCATGCGGGGTTCCTCAAGGCTCCATCTTAGGACCTTTGCTTTTTAATATCTATATGCTACCTCTGGCTGAAATTATTAAAAAGAGCGATCTAAGCTATCACATCTATGCAGACGACACCCAGATTTATTTTAAAATTACACCGGGAGACTACTCTCCGATTAGAACACTGAGCAAGTGCATTGAGCACATCACTGACTGGATGACTCAGAACTTTCTCCAATTGAACAAAGAAAAAACTGAGATCATTGTTTTTGGAGGAAAGAAGGACCGATTAAAAGTAATCGCAGAGCTTCAGTTGGCAGACTACAAAGTAACTCACAAAGCAAGAAATCTGGGTGTAGTGATGGACTCAGACCTGAATTTTAACAGTCACATTACAACAGTTATTAGGTCTGCATACTATCACCTGAAGAATATATCAAGGATTATTCCCCTAATGTCGCAACAGGATTTAGAAAAACTTGTCCATGCTTTTATTTTCAGTAGACTCGACTACTGCAATAGTGTATTCACAGGGGTCACAAAAAAATCTATCAGAAAGCTGCAGCTGATTCAGAACGCTGCTGCTCGAGTTCTCACTGACACTAGAAAAGTGGATCACATCACTCCGGTTCTGAGATCATTACACTGGCTTCCAGTCGACCATAGAATTGATTTTAAAATACTACTGCTAGTTTTTAAATCACTAAATGGCTTAGGACCGAGGTATATAGACAATGTTTTCAAAAACATCTTAAGAAGGTTATCAAAAACATCTTAAGAAAGTTATCACCAAACATTTTAAGAATGTTTTTAGAGAACGTTATCCTACCGTTAAGAACATTCTGGGAACCATAAGAAAACTTCCCGCTGAAAACATTCCTAGAACAGTGAATGGTAACATTCTCAGAATGTTTTTAGAACCAAGCATTTCTAGCTGGGTAGTCAGGGTTTTGGGTGATGGGAGACACATCTATGGAATCAGAATTTCAATAGCTTACCATTAAATGACGGATATACCTTTCCATCTGTGATGTTTTACAAATCAGATATTAATGTGTAGAACTACAATATGTGAAATAATATAGCAATATCCTGTAAAATTATGTGAAAACATGAATAAAACTACACATCTTCAGATGTTATACATACACAAGTGTCCTACACTAATAATACAAAGTTATTATGGCATTGTATGCTGTGTGTTATTTGTAACATCTTCAGAAACTACCTTTCCAACTCCTCACCAGTTGACTGTTACAGGTCTATACAGGTTCATGGCACAATGCATAAGCTTCAAATCGAGAGAATGAAACTGTATTTTTCTTTATCGTTCTGTTTTAATTTCACAATAAAGTTTATAGTAATATTATGTTTGATATTATTGTGTTTTATTAACTAGACCACTGGGTCATGTTTGGTGTTACAAATATCAAAACAATATATGTGTGGATAAAAAAATGAATCCGTCATAAACTAAACTGGAAATTATACTGGCCATATTTGCAAAATGTGCCTCTGAACCTTGACAAGTGCATGTTTCAAGGCTTATCAATTAACAACAGGAGGGGTCACAGACATAAGACCAGCTGTTAAATAAAGCTCTTCTGACCTTAGCTGTCATGTGGGTATATTGATGCTGCCCATTATGGACACAAGCCATTTTCACCCATTTATGAATTATATGTTTTACATTTGATAACACCAATGTGTTTTGTATCCCCTAAACCTCCAGGGATGTACACAGTTTAATACTGGCAACTTCTAATTATGGGAAATATGAAAACGTCTTTTAAAACTACAATTCCCAGTAGAGACGTGCCATAGAACATGTTGCAAAACACAATAGCCAGAATGTGTAGTTCTGGGGGGGGGGGGGGCTGGACCCGTTCGAGTCCAGTTATGGATAGTCTGCCGTGGTTTCATTCCATTTCAAAGAGCTCGGCGTAACCTTGGCGCACTGCCACTCCAACATCCAATCACAGAGCTTGAGAACTAATCACGGGGTTTGTCAAGCAAAGCGGATGTTGTAGTCCCAAACGATAGCTGAGGATTATGGGTAGTGTAGTGTCTTCGGCCATCCTAAACTCCGAAAAAAATATTTGTTTCTCCGAATCGAAGGTTAAAAACACAAAAGCATTTTACACAATTTAAACCAATCAATGTTGTGTAATTAACAAGGATAAACTGATGTTTTTAGTGGATGAGTACGGCAGATATATCACTGTGAAATAATTTGACAGTGAGGGGAATCCTTCCGGTTTTATTATGAAAACTTCGAGACCGGAAATACTGTTTCCACCCCGTGAGGGTTGACGCCAACTTTACATGGACGCTGTGGGGAAAGACGTAGTATATTAACGTTCTCCTGGCGAGACCTCAAATCATCTTCGTAATATCTATCAAACTATAGATCCTACACATCCACTGGACGTGGATTCTAAAAGTACAATATACACTTCTCGCTAGAAATCGAATCAAAAAGCATTTCAATGGCCAAACTATTCTACAATTTAGGATTTTCCAGAGAGGGTTATTTGTGAATATACGACCCTCTGGAGCGTTTGCAATCAACGGGAGCATCAGCCCATATGCCGCAAATTGTTGTTTCTTACACGACCACTAGAGGTGCTAAACTTTAAAACGTGACTATAGGTCGTAATAAGCTGCTGAACAATCAACCTATTTGGTCGTTTTTTGGAGGAGGACAGGCTGTGTAAGACGTACAGTATGGTGACACGTTGAAGTAAAAACCTCATTAAATTGTAAAAAAGTTCGGTAACACTTTATATTAAGGTAAACAAATTCACCATCAACTAGTTGTTCATTAACATGCATATTAGCAGTATATTGGCTCTTTATTAGTCATTGTAAAACAATTATTAATGCCTTATTCTACATGACCATATTCTACAAGTAATAGGCCATTAGTTGAGAGTTTTTCCTCAATAACCCTCTAATTAGTGCTTATTTATTGCAAGTAAGGAAGTTGTTGTACATGAGTTTGGGTGTTAATATGCTCTGCTCAATATGGGCCTAATAAGGCAGTAGTACCACAAGAATACTAATTCTCCGATAATAACACTTAACAAATATGATCTATTCTTATGTAACAATACATGAAACTATAAGTGTTAATTGTGTCTCAATAACTCAAAATGAGGTATTTCTATCTAAGAATATGTTCCCTATTTTAAAGTGAAGTCGTGTTCATAACCAATAAGCTAGTAGTTTGACTCTAATTGACCTGAACAGGTTCCCTATTCTAAAGTTGCCTCCTCTTCACACTTTGTAAATACATTATAGCACACAACTACTGAAATAAACCTCAACAGTACATGAACAAAGTAGGCACACGTTGAAATATCTGTTTTATTAATGAACCACTAAAGAGAGGTTCAGACACATACATGTACCAAAACATGTCGTTTCTCGAAGGCTGAGAACACATATGCAGCCTGTACTTTTTAATAAAAACAGATTTTTAACAAAGATTATGTATTTGTGATCATACTGTGTGACCTGCTTGTATGTTCTTACACAATAGGTGTACTGTTCTCTCTATGTGTTGTACTGTCTCAGTGTGAACATAGATTAAACAGCCAGCCAAACTCTTTTGAGAGCCAGGGAATGAGCAGCCATGCTCCTTTATTGACTTATTTGCAGTCCACTGACATTCAAACGGAGTGAAACTATAAAAAAAGAGGTTACAAGTTTAATGATCTCATACATGCAAGTGTAACGTACACAGATTAACACATAGGACCGCTAAGTGTAAACAAGGTAAATATAGCTAATGCTAGCTGTGCAATAAGCATGTATACAGGCTAGTCCGTCTAGTCTGGCAGTGGCTCAGTCAGTAGGGGCTTGGACTGGGAGCTGTAGGGTCGCCTGTTCAAGTCCCCGACCAGACCTAAAATATGGAGTGTGGACTGCTACTTGGAGAGGTCCCAGTTCACCTCCTGCCCTGCCGTGGTGCCCTTGAGCAAGGCACCGGACACCCCCCTTCCCCCCTCACTCCCATTGCTCCCCGGGCACTAATACATTTGATTTATATAGCACACTTTAAAGACAACGTCATCTCAAGGTGCTTCACAAAGCTATAAGGAAAAATAAGGAAACATATATCTAAAGGAGCATATTGGATAAAATATGGCTGGCAATATAAAAAATAAAAATAAAAGGTTAAGAGCATAAACGGTTTAAAAATAAATAAAGTAAAGGACAGTCTGTAAAATGCGGTGTGGAACAGGTGGTCTTGAGGCATTTCCTAAAAACTGAGAGTGATGCCGAGGTCCGTATGTTCTCTGGAAGCTGATTCCACAGACGTGGACCCAGGGAGGAGAAAGCACGGTTTCCCATGCTGACCAGTTTTGTCCGCGGAACAGCCAGGAGATTGGAGCTGTCTGACCTGAGTGTGCGTGAGGTATGGGAATGTTTTCTGGTTAGCAGTTCCTGTAGGTAGGTGGGGCCAGTGTGGTTGACGGCATTGAAGACCATTATGAGGACTTTGTAGTTGATCCGGTGTGTTACAGGGAGCCAGTGGAGTGAGTGAAGGATGGTGGTGATGTGCTCTGATTTGCGTACTGTACAATAGCTGCCCACTGCTCCTAGTACTAGACTCCTGGTACTATGATGGGTTAAATGCAGAGAACACATTTCACTGTGTGTGCTGTGTGCTCTGCATGTGTGACCATTAAAGAGGGTTTCATCCCTCCCAATTCTATTCTATTCTAGTATGGCTAACACTAGCGTGTATGCTGACGCTAGCGCGAATGCTAACGCATTTTCTCATTGAGTTTAAACATCTCCAAATGTCATCACATAAACACAATACATGTTACTAATACTTACAGTGTAAGTGTATGGCTTACACTTACACTTACAGTCATTGCTTTCTGACGGACTTGACCCTTTTACTATTCAGGTTGCATAGAGAAATATAGTAGTAGTCTACTGCCATGCTATTCAGTTCACTTTCTCCTACTTCCTGTACCCGGTTTCCTGTCTAACCTTCAGTACAAATTTAACAAAAATATAAATGTGCAAATATAAAACTGTGGTGGTACTACTGCCTTATTAGGCCCATATTGAGCAGTGCATATTAATTAAGACCAAAACTCATGTACAACAACTTCCTTACTTGCAATAAATAAGCCCTAATTAGAGGGTTATTGAGGAAAAACTCTCAACTAATGGCTTATTACTTGTAGAATACGGTCATGTAGAATAAGGTATTAATAAGTGTTTTATAATGACTAATAAAGGGCCAATATACTGCTAATATGCATGTTAATTAACAACTAATTGATGGTGAATTTGTGTACCTTAATATAAAGTATTACCAAAAGTTAAAATCAGTGTTGATACATTTTCCTTTAACAAGACATGACTCTGTTCCAAATCACATACCAACATTATATTATATTATATTACAAAATAATAAACTAGTTGGTTTGATGATTCATGACGAGTTAAGTTAAAGTACATTTAGGAGAAAAAGCACGGGAGCACATACATATAATTCAGAGTTCAACTAATTCATAGTTCACAAGTTACATATTTATTCATTGGAAATTTGGAAGAGATCATTTTGATTTTAATTTGTGTCAAACCATTTGTATTCAAAGATGGCTTAGATCCTTTCAATGTGTGATACAGTCATGTGATTAATACAGTCATGTGATTAGTACAGTCATGTGATTAGTACAGTCATGTGATGCAGAGAGGACATGATGCTTAGTTTTTTTTCTGTCGACAGGGTCTGCTGGTCTTGGCATAATCCTTATTTTAGCACTCAGTATGTAGTACATGATGTATGTGTTCTGCCCTTACAGCGCGTATCCCTATGCGTAGCTAGACAGTTAGCTAACATTTAAAAGTCCTCAATAAAGATGCAAGGTTTGCTTTCCTGACTTTACTGTTCTTCTTTTACTTTGTAAAACTGTAACAATACAGAAATAAAACACATATAAGTATGCAGGCTTTACATATAATATAAGTAGCACAGTACTGTACCACACATACTACTATTAAAGGAATTAGCTATCATTAGCATCACTATTAGCTAGAAATAGCACAGATCACCATTAGCTAAATTAGCACACATTAAACTAGCTTCAGACCAAAAGTTACAAACTTCAAACATTCTGCACATAACACATCCAAATTGCACATGAATAACTCACAGACAAATAGTCTCCAAGGCTTAAGCATCACAGACACGAACACAGTTTACATGACGTCTCTGCTCCATGTGTTGATCTCCGTGCTCCGTTTACAAAGATCCTCGCAAAGCAGAGAGCTCACTCTGACACGCCCCAGCAAACCAACAAACAAGGGCTCACTCTGAGCCAAAAAACATGTCCAACTCTATAAACATAGAAATAGGCAGCACACTCCCCGCTTGAGATAATAACATTATATCACGACAAATACAATTGAACTTGAAAGGGAATGTCCTCTGAAAACAACATATTAAGTCTTTCTCTAAGACTCTGCAAGAAGGACAACAATTTCTGTTACAGGCCTAAGGAACACCTTGGCTGTCCGTTCTTCACAATCCGCACTTCTACTTTGCGGACCCTCTTGTCACTGCTTGGAAAAGTCTTAACAACCAATCCCATTGGCCATTCGTTCCTATGGGCTTGACTGTCTTTGAGAAGGACGACGTCTCCTTCTTTGACGTTCGGCTTGTCTTGCGTCCACTTCCTGCGGCTCTGCAGAATAGACAGATACTCTCCTTTCCATCTCTTCCAAAAGGTGTCGGCCAGGCACTGAACTTGCTTCCATTGCTTTCCGAGCAACTGAGCTGTATCGAAGTTTCCAGGAGGTGCTGAAACTGCACTCATTTTCTGAGTCAGGAGCATTGAGGGGGTTAGAACTGCAGGCATATCTGGGTCAGTAGACACAGACACAAGGGGTCTTGCGTTGATGATCGCCATCACCTCTGCCATGAAAGTGCTCAGAACCTCATGTGTAAGACGTACTGGTCCTGTCTGAAGCAACATTGCATCCAGAATGCGCCTGGCTACTCCGATGAGCCGCTCCCAGGAACCGCCCATGTGGGAGGCATGAGGGGGGTTGAAAACCCAAGAGCATCCTTCTCCTGGAGGTACTTCCTGATGAATGTGTCGTGTGTTAATCCTTAACTCTTTTGAAGCCCCGACGAAGTTAGTCCCTCTGTCAGAGCGCAGGAGCTTTGCTGGACCACGAACAGAGAAAAATCTTCTTAAGGCATTGATAAAACTGTCTGTTGACATGGATTCAATCAGTTCAATATGCACCGCTCTGGTAGACATGCATGTGAAGAGCAAAGCCCAGCGTTTGCTGTCTGCAGCCCCTCCTCTTGTGCGTCGTGTCATGACCAACCACGGCCCAAAGACATCCAGTCCAACATTGGTGAACGGAGGTTCGGGTGTTAGTCTGTCAGCTGGCAGATCTGCCATCTTCTGATCTTCCAACCTTCCTCGCAATTTGCGGCAGGTAACACACTTGTGGATGACAGAAGATACCAGATGTTTACTCCCAACTATCCAGTATCCAGCTGCTCGAATAGCTCCTTCTGTAAAGTGTCGCCCTTGGTGAGCTACTTTTTCATGGAAGTATCTGACAAGCAGTGTGGCGATATGATGATTGCGTGGAATGATCAGAGGGTATTTTTCTTCTTCTGACAGCTCAGCCAATGAAAGACGACCTCCAACACGAAGAAGACCATCTTTATCCACAAATGGATTGAGCTTCTCAAGTGTGTTTTGCTTGGCCCAAGTCTGTCCGCCTTCAAGACATTTGAATTCCTCTTTGAAGGCCTTGTGCTGGACAGAGCGGATGATCAAAACCTTGGCTTGTGAGAGTTCAATTATGCTGATTGTTTCTCCGAAACATTCCCATCCTTTCTTTCTTGCTTCGTCAGCCTTGCTTTTGAAGGAAGCGGCAACATGAATGAGTCTGGCTATGATCTGACAGAGCTTTTGCCAGCTTGAGCATCGCTCAAAGTGTTCAGAGCTCAACATGAACTCTGATACCTTGGTTGCCAGTGTAGACACTTCAGGACGTATCTCGTTGTCGGCTTCAGGCTCAATAAGGCTGAAGAGGTACAGTAAGGTTCAAGTGTCTCTACTGATTTATCCTGATACAGGAAGGCCGGACCTGTGAGCCAGCTGCTGTGTTGGAGTTGAGCTTCAGGTATAGACCTGGTGGCATGGTCCGCAGGATTCAGGTCTGTTGGCACATAGAACCATTGGTCTGGGTTGGAGGATCTCCTTATCCGAGTCACTCTGTTGGAAACATACATGTAAAACCTTCTTGTGCAGTTGTGTATATCCAAGCACAATCTTGCTGTCAGTGAAGAACTTCACGGCATCTACTTCAATGTCTATCTCATCTCGGATCAGCTCGTAAAGTTCAACAGCTAGCACAGCTGCACAGAGCTCCAGACGTGGAACAGTGTGGGCAGGGCGAGGTGCCAATTTTGACTTCCCCATGACAAATCCAACATGATAATGACCTTCAACATCGGCAGCTCTCAAGTACGCCACAGCTCCTATGGCAATAGTGGAAGCATCTGAGAAATGCACAGTTCCTTTCTCAGTGTTGAGGCAAGTGAGACTGGAATGTAACACCTCTTGATGTGCAGCTCTTCAAGAGCCTTCAGTGAGTCCTTCCACTGGTTCCACTCTGTTTCCATTTTTGGGAGGAGAGGAGCATCCCACTCACTCTGTTCAGATGACAGTTCTCGGACTAGAGCTTTCCCTTTCATTGTTATAGGAGCTACAAACCCCAAAGGGTCATACAAACTGTTCACTGTTGACAGCACACCTCTTCGTGTGAATGGTTTCTCTTCACGGGACACCAGGTAAGTGAAACTGTCTGTTTCAAGGTTCCAGGAAAGTCCAAGGCTTCTCTGCAAAGGGAGAGGATCCACACCGTTGTCCAGATCCTTCAGGTCTTTTGCCCTGTCCTCTGCCGCAAAGGCTTCCATTACCTGGCTTCTGTTTGATGCAAGTTTGTGCAGTCGCAGGTTGGACTCTGCTAACATCTCCTGGGTTTGTTTGAGGAGATCTATTGCCTCTTTGGGTGTAGCAACAGAGGTGAGACCATCATCCACGTAAAACTGCCTCTCAACGTACTGTCTTGCATCCATACCATGTTCTTTTTCGCCCTTTTTAGCTGCTTGTCTCATGCAGTAGATAGCTACAGCAGGTGAAGGGCTGTTACCGAAAACATGGACTTTCATCCTGTACTCAACCACTTGTTTGGTGATGTCGTTGTCTTCATACCAAAGGTACCGAAGATAATCACTGTGGTCTTCACGTACGAGAAAGCAATAAAACATTTGTTCCACGTCAGCTTTAATGGCTACGGGCTCTTTTCGGAACCGTAACAGGACTCCCAACAGGGTGTTGTTCAAGTCTGGTCCACTAAGGAGCACATCGTTTAGAGATGTTCCCTCACATTCAGCACTTGAGTCGAACACAACTCGTATTTGGTTTGGCTTTTGTGGGTGATACACACCGAATGTTGGTAGGTACCAGTGTTCTTTTCCTTTGTCCAAAGGTGGCGCAGGCTCAGCTTGGTCATTGTCCAGCATCTTTTGCATGAACTTGATGTAATGTTCTTTCATTTCTGGCCTTTTCTCAAGAGTTTTTCGTAAGGAGAAGAGACGTTTCAAAGCGTGTTCCCTGTTGCTTGGAAGGCATCGTCTAGGAGAGCTGAATGGTAAAGGAGCTACCCAGCTGTTTCCTTCGTCTTGGTAGACCTCTGCATCCATGATTGCAAGAAAAGCTTTGTCGTCTATTGAGTACGGTGGCCCTGAAGTGCAAAACACCACAGCAATTCAGAAAACACCACAGCATTTCAGAAAACACCACAGCATTTCAGAAAACACCACAGCATTTCAGAAAACACAACAGCATTTCACAAAACAGCACAGCATTTCACAAAACGCCGCAGCATTTCACAAAACGCCGCAGCATTTCAGAAAATGCCGCAGCATTTCACAAAACACCACAGCATTTCAGAAAACACCACAGCATTTCACAAAACACAACAGCATTTCAGAAAACACCACAGCATTTCAGAAAACACCGCAGCATTTCAGAAAACACCACAGCATTTCACATTGGACGGAAAGAGTATTCCTTTAGGGAGAACACTTCTTGTTTGTGATTGGACAGAGCCAGCCAGAGAAGCACTGCTGTGATTGGTTGTTTTTGCTGCCAGTCAAGAAATGACGCTTCGTGATTGGTCAGCACCCGACAGCGCAACATGTCCCAACACATCAGCCGTTAGCTGTTAGCACACACTCAGAGCTCACAGCTCCTCATATCTGTTCAGAAACTGGACAAAAGTTAAACAAGTACAAAACACAGACTGTCTATGTCATGGTGAATACAGTCGCCGCTTTATTTATGTCTGTATGGCGTTGTTGTGAGTGTGGACGGAGCAGCTACAGGTTAGTTTAGTCTGATCGATCCGATTCCGATTTACATGGAGATACGCCCCGCCCCCCTCTCCAGCGAGTCTTGTTTGAATGACACAAAACCATGAATTAATGCTTTATTAATTCATGGTTTTTAAGGGACTTATCTCCATGTAAATACTACGGTAGACTACCCAATATTCGCATCGCTCTAATCGCTCGAGTTTCACCGCGGCTGTCAGCTGTGTTTGCTCCTGTCATTCAAACAAGACGCGCTGGAGAGGGGGCGGGGCTTATATCCATGTAAATCCTATGGGAGATACCAACTACAACAAAATGAACATATTTGACCGTGATTTAATTGTAATACACGTTTCAAAGTGATGCCGAAGTAACTACATACTGATACCGGTTAGTAAAAACCATGAATTAATGCTTTGACAAGTCTGCAGACAAGACGGCAGGCGAAAAGCTTTTAAAATGCGTGTTTTCTGAATGGAATCGGATCGATCAGGCTAAACTAACCTGTAGCTGCTCCGTCCACACTCACAACAACGCCATACAGACATAAATAAAGCAGCGACTGTATTCGCCATGACATAGACAGTCTGTGTTTTGTACATGCTTAACTTTTGTCCAGTTTCTGAACAGGTATGAGGAGCTGTGAGCTCTGAGTGTGTGCTAACAGCTAACGGCTGATGTGTTGGGACATATTGCGCTGTCGGGTGCTGACCAATCACGAAGCGTCATTTCTTGACTGGCAGCAAAAACAACCAATCACAGCAGTGCTTCTCTGGCTGGCTCTGTCCAATCACAAACAAGAAGTGTTCTCCCTAAAGGAATACCCTTTCCGTCCAATGTGAAATGCTGTGGTGTTTTCTGAAATGCTGTTGTGTTTTGTGAAATGCTGTTGTGTTTTGCACTTCAGGGCCACCGTAATTGAGAGTGCGATCTTGTTGTCATCTTTGGACCTGTCGAACACCGAACACCCGAGATTGTCTGTAATCGCAGTGCAATCTGTGTTCTGCTTACATGCAGTGAAGGTGAGACTAGGATGCTGTGTCATGCCACTGAAGTCTTCTTTAACATGAATACTGTTTGGACATGGACTGAGATAAGATGTGCGACCGTTGTGCAGTATGTTGGTCTTGTAGATATTGACCTCTGATGGTTTGTGAGCTATCCCCAAGCATACTTCTCCCACAATGACCCAGCCTAGGTCTAGCCGTTGTGCGTAAGGTGCATTGTGCGGTCCATTGATTTGCTCACGTACTTTGTGCACCCTTAGGATGTCTCTCCCTAAGGGCAGAAGGATAGGAGCGTTTTGATCTACTGGATGAATCTTGTTAGCAACTGGCTGTAGGTGTGGGTGATGCATTGCAATCTCTGGAGAGGGAATTTCTGCTCTTTCATCTGGCACCATGTCACACTCAATTAAGGGTGGTAAGGGAAGCTGTACTTTCCCCTCCACAGACTCAATGACAAAATTAACGGCTCTCCTACCTGAAGTCTCTGACTTCCCAGAACAGGTTTTCAGGGTATATGGAGTAGAGTTACCTTTAACTTCAAAGAGGTTTTGGCCTTGGCTAGTGACTTATTACTTTGTTCGTCCAACACTGCATACATCTTCATTGCCTTCTCCTTTTCCCCTGCAGGATATGCTTTCACCAAGATGATTTTGGAACATGAGCGTGAGCACTCTGAGTGTTTAAAGGAGGAGGGCCTGGATGCAGTGCGGCGATGTGTCTGTCACTGTTGCACTCGAAGCATTTGACAGTCAGTTTGCAATCTTTTGCCATGTGTTGAAAAGAACCGCAACATCTATAACAGATGCGATTGTCTCTGAGATATGCTTTGCGGTCTTCAAAAGTTTTCTCTCTAAAGAGCTTACATTTTTTCAGTGGGTGTGGCTTCTTGTGAATTGGACACTGGCGATCTGGCTCATCCAATTTTTTAAAAGTAGGACTGCTTTGGGTGTCTGCTGGCTCTTCTGGCATGTCTGTTTTGTGTACAGTCACGGAGGCTTTGTTGCTTGGCGTAGATATAATAAAGCTTGGATCGTTCTTAATCTTTGCTTGTTGCTGGACAAACTTGGCGAAGACAGAGAAAGGAGGGTAGGCTACTCTGTAATCCTCCTTGTACTTGCTTCCAATGCTGGTCCACCTCTCTTGCAGATTATAGGGAAGCTTTTCCACTATTTCTCTTACCCCACGAGCTGTATCCAAGTACGAAAGCCCTGGCAGAGCACCTTCGTCCTTAGCACACTCAAGTTCGAGGAGAATGTCGCCGAGTTCTCTCAGTTTAGCATTGTCTTTGTTGGTGAGCTTCGGAAAGTGTTCTATTTTCTTGAGCAGTGCGTCTTCAATGACCTCTGGCGCCCCATAACACTCTTCAAGAAGTTGCCAGACCATGTTCACACCTACTGCAGGATTGAGTACGTGTACTGCACGAATTCTCTTTGCTTGTTGCATGGAGTCGGGCCCTAGCCACTTAGTCATCAAATCTAGCTCTTCTCTGGCTGTGAGATTCAAGTCCTTAGTGGCACTTATAAAGGAGGCTTTCCACGACCAGTAATTTTCAGGCTTGTCATCGAATTGAAGAAGACCTGCACTCACCATTTCTTTTCTAATGAGGTATCTTGCGAAGTCTTGTGCACTTTGTGACTCATACTGTTGATCAGCGTGCTTCGGAGTACTGTGAGGGTAAGTATTTGATGTCGGTTCATTTTTTATGTCTTTGTAGACTGACTTAGCTTGACGTGTTTCAAACGTCTTTATTTTTCTTTCCTGTGCCTCCACTGCTACCTGTGTATGATGCGTTCCGGAACAGGTGTACTGAGACTGCGCTTGAACATACTCAGAAGTGCGTTGGACTGCACTGAAGCGCTCACCTTCAACAATGGGTTCTCGACTTAGCTTCACACTTTCAGCATCTGCTTCTTCATAAGCTATAGCTTCAGCTTCAGCTGCGGCTGCAGCTCTTTGGCACTGGCACAGTATGTAATAGGAGGAATTATAATTGTAAGAGATCTGCTGACTTTTCATTTGGGACACTAAACGGCTACATTTTTTGGTTTTGAACAAAGTGACTCTACAATGCTGTACAAAGAAGTCTTACCTTTCCTTCACTATATATTTTCACAACCATCACAAGATTCAAATTATTATTCTTCCGATGCTTCTGTTTACTATAAAATAAAAACGTATTGTATTTTTATTGTTTTCAGTTGTACTTTTTGCAAATGTTAGCATGCTAACAAAGCAAGGCTAGGATAATGAACAAAGTAAACATTACATTAAACATCAGTATGCTAGCATTGTACAGTAATTAGGAGCAGGTTAGCAGGCTGATGTTCAGACTCTGCTCAAAACATTGCTGAGCCCAAGTACATCTTCACATTGATGATAGAAACTTAACAATTAACACTAAAAATACTACTAATGTTGGATGCTTACAGGCCTCAGAAATGCACTTATCAGTGTCAGTGAATTGTGAGTTTATTTTGCTATAACATTTTTTTTTTCTATAAAATAAAAAAGGACACACTGTTTTAATGGACACAGCAGTCTTGTCTTGTTTGAGAATACACTTATTCTAACATACATCTGTCATGACATTGTTCGTATTTCCAATATGTATAATATATTTCATACATTATGATCATATAAATTATCATATGGAAATGATATGATGGGAAAAAGCCCTTTGTCATTGTTTGAATGTATCTTCTACTGCGCAGTTCAGCACAGTGAGTGATAAGACATTAAATAGAAGCCTAGAATCAAGCCTGTAATCAATAATTAACACTCAAGAGCCTATGGTCATGAATTAAATTACATTGTTGGTTTTATTATTGTTTAAAGAAACATATGGCCATAATGTACATTTAATGCAACAGTCTGAGTGCAGATGGGTATGATTGACCCAGGATATATATGAAATATAGAATCCCACAAATGGAAGTGACATCAACCCTGCAGTGCAGGAACAGTTTAACTTGTAAATGCATTCTGTACAGTGCTGCATCCACTGAGAGGTCGGAGGTCAGGCAGGAGGAGATATTTAGTGTTGTGCTGACGGACTGTTCAGCAAGGTGGATGCTTGCTAAGGGCTGCGTGGAGTGTAGAAAGTGTATATGATATAAATACCAGCATTACACATCCCCTCACATAAAGAAGCATATTTTCCATTCCGATAGTATTCTACCACCATGTAAAAATGAATGAGTCATATCAGAGAAAGTCAGTGTGGATGTCAACAAGCAGAGGAAATTCCCAGTTGTCATACATTATGACTGCTAATGGAACTAGCTGTCACGTGTTCCTTCAGAATCACTTACAGAACTGTATGGTTTACCTTTCCACTCAGTTACATAAGAAACGCCGACTGGCTTCCAGGCACATGGCCACGAACGCATTGTGCGTCTCTGCTGCTGACAGTCAGGTGACAACATGTTCATAATACGGTCCCTCGCTGTGTGTACACACTCCCTTGTGGTTAAATCTGCCATAAAAAGTTAAACAGAAAATATGCAAATGGTAAAAGCTGCCAATCGTCATCTGCCGAAACTAGCTTCCTCTACGGGTCTGTCACCAGCCACAGGGGGAATCACTTCAGCTGATTACTATACTGTGTCAGATGTCGTCATTAAGCCAAATCAAAAGACAAGAGAATCCAATAGGGAGCAAAGAGGATGGGGAAACAAAACCTGGAAAAAAACCGAGTTGGAGAGATGGTGGAAGAACAAGGAGTGTGTATGGTAGAAGACTAGAATACTTTTTTGAAAAGTTCATTGAGGCAGGTTTTATGAAGAGACACGTTGCTTTTGACGGCAGGGGATCAAAGGCAGTTATGTGTCAGCGGGGCAGACAGCGCCTTTTCAATGCCTGTCAGCTTGCTAGCATTTTAAGTCATAGTTATTTAGTGTGCTTGGACAGACACAGCACTAAAGCAGAGAGGAGGAAGAGACAGCACGGGCACAAATGGCATGCAGATTGAGCGGCACTGACTTACAGCGGGCAGTGAAGATCTATGCTGCCATTTGTGCGCTGTCAAAGGCTCAGAGGAGCCAACCGTCGTGGATTATTTGCAGTTGTCATACTATTTTTAAGATTAAGTTGCCAATATATGCCAATAACAGCCAGTGGAGATAGACAGAGCCAGAGCTGTCTGTTAAGCTCCTCACCTGAGAGTTACAAAATAAAGAAGATAAAATGTGCTTGATCTTATTATACCTTAACTATTGGCTCCATGTGGGTGGATCATGACAGAGACTAAGGGTGAGGTTACTTATCACTTATCATATCTGTGAGTCTATCATAAGGTGCTGATTGGCAAATATGAACCCTTAAATGGAAATGACAACACCAGGAGGTGACAACACGCTTACCTTACCTCCTAAATATCACTTAGAGGTTATGACTGACTGATAGATTGATTAATTGCGGGTTAGTTGGTAACTTTATCCTGGGGGATAAAGTCATTCAACAGGCTTTGTCCATGTCTATGGGTGCAATAACAGTGTAATTATGGTGTAATATGTCTGTAATATTGGTGTTACATAGGTGTAATAACAATTTTATATGGGTATAGTAACAATATGGGTATAATAGGGGTATAACACAGGTGTGATAATGGTCTAATGAATGTCTGATATCAGTATAATATGTAATGGATAATGTGCAGCGAGGCGGTCCTTATTGGAAAAGAACATCCGACAGGGACAGGACTTGACTGCAAATATACATTGAAAATGTGTTTATTGACTTGAAAATGATCCTATTGCTTCCGCTTAGAAAAAATATAGGTGTAATACGGGTGAAATAATGGTGTAATAGGGGTGTATAACTGTGTAATATGGGTGTAATAACAGTGTTGTATGGGTGTTATTTATAAAATGGCAATCAATTAATTAGCATTTAAGGGTAACATGGTAAACATTATCTACTTACATCAACATGTTAGCATCAGTCAATTTACCATCAAAATGTAATGCATTCCTAAACGTTTTAGCGATAGCATGTTGCTCAAGGCACTCGCATGGCTGTGGCCCCATGGCGAGGATTACCTTGTAAACAGGATCTTGTTATTCATGCCAGTGCAGAGGATTGGAATTTGGCACATGTTGATGTGATAAAAATGACATCAGTTTTGTAGTTGCATGAAATGAAATGTATGGTCTCGTCTTGACACACTTCAAAGGAGATCCCTGTGCATCTGTTGATGCATTTGTAAATTCACTACATGTGAATGTGTTCCGTGAGATGGAGGGAAAGCTGTGGATTGCGTTTATATTCCACATGATAGCAAATGATTCATGGCATATTTATAATGAACAAACCAATCAGTGAATCCTCCTGCATGGAAGCATCTGTTTTATAATTACTACCTCTATTATGGAGATTATTGTTTTTTCGGTACAGTGTATCGGTTTGTTTGTGGGTCTGTCAGCAGGATTGCACAAAAACTACTTTTGCGATTTTCATGAAACTTGGTGGAAGGGTGTAGCATGGGCAAAGGAAGACTATATTTCATTTTGGAGCCAACTAAAATCACACGGCAGATATACACACAGTATTTAACTTATGGAAGTGTTCTTAGCAAAGGTCTGAGCCCTCCGTGTGCTGTCTAGTCTTTGTTCTTTATCACAAACACCACGCTACTGTATTTAAAAGTTACATTTTTGGTGTCTATCTACGCCGGGACCCTGAGTCGTGGCTGATCCTGTTGCTGTGGTCCTGAGTCCTGGATCGCGAGCCCTGGATCTTGAGTCGTGGCTGTGCCTGTTGCTGTGGTCCTGGATCATAAGTCCTGGATGGATATCCTCATGGATTCATCTTCTTATTATAGACATATTATATTATTCTTATTATGCATTTCCAAACATTTGGACTACCTATGTTGTAAATGTATTATCTTCTCAATTTACACACGGCATCTATTGCACGTCTGTCCGTCCTGGGAGAGGGATCCCTCCACTATTGCTCTCCCTGAGGTTTCTCCCATGTTCCCCTTTAAACTGTGGGTTTTCTCCGGAAGTTTTTTCTTGTACGATGTGAGGGTCTAAGGACAGAGGGTGTCGTATTGTCATACTGATATTCTGTACAAACTGTGAAGTCCACTGAGACAAATGTAACATTTGTGATATTGGGCTATATAAATAAACATTGATTGATTGATTGACATGTTTTTTTAAAGAACTGGGAGGCTGCTGTTTTAAGGTAGTTAAATACATACGTTTGAATCTGCATGGGGTCTGTGTACACAGCAGGGGGAGGCTGTTAGGCAAGGAAATTAAGGAGAGAGTCAGCGGTCACACATACATGTCATCTTCTCAATGTGAACTCGCTGACCCAGCTGAGTGTGGCAGGGTGGAACCAGCCTCACACTATGCCCCTCATCTTTGTGTCCAGTGTTTCTGATGTTAAACATGCAGTAGTATTGAACATGTGTTGGCCTGTGACAGCAGTCCACACCCCTCTGCAGTGGTTACAACTGTAATTGAGATTTCCAGAGATGACACAAAGGGTTCTTGAAAGATATAATATTTAATATTCCATACACTTTGCAGGATGCTACATGTGAAAACTTCCCTACTGTCATGACCTGGGTTTTTTTCATTTTGAACAAACTGTAAGTGTTGTTACCTCATGTATCATTATAGATGGTTCATAATTATACTTTCATGCTTACTTGTTTATGTTCCTTCAGATAACCACAATCTCTCAACACAACATAACAAAACTACAACTCCAGAAGACTCAGGACAGACATGTACACGGCACCATTTATCAACATTTATAAATATTTTGTAGGCATTTATATATATTTAACACTACAGGTAAATAGGGTTAGAAAATGGAAATAAAAGATATGTAACATGGCAATTATTTTTTATATGTTTTCTGAAGTGTTAAATATGCAAATTAGGCATTCCCTATTGCTAAATTGGTGAATTAGGTGAAATCTACGGACGTACACAGACAAAGTTAATAAACACTATTAAAACATTATTTAATTTTTCTGCCCAATATTATGAAGACATGTTATTTATTAGCCCAAACTTGAAGAGGGTATTAAAATGAACAATGTACCATATGTTTGCCGTGGAGTCTCAGCTTGAGTTTGATCACATTCATTTCCTTTCGTTTTTAGAATATAAGCAACATATTGACAGCTCGTCTAGCCTTCACTCTTGTGTCCCGCCTTGAGTCAGGATTGGCAAGGTTACATAACTGATATGAATGTGACAGCAATATGTAACCTTTACTGTTTTTCTTTAAACACTCGTAAAGATAATAGTGATATTTATTCTGGAACCGACTTCTTGGCAGCGTATTCTCTGAGTTTACATTGTCAAGGTTTCAAATGTTGAATACACTTTGATTGACGGTCAAGCCTTCATTGGACAGTGTTATTGTGCAATAAACATCACACAGTAGGGCAACAAAAGGCCAGTGATTTGAGGCAGGAAGTGAAAGGAGAAGGCCTTCAGTGGCGCTGTATCGATGGGGTAATGGAGAATGAAATTACGTCTCTCAGGTCATCACAGACGGAATGAGGGCAGATAAAGAACCTATTCTGCGATCAGCCATGTGAAGAGATAGGGCTAAGTCACTCAAATTCATGTTTAACCTACTGCAGAAATGTTTGTCTTAACAACGCGTTGAATAAGACTATTGAAACAAAGTGATGTTGCCAACAACTCTTAATATTTTGACGATAGCAACACCATTGTCCCTCTATTGAGAGTTATTCTTGTTGGTAGATGTTATTCTGCAATGAAGACATAGATTGTAATGGGCAGATTTTGTTATTGATGATGAACCCACAGAGGACCCTCAACTTAAATAGCTTGATTTAGCATCTTTAAAGCGGCTATATTCTACTTTTTGGGGTTTTCCCTTCCCTGTAGTGTGTTATACGTTTGTGTGCATGTAAAGGGTCTGCAAAGGCTAAAATCACTGTGTTTTACTCCAGAGGGAGTTTATCTCCCCCCTTGCCTGAAACACCTACATTGGACTCCTTTGTTTTATTTCCGGAACATAGTGATATCTCTATCACATTATACGTGATAGGCAAAAGGGCGGGACATCTCTAAGCGGTTGACCAATCACAAAAGAGCTGGCCAGCTAACCAATCAGAGCAGACTGGGCTCTGGTTTCAGACACAGGGTGAAAAGAGGTGCTGCAGCACAGGCAGTATGAGAAAAATAAAGAGCTTTTTGAACATTAGAGCATGGAGACATGTCATAGTAGAGTCAAAGAGGTGCAGGTGTGACTGCTCTACAACAACATTGTATGACTTTGTGACCTCTTAATGACTTAAATCATAATTCAGTTCATGTCTGTCCTGTCTGAAACATTTGATCACGAAATTCATGTCATGCAGACCCTGAGGGCTTAATGCTGATCTGTGTTTGCTGGTTGTCTAAAGAGGCCACATTTTGCCTACACATTAAACTTTTTATCTGAAAACCTAGTGTAATATCTTGTACATGTACTTGATTGTAATAGATTACTGACTGACTTTTGTACTGCTTTCTTCTCTGCTTTCTTTAGCTGTCAAGGCTTTGAAACATAAACCTAAAATACACAGCCACAGTAGTGTAATTTTAAGCTGATTGAACAACTAACGATCAACTCTGTCTTTTATTTAGTGAGAACTGTGGCATTGATTTGTTCCTTTGAGGCCCAGGATGACTAATTTGCAGGAACCATCTCTTTAAAAGTTTCCTGTCTGACATAACGGCTCGTCCACACGGCGGCGTGCGTTGAAGCTTCAACGCTTCTGCCCATTCACTTTGAATGGGGTGACGTCACGCTTTGCCGAACTGCATTGTGGTTCCGTCGCTTCGCTTTGCTCGCATTGCTCGCTTCAAAAGTAGAGCAATGATCTACTTTTGAAGCTTCGACGGAAGCGTCAGCCAATCAAATCATATGCCAGTACAAGCTCTAGCCAATCAAACCGCGTTGTTGTGTCCGGGGCGGGAGATTCATGTGATTGGTTTTGTTGGTCGAGTTTCAGACACACCCACCGGCAAGCTTCAACGCACGCCGCCGTGTGGACGCTGCGTAAGCCTCAGAAGTTATGCTTTGCTGAACAATGCAAATCTTTGTCAAAGTTTCCCATTATTAATAAGTGGCCATACAGAGACAGAAGCTTTGAAATGTGCAGTGAAGAGCGGAAAGGAGAATGAAAGAAATGTAATGTAAAAGCCGGCCAGTGTGAGGATGATCAAAGCATCTACAAACTGCGGATCAGACTGAACTGACAGACGAGTATCTTTGTTCAGGCCAGAAAATGAAAAATTAATCATGCACTTTAAAGGATTAATATTAGGAATAATAATCAGTACCATACCAAAAAAAGGAAGCTTAAGGGAACATGTTCTTGTTAAAATGTGTACAAATGACCTGCTAATCCACAGTTTTCCCACAAATAT
Source organism: Dissostichus eleginoides (assembly GCA_031216635.1). NCBI lineage: Eukaryota > Metazoa > Chordata > Actinopteri > Perciformes > Nototheniidae > Dissostichus > Dissostichus eleginoides. Next base: position 3,629,291 of record CM062274.1, on the reverse strand, counting down.
ATATACTTTATTGTTCCCAAAATGGAAATGTTCTTCGTTACAGCAGCATGTTAAAGACCCAGTGAAGTGTGCGCCGGTGCATGATCTGTTATGCTAATACGTATAGTAATGACCAAAATTGTCCATTGGAACCCATATAAAATGTTGGAATAGCAACGAATTTGACGAGTTGGAATTTTCCGCTGGGAAACCTCCGCCTTCGTGGGCGTGGCTTGCGATCTACTGCGTGACGTCAGAAGATGGGCTCAGCCGAAGTGTTTACATTCACCACCGTTCATTTTGTCTCTGTTTCAAAGTGGAATTTACCAACGTTTTTGAGCGAGTATTTTATTGGAAAGTGTTTCGCAGTCGACTGGAAGTGATTGCCAATCGAGGAAACCTGACAATGGAGGCGACAGTGAAGAAAAAGGGAGGAAAAACACACGGGAAGCGATGCATTGCCGCTGGCTGTGGTAATGTCAAGTCTGCCGAAGTGGCGATGTTTCTGTTCCCAAAAGATGAAGGTGAGTGGCTGGTGTTATTGTTTCGTAGATTCGTAGATTGTTTATGAAAAATAAAGGCCACTGTGTTTGTGTTTACTAACAAGACTATCATGGCGGCGGCAGAGCTCAAGTGGAGTTTCTCCGCCTGGAGATATTCTCACTATTTCACTTTTGTCGAGCACAAAGAAAAGAACGTTTTAGTTAAATGTAAGTTGTGTCTTGGCGGGTCAAAGATCCTATCAACTGCCCAAAACAGCAATTAAAATCTGTTGAAACATCTGCAGAAACAACATGCTGGGACGAAGCTAGTAGCTAAGACCACAGACCCAGACTCATCCGACGCCACTCCACCTCCACCTAAGCAACAGCGGCTGGATTGGCACTTTGAAACATATCTTTGTGTTTGTGTTTGTATAGATCACATTGCTTAGCAGAGTTCAGTGATGCAAATGCATGTCAAGTTGATCAACAGGTTGTATTATTCTCCGATGCAATAACAGTACTGAAATGAAGGCTACAGTATAAGGGCATTAATGGGTGCCCTTTTTTAAGTAACTAAAAAGTTACTTTTCACAGTAACGCATTACTTTTTGGTGTAAGTGAATTAACTAGTAATTGTAACTAGTTACTGGTTTTCAGTAACTAGCACAACACTGCATGTGAACATGAATGTTGCATCATGCTATGAACAGATGAATGTATGATCAGGTGATGGCCAATCCTGTGTGTAGATCTACTCTAGATCTATGACAAAATATTGTCCTCAACTAAATTGACTTCCATGGCCACTTTCCTCATCTATCCTGTCCGAAAAGCTGTCAAAATCACTATTTCTCTCGCAACAGTATCACTTTCCGAAGTCTCCGCCATGTTTACAATCACAACTGGGCCCATCTTGTGACGTCACAGCCGCTATCGTCTGCAGCAGCGGTAGGCTCAGACTCTGAAAAATTTGCGATGTTTATCTCGTCCCTCGCACTTCCTAAAAAATTATTTTAGCCATGAACAGGTACAATTATATGTAAGAAATGAAACTGCCATTTCATTTTGGCGCAAAAAAATGCACTTCACTGGCACTTTAAAACAAAGGCATTGCACATTGTTTAAAAAATAAAAGAGTAGAAAATAAACAAACATAAAATATAAACATCTCAAAATAGCGCCACCCAAGTGCCTGCCTTGTCACAGCTCTCCTACTCACCGCTGAGTAGTTTCTACTTTTTTAATATTTGAATTGATCCTACTTTGCACTATCCTTTTGTAAATACACCTCTTAAATTATAGGTGAACCATCGAAAAATACCACACCGCTTGCACTGGTTCTTACAATTTGTGCACACTTGTGTGTCCAGGATCTAATGGGCCATGAACGCCCCATTGTTTACACCAGAGATCAGCTGTTAGCCTCTCGTAGCATGGCGATGCTAACCGGTGAAAGACCCATATCCCCCCCGAGCTGAGGAGAAGCAGAAGGGGACTCGGTGCCGGGGCCAAGCTGCAAGCCAGGAGGAGACGATACAGACCTGTCCCTCCATCCATTGTCATGGAGAATGTACTATCTCTTCCCAATAAGATGGACGAGCTAGCGGCTCTGACCCGTATCTTGTAAATTGTTTAATTTCTAGTTTTTTATCTTTAATATTTTTTTCTTATGCATGCTTCTTGAGAGATATTAGGCTATATTTGGCTCTTTGCTGTACATTTCCCCTCTGTGGGACGAATACACACAATGAAGGGCCAAATTATAGATAACAACTTTTAAAAGTAGTATAATATTAACATTAAATGTGCAAGGAATAGCATATAAATGTAAAATGTAAAGTGTGAAGAAAAGTCTGGTTAGCAAAGGAGAAGCTATGGAGCAGTGGCTTCGCTGCCAGCCCGAGGTGATTTGTTAAACAGAATCATATTCATATTCTCAGTGCTTGGATCTCTTCCACTTGCCACATAGATATTTTGCAACAAAAAAATATCAGAGAACCATATTGTTATGTATTAATCTGGCAGGCAAATATTCTCTGTGATTGCAATAGTCAGCTCCCTGAGAGTCAATCTCTGCTTTCTGTCATTTTCACGTTAGTCCCCATCGCTGGCCCTAAAAATAAATTAGACTTTTTTTCAGAGAAATGCCTGCGCCTGGTAAATACTGCTATCAACCCTTGCGAGAAACAAAGAGAGTATCTACAGAAGGAATATATGAGCATCGATCGGCCCTCGTGGCCACGTCTGGTCCACAATAGCAAACTATTGATGTGCTGGAATTGCTTTTGAAGGCAGACAGATTGATATAATGGTATGCTGAGGGCCCTGAAGGGCTGCTGCCAGAGCTGAAGTCTGATTCACTGACCTTGGGTCAATCTAACCATTTGCATCGGCCCTCCTTGGAGTTTGTGCTGAGGCCGCTGAGCTAGCAGACGTGAGGAGTCCTCAGAGAGGGTCTGGAGTCTTTGAAACAGCCACAAACAGGAAATGGACCCTTATTACTGACACGGTTGATTTTTACTGCAAACTGGTTAATGCTATCGATTTTGTGCCTGCTGTAACCTGTAAAAACAGATGTGATGGCGCACTTTGAGATTGGGTTTGCCAGCATTGACTCTCCTGCCTGGACACGAGAACTGAGTCCTTATAATGGACCTCCTTACAGCCTGCAGGTGGAGTTTCCGTCTGCAACTAAATGCATCTAATGCTGCATTTCTTTTCAAAATGGTCTAAACAGACATTACAATTCATAATTCACAAAACATCACCCTATTCTGTGTGACTCCGTTTTAGATAACTTCATTCCAACTCATTAATACAAGTTTTTACATTAAACCCATAGACTGTATATATAAATGGACTTAGTGTCCGTGACGTCACCCATAGGATTCTGCAGAGTTGCCGAGAAGCCCTTAGTAGGCGGAGTCGGCCACTAACGTCTCGACAGTGACGTCAGAGTCTAACTCCCGCCTGCTCCAGCCTGATCCAAATAAGGGCAAAGAGGCGGAGCCGAGGCGGGACCTGCTGCGACCGAGCTGGAAGTACCAGAGCTAGCTCAGGCTAAGAAGCTAAGCTAAAGGAAACCTTTATACAAAAATACATGAAAAGTTATATGTTAGGTGTGTAGGGTTACAGACTGCTTAACAAGCAAAACATAGAACTTAAATTAGTGATGCGATGCTGAAATGTAAAAATGTGACAGTCAAAAAGCATAGGTGTTTTAATGCCATATTCACTTAATAACGCATGACCAACTTTTAAAAATATTTCTATATAGTCTTTGTTGGTAAATGTCATCTGCGTTGCACATTTCCTGCTGAAATACATGCATACCAAGTTACTGCGTGGCACTTTGGTTTTGATAAAACAGTGTAGTTCCACTATATAAACGTTACATTCATAATCAAACGAGACAATCTGCAAGAGAATTAGCTATTTTGTGTTATTCTTAATGCTTGTCATTCACACGTTAATAAAATAAAATAAGTAGGCTACCGATACATAGCAGAACAATTGTGGCGATGTTCAGCTTAATAAGCCTTGTTCAACACAATTTCTTTAGCTAATACTACAGCGGGCTGCAGGCGAACCAAGTCTGCGTTTCGCTGCATTCCTTGATCTCCAGTTATAACGCCGGACTCCGCCGCCGGGACGCCGGCTGGAGCTAACGGAGCCGCAGGGGGCTAGCTCCGGCCGCACCACCACTGGGATAATTGGGACCCCTTTTAACATTTGCTCCCGTTTAGCATAGCCATAGACTATAAAAGTCTTACCCAAGGCTGAATCATAAACTAAACTGTATATAAATATATATATATCAAGTACAATAACTACAACTAGCTAACGTTGTAGCCTAGCAGAGTGGACAAGTTGCTGTTAGCTGACAGTGAGGCACGTACCTGTCCATCAAGGTGACCACGCCCTAATTTATTACATTACATTACATTACATGTCATTTGTTAGACGCTTTTATCCAAAGCGACTTACTGTGGGCAATCCCCACAGGAGCAACTTGGGGTGAAGTGTCTTGCCCAGGGACACAACGACATGCTGACTGCAGTGGGACTCGAACTCGCTACCCCCTGATTCGAAGTCCATCACACTCCCCACTGTGGCGCTCCCCGTCACCTGTGAGTTGAGCTCATTCTTGGTAGCGACAGCCAATCACGTTCACGTCTGCTACCAAGATTCCAGAGCCCTAGAGAGATAAGAGTTACGACACTCTCTGATGTCGCCGCCAGCCGGTCACGTGGTTTATGTATGCCGGGATAGTTCCAAACGCACTTCCGTGGCAATGCTTCTCTATGGCAAAAACAGCACGAACATGGTCAAAATAGTCATAGATTAAACCAACGCTGTTATTTTTTAAAGATTGCTTTCATATTTACATGATGTGGTTACACTTTGTATGGATTGGCACTATTTCCAAGTTTCGTTATTTAACGATATTTTGAGGGGAAAGTGTGGTAGCACAAGCAGGCTATGTTGATGTCACTGCCAGGGCAGTCACGTCCGTAGTATAGTTGCGCTGCGCTGTCATGTTCTTCTATGGGACAGACAGACAGCAGAGATTGCGTTATTGTATGGTAAATATATATAAAAAAAACACACACACCCAAGTACCTTTTCAGCTGTAATTGCATTATTGCATACTTTTTATTGACAGTTTTGCATTTGGAGAGGCAGGGTGACAACGGAAAGCTTGGTAGCCTATTACTTAGATACGTTTTACATTTTTGGAGGGAAACGCTTGTATTCATGTTAGCATGGGTAGCATCATCATGTTAAGACTATGAATATCATTTTACCACAACAGTGGATGAACAATTGATATATGTGTTTGAACAAGAACAACAGGAAGAACAAAGTAAAAGGGACGAACAAATGTGTGGACAAGTATTAAGAACAGTGTATGGAAAAAGTGATGTGTGTTAGAACAAAACAAAGTAAAATGAATGAGAAGGAGAACAAAGAGGGTTAGGGTTAAAAAGAAAAAGATTAATTCAGCCAAAAAACACAATTTGATTAATCTAAAGTGTAAAACAATCTTCAACACAGACCAAATGAGTGCCCTTGGACAACAACACATATGGTGGGGCAAAGAAACCATAAATTAAATTGAGACAGAGTGGGAGACTGAAAATGATTACTATGATAAATATTAAAACTATTTACAAAACTATTTACAGAAGCTCCTGTTGAACCATGGTTCAACAGAGCAACACAAACAGGTTTGTCAACAATACAAATAAAAATGACGAGGCCACTTTGCCAGGGGGAGGTGATCCAGCGACGAGACAATAAAAAAAAAAAGAGAAACTGAAAAAAGCAAGAGTGTGAATAACACATTTTGGCCAAAACAAATTGTTGCTTACCAATACAGTGGCTGAACAATGGACACCAAAAAGTGAAAAACAGAAGCATAATTGTGCGAACAACAATTATTACAAATATTTACAAACAACTATTTACAAAAAAGCAACTATTTATAAAAAAGCAATACTATTTACAAAAAAGGGTTAGGGTAAGCAACTATTTACAAAAAAACAATACTATTTACAAAAAAGCAATACAGAACTCTAGGGCATCCAGGAGCCTAACCATTTTGAAAAAAACAAAAAGGTTCCTTTGTGAAAGGGACATCCTCTTCATCTGTTTCCTGGGCCCAACAGACCTCTGCACCGAAGGTCATAACATCTAGGCCACTGCCAAACACCTTACTCGTTGCCATCGATGTATTTTGCATCTCCATTCCCGGTCCACCGTCAGCAGCCTCCTCTTCTTTCAGCAGTCATCACCTGCAGCCGTTGCCAGCACCAGCCTCCTTCAGCAGCAGCACCCTCCAGCAGCAGCACCCTCCTTCAGCAGCAGCACCCTCCTCCAGCAGCACCCTCCTTCAGCAGCAGCACCCTCCTCCAGCAGCAGCACCCTCCTCCAGCAGCAGCACCCTCCTTCAGCAGCAGCACCCTCCTCCAGCAGCAGCACCCTCCTCCAGCAGCAGCACCCTCCTTCAGCAGCAGCACCCTCCTTCAGCAGCAGCAACAGCCATGGCTGACATATGAGGCTGAATAAAAAAAAGTGCTTATTTTTTAAAAAGTGTTTATTTTGTTAAAAATAAACATTTTGGATGCATGACCATGTTTTAGGCTCATCCTTCATTCACTGCTGTAGAGTAGCCTGTTCAGTAGGCTATTATTTTTTTAAGACTGAATAATACCTTTGAAGAACAATCATTAAACTAGTGTGTATATTACAATACAAAGGAATCTATCCTACCATGCCATCAAGCATTAAAAAGTAGCGCTAGGCTAGTTGTACAGTACAGATGAGTTAACACGGAACAGTACAAAAAAATACTAAGTACAGTCAACATGTCACATAATGAAATGTTAGTATATCCCAAAATTCAATGAAATATTTATCACAAACGCCACCTCATTTCTACTAGTGCTAGCAGTTAAGTCATATCATACAGAAAAAGCCGACTAAGGATGGCTGACATGGTCAGGTTCAGCAGATAAAAAACAAAATAACAAAAAAAACACATAATCAATCTAAATCCTGCTTGTTAGTTACCCAGCATCATTGATATATAAGCTGCTAGCGATTCATTACTGAAATCTTACCTTCAAAGCTGACGAAGTCGCGCTAGCTAACTAGCAGGCAATGCTAGCAAATTGGTTGTAACAACCAAGATAAAATAAAGATAATTACGCTGTGCATATACAAATGAAGACCAGTATAAGCATCATAAAGGGCCTCTGATACAATATAGACAGTTGACAATTCAAAAGAGTTCGATATTTCAGCAACTTACCTCTGGAACTAATCGACGCGCCGTAATGTAAGTGAATGAGGTCCAACGCCCAAATGACGATATTTGGAACTATTTCGATGTCCATACCCCGGAAGTAGGCGCCGCCATTTTTTACAACGGAGGTCTATGGGAATGTCGTAACTCTTATCTCTCTAGAGCTCTGCAAGATTCTACCAAGAATTGAGAGCTCTGGCCAATCAGCGCCCGTATTGCTACCAAGAATTGGCCCCGCAGCAACCAAGAATTGACCAATCAGCGTCTCCGTAGGCGGGCTATACTCTGCGGACGCCGCAAGCGAGACATTCACTTTTTCCCAACATCACGAAAGTAAGTACATCATCCTTTAACTATGTTGTCAACGCTTATAAACTGTCATATTAGATGTATAGATATATTTTAACTAAACAACATGTTGCACAGGGACATTTTACTAATGACTAGCGAACCGGACATGTCCCGCCGTAACCGTTACATGTATGTGATGTTTACCGGTAGCGGATTATTATGTACATGTATCGTCAATTTAATGTTGACATATCTGGCTAAATAACATGCCTGTTTATGACATTACCCAGTTTAAGTTAAGGACTAACCTAACTACGAGCTAGAGAGAATCTCGGACGAGACCGGACGGGAGCGAGCGGAGCTTCTTTTATTGTCTTTTTTTTCTCCGTCACCGGTGGCAGCGACCGACGTGTTTTAAAAGTGAATTTAGTCTTTAAGCGAGCTTTAACAGCATGATATACAAATAAAACAAGAGCAAAACAAATCTTGCCCTTGACTGTAACCGGACACCTGTTTTATTTTACAATAATTGAATTACTAAACCTCACTTGTAAACAATGAAAGTCCGGGGGGGGGGACAGTGAAGAGAAGTTACAATGCAGTTAACACCACCTTTTATTATGAAATACTTGTACTTGAGTAGGCAGGCCTGTTTCCATTGTAAGGTACTTTAATACACTATAATTGAGAGGAAATTATCAAAATAGTTAGTATGAAGGTCGAGTTTTTCATACACAATATAGGCTATTTATACATTTCGATTGATTGATTACATTTAAATGCATAATCTGCATTAACCAGCACCCTGTCCTCCCTGTCTGTGGTCCCTCCTTCGTCTTCCACCAGCACCCTGTCCTCCCTGTCTGTGGTCCCTCCTTCGTCTTCCACCAGCACCCTGTCCTCCCTGTCTGTGGTCCCTCCTTCGTCTTCCACCAGCACCCTGTCCTCCCTGTCTGTGGTCCCTCCTTCGTCTTCCACCAGCACCCTGTCCTCCCTGTCAGTGGTCCCTCCTTCGTCTTCCACCAGCACCCTGTCCTCCCTGTCTGTGGTCCCTCCTTCGTCTTCCACCAGCACCCTGTCCTCCCTGTCTGTGGTCCCTCCTTCGTCTTCCACCAGCACCCTGTCCTCCCTGTCTGTGGTCCCTACATCGACAGTGTCACCTCCATCCACCAGCACCCAGTCCTCACAACAATCCACCTCAGTCAATGTAAGGACCAATTTACCTTTCTTATGTTTATTTACTGCTTGTAACACAATCTGTGTTATGTCAGCTACAATTAATAGCATTTGTTGTTGCTATCAAATATGTTTTAATTATCTTTCATTTTAGGATTGTGTTGGCCATGACAATATCGAGGGGTATGGAGCCGTCCAGGAGCTGGTAGAGTTTTTGTTTGGTCTCTGAGAACTCCTACTGGCCTTCAGTGGAGACGAGTGCGCCAAAATAATCACTCTGTGGCAGGCACTGGGGGATTTCGACAAAAGGAAGACCAGCTATCCACCCCGTCACAAAAACGGAAACATGTTTCAAACATAGACCAACGCGCTATGTCCTGAGCCAAGGACATAGCGCGTTAGTCTATGTTTGATAACCGTGAAGTAGCCGAAATACACCCTGCGAGCCGGTTTCGAATCCCGCTCAATCCCTTGTCAGAACATGCATAAATGTAAAGGTGGAGCTTATTTATTATTTTACCATACTTTTGGGTAGGTTGTGAATAAAATCAATGGATCATTTAAGTTCTTCACCATAATCATTCGTGATTCATTGTCTGTTTATATTATTGTACTTTGTAACAGAATCTAAATCTTCAAAGTAACTCATGTTATCAAATCAATGAGGTTCAAATCTTTGCCTCTGAAATGTAGTGAAGTATTAAGGAGCATGCAAGTCAGTACATCATTGTACAGTACTTCTATAGATGTACTTAATATAGAATAGTACTTAGAATATAAGTAATATGACAAATATGTATGATTATTGTTATGTTGTGCATTTATTATTATAATTACAACTTTTAATAAATGTATTAAAACTTAAGAACAAAGTATTAAGTAAATATAACAATATGAAAGTGAAATATGATGATGAAATATTCAAAACAGAAACATCCATACTTGTTTTATATTTATATATTTAAAACAACAGTAAAAATAACAACAACAATTCTTACAATAGGTATAGTAAAGTGGTAAAATAAAACTATACATAAAAACAGTTCAAAAAACAGTGCAAAATATAACAAAGTGAAAAAGTTGCACCCGCTCACAACATTTGGTGATTTAAGGTGCATCCCCTCTCTTTTTTTTCCCATACCCTCTTTGCTCCAGCACAGCCCTCCATTCCTCATGGGACTGGGTCTCTGATTCTTTACAGTACCAATTGCCAAAGTACTGTAAGTGGGCTGGTGGCTTCCTGTCTTTGTTGCAGTTTTTGCAAATGATGGCGTCTGTCTTTTTGACATATTTTCTTTTGCCTGATCCAGATTGCTCCCTCTCCTCTTTTCTTTCCTGTACTGCTGTGTGTACGGCACGTTACTCTGACTGGATGTTAGCGCCTGAGTAGCTGATGCCAATGGCATGTTGAGAAGCATCATCTGAGAGGTGGAGTCGGTGCAAGGAAGGGAAGAGCATAGTATGGAGGTGGTGGTGGGACCTGTGAGATGGCCACTGGTTGTGATCTCTTCTGGAGCTTTGCCTCACCAGCAGTGTTTGGTGGCAGAACAAAGGTGTGAGGCTCAGCCAAACTGCCAGGAAACAGAGATGTCCCTTTCTGCATTGCCACAAGAAGCTGCTCAGGTCCTGCCATGGGAGCTCAGGAGCGGGGATACCCTGCTTCAGGATCTGCTGTTCCTGAGACCTGCAACGCCTGCTGAACCTGCGGAAACATGAAACAATTAATATTAATGAACAAAATTGAATATTTGTAATGAAAAAAAGTTGGGATTATTTTGAACAGTAAATCATTTTATTG